>CM024756.1:16657343-16904225 GCA_014218235.1 Colocasia esculenta
TTGTCGTCTATATCCTTTGGACGGAAATCGATGTCGCCGCCAATGTGACGGCCCTCGTTATACCGGTACGGTTATGCCAACCCACGTCGGTATAGCAAGCGTCATCACAGTGGGACATTTGCCCAACGATACATTCAGCTGAGATACAGTGAATATACGAACAAAGTAGCGGAAGTAAAAGAACTACTGTCTTCATTCATTCATCATCCACATTTAGCATACATGAAATTGCAATAACATTAAAGAACTTAAAAGTTCACATGATTTAAATTGCTGAAAATTAAATACACAATGTCCACACTTATACAATTTTCTCATGATAGTTCTAGTACAATGTCACTTTTACATACTATGAAAACACAAAAGGGTACAACTGCTCCAACAGTCTAATCTCCGCGCTCGGAGTCTGTCTCCACCGTCTCCTCCAACGGGCCACGTCACCAACTACACTGTACGCCGAAGCAAGTAGTGGTCGAAAGACTCTCAGAAAGTAACACCACTCATACCGTACACGTACATGTCATAGTAGGCTCTACCCAAAATTGCAAAAGACTCAACATGTAGCATGCTTAAACCTTGAAATGAACAATCTATCATGATAGTGCTATCAGTAAACACATGATACATGCTTTCAGATTTCCTTAATGAAATGAATTCCCTAACACATGCTCTCTAATCATCCTACTCATGAAAGTCTACTTGCATTTTGACCAAAAATGGAAGCCATTAACATGATTCCGCGCGTACATGAGAGGGAACACCAACTAGCATGGAATCTACAGGTTTCTACACATATACATAACCATTTTCACATGCTTAAGCTTGCTGGTTTTTCACATGCTTTAGTAAACATAACCTACACATGAGAGCTACAAGTTATTTAAGACACAAATGTGAACAACCGAACATGGAATTGAGTACACATACTCATTTATTTGTCCCTAGCATGGGTTCTAGACACTTGTACATGTAAACATGTTCATAACATAAGGAAGCTACTGATTTAGCATGGTTTCAGATTGACACAACATGGATTACAATATCATATCCTCACATTTGGCCTCACATTTTCTTTACACAATTTCCATTCACATAAATTGCACTTTACACATACACATTACACATGTTCACTTTCACATTAACACATGAACACATGCACATTTACACATTTACACTTTCACATTTAGTGCCGTGACATATAGTCCAAACCACCAAAGAAGGACACAAACACATAACATCACATAGACGCCATCTAGGCAATACAATGGTGACTCTTCGACTACGCAGACCGGGAGAACAAGTCTCCACCCTAACCCAGTGGTACTTGTCCACCTCCAGGATTTCCCCCTAATGCCCTTAGGGTCACTTACACATTGAACCTTCTCAGGGGACTTTTCCTGATACGGTTCCACTGCCCTCTGTGGAAGCAATGTCCACTTGGCACAATTAAACATTACACATTTTTACCGATTTTACACATGGGTTTACACATGTCACTCTCATCTATTCACTTTCTCTCTCTCATTCACAATTCTCTGTTTTCTAACATGGCACTACAATTACAGAAATGCCATTCAGGAAATTTCACGAATCAAGTTGACACATACAAAACGAATTATTTTACAAGGCATGCATTAGTTTCACATTTTCATGGAAAATTCTATTGTATCATATACTGGTCAAATGACCTGAAATTTTAACCACACGCTATTTCGGTTTTAGAATCTCACATGCAAAAATTCAGATTTTTCTGAGCTAAAACAAATTACAGAAATCTAACATTACTTTCACATGCTATCCGCAATTCGATTTAACATGGAGTTACACACAAGCAAGTTTTAACCACTCACTGTCTGAACCCTAACAGGCATGAACATAGAATTCATTCTCGAATTATTAGAAAATCCATTAATTTATGGAAGATTTATCATGACTTAGCATGATCTCTATTTTTCCTACAAAAATCTTACCATAATTCACACAAGCATGGGAATAAGCTCAGAAATTTAGAACAGGGACTGACCCTCACATGCAAAATCCTCACAATTAGGGCATTTAGATTGTCCTAAATCATGCAAACATGATTTAACAAAATCAAGCTCATCACATATATATTTTCGTGGAATAATTAGCTCTATCATTCATGAAACCATCCACACACCACACTCATCACATCAACAATATACTAACTTATGAATGATTTACAGTATATCCTCATCGTGAAAAATATCGAAAATAGTTGTATAGAAGGGCAGAACAGGTCACTATTTTGTCCAGATGAACATGGCGGCGGTCTCTGGCCGCTAATTCCAGTGTCAACGCATAGTCGATGGACGCCAAGCATGATCTCAGCGTCAAGGGACATTGCCGTTAATGTCGGTTCTGTGCAGGACACAGACCCGAGGTCCAAGATGGGGTGAATGTGAGGGTCTAGGACATGAGGAAAATTCATAAAAATTGTAAAACCATCCTAGACACATACAAGGACGTTATGAATGAGGTACTTGCCTTTAGAAAAATGCACCAATGGATCTAGGGCTTGGTGAAGATCTCCTTGGGCTGTCCCAAGAAGCTCTTAGAAATGCTTGACTCCGGGTTCCTGCGCGAGCTCCAGTGCCTTCCGAGGTCGGGGAGGCCTTCCTCGTCGATCCAGCAACCTCCTTGAAGAGCAGATCCCTGGAACAATCTTCAGGTGAGGGATTTTGGGTTCCAAAGTGGGGGTTCCTCAGTTCAGAAAGTAGGGTTTCTTCTCTTTTTCTCTCTGCAAAGGGTGAAGAGAGGGTTAGGGAAGCAGATTCGGGTATAGACATATGGAGAGGCTTCTCTCCCACACATTGGGTGACAAGATGGCTATCAGACCGTTGGGAGACATCTCCCAATGGGTGAGTTGCCTTGCTTCCGGATTTCCGGCTCTGCTTCGCATGCAGTCAGAGAAGTTGGCGTCCATATCGTTCGACGCTGGATTAGTGTTAGCGTCCATGGGTGGACGCTGACACCTCATCGACGTCTGTTATTGACGCCAATATGGCCTACTTACATGCTATATGTATATGTTATCATGTACACACTACCATCAAGCATTACATACATTATTTATACCTAATCTATACACATGCACACATAAGTATACCACTAGTACATACGTAGCATACACACATAATATACGACATGAATTATTAACATGCATAAATCCAGAAATTCGAGGGCCTTACAGCCAACCTGTGCATGTGCGCAGTGTGTTTTTAATGGCATTCTTGTTATAAGTGTTGCGATGTATAACACCTGTGGTGCTCTTGGAGCACGGGGCTTTTGAGGTCAGTTTACCGGCTATGAGGTGTGAAATGTCACAGGGTATTGATGTCGTGCAAGTGGTTTGTATACGCATGGCACATCGTACGTTATCATGTTCATTATATATTAATTACTGTGGTGTTGTGGCGATGAGGTTCACATCTGAACCTAGCCTCGATCTTCTAGAATCTTTTATAGATTATTCTGGACGGATAATTAGTGAAATACAAGTGTGATTATTAAATGATTATCGTCAGTGTTTAGTGTAACCTTCACTGTCACTTTGTGACCGATGACAGGTCGTGATATTATTATTAATGTGGTTTATGTGTGTAATTGTGTAGGTTAGCTTGTAAGTCACAGGGTGACTGGAACAAGCTATTCCTATCATATGTACCGTGATCGGTAACAGAAAGTGTTTGTGTATATATCGTGGTTTGAGCTTGCCGAGTGTGGTGGTCCGGCGCCTATTCCGGAATGCCTCTCTAGTCGGGTACCCCAGGTTCTTTGTGAGCCAGGCACGTGTGTTTGTTGTGCTCGGGGTTTGTCCCGGTACAGTGTGGTACCGTTGAGGTCTGTGTCGTCTTCCTGGACACCCTCACTCCTGTGTTTGAGTTGTACGTCCGGCTGAGGGAAAGACGACAGTAGGGCAGCGGCTTGTGTTGGTGGGTGTGCAGTCGCTTGTAGCGCGCTCGTAGTTGGGGGTACGGACACCAGTAGTCGACACTGGTCCCAGCTAGTCCTGTTTTCCAGTGCCTCACTTTAGGGTGCTCCGGCCAGAGACCCTAGAGGTGCCAGGCATGGACCTGCAGTTGTGTGTCTGCAGTGTTGTGTTGGTTGGTCTCCACAGTTGTTTGACTTGTTCTCGTGGAGGCAGTTGGACCTTTCGTCCGTGACTGCGAGGCTGAGAGGTTGTTCTTGTGTTGTGTTGTCCGGGTTGGATACTGGCCTGATCAGCCAGTAGACCGTTCCCATGTTGTGGCATTCGTTCTTCGCGACTCGTGCTTTGTTAGCTCCAGTTGTGGTTGTGGTGACGTCGTTCCTCTCTGACTCGTGCTTTGCCATTGGCTGTAGTTCGTAGTTTGTGACTTGTAGTCAAGGTTTGACTCGTTCGAGGTGTGCCCTGGTGGTGGCACTGTTGTGACTGCAGTTGTGGCTTGTGGTGTGCCTGAGTGGTGGCACCGTTTTGGTTATGGTTGGTGTGTGTTGACTCGCCAAATGTGGTTTGACTCGTGTAGTATGCCTTGTCGTTGGCACAATTGTATTATGGATTTTCCGTAACGAAGTGCCTTATGTTGGCACTGGTTTAATGATTGGTTTTCGTGGTAGTTTAGCTTGCTATGGTGTGCCCTGTTACGACACTGGTTTACTTGTGGTTTCTGTGCTGGTGCCTTGTGGTAATAGGTACCTGTACCCTGTGTGGGTAATGGTTTGTGGTGGTACGTCGTATACCAGTCTTTCTGGTATTGACGTAGAACTGTGTTTCGTGGAGGTCGTGTGGTGTGACCTTCCACTCAATGTGTTTTTACCCTCCCTCGGGTAAGCTACCGTATATGGTTTTCATGTGTGATGGATTGGCCCGCTGTAGCCGATCATGTTACTTGGTGTATGTGGTTTCCGACATATTGTGGTTTGGGTATAAAGGGCCAGCTTTTTGTTAACAGCTCTGTTACCCACGTACTTGAGATTTGCCTGTGAAGCTTGTAGCTTAGGCAACAGACGTTGGAATAATGTGCCTGTGAGGCTTGCGGCCTAGGCATTTCATTTGTTGAGAGGACTAGCCTATGGTTCCTCTTTCTTTATAAGGAATAGCATTTGTTTATCATTACTGTTTAAGCTGTTATTTAATATAAATGTTGTGAGCATGAAATGGTTTGGCTATTGGTGCTGCCAGTGAGACCCATTGGGGTTGAGGTGTCCGTGGTTACTGTGTTGTTTTGGGTAGCCCCTACTGAGCCAGTGACTTGTTGAGGCTCACTCCCCTACAGTTCTTTTCAGGGCTTGCCGAGTGTTTGGCTTGCAGCGGCGTTGTGTCAGACTTGTACCACCAGCAGTTGTGTAGTAGTTAGTGTTGTGTGAGCTTGTGCTCCCTCGGGGTATGCCCCAGGTAGTTGTACTTTTTAATTGGACATGTATTAATGTAATGGGACAGTTGTAAATTGTTATATGCAGGTATGAGCACATGTACTTTCTTGTGTCTTATACTGTTGTGGTTTGTCTTTTATATTCTTACTGGACACTTGTGTGAGCTATCCCTTGCGAGACTTCGGTCCGTTCGCGGGAGGCAGATCTGGATATGGAGCCTTAATGGGCATAAATACCCCGGTCCGTCACAGTTGGTATCAGAGCATGGTCCAGTTAGAATATGAAAAGACAATAAGTTGCAATGTCCCAATACATGAATTAATGTCCACTGCTGGTAGTAAGTCTGTGGTTTTGTGTTGGTTAAAGTGGTATTTGTTTAAGTTTTTGTTTTGTAAAATGTGTTTTTTTTAGTTGAGAATTTGGCAGTTGTTGAAAGTTTGTGATAGAATGATTTGGTTGTAAAGATTCACAGTTAAAGGAATTGAGGAGATTAATAAATTTGGATATGGAATTCAGTAAGAATACAGAGTTAGCAGAGACAGGTATATGGTAACAAGATGATGAGGATCAGATCAGTGTGTGTGTTAGAAGTGATTAAATGTGCAAAGTATAGTTGAGAACCTCAACGAAGGTATTGTGGCATCAGAGATCTGAGTCAGATGATATCAAGAAACAGTGTGAATGAGAATGTGATTAGTATTATGAAGAGTTTAGCATGATTAAGTAAAGCAGATCAGCTTTAAAAGAGGTGCTGGTACATAAAAGAATAGTGATGATTAAGTGTACCTGAGATCGGAAATTTTAGAAAAACGTTGTTATGAATAGTGATGGTAATATGAAGTTTGATATGAGGATTTGTACAAATATGTACAGAAAAGATCAGTTGAATAAAGAAAGAAAGAAAAGAAAAATCAGTGTGTAAAGAGATTTTCTGAGAATTGCATAAGAGAAATATTTAGTTAATGAACGACAAGTTATGAGGAATTCTTCAGAAAAAGTTAGTAAAGATGGTTGTGCTAAAGATAAGGCAGTGAAAGTTAGTAACTGTGAGCAGTTCGAGGAAAATCAAAATTAAAGTTAAGCATGTTAGAATGAGTTCAAAGCAAATGAAATAGAATGGAAAGAAGTGCATTAATGGAGAAGCAGTTAATAAATATTGAGTTAAGAAAAACAGCAAGGCAGACTGTAATATTTATGTTATTTGAGAAAAGAGCATTTAATGGAATAAGGGAAGCAGACAGAGCAAGTTGTTATATTTAAAGAAATTGGTATTTAAATTTGAGTTTTTGCTGTATTTTAAAGAAGGATGATTAAATACCAGAAAGATTTATAGTATGAACGGTACAACAAGATTAGCCAGGCAGCAGAATGAATAAGAGAAGTATTTTGCGGAAAAGATGTTATGATTAGAATGACTGGCAGTTTATATAAAGAAGAAATATGGACCAGAGAAAGAAGAATTTAGCAAATGATGAAGTAAATAAAATTAGATGAGTCAGAAAATGTCAGTTAGAGCTTGCATATCGGTGCAAAGAAATGATTTAATTGAACAGAAGTGAACTGTTGTTAACTGGAGCAGATTGATTAATAATATTTGGAAAGTTTATGCCCCAGAATTATGAGATTAGCCAGAGAATGTCAGTAAAGCAAGAAAGTATATGAAGAGTGAAGCATGTTAATAGTGGTTTGGCAGGTCAGAAATTGCAGTAATATTTTCAGCATGAATTAATTGAATGAGATGATTTGAGAAGCAGTTAAAGTTAGAAATGAATGCAGTTGAAGCCAGAAGAAAGTAATTGAAAGTAATTGTTCGGTGTGATCAGAGTAGCGCAGCGGAAACTGAAACAAGAAAGATTTAATATTCACAGATTGTTTAAGATTTGCTGGGATAAGAAGAAAGTGTAAAGTTTTGCACAGTGGAATAAAGGAGCAGAGTTTATTATGGTTTTTAATCAGAGATGACTTGAAACGGTATGAGCAGAATAATATGAAAAGGACATGAAATTCAAAGATGGTGATTGGTTTTCTTTGAAGAGGTGACAGTTGCGAATGTAAATGCAGATGAGGCAGAATAACAGCAAGCAATGATAAATAGAAAAAGAAAATGGCGGCATGAAAGAATATTACAGTATAAGATTTCGAGAAAGGTAAGTAGTCCCGAAAGAAATGTTGCAAACACAGCTGGAAAAATGTGAAAGTAGGTTCAGTCCAAGGAGATAAAGCGTCATTGGCAAGGTAGAATCGTCTACAACTGAAAAGTAAGGAAAGGCAATGGAATCGACAGAACAGAGTAATTGTGAAATGAATTGAAAGAAAAGAAAAGAACAAAGCAAGGATGGAAATGGATAGATGAATTGAAAGGCTGATGCAGAGAAAGAGTATCCTTCTTGTTCTGTATATGGTTTCATTTCTTTTTAGGTGATAATCCGGGTTGTTGTGATTTGTTTTATATGTCGAGGACGACATTTCTTTTTAGGTGATAATAATGTAACGTCGCGCATTTTCTGGATCCCCGTGGATGCAGCTTTAGTAGGTTTGGTGGCCAATGTGAGGCCCATTAGTGTTGTGTGTTTCTTATTAGATCCTTACCAGGTTTGGTTATGGGTCTGTGTTGGTGTTCAGTACGCTGGACATCAACAGTGGGTTGGCGTCCAGGTGGGTGACGTCGACTTTGTGTTGGCGGCCATGGGTTGCCGTTAACATGTTTTTGGCGTCCATCGATGTGGACGTCTACCGTTTATTTTAATGGGTTTATTGCTTGAACTTGGCGTGAGCGATGTGGACGCCTAGTTGTGGCGGTTTTGGTTAGCGGCGCAGGGTTGACGTTAACCTGAGGCGCCTGTGTTTTTAGGTAAACCCGAGCCTTCTTCTTTCCCCATTTTCTCCTCTCCTCTTTCCCCACCTTTCACCTTTGTGCCTCTTCACGAGTTCCGGTTGACGGGAGCACGTGGGAAGGCCGTGATGCGCGCAGTAGCGGCAGATCGGCGGGGAATGACGGATTGGAGGGTGGTGTTCGCGGGAAGCTCCTGGGGTTTCGGCGCGATTTGAAGTTCTTTAGGAGTTTATTTGCGTTTCTGAGGTAGGGACTGGACCCCTTGACTTCTCTTGTTTGAATTGTCATGCTCCGTTTGTATAGATTACTTGTTAATTGTGTTTTTGGAAAAAGGGTTACCATGCCGGGAAATTGGGTGGTTTGATCGATCCAAGTATTGGATCTTGCTTCTCTGGTTTAATTATGGTATATACATGTAAGGGGGAGTGTTTCCCTTGTTTTTCTATTGTATTTATGGCTAGATTGCCCGTGTAATCGGTCTAGGGCCATTTTGTGTGTTCTGGCGGGTTCTGCAGTGAAGATCTTGGCGTCAACATCGGTTGACGCAGAGTTCTTCGTTGGGAGATTAACGGCTAGGTATCTAGCCGTTGAGTGTGGGTAAACGGCCAAGTGGTGGCCGCTTACTTGGTGTTGACGGCAAGGGACATTGTCGTCTATATCCTTTGGACGGCAATCGATGTCGTCGCCAACCTGTGCATGTGCGCAGTGTGTTTTTAATGGCATTCTTGTTATAAGTGTTACGGTGTATTAACACCTGTGGTGCTCTTGGAGCACGGGGCTTTTGAGGTCAGTTTACCGGCTATGAGGCTGTGAAATATCACAGGGTTTTGATGTCGTCCAAGTGGTTTGTATATGCATGGCACATCGTACGTTATCATGTTTATTATATATTAATTACTGTGGTGTTGTGGCGATGAGGTTCACGTCTGAACCTAGCCTCGATCTTCTAGAATCTTTTATAGATTATTCTGGACGGATAATTAGTGAAATACAAGTGTGATTATTATGATTATCGTCAGTGTTTAGTGTAACCTTCACTGTCACTTTGTGACCGATGACAGGTCGTGGTATTATTATTAATGTGGTTTATGTGTGTAATTGTGTAGGTTAGCTTGTAAGTCACAGGGTGACTGGAACAAGCTATTCCTATCATATGTACCGTGATCGGTAACAGAAAGTGTTTGTGTATATATCGTGGTTTGAGCTTGCCGAGTGTGGTGGTCCGGCACCTATTCTGGAATGCCTCTCTAGTCGGGTACCCCGGGTTCTTTGTGAGCCAGGCACGTGTGTTTGTTGTGCTCGGGGTTTGTCCCGGTACAGTGTGGTACCGTTGAGGTCTGTGTCGTCTTCCTGGACACCCTCACTCCTGTGTTTGAGTTGTACGTCCGGCTGAGGGAAAGACGACAGTAGAACAACGGCTTGTGTTGGTGGGTGTGCAGTCACTTGTAGCGCGCTCGTAGTTGGGGGTACGGATACTAGTAGTCGACACTGGTCCCCAACTAGTCCTGTTTTCCAGTGCCTCACTTTAGGGTGCTCCGGCTAGAGACCCTAGAGGTGCCAGGCATGGACCTGCAGTTGTGTGTCTGCAGGTGTGGTGTTGGTTGGTCTCCATAGTTGTTTGACTTGTTCTCGTGGAGCGGCAGTTGGACCTTTCGTCCGTGACACGAGGCTGAGAGGTTGTTCTTGTGTTGTGTTGTCTGGGTTGGATACTGGCCTGATCAGCCAGTAGACCATTCCCGTGTGGTGGCGTCGTTCTTTGCGACTCGTGCTTTGTTAGCTCCAGTTATGGTTGTGGTGACGTCGTTCCTTTCTGACTCGTGCTTTGCCATTGGCTGTAGTTCGTGAGTTTGTGACTCGTAGTCGAGGTTTGACTCGTTCGAGGTGTGCCCTGGTGGTGGCACTGTTGTGACTGTAGTTGTGGCTTGTGGTGTGCCCGAGTGGTGGCACCGTTTTGGTTATGGTTGGTGAGTGTTGACTCGCCAAATGTGGTTTGACTCGTATAGTATTCCTTGTCGTTGGCACAGTTGTATTATGGATTTGCCGTAATGAAGTGCCTTATGTTGGCACTGGTTTAATGATTGGTTTTCGTGGTAGTTTAGCTTGCTATGGTGTGCCATGTTACGACACTGGTTTACTTGTGGTTTCTGTGCTGGTGCCTTGTGGTAATAGGTACCTGTACCCTGTGTGGGTAATGGTTTGTGGTGGCACGTCGTATACCAGTCTTTTTGTGTTGATATGGAACTATGTTTCGTGGAGGTTGTGTGGTGTGACCTTCCACTCAATGTGTTTTACCCTCCCTTGGGTAAGCTACCGTATATGGTTTTCATGTGTGATGGATTGGCCCGCTGTAGCCGATCATGTTACTTGGTGTATGTGGTTTCCGACATATTGTGGTTTGGGTATAAAGGGCCAGCTTTTAGTTAACAGCTATGTTACCCACGTACTTGAGATTTGCCTGTGAAGCTTGTAGCTTAGGCAACCAATCGTTGGAATAATGTGCCTGTGAGGCTTGCGACCTAGGCATTTCAGTTGTTGAGAGGACTAGCCTATGGTTCCTCTTTCTTTATAAGGAATATGCATTTGTTTATCAATTACTGTTTAAGTTGTTATTTAAATATAAATGTTGTGAGCATGAAATGGTTTGGCTATTGGTGCTGCCAATGAGACCCATTGGGGTTGAGGTGTCCGTGGTTACTGTGTTGTTTGGGTAGCCCCTACTGAGCCAGTGACTTGTTGAGGCTCACTGCCCTACAGTTCTTTTCAGGGCTTGCCGAGTGTTTGGCTTGCAGCGGCATTGCGTCAGACTTGTACCACCAGCAGTCGTGTAGTAGTTAGTGTTGTGTGAGCTTGTGCTCCCTCGGAGTATGCCCCAAGTAGTTGTACTTTTTAATTAGACATGTATTAATGTAATGGGACAGTTGTAAATTGTTATATGCAGGTATGAGCACATGTACTTTCTTGTGTCTTATACTGTTGTGGTTTGTCTTTTAAATTCTTACTGGACACCTGTGTGAGCTATCCCTTACGAGACTTCGGTCCGTTCGCGGGAGGCGGATCTGGATATGGAGCCTTAATGGGCAAAAATACCCCGGTCCGTCACAGCCCGTGTAGTTCTGAGAGTGTGCCTTGTTTAGATCTCTTGCTCTCAGTTCTTGTTGCTTCAGATCTTAGCTTGTAAAAGCTTCATCTAGGGGCTTGAATTCTTTCTATTCTCTTTGTGGTGTTTCCCTTCGTGTGTGAAGGAAGACCTGGTGGGATCCAGGGTGCTGTTTCCCTTCGGATGTGAAGGAGGACCTGGTGGGGTATCCAGGGTGTTATTGTTCCCTTCTAGGGTGAAGGAAGACCAGCTGAGCTGGGTGTTGTAGTGTCCATAGGGGGACTGTACCTTAGTTAGTGATATCCTTAGTCGTTGCTTAGGGACTGTACGTAGGACTCCTAAGGAAAGGAGGTCTGAACCAGGATAATTCCTTGCATTGTGTGATTAATTCTTTGTGGGTTTGTTGTTCATACTAACCGTTACTAACCAACATTGAAGACTATTTTTGTGTATATTTTTACGTACAGGTGTCACCTATATAGATTTTTTAAAGACCCATTCACCCCCCCTCTGGGCTTATCAACTAGGTAACAAGTGGTATCAGAGCGAGTCTCTTCGACAAAGAAGAAAGATCCAACGATCTGAAGAGTAAAGATCCATGGCAGCCCAAGGTAACATTGAAGGTCAATCTGTCAACCGACCCCCTCTCTTGATGGTGAAGATTATGCTTATTGGAAAACCAGAATGGAGTACTTTCTACAAGGTCACGGCTATCAGATATGGTCAATAGTAGAAGAAGGTGATCTCCTGGTCACAAATGGGAAAGCTCAGTGGACAGATGATGACAGGAAAAAGATCTCCTTAAACTGTAAGGCTAAGAGTATTCTGTGCTGTGGACTAAGCAAAAAAAAATTCAACAGAGTTTCAGTGTGCAAATCTGCAATGGAGATGTGGGAAAAACATAGAATTACCTATGAAGGCACAGACAAGGTGAAGGAGACAATAATTGATATTCTTATTACTCAATATGAATGATTTCAGATGCAATCAGGTGAGTCCATAACTCAAATGTTCAGTCGATTCACAGATATTACAAATGGATTGGCTGGGCTTGGGAAAACCTATGAGATTGGAGATATGGTAAGGAAAATTCTTAGATCCCTACCATCTTCATGGACTCCCAAAGTTATAGCCATTGAAGAAGCTAATGATCTAAAGAGAATGTTCTTGGAAAAGCTCATTGTGTCCCTTATGGCCCATGAGATAAACATGGAGAGATTAGGAGAATCCTCTAGCAGAAAGAAGCAGTCAAATGCGCTCAAGGCTGATGAAGAGTTGTCAGAAGAATCACTGGACAACAGTGAGAATAGCAAGGACAGTGATGATGAAGAAGCTATGCTGTCTAGAAGACTACAACGAATTCTAGCCAAAAAGAAGAAGTTTCAATCTGGCAGAAGATTCTTCAAGAAAATTAAAGAGTTTAAGAAGCCAGAAGGAAAAGATATGAAGAAAGGAGAACCTACATGTTATGAGTGCAAGAAGCCTGGACATATCAAGGCAGAGTGTCCAAAGCTCAAGAAAGATGGACACAAGAAGAAAGATAACTTCAGACGATTCAAGAAATACAAGAAGAAGGCACTGGCAGCCATATGGGAAAACAACAGCGACTCAACAATGGGTCAAGCTCAACCAGTGATGAAGAAGAAGCCAACTTGGCTTTCATGGCAAATACAGATGACAAGGTAACATCTGATTCCTCCTTTGATTCCTGCAATGATTCTAATTCTGATAATCTAGAGGATGCATTCAATGAACTATATGATAAATATAGAGATGTATCTAAATTATTGAAAGTTAGTAAGAAAAACGTTACTTGTTTATAAAATACAAACTCAGATCTAAAATCTGAAAATGAGCAACTAGGAAAACAGTTAACTGAACTTAAAAGAAGAAATGAGTTATTATGTGAAGATCTAAAGGATAAGAATGAACAAATAATTAAGTTGGAAAAATAGGCAGGCACAGATGAACTGAAAATAGAAATAAAATCATTAACAGATGAAAATATACAGTTATCTAGCACATTATAAAAAATCACTAATGGTAAAAATTCCCTAATATTAAAAGTTGCCAGAAGATCAGGTAAGAAGAAAAATGGATTAGGATATACACCCCCAGACAATGAAGAAACCATAGGTTATCCTAAAATATATCCAACGCCTAAATTTGTACCTGAACAAGACATTGCATACAAGGCAGATTTCAAATATATAGAAAAAATAACAAAATTGTTCTGCTGCAGACACTGTAACAAGTTAGGACATATCATAACAACATGCCCAACAAGACATAAGAAATGGATAATTAAAGGTAAATTCAATGATACTAACCAATCAGGACCCAAAAGAATTTGGGTACCTAAAACTTGATGATTTTATTTCACGGTAACACTCGAGCATCCAAATGGTATTTGGATAGTGGGTGCTCAAGGCACATGTCAGGGAATCTGAAGCTATTCACCCATCTCCAAGCTGAAGAAGGAACAGTTACCTATGGAGACAATGGGAAAGGCACAGTAATTGGCAGTGGTTCTGTGAGCAACAAAGGAAAGATAGTCATTGAAGATGTACTCCTTGTCAAAGGGCTGAAGCACAATCTGATTAGCATCAGCCAGCTTTGCGACAGAGGCCATCAGATTCAGTTTCAAGAGTCAAAGTGCAGCATATTGAAGGATGGAGCAGTAATTTTCAAAGCCAATAGAGAGAAGAACCTGTACGCACTCCATCTTGAAGAACTCATGGATCAGGACGTCTGTTTGACAGCAAGCAAGGATCAATCTACTGTATTATGGCACACATGACTAGGACATTGCAGCATAGACGGCATGAGAAAATTGTTAAAGAAGAATCTTGTGGAAGGTCTGCCAAAGGTCAGCACAAAAATGGATGGTGTCTGCAGACCTTGTGCAAAAGGAAAGAATGTCAAGAGTTCCTTCAAGTCAAAGAATGTGGTAACAACCTCAAAACCCTTAGAGCTCCTTCATATGGATCTATTTGGGCCAATGAGGACTACCAGTCTTGGAGGAAAGAACTTTGAATTTGTCATAGTCGATGATTACTCAAGATTCACATGGGTATCATTCCTAGAGCATAAAGATGACACATTTGAAAACTTTGTCAGTTTCAGCAAGAAAGTCCAGAAGGATCAGAAGTTCAGCATTGTTTCTATTCGATCAGATCATGGTGGTGACTTTCAGAATGAAAAATTTGCTAAGTTCTGTGATGATCAGGGAATTGAGCATAATTTCTCAGCACCAAGGACACCACAGCAAAATGGAATTACTCAGAGAAAGAATAGAACTCTATTGGACATGGCAAGAACAATGCTATCAGAATATAATCTGGCAAGATATTTTTGGGCTGAAGCAGTCACACAGCAAGCTACATTATCAACAGAGTAATGATCAGGCCAATCCTATAGAAGACTGTATATGAACTGTTCAAAGGAAAGAAACCAAAGATCAGTCATTTCAGAACCTTTGGATGCCCATGCTTTATACACAACAATGGCAAGCGAGATATTGGTAAGTTGGATGCCAAATCAGATGAAGGCATCTTCATGGGGTACACCTCTAAACCCAAAGGCTATAGAGTATTTAATAAACATACTTTATTAATTGAACAGTCTGTACATATTATTTTTGATGAAACTAACACTTCCTTGAGAAAGGAAGAAGATAGTGATAATGATGATGCAGATGAACTGTCCAAGAAACTAAAGACTACATCAATGGAGGACAGGGATGATCCACCTCTGGAAGACTTGCAACAACAAGATATTACTCATGAAAATCTTCCAAAGGAGTGGAGATATAAGAAAGATCACCCACTCGAAATTATTATTGGTGATCCATCTGTAGGGGTAAGAACAAGAGGTAATGTAATTCCTTGTGACCACCTAGCATTTTGTTTTTCAAATAGAGCCTAGGATAGTCAATGAAGCACTCACTGATGAATCTTGGATTATAGCCATACAAGATGAAGTGAATTAGATCAAGAGAAACCAAGTATGGTCTCTAATAACTACATGATTTTTCGTGTTAAATTTCATGCACTTAGTTAAATTTAGACATCTTTTATCTATAAATAACGTGCAGTTTGACTTTAATTTTAATTCTATTCATATTTAGTTTGTTTTGATAATAGGTTAGACTACACATGTTAGATTTTGATTTAATAAGTCTAATTAGGTCACTTTGAAAAATATATATATATATTTTTTGTAAATAGATAATGTATATAAATAATTTTATCATAATAACATTTTTGTAAATAGCCTTTAGTAGTAAATAAATAAATAAGATTTAAAAAATATATAATAAATAAATAATTAAATCACCCCCACTAATACCATCATACCCTTTTCTCTCATCTCACCATAACTGGCCATACCCCCTTAAGTCCATTGCGCCATTCCCCTCCCATCTAACCTAAATGGGCCACGCACATTTTTTTAAGTTGTTCTCTCTTCCTAACAGGTGGAAGGAGGTGGAAGGCGGTGGAAGCTGCTGGAAGCAGCTCTAGTTCTAGCGACAGAGGAGCTCTGTTGGGCGGCCAGCAACGGGTGTGCTGAGGTGGCGAAGGGCACTGCGCATCGTGGTGCGGCTGGTGGTGTACGGCGGGGTGTGCTGGGCGATGCCACCTAGATGCGAAGTAGAAGGGCAGATGAAGCGGCTGATGGAGGGCTCCAGGGCGCGGTGCTGGAAGCATGTGGGCTGGCCAGGGCGGATGGCGTGAGCAGCAGTAGTAGGTGCAGAGCTTTGCAGAGCTGAGGTGGCATCTGGTGGGCGAGGCTTTGGCATGCAGAGGTGAAGGGCTGTGTAGATCCGAGTCTGTGCGCGGTGGACCAGGAACCGCTGGGGGTACTGGCGCGACAGAGGCTAGGCGGATCCGATCTGGCGGCCAGGTGGTGCTGGTTCGTGCGAAGGTGCGAAGGTGCAGAGCTGGAGCTGATCTGGCGATCCTGGTGCGCTGAGCAGGTGTGCTGAAGCCGGCGATCCTGGTGCAGACTGAAGGCGACTATAAGGGCCATAACCCCCTACATAAAGACTCGAGGTCCTCTTCTCCAGAGGTCCCTGGTTCGAATTTTTTAGAATTTTCAGTTCCCAGTTCTTCTTGTATTTTCTGTTTCAGCAGAGCAGGGGAGGGAAAAAGGGTTAGCCAGTGAGATTTTTGGGAGTTTCTTCTGCCATTTTTCTTCTTCTGTAGTTTTTCCTTTAGCATATGCTGTTGAGGGAGACGAGGCTTGGCCTGTGAAGTTCTTGAGATTTTAGTTCTTGCCATTTCCTGTATCTTTCTTCTTTCAGCAGAACAGTGAGAAATTGAGAGCTTTGCCAGGGAGCCTTTAGAATTTCTTCGTGTCATTTTAATTCTGTAATCTTTTCCTTTCAGTAGAGTTTGGGAATGTAGTGTTTTCTTGTTCTGGTTCGATTGGAAGGGGTTTTGTGTTCTTTCTGTTCTTCCAGAGTGGAGAACTCCAGAGGTTTGCCAGTAGAGATTTTAGGAATTGATTTCTACCATTTATTCCTTCTGTAATTTTTTTCTTTCCACAGTGTTGCAAGGATTGTGAGGTTTTGAATTCAGAATTTTAGATTTTCTTGCATTTTTCTTCTTGTTGCTGTTGTGAGAATTCTCAGAGGTTTTTGAGGATTTTGTTTGGTTCATTTCTTCTAATTCGATTGCAGTGCAGGGGAGGGTTCGTCAGTGGAAATTTTTCGGAGTTAATTTTCTACCATTTATTTTGTTCTGTACTTTTTCTGTTCTTTAGCATCTGTGAGAGGGAAACTTCGATCTAGTGTTCTTTATTGTAATTAATTTCCATCCATTTCATCTGTGCTTTCTTCCTTTCAATCTAGTGGTATTAATCCAGTTCTTCTAAATTTTCTTTTGATGCTGAGAAGAGATTGATTGGAATTTTTAGATTTTTGTTCTATCTTCCTCTTCTGATTGTTGCTGCTGTAAGGATTCGAAGTTCAATATTTTTGGATTTTCTTCTTCATTGGTTGGGGGAATTGTTCCATTTCTTGTGTATTGGGGATGGCTGCTATGTGAGAGATGGAATGTTTTCCATTCTTATGTTAGAATTTCTGGAAGGCTCGACATCCGGGAATCTGTTTCTATGCTGTTGGCGGTTGCTGGGAAGGTAATCCAAGTTCGACTACTTCTGCCTCTTGTCTGTCTGCCGTCGTGGAGGAGGACAATCAAAGGTCTGTGTGTTGTGTAACTTCCGGTGGTAGTAGAGAGTAACCAGAATTTGAGCGATCAGATAGCTTGGTTCATTTGGCTATTTTCTTTTCTTTGAGATTTACACTGCATTGGTGTTCTTCATCATCTCTCGGGATAGATCAAGAGTTGGACATTGTAGTTTGACAGATTCACTGTTCTCCTTACTGTTCTAAAGTTTACTGCATCTTATTTCTTGTTTGCTCGTCATCCCTCAAGCTATGAGGGTACATTGATAGCAAATTTCTTTAATCTCAATTCTGTTTGTTCTTCATTATGTTAGTTTGTTGGACTTTGATTGATAATGTTTACACAATCGAATTTAATGCAATATGATTTTGGTGAAAATGTGGCCGTTAGAATGCTTTCAAGTCAAAGTAGTTTGATTCAAACTCTATTCTATCTCTCTATGGATATGACATGTTCTCACCATCATGCTAGTTCATCTTTGTTGTTTTAAATTTGTGAGACAGTTTAGAGGAAATGCGCATCGTGACTTGTGCGAGGAACTCGAGACAACAAAAATGCACAGTCAACGAAAATGCACAGTCAACTATCCCCCTAAGTGAATTGCGAAGGAAGTGAAGGCATGTGATCAAGTAACCTGACTGTTCATCCTTCCGTAAAGAGGAAAAGAAAAGAAAAAGCAAAAAGCAAAAGAAAAAAAAAATATTATCCATGAAAAAAGCCCCGGATCTGAGTAAAGTTGGACTCGTTACTCTTGAAAAGTGATGGGTTGTGCAGCATTGTGGATGAAAAAGAAAGAAAGAAATTCTGAGTGCACAAAGTGCAAATAAAGGGGCAAAGTCCTCAACTCAGCAAATAATCCTCAAGGAAGTTGGGCAGAATGGAACTGAGAGAAACAACCCGATCTGACTGAGCAAAGATCTTATTTCACAAATCTTTTCTTCTCCCTCGAATTAATCTAATCTCAATCACTAGCTAAGGCAGAGGAGCTTCACGA
Source organism: Colocasia esculenta (assembly GCA_014218235.1). Taxonomy (NCBI): domain Eukaryota; kingdom Viridiplantae; phylum Streptophyta; class Magnoliopsida; order Alismatales; family Araceae; genus Colocasia; species Colocasia esculenta. The sequence continues at coordinate 16,675,835 of CM024756.1, forward strand.
GGGCTGATGTGAACTCTTAAGTGAGCTACCATTTGTGCACTAATTTCTTGCCATATGCCTTTACAATTAGGAAAGACATGACTTTACATGAATCTTTTACATGATGGCTAGTTAGCATGAGACATTATATCTTCTAGTCCTATATTTGGAGTAAATTTTATTGCTAAGGGACTAGCAATGTTCAAGTAAAGGGGGAGTGATAATTACTAAATTTTTAGCGTTAAATTTCGTACATAGAATTGATTTTAGACATCGATTGTCCATGAATAATGTGCACATTGACTTTAATTTTCATTTCATCCATGAAAAATCTTTTGAACATATTAGTTAATAATGGGTTAAACTACACATGTTAGATTTTCATGTAAATCATTTCTTCCATGTTGACTAATTAGGTTCATTTGAAAAATTAAAAGATATTTGTAAATAAATATTGTATATAAATAAATGTTGTTAAAATATTAATTTTGTAAATATTTTTTTAGTTTGAATTTGTAAATAAATAAATAAATAGTTTCACACCCAATCCCAATAAATAAATACTTTTAATCTCATCATACCCAATCCATAATGCCACATACCCCTCATAAAATAATCATACCACATAACCCACCCCACCCCCATCAAATTAATAAATAAAAACAATTTTTAAATATTCCCACCATATCCACTCACCCCTCTTAAATCTTTTTATCCTTCTTCCCACTAGGTCAAAGGCGGTTTACGATTTGGGGAAGCTTGCTGGAGGCGGTGCCTGGCTGTGGCATGGTGGTATGCAGATGGTGTGCGGTTGGGGCATGGCGGGAAGCTGCTGGGAGGTGTGCTGGAGCAGGGCAGATCAAGGCAGAGGCAGTCCTGGCAGGGGTCCGGTGCGAAGCAGGAAGGGGGCACGACGCTGGAAACATCTGTGCGTGGCTGGGTGGAGATGGAAATGGCAGGGCGTGGTGTGAGCGGCCAGAGCAGGGCCCGTGTGTGCAGATGCTGGGCCCCGGCGCGATGCATGCAAGAGGCGAGCTTCAATGTAGGCCAGCTGAGGTGGCGGCCCCGGGTGCGGGATGGTGCTGAGCCCCAGTGCGGTCAGGGCCATGCTGTGTGAGAGGCGTCCGGATCTGGTGCGTCCATGGCTGGGCGATGGAGCTTGCGCAGATTTGGACCCGTGCGTGGCTAGGCACGTAGATGGCGGTGCATACGGAGCAGATGGACCAGGTGCACAGCAGAAGGGTATCCGACAGAAGATGTTGGGAAGGAGACTGACGTGGCGATCCTGGTGTGCTGAACGGGTGTGCTGAAGCCGGCGATCCTGGTGGAAGGCGGGAAGAAGAAGGCCATGAGGCCTATAAAGGGACCCCAAAGGTCCTCCCGGGGCTGGTTGGTTCGAATTTCTGAAGAATTTTTAGCTTCTATTTTCTGTAATTTCTTCTTTCGCAGAGCAGAGGAGGGTTGAGGTTTTCTTATGTCTTTAGTCTCTTTCTGTTCTTCCAGAAATTAGAGGGGTCTTCCAGTTCGAGTTGGATTTTAGGGAATTTTTAGTTTCTTCCTGTATTCAGTTCTAAGGGGAGGGTTCGCCAGTGGGAATTTTTATGAGTTTATTTCTGTCATTTTTGTTGTTGTTGTTCTGTACTCTTTCTTCCCTTTAGCATCCATGAAGGAAGACTCCGATCCAGTGCAATTTTCCACCTCATGATGGTTTCAGATGTTGATTCAGTGAAATTTAACATTTCTTCTTGCTGATTTTTCTAGTTCATCTGTGCTTAGCATACTTCGATCTAGTGCTCTTTACTGCATTTAATTTTCATTTTATCTGTGCTTAGAATAGTTCAATGCAATGTTTTTATCTCTGTTGTGAAGCCATCCGCAAGGTCTGCAGAGTTGTGAGAATTTCTGGAGTGCGGATTCTGGTTGGGGATTGGCTACTGTTGAAGGGAGCTGAGCATTTCTTCTAGTTCTGCTACTGCTAGAGTGTAAGGCCCCCGATTTTTCGTCCTTTTCTTTTATAAGTACCTTATTGTGCGAATGTTTATGTGTCATGTATGTAGCTAGATATACATATGCATATAACTTGTGCGTGTAACTAATCGTATGCGTATACATATAAAACTTTTATTTTATGCATGCATGTAAGCATGTATGTATACATATGTGCTATCTATGCTATATATATATATATATATGATATTTACTTAAGTGGTAAATTAGGTGTATGATGTGTTGCTCATATTATATATGTGGTATTGAACAAAGATTGGTATAAAAGTGTGCATTGTGTGTATAATTAGTTAGTAAGTGTTGTTTGTTGCATTGTGAAGATAGTATGTACATTATACCGAGCACATTATATACCATCTTGACTATTTATGAATACATGTGTGTACTTAGTTGTATATATATATATATATATATATATATATATATATATATATATATATTGTTTGGTTGCATGATGTAATTGGTGTGTACATTATACCCTATGTATTGCATACATGTACATAAGAAGGATTAGGGTTTCTGTGAAATTGTATGTTCTGGCCGAAGACCATGTTGACGGCAGCATCTGTGGACGTCAAGGACAAGTAGGCGGCGACCTCGATGGACGCCAACTATTATTATGGACGTCCGTTGATGTAGACGTCTACTTCCCTGACAATTTTCTGAGCAGCTGCATGGTGTGCCATGCCTCCGATTGGGGGATGCCAACCACCCCCAACGGCTCCTTCGCCCCTGCCAAGACAAACCCCATGTCTTGTCTATATGACCACCCACCCCTTGCAACCTAGAAGTCCCTTTTGGCCCTTGCAAGAGGGGAAGAAACCCTGGCCCCAAAAGGGTGAGAAAAACCCTAAAACCCTGAGAGCTGTGAGGAAACCCGAACTTGGGAGGCTTTGATCCAGCGGTTTGGAACTTCTTCCGGAGATCTACTTTGACAAGGAGGGAGACAACACATCCGGCTACACATCCCCGGCCCTGGATTGCAGAGGGGAGCATCACAGAAGCCGGAGTGAAGGCATCTTTTGCTATATGGACTGTGGATGTCAATGTGGATGATGAAATGAAAGACAGTAGTCTTTTCTTCCACTACTCTGTACTTATATTTGTGTACATCTCAATCGAATGATAGTGTCGGGTAAATGTCCCGCTGTCGTGATCTTCGTCATGCCGACGTGGGTTGGTACAACCGTACCGGCATAGCGAGGGTCGTCACATAGAGGTAGATGTTTTAATGCGATTTTCTTTCCTTCCTGTTGTGGTTCGTTCGACTACCGTGAGGATTGGAGAAGTTGTTTCAGAAAACGGGGAGGTAGGAGTTTTTAGGATGTTTTAATTTTTTATCTCTTCTGGAGATCAGGGTTGGGGAGGGAATTTTAGTTCAATTTTCTAGTTTTCTTTCCTACTGTAAGGGGTTTGGGCATTTTGCAATTTCTGCTACAGGGGTTCAAATTTTGGGTTTTATTTCTGTCATTTCGTTCTTGTACTCTTTCTTTCAACAAATATATGGGAGTTTGAGGGCTGTGAGAGTTCGATCCTAGGAGTTCCATTTCTTCTATATTGATTGAACTCAGTTTAGTGGCACTTTCTGATTGATTTGTTACTGTAGTTATTTCATTTCCTTAGTGTTCTGTGAAGGGATCACTCTTTCCTTCCTGTCTTCTGTGCGTTGATTGTTGGATGATTCAATGATTGTTGGAGAGTTATGAGAGTTTAGCCTCTATTTTCTTCTGTTCTGGCGTCTGAGAGCAGGATCACCTGAGCTGTGCGTGTTGAGAGGTTTCCGGAGGTAATATTCTGTGTTTGATTTAGCAACATTAAAATTTTAGTTTCTGAAATTTTCTGTTCGATCTTTTCGGAAGTTTCTGATTGATTTTTGAGCTGTGAAAGTGCTCGGGTGGTTGTAGAGAGTTAATGTTGCTTAATGTTCCTTCCCTAAGCTGTAGGGGTATAGTGGCTTGAGAAGTTTGCTGTTGAGATTTTGTTCTGTCATCCTTTCATTTTCTGGAGTTTCAAATCACTTTAAAGTTAGAGTTGCATATTTGTGCAATCTTAGTTTGATCTCTATTTCAGATTTCTGTCAATTTGCTTGATCCCTCAATTGAGAGGGTACAGTAATGTTAATTCTCTTTTAATAGTCAATTCAGCTTGTCCTTTCATTGTGTTTGATCCGTCGAGTTGTGAGGGATTTGATTGGGGATGTTTACGGAATTAATTCAAAAACAGTTTCTTAAGTCGAACTTTATTCAGCCTCCCTGTGGAAATGACATGTTCTCACCATTGTGGTAGTTCTCTTTTTCTATTTTAAATCTGTGAGACAGTTTAGAGAAGGTGGGCTTGTTGATCTGTGCAAGGAACTCTAGGCAACGGAAGTGCACAAGCAACAATGTCGCGCGTTCAGTCTCTTGTTCCCAGACCATCAAACCATCCAGTTATTGGCACCAAATGGGTGTTCAGAAATAAATTGGATGAGGCTGGTGTAATCTTAAGAAACAAGGCCAGACTGGTAGCTCAAGGCTATTCCCAAGAGGAAGGCATAGATTTCGATGAAACCTATGCTCCTGTAGCTAAACTTGAGGCTATTAGAATATTACTTGCATATGCATCAGCAATAGATTTAAAACTATTTCAAATGGATGTCAAATCTGCATTCTTAAATGGTTTTATAAAAGAGGAAGTTTATGTGGAACAACCCCCGGGTTTTGATGACACAGAATTTCCTAATCATGTTTTCAAACATCATAAGACTTTATATGGTTTAAAACAAGCACCTAGAGCCTGGTATGAAAGGCTCAGTTCTTTTCTTTTAAACCATGGTTTCAGTAGAGGTCAAGTAGATAGTACTCTCTTTATAAAGTCAAAAGTCAAAGACATACTGCTAGTTCAAATTTATGTAGATGATATTATTTTTGGTTCTACTGATGAATCCCTTTGCAAGTACTTTGAAAAGTTGATGCAGGGAGAATTTGAGATGAGCATGATGGGGGAGCTCAATTATTTCCTTAGATTGCAAATCAAGCAAGGAAAAGATGGCTCCCACATCTGCCAAGCAAAGTACACCAAAGAACTCTTGAAGAAATTTGGATCTGATAATACCAAGCCACTGTCAACACACATGAGTACATCAACAAGGATGGATAGTGACAAAGATGGTAAGAAAGTAGATCAAAAGATCTACAGAGGTATGATAGGTTCATTGCTTTATTTAACAACTAGTAGACCTGATATTCTATTTAGTGTATGCATGCGTGCTCAGTATCAAGCAGATCCTAGAGAATCACATTTAATCTCCGTGAAAAGAATATTTAGATATTTAGCTAGAACTCATGATTTAGGTCTGTGGTATCCAAAATCTTGTGAAATTAATTTAGTAGGATACTCTGATGCTGACTATGCTGGATGCAAAGTAGATAGAAAAAGCACCAGTGGTGGTTTTCAATTTCTTGCATGATGTTTGATATCCTGGTCCTCAAAGAAACAAAATTCAGTGGCACTGTCTACAGCTGAAGCTGAGTACGTGGCTGCTGGAGGTTGTTGTACACAACTCCTATGGATAAAGCAACAACTTGAAGATTTTGGATTAAATATCAAATCGATTCCACTATTGTGTGACAACACTAGTGCTATCAATCTCACCAAAAATCCAGTGCAACATTCAAGGACCAAGCATATTGAGGTTAGATATCATTTCATTCGTGATCATGTTGCAAATGGTAATATTGAAATATCCTTTATTGATACAAACGGTCAGTTAGCAGACATTTTCACAAAAGCCTTACCTGAAGAGAGATTCACATCTCTTAGAAGGGAATTGGGCATGTGTAATTTGTGAAAAGATTTCTGTTTAAAACTGGCATATAAATTTTTAGAATTAAGTAAAATTTTCCCTCCATGGTTTTAAGCAAAAGAAATTCAAATTATCTTTCCTGGCCGCTTCTTTATTAAAGTCGGTTTGAATAGTCAAACTCTTTTGTCGCTTTCTGCCATCTTTTGGCGCCTCACTTTCCACAAAGCATTTATTCAATTACAAAAATCGATGTGGGAACGTTTCATCTCCCATCTTCTACCTTTTTCCCTCTTTCGTCTGGTTGCCTAAGCCGATGCCCTAACGAATCGGACATCGACTCTCTTCAAGTTTGAAGCTCTTCTCTCCTTCCCGCGACAAATTTCTTGAGGGCTTTCACTCCTTCCTTCTCAACCCTCCAGAAACCCTGTTCACCTGATTCCATGGCTGCATCTGTCATCTCCGGAAGTCTTGGGGGCTACGGTGCTGAGTTCCTTACTCCTGAGCAGCAGGAGAGGTTCACGTTTGTGAAGACCAAGGTTTGTGGGAACAAGGCAGTGGATGTAGCTTATCTCGAGAAGAACGGCATGCACAGTGTAGTAGCAGCAATGAGTAGGATGCAGTGGATGGGAATCACCACCTTCTCCGAGGTAAGCTATCCAGACCTCATGAAGGCTTTTTATGTATGCTTAAGATCAGAGGCTGACGGGTCTCTGGTTTCATCTGTCAAGGGAACTCAGATTAAAATAGATCATGAGTTATTGCATTTGTTGTTTGGAGTGAAGACATCCGGGCATAGTGTGGTTCACAACGTGGACGCCCAAGCTAAAGGTCTTGGCATTGTAGGACCAGGGTTCAGACTGAGAGATGGGAAAATAGATATCAATCAATTGAATGCATTCAACCGTCTTCTACACTTTATTGTTTGTCGAATTCTAGTTCCTAGAAGTGCAACTTTTTCAACATGTACCAAGACAGATTCAGATATGATGTTCTGGGCCATACAGAACAAGGAGATCAACATGGCTGAAGTAGTGATTGAGAGGATGAAGTTTGCCCGTGATCAGATTTGGGATACAAAGAGCAAGCTTAATGTCTCTTTGCCCTATGCCCATTTTGTTACCAAGATCTTCAAACACTTTGGTGTTGATCTATGTGGGGCAGTAGTTGAGAAGATGGGCCAAGCAATTAGGTCCAGAAATTTGAGGAAGAGTGGGTTCTCAGTTGTTGATGGAATTTGGTCTAAGACCTCTGTGGTAGAGGGAGAGGCCATTATAGGGGATATTCCAAATATTCAGGAAGAAGTACCAAAAGCATTAGCAGTACCAGCCGCAGTAGCTTCACCAGCAGAAGCTGAGCCAGCAGGACCATCTGAACTGGCAGCTCAAGTAGCAGGATCAGCAGAGCTAGCAGAGTCACCTGTAGTGGCAGTTGAATCTCAACCTCCAGAAGCACCAGTAGGAGAAGCAGTGGTAGGTGCAGCAGATCCTTTGCCCACCTCCATTGTTTCCTCTATCCTTAGAGAGGTGTTAGATTCTATTCATTCCACCCCAGTCACTCAAGAGGTTGGTGGAAATCCAGAGGAAGAGGTTGTGGCATCAGGCCACATTGAGGAATTATTTGCTCCTGAAGACATTGTTATGGAAGATGCTCCCATTCAAGGGGAGCAAGAGTCAATGGAAGAAGATGCTCCTACTGAGGGGGAGCAATTAAAGGGTGGACTAGCAGAAGCAGCACAATGTGATGAGCCTATGGGCAGTGTGCCTGCTGATGAAGTCTTTCCTAGTTCACAAGATGATGGCACTCAGGGGAAGGAACATGACAATCCCCCAGGTAATGATCCTAGAGTCGGGGAGACAACCAGCTCCTCAGAATCAGATGATGATCAGCAGCCTCCAGCTTCAGAGGCAAGGCAGAAAGGAAAAGAAGTGGTTTTCGAAGTTCCACTCTTAGCAGATACTCCTTTCAAGAGGCAGGTGAGACAAAAAATTGTCATTAATTTGAAACCTGTCGTTGAAAGATTAGATGCTCAAGGTGAGATCTTGTGCTCTCTTCAATGTGATGTGAACTCCATTTTTATGAGCCAAGCATCCACCACTAAGGAAATCTCTCAAATAAGAAATGCCATGAAATGGTTCAACAAAGAGATGGGCAGCATGAAGTCTAAGCTAGCTAAGATTCTGAAGGTAGTTGGAGCTCAAGCTCCTCCTCCTCCTGCACCTCCTACAGATCAGAACTTGGATGTTGATACTTCCAGGCCACCAGGGCCATCAGGGCCGTCAGTTCCTGTGTCCGGGCCATCAGGGCCGGCACCAGCAGTAGCAGCAACAGCAGTAGCAGAGGCAGAGGTCAATGAGCAAGGGCCATCTGGGCCAGCTGAGCAAGTTGAAGGGCCTCCAGGGCCAGCTGAGAAGGTGTCAGGGCCATCAGGGCCATTGGAGTCTGAACCTGTGCAAACAGTGGTAGAAAAAGAAGTCTTGGCACCTAAGCCCCTAGCTCCTTCTTTTTCTTCTCACACACCTGTTCCTCCATCTCCAGCCTTAGCTTCTACAGCACCTCCTGCTCCCCAGACCTTCAAAAACCCTCAACCCAGACCCATTTCCTCTCCAACACCATTTCCTTCTCAATCTACCTTTTCTCCTGCCTCTTCCACTCATATTCCTCCACCTCCATCTATCTTTGAGGTTCCTCCAGCCTCATCATCAGCTGGAGCCTCCTCCTTTGGTCCCTCATCATCAGTTGGACCATCTCCTCACATCTCTTCTCCTCCACCATCCCTTCTTCATCGTCATCCTCCTTCCTCCTTCATCACCATCATTCCAGAAGGAGCTCAAATTGATGGTCCCTATCTGAGCCCCATCAAAGACGAACTTGAGGACACTATTCTTGGCTCTGTTCTCAAAGTTGGCCAGCACATTCATGTCTCTGATCCCTCCTGTCCTCCCTCTAAGAAAAGAAAAACCTCTTCATCTTTTAATCCGTTGTATCCTCCCTTGTTGTTTTCTCCCACAGAGGTCACTAAAAACATGCCTCTCTACAGGGAATACCTCACCAAGGTTGTCTTTGCCACCCTCTTCAATCTACCTTTCCTAAACCTTTCTGACCATCTTCAAACCATCCTACCTTACACCTCTCTTAGCAAGGTTGTCAAAGCTAAGATCTTCTCGTCTACTCAATCCCTATCTGAAGAAGAATGGGCACGCTCAAATAAGGTCCTCTACAACAAGTTTCTCTCTGCCAGATCTGAAGTGTTTCCTCCCAGGGATCACTCTCTCACCTTGTCAGAATGGTTTCTGCTCCACCATAAAAACTCCTGGGCTCCCTTCATCCAGAAAGAGATCAAGATGATCAGGCAATTCAAGCTATTTAATGATTATAGGTATCTTCATCATTTACCTGAAGTCCAGCTCAATCAGTTCAGGCAAGCCATCCGAAATCTTGGACCTGAGCTTGGCACTGCCGCAATTCAAGTAGACTTTGCTACTCTTCAGCTGCCAGAGGCTACATAACTTCCTCCCCTTCACTCTTTGCTCATGGATACACCAGTGGGCTCAGTTACTTTTGATCATTTTGTGCGAGTGATGGGCAGAATCAAAGTTCAGAAGGGCAGTGTGGTAGCTTTCCCCAGATTTATCTTTAAGGAGTACCACCTAGGCCACATCCGTGCTGAGATTCTAGCCCCTGCCTTGTCAGAATGTGAAAGACTGACACCTGCAGGGTGGGCCAAGTTCTATCCCTTATCTGCTCAGCAATTGTCGGATACAAATGTAACCTTAGCCAGGGAAGGCCGCCCTCCAATCTCAGCTGCAACCTTTTTGGATATGAATTCCCTCCACCTTGTAAATGATCCTCTTCAAATTTGGGTGGAAAGGTACAAAGTCTATGTCGCCATGCGCCAGGAATTGAAGCATAGGCAGATCTTCTATCCTGTTTCCCTTAATCAGTTTCTTGCTTGTGCTAGCTTTGGAAAAGTCACCTACTACAAGGCATCCTTGGACAGAGATCTGTACAATGATTTCCTTGAAGCTCAGTTGGTCCTTCACCTAAAAAGAATGGCTCTGTCTATGGGACCAAATTATTTTGTTGGCCCTGGACCCTTCAAGACTTACTTTGAGAGGTAGGAAGAGCAGGCCTGGGAGATTATTTCTCATTTTGCCTCTCTTTTATCTCCTGCTTATTACTTACCTGTACCTCCACAGTCTTAATGAACTATCATTGTTTCTGTGCTCCTATATCTTTTCTCTTCGTTCTTTGTCTCAGATTATCTTTTTGCTTACTGACAAAAAGGGGGAGAAAATATTTAGCATGTCTGAAATACATTCTGCAAATATTCAGATTCAGATTCTTTATTCATGCTTATTGTTAAGTTTTGTCATCACCAAAAAGGGGGAGATTGATGCTCAGTCTGTCCCCATGTAATTTTAATTAATTACATATTTATTTTGGTGATTAACAAAACCAAACAAAACCCTATCAAAAAGTTCTAACACATTCCTCATATGTCTTAAGTACAGGAAATATACCAAGGTCAAACAAGCCAATAGTGGTAAGCATTACCTTTCTGAAGCTTTTATCTTGTCAAGATCATATTTCTCTAAGTCCACATCGACTTTTGTTGAAAGTCACAACGACTTCCTTTAGTGCTATAACGATTTGAATTCATAACAATTTCTTAAGTGTCTGAACGACTTCTTTACTGAGACATCGTTTGATTACAAACAAATCATTCTCACAACGATTCTATAAGTCATTGCAATGATTCTATAAGTCATTGCAACGATTTCTTCAGAACTCATAACGACTTGCCCGCCATAACGATTTCTTAAGTTATCATAACGATTTCTTTAGAATTCGCAACGACTTGCTCGCCGTAACGATTTCTTAAGTCATCATAACGATTTCTTTAGAATTTGCAACGACTTGTTCGCCGTAACGATTTCTTAAGTTATCATAACGACTTCTTTAGAATTCGCAACGACTTGCTCGCCGTAACGATTTCTTATGTTATTATAACGACTTCTTTAGAATTCGCAACGACTTGCTTTTTGCAATGATTTGTTTAGAGCTCATAACGATTTGCTTCGCGCATCGATTTCTTTAAAGCTCATAACGATTTGTTAAGTGTTTCACAACGATTTCTTCGGTGAACACAACGACTTGCTTTCTATAACGATTTGTTAAGTGTTTCACAATGATTTCTTCGGTGAACACAACGACTTGCTTTCTATAACGATTTGTTAAGTGTTTCACAACGATTTCTTCGGTGAACACAATGACTTGCTTTCTATAATGATTTGTTAGGTGTTTCACAACTATTTCTTCGGTGAACACAACGACTTGCTTTCTATAACGATTTGTTAAGTGTTTCACAACGATTTCTTCGGTGAACACAACGACTTTCTTTCTATAACGATTTGTTACGTGTTCATACTGAATCCTTCAGTAAATGTAATGATTTGCTATGACTCATAATGACTTGGTCAAACTGACTTGATCATAACGATTTCATAAGTCATATAAACAACAACTTTATGGTTTATATCAACTTGACATTTATTTTAAAGCATTGAATAGTCAAAGTCTTCTGTTATCTGTCGGACTACTATGCATTTAATGAAGACAGAACGTATCTCTGCATGCATACAGATGATATCTTTTCATTATCATGCATATTCTGTCAACATCTTTTAGAACAAGCTACTTGGCATTGCTATTTTGGTGAGTGTTCATATCAACGTTTACTGACACCAAGAGACAGCCTAGCTGTCTACTGTTCTAGCATTTAATATGTGCAGGGTCCTAAAGACATTCTGTCGTACAACGTTGGACCATATAGACGCCAGAAGACCTTATCTCTTTGCGTGCTCAAATGGATAAAAGATTGTTGAAGCTTCCAAATGTCAAGCAGTCTAACGTCTACCAATCTAAGAGACAACGGTTACTTCAACGGTCGTATTTCAAAAGAAAATATAAATACAAGACAGAAGAGAAGAATGAAGTTACGAAGTGGAGATCAAGTATCAGACACATACAAGCATTCAAATTCTTCTGCAAGAAGTCTAGAGCCAAGAATCTCATTCATCATCATCTTTAGCTCTTCGCTCTCTGTTCTGTAATAGAATTTCCAAGAGAGCCCGTGTAGTTCTGAGAGTGTGCCTTGTTTAGATCTCTTGCTCTCAGTGCTTGTTGTTTTAGATCTTGACTTGTAAAAGCTTGATCTAGGGGCTTGAATTCTTTCTATTCTCTTTGTGGTGTTTCCCTTCATGTGCGAAGGTAGACCTGGTGGGATCCAGGGTGCTGTTTCCCTTCGGATGTGAAGGAGGACCTGGTGGGGTATCCAGGGTGTTGTTGTTCCCTTCTAGGGTGAAGGAAGACCGGCTGAGCTGGGTGTTGTAGTGTCCATAGGGGGACTGTACCCTAGTTAGTTATATCTTGAGTTGTTGCTCAGGGACTGGACGTAGGACTCCTAAGGAAAGGAGGTCCGAACGAGGAAAATTCCTTGCGTTGTGTGATTAATTCTTTGTGGGTTTGTTGTTCATACTAACCGTTACTAACCAACATTGAAGATTGTTTTTGTGTGCATTTTTACGTACATGTGTCACCTATATAGATTTTTTAAAGACCCATTCACCCCCCCTCTGGGCTTGTCAACTGGGCAACAATAAATAGGTCTTTTCTAGTGACAAATAACTAACTTCCAGTAACAAATAGGAATTGTTCCAGTGAAAAATAGGTCTCATCTTGGTTCATCATTAAAAAGTGACAAATAACTAACTTCTAGTGAAAATTAAATCTCTTTGGTTGACAAATGGTTTATTCCAATACTAAAGAGGTTTCTTTTATTGGATAATGTTGTCGCATTCTTCTATTGACAAATATGTTTTCATATTTTTATTTGAATGTGTTGAATCCTCTAGTTATTAAAGCCCGCTCTTCCATCGATATGTATATGAAGGATAGAGATAATATGGCATTCCGAGAATGCCATAAAATGCTAATGAGGGGCACCCCTTTTTCAATTTATATGGATAATACTTTTGGTTGTGCCTTCAATATGAGGATGTTAGAGGATATCATAAGCACTCATGTTGGAGGTAACATCTTCATACTGGACAAGAAGAAGGTCTTATTTACTATTGAGGATGTGGGCATCATTTTGGGATTGCCTAGCTTTGGACATCCCATCTGCTATTATGGCAGCTCGAAGAAAAGGTCCAGGTTGCATGAGCGGTTTGGGGTGGCCACAAATTTTGATCAGAAGAAGGTGTATTCTCTCATCCAACAACTGGTAAATTCGGATGACGAAGCAAATGTAGAGGACATAGTTCGGCTATGGATTGTGCTCCTCCTATGCACCTTTCTTTGTCCTAGATCAGTGCATTCTTGTCCACAGCAGATGTTCTCCTGCTTGGATGACATACGGAGAATAAGATAGTTCAATTGGGCAGCTACAGTTTAGGAGGTTACATTGCACAATTTTGACAAATTAGTGTCCTCTGTAAATAATAAAAATATGGTGCAAGCTGCCCCGCAAAGAGAAGAAGTGGGAATGAATCCCAAGCTCATTATTTCATTTATGGTTGTGTTGCCTCCCTTAGTGTAAGTTCCTTTAACAAACTTTGTGTAAACACATCATCCATCCTTGTTTGGGTTTAACTTGTTTGTTTTTTCAGGTTTGGTTCCTTGAGCACACCATGGTGAGGCAGCCAATAAATCGGGTGGCATATCCCTGCCTCTTAAGTTGGGGACCATTCGGCGGCAAAAGTTTACCATTTCCTATAGCATCCCTCACCGGCCAACAGGTTTTAGGAGTCCCTTTCACAATGAAATTCTTATTCAGTAATGAACTGTGTAATCTAATGTTTATTGCTATATATTTTTTTTTCCAGGTTATAAAAAATTTGACGGTTGAGAGGAATGAATGGGAAACTATATACGAGGGGAACCAAACAGTCCAAGAGGACACATCAACGGTTCCTCCAGCTGCTGCTACCTTCTGTCTTCTACAGGAAATTGCAGCGTCAATAAAGTCTCAAGAAGATAAAGTTGACTAGTTAACCAGTAACCTCAATGATCAAAAGAGGCAAATTGAGGAAATCATGCAGAATGAACCGGTGACCCATGAAGAAGGGGCAGCTAGGCTAACCCCTACATTTTCTGAACATGTTGTCCATGTCCAGCCTTTAATGACGCATGATGATCCAGTGACCTAAGAAGAATGGGCAGCTTGGCCCCCTACATTTTCTCAACAAGTTGCCGATGTCCAGCCTCCAATGACGAATGATGATCAAGCTCCACCAATAGGTCATTTTGAGAAGGTTCCAACAACTAATGTTGAGGAGGTTGATGCCTAGAATCCTAACTCAATGGTTCGGGTGATCAAGGAGCGTGAGGATCGGCATCCTGGTGTCTATGATGAATCCCCTTATGTATAGGTTAAGAATCCCGTTACAATGTCTGAGAAAGTAAAAGCAGTGGTAAGTCTCTATTATGTTACTGTATAACCTATTATTCCATTCATCTAAAATGGGAAAACAACCTAGGCAACACATTCGCAAGTCACTGCAGATTGGGTCTGCAAAGGAGACTTGAAGGACGAGGAGAATGCCATTTTCGACAGCTTCCTTCAAATGTGTGCAACTGTCAGCAGTGAAAATGAGTAAGTTGCTTGAATTTGCATGATTTCATATTTATTTCAGATTTAATGTATTATGATGTTTTCAACCTCTATAGTTTTGGAGTTTTTGAATTTGCTAATGGCTTGGTCATCCGGAAGTCAAACATGGTAAACCAACTTTACGAATGCATGACGAAAGACTCGGTTTGTGTTTCACCTTATGTTTTCATAGATAAACTCGCTTAAACGCCAGTTTCTTTGTATTGACTATGGACCATATGCAGGTTATTGATGGATTGATTTACCTATTGAAACAGGAGAAGATCATTGGAAATACTTATCACAAGTGGGTTTGTTTTCCAACAATTTTGGTTAATCATATCCAAGGAATGTCAAGCTCAACGCAACAGAAGCCATTAAATTTGTTACAATGTTGTTATAAGAATGACTATTTGGAGGCCCTTCAGGAGAACAAGTGGCTATTCTTTCTGTTACACTTTCAAAATTATTGGCATTTATTTACGGTGGACGTGGAGAATGAACAATTCATGTCATATAATTAATTGAAAAGTAGGCCAATCCACATGGCCTCTGCAAGAAAATGGATAAGTTCCTCAAACTTCTTTCAACTTCCTTGTTGCTGTTGAATTGTTTTTTTTTCCACGCCACAACTGTGAGGCACATGTTCATGGAGTATGGGGCATTTCCTGGTGCTGATGAGTGGGAACTACAGTTTGAGTTTCAATGTCCTCAACAAGCATCTGGTAGCCTCAATTGCACGATTTATGTAGTCAAATACATTGAAGCGTTGATTAGGAGGCCATTCCCTGATGGACCTTCACTGAGCATGACTGTAATCTCTTCCGAGACCATTTTGCGGCCAAAATGTTAGAACTGAAGAATCAATGAAAAGTTTTTCTTTATATATTTTTTCACATTTTCCCTCATATGTCATGCTTATTTTCGTTACAAGTATGTTGATTCCGGTGACAAATATGTTGATTCCGGTGAACTCTCACTATGTAAAAAGAATTAATTACATACACAGTATGAGATTGCCAGCTACATACTTCTGTTATCTATTTGTCACTGGAATCAACCTATTTGTCATTAAAATCAATCTATTTGTCACTCCAATTCTTCATTCCATGTAAATTGGAATCAACCTATTTGTCACTGGAATCAACCTATTTGACACTGGAATCAACCTATTTGTCACTAGAATCAATCTATTTGTCACTTGAATTCTTCATTCCATGTAAACTGGAATCAACCTATTTGTCACTGGAATCAACCTATTTGTCACTGGAATCAACCTATTTGTCACACGAATTCTTTTATCCATGTAAACTGGAATCAACCTATTTGTCACTGGAATCAACCTATTTGTCAATGGAATCAATCTATTTGTCAATAGAACCAAGATATTTGTCACTCGAATTCTTTGTTTAATGTAAACTTGAATCAACCTATTTGTCACTGGAATCAATCTATTTGTCACTGGAAACAACCTATTTGTCACTGGAATCAACCTATTTGTCACTGGAATCAATCTATTTGTCACTAGAATCAACCTATTTGTCACTAGAATCAATCTATTTGTCACTGGAAGCAACCTATTTGTCACTGGAATCAATCTATTTGTCAACATAACCAAGATATTTGTCACTCGGATTCGTGAATCCATGTGAATCACTTAAGGCAGTAAGTCATCTATTTGTCACCGGAATGAACTATTTTGTCACTCGAACTAACCTATTTATTAACTATTTTAAATAAACTTTTAAAAAAATTAATTTTAAGTCCAATTTCTATTAACTTCTTCCTTATAAATCTTTTATGTTATCTCTATATATATATATATTAAAAAATTCCCATTCTACCCTTACATAAGACCTAAGCCCCAACACCCCTTTACGTTTCAAGCAGCCTCGTCCCCCTCAGCCTCGCAGCCTTGCCCCCCTCACCACCTAGGTTTTCGGCGAACCTGTTCCGCCGAACCTGGTCCAGCAAACCTACTCTGGCGGCATGCGAGCCTTTGGTGATCCTGCTTTGCCTCTCCTGCTCAGGTAACCCTTATGCTCCCATTTCCCCTCCTGTTCCCGTTCCCCCTCCATGTGACCCCCCTGGTCGTGCAACCTCATGCTTCACTCTCCCTCTGTCTGCGATCTAAGTTTCTTTCTCTGAATGTGATGCTCATCTATTTTTTTTGCAGTGGGGGGTGGCGGGGTAGAGTCCAAGATATTTATCGTATTCCGGGGATTTTCACATTCAAGAATGACACGTATGTAATTCCTATCCATAGAGGTATGGAACTTTGTAGCGTAGTTAATGATGTTTACAAAAGATGGACACTTGTGAAAGATCAAGTCTAATTAAAATGCCACATTCCGTAGATGGGTAACTCTATCATGAAATTGGTCAATGGAGAGGATATAGAATAATTGACATGCATGAAATCCTCGGACAAAAAATGATTAACATCGATGTTCATGTGTCCGGCTCCGAGGAGATTGTAACTTTCAAGTGAGCATATCTTTGAATTTTTGAAAGGTTGTAGCTATTTTTGTTTTGTTAAATGCCATACCTATGTGGTGTTTATTTTATTTGCAGAGCATCTGGAAAGCAATCTTTTGGCAAAATGGCGAGCCCAAGCCAGTTTCCCATTTCACCCCACCAATGAGATGTATGAGAGGACATGGTTATTGCATTGTGAGAACTAGCAAAACAGAAAGAAATCCAAGAAGAAAATTCTACACATGGAAGGTAAGCTTATCATTTTTTCATGTATTAGATAACATGGTAATTGCGTTATGATTTTTAATGTACTAAAACATATTTTTTCCTATGGCTTTTTATAGGATGCGAAATGTGATTTTTTCATGTGGTGTGATGAAGTGCAAAACTTTGTGGATTCACAAATAACTTGTGGGAAAGACGAGAACGTGAAAAATCTAGAAAATCGAGTTGCAAGGTTAGAGGATGAGCTAAGGGATTTAAACTGCATTGTGAAAAAAACTAAAATTGTTGTAAAGTCTTTACCAAAGGCATTTTCATTTTTGAACATTGTGGATGCGGATGGGGATGATGGAAGTGATAATGACTAACCATTCGGATGTTATTTTATTTATTTCAGTTTCTAGTTGTAACATTTTCAGTACTGAATACTTACCTTCAAAACTCAGGATCAGCTTGTGGTGACAAATAGGTGGCTTCTGATGACAAATAAGTTGATTGTGGTGACAAATAGGATCATATCCAATAATTACAGTGACAAATGCAATATTTACATAATAGATAATGGTTCAAATAGGATCATATCCATGCATTACCGTGACAAATGCAAGAATTACATAACACATAATGGTTCAAATAGGATCATATCCAATAATTATAGTGACAAATGCAAGATTTACATAACAAATAATGGTTTAAACAAGATCATATCCATGCATTACAGTGACAAATGCAAGAATTACATAACACATAATGGTTTAAATAGGATCATATACAATAATTACAGTGACAAATGTAAGATTTACATAACTAATAATGGTTCAAATAGGATCATATCCATGCATTACAGTGACAAATGCAAGAATTACATAACACATAATGGTTCAAATAGGATAATATCCAATAATTACAGTGACAAATGCAAGAATTACATAACAGATAATGGTTTTTTTACATATCACACAAGTTTAGAGGTCATTGTGTTGCAAAGAATGATACTTCACCAACTTGGTCATAGTTTGCAGCAGTGGGTGTTTGAATGCACTTCTTGGAAGCTCTGCTACATTTTCTAATCTTCTCAAGGGAAGATGGTATCCGTTTCTCACGTTTTCTTCCTTTTGTTGACGTGTTTGGTGGATCTTGTACATGAAAATTCGATGTAGAATCTATTCTTCTGTTCGATTGCACAGACAGCCCATTCATGGACTCGATTACTTCCCAAGATTTTGCGGTATTTCAGCTACTGCAATATCATAAGCTTGCTCTGAGCAAGTGGCTACTTCAACCACCTTCATGAATTTGAATATCAAGTTGGTGTACCATGACAATGAACATTTCTTGTCACGTCTCGAGAATTTTGCAGCGGATATTGATAATAATTCAGAAATAATTCGAGTCGATATCCCGAGACGTGAACAGTTGGCAAATAAGCCTCTAGCTAGCACACACTAATGTATAACAACATACATCATCATAGGGCCCAAATATTGAACTCAACTAATCTTTTATTCGAATCTCAACTCATTGTATTCCAAATGGAAACTATTATAGGACTAAGACTCAATAAAAGTAAAAGTACATAATACCTCACTTCATACTACGTTGTTCTAACACTCAAAATAAACTAACTATAGATAGACTCATAATTGGAACGGTCTTCACTCGGACGCATTCCCATCCTCGACTTGTTCTTCCTCTTGTACTTCATAGTCACCTAGATTGGGTAAAAGTAGGGGATGAGCAAACTAGCCCAGTAGGTTTTATATCTCAATGTGCGGTCAATGATATAAATGATTAACATTTTGGAACTAGGTAAGCACGATGAATATCATGATATGCATGTGCGAATAAAACTCATTAAAACATGATACATGGACAAGCTAGATAGAGTGATCACGATAGAACAAGATTTTTTGAACAAGATGACAAGATAGAACTAGCAGTAGATCACTTTGTACAAGCACGCAAGATTTCACTTGATGTCAAGAACGCAAGATATCACTAATTGCATTAAATGCAGGATGGCCATCTCACGCAAGCAAGCAAGCACGCACGAGCACGATCATGTAACACTAATCAGGCACGTAGACAGTAATGTACACCAAGAAAAGATCCATCGAGAATGTACAACAGGACACGTGTATGTGGTTATTGTATCTATCATTCAACACGACACGCACGACTCCCAGCGCAGATGCAACGCCAGTAATCATTATACCCCATGGTTAACAGTATATTTATGACTCTTCGTCATTGGGGCTAGACTAGAGCCCTTGGACACTCACCGTGCCCGGTCAGCATCTCACTTAAATTTTAAATGTAGATACCCACAGTTATTTATAGTGGCCAATGAGAGTTTCAAGATGTAAGCATGTGTGATATCATGTTCATGATAATGATGAGAACCAACAATAAGTAAATTGAACATGATTTCATGATAGTAATGGTCAAGAGATAAATTGTGCAGCATAACGATACGATTCATACTTTGGTTCAATCTTTACATTAATGGCTTTAGTTTATATTTTAAATCACACTCACGAGAACAAGATGAGAGAGGAAGTGCACGCTATCTCCAAGGAACTTCAATGGAACAACCAACTCGTCGGCCATGTGGGAATCCATGGTCAGAGGAGATTTACGGAGGTCTTAGAGAAAAGATCACTAGTCTACCGATTCGAAATGACCGGTAGAGAGTTTCCAAATCCCCAAGAAAGGGCTGCCTAGATGTGCAAGTGTGTAGTGACATACACGTCTCAATTCTCAATCCATCGGTTTCAAACTCGTGGAAAACATTTAACATGATGACATGCGAATGACAATGTATTTAACTATACATGGGTTTGCAAGATTTAAAGATAATAATCATCATTTAATCAAGCTAGAATGGTAACAAGAGTCAATCACAAGTTTCATGAATGATCATATCATTAAGAAAGAATTTAGAATAATATTCATGTATTTAAGGGTTTTTAAATGGGTTAAACACTTTTAAGCCGTTAAATAGACATCATGCAATGATCAGACCCATGACATACAATTTACACATTCAAATCATCTTAAATAGACCTTGGGTATAACGGTAAAGTTTACAAACAAAATAGTTGGGGCTTCATGCGAAATACTGAGGTCGCGACGGATCCTTGTAAGGGTCGCGACGGGTCGGGAACAGAATGCGACCGTGCCTTGTACAGGTCGCGATAGGCATGACAGAACAAGCAGGCAGATCGCGACAAGGGTATGAAGGGAACACGACAGGTTCTGGCAGACCGGCAGCAGATCGCGACGACATGTTCTGTCGCGATCCGATCGCGACAGTGCGCTCTGTCGCGACGGCCTTGTGAACACGGCCTATCGGGCCGTCGCGTTCACAGGGTCCGTGCCAGAGTACAACAGGGAAAGGACAGGGCATTGGATTGCGGTCTAGAATTGCCTTATATTGACACAGGGTGCTTTAAAAATAGAGAACAAATTGCACAATGCATGAAAAATAACGAAACTAGTTTTAAACCAACCTAGACATGCAAGGGTTCTTCCAGTAAATCGTAATTAGAAAACAATGATGGTTTTGACAGGCTTTAATAAAGTCAAACTCAAACGTAAAAGCCAAGTGCTACCTGAAAACAAAGTTTCAAACAACAACCCTCTTACCATGCTTATAACTCTCTAACTAATGACATTTAGAGAAAACATTCAACACAAGACATGACGGGGATAATAGTAGGAAAACTTTCATGTTGGGGGATTCTCTAATTCGGTCTCAATCGCATGCAACAAATAATGAACGGGAAAAAACCCTGACAGTGCGCGACTTTGGGAAAACGCTTATAGTTCAGAATATACTCAATGAAATTCGATGAAACCAATGGGAAATGAAAGTTAGCTTGATGCTCTACACATTGTTATAGGATATGTTAAGGTTTGGCCCGAGAAAACCTACCTTCTGTGTTGAGGAAGTCCCATTTTTCCAGAAAACCTGTGTTCAGACCACTGTTTGAAGAACGCTTAATACTCTGCGTATACTACATGGAATTTGGGCATTTCACTTGGGTTAGAACGTAGACTTGACCCTCTTTCCAGGGGTACAAGCCTTGGAAGGTTTAGTTTAGGTTTGGCCTACCTTTGGTCGACTTCAAGTGGACGGTTTATGCAGGTTGTAGCAGAAGAACGGGGGAAGAAGATTAGCTTCTTGTGGATGATCCACAGCTCCCAGCCACCAAGAGCTCCTCCACACGACCCCAGCAAGTTCTAAACTCGTCCCTAGGGTTTGGGTGAAGAGTATTTAAGCATCTATGGGTTTTAGGAGTCCTAATGCAACAAGGAAAGAAGGGTTGCGGGATTGGCTTGTGTCTTTCCATAATTTGAAGATCTCTCCCTCCATTAGAGAGTCTTGGCCATCAAGTAACCTCCATGGGTGGGTAGGCATGAATTTGGGTTTCCATGAATGCATGATTGCATCCCAATTAAACCCTAATTACCACTTTCTAATTTCAACTTATTTATGGTTACAAATTTTCGTGCATTTTCTTGCTTCATTTGATTTTTGGGTCATATGAGGTCCAATGGCCCAATTATGATAATGATTCATCAATATATAATGTTGGAAGTCTCCCCAACTTTTTATTGAATTTATAGTTGCGTCGTGTTTTCGTGTTAACGATTTTCCGACTTGTTTCCTAATTTGGATAATTGGTCACAATAACTCTTAAACCTAGCCCAAACGATTTTTCTTGGCACCAATTTCATTTTGGAACACTTAGTAACAATGTTTGGGATTGATTTATAATTTTTACAAAATTTTTGATGTGTTTTAGCACATACGATAATGATACGTATGTTTAAATACTTTGGTATTATGGAAATTATTTATTTCCATTTATTTTGATTTTTTTTATGTAATTAAAATTTTCGGGGTGCTACAAGAGGCTGCTTCAGCCACCTTCATGAATTTAAATATCAAGTTGGTGTACCGTGACGATGAACATTTCTTCTCTTCCTTTTGAACATCAAATGACTGACATGCATGTCTATACCGCTTATCTTTGCACCATCTCTGCAAGAAGTACTTGCTTGGTATACTATCAATTCCAGCATATTTCAATGCTAGTAAGGCATGTCGGCATAAGTACCCATTAAGTTCAAAGGATCTACAAGAGCATTCCACTTCTTTATCCTATTTTTGGAAATTGACAGTGTACTCTTTTTGCATCTCCTTACATATACCTTTGAATTTAACACGTTCAAAGGACTTTACTCTCAATGTCAACTTACTTTCATCTTCACAAATCCGTTGTGGGTGACAAGCAGCGACCTCTATCAATTCTTGCTGGAATTTCTTTACTATAGACCTAGTATATATTGTGGCAGCTTATTTCTCAAATGGGGAACAAGTTGTCAGGTATGCTTATGTATCCAGGAACTTCAAGTCTTCTTGGTTTTCTACATCAAACCTGCTTTCAAGTGCCACTGTATATTCACAATGAACTCAGATAAAGTAGTTTTCACTGTGACAAATCCATCGAAAAAATGGTTTATACTCTCACTTTGTTAAGAGGTAGAGATACATACAAACACAAAACAATGTAAATATAATAGATAAAACAAAAAATGATAGACAATAGTAGTCAATAATAACCTACCAGCAAAGAATGTGTCCTTCAAAAAAATAGGTGCCCACTTTCTACGACATTCATAGAAAGTTTTCAACCATTCATTTTGAATGGCAATTTCATATTTGGTTGTCTATTCATCCCACTTTTCTTCAAATTCAAAGGTGGAGATTGTGTCATAGATGCAACTTTGAAACTCATTCATGAAATGTGGATTGGAGATGCATATGTGGCCAATTTTTTCAATTACCTTCTTCATTATACGCCAAAGACAAAAGCGATGTCGTGCCGTTGGAAATACTTGGGCTACTGCAGCCTCTATAGCCTTGTCTTGATTTGTGATGATCGCCTTGGGGTGAATGCCACCATTGGCTTCTAGCCAACAATTAAAAAGCCATACAAAACTTTCAATTTTCTCATTGCTTAGTAGTGCACATTCTAGAAGAATAGACTAGCCATGATGATTTACTCCCACAAATAGTGCAAATGGCATTTGATATGTGTTTGTCAAGTATGTTGTATCGAAACAGATGATATCCACAAAGTATATGCAAGATGTTCTAGACCTACCATCAATCCAATACACATTCCTTAATGTACCATTGTCATTAATAGCTAAAGTGTAAAAGAATGTCGGATCCCTAACTTGCATTGTCTGAAAATGGTTTATCATTGTCTTTGCATCACTCTCCTTCAATTGTGTTTGCCTTTCTATATCAAGAAAGTTTATGTCGTCCTTCTCTGTCCACTCCAACTGTCGGATGCCCCCCTTCCTTTTTGCCATGGCCGACACAATATTGGATTTGGAAATACCAACACTATACATGTTCAGAATCTCAGCTTTCTCCGGGTTGCAAATTTTACGATGTGATCTAAAATACATAGCAGTTGTTGGATGAAGAATGTGATTATACTCCAAAATCACATCGTACATTATATAGGTGATTGTGTCTTTGTCATGTCTAACCCTCACCGATGCCTTACATCCAATCTTAGATGAATCTCTGTGCCTTATCGCATCTTTGCCCCTTCTAGATTGACCACCACGATGACAATTGAACCACTTGTATATAAACACATCATTGTTTCTTCTACTGTCAGTAACTGTGATGCCAAATCCTACTCGTTTAGCATAGACATTGTATAAATTTTGTGCATCTGAAATACTTTTGAAAATCATGCCTTCGAAAGGTTCTAAACTTTCTGATTCTCCCTTGTCATGATTTAAATCATCCTCTAATTCAGGTGCTGCCAAATGCATTGAAAGAATAATAGAACAAGTTTAGAGAGACAAATAGAAGATTCCAGTGTCAAATAGGAAATTTCAATGACAAATAGGTTTCCTTCCGTGACAAATAACTAAGGTTTAGTGACAAATAGATAGCATTCAAAAAATAATAGAACAAGCTTAAAGACAAACAAAAGATTCCAATGACAAATAGGAAATTTCAGTGACAAATAATTAAGGTTCAGTGACAAATAGCTAGCATTCAAAGAACAAATAGGAAATTTCAGTGACAAATAACTAAGGTTCAGTGACAAATAGGAAATTTTAGTGACAAATAACTATCCTTCCGTGACAAATAGGAAATTTCATTGACAAATAATTTCCTTCCGTGACAAATAACTAAGGTTCAGTGACAAATAGAAAATTTCAGTGACAAATAGGATTCCTTCCGTGACAAATAACTAAGATTCAGTGACAAATAGATAGCATTCAAAAACAATAGGACAAGTTTAGAGACAAATAGAAGATTTCAATGACAAATAGGAAATTTTAGTGACAAATAACTAAGGTTCAGTGACAAATAAATAGCATTCAAAAATAATAGAACAAGTTTAGAGACAAATAGAAGATTCCAGTGACAAATAGGAAACTTCAGTGACAAATAGGTAATTCATGTGACAAATAACTAAGGTTTAGTCATTAATTACGGTGGCAAATGGACTACAAATAACAGTCACAAACAGATACATATCCACTTACAATTGCAGACATGTGCAACATTATTATTCTTTAAATCAGGGCTTCCTAGCACAGTTCTTATTTCGTTAATGTCGTCATTACTCTGATGTCCAACATTCTTGTTCTCTAAATCAGGGCTTCCCAGCAAAGATCTTATTTTGTTAACGTCGTCATTACTCTCATGTATAACAGATCTCATTGCTTCTTTAGAAGGTCCTCCAGGAGTCTACTGTGCTTCTACATTTTGTTCGGGAGGTACCTCTGGGCTCTGATGCTCTGCTATCTTCTCATCGTTATTTGTATGCTGCTGACCATATGCCGTCGGGATGTAAGGCATGAACGACGTTATATATGGCATCATGAAGGGGTATAACAATTGCCTACTTATCAAATAAGGTGGCATAAATGGTGGTGGCATCACTCCTGCCGGCTCAGTACCTGGAGACCCACACTGCATCGCCACATTCTCCATGGAGCTAGACTGAGCTGTACTTTGCATGGCATTCAAATTCTTAGGCGCCATGGATGAACTAGAGTGCACGAGCAAGAAAATAGGATTTGCAGACAGTGGTAGGGATTTGCAGACGACAAGTGTATGTAGAGAGATGGTAGGGGTTTTCGTGGGTGAGGAAGACGAAGAGTGGGATGATGCAATGGAGGCTCTTCTCTGAGTTAGAATAGTTTTATCTTTTAGATTATTTTTGCAGAAATGGCAGGAAGGGTAATATTGGGTTTAAAGAAATATCTCATAGAATTGTTGTTTCGTGATGGAGGAAGTTTCATGATGAAACGCCTCGGGAAGCCGCAGAGCAGGCGGCAACGTGTTTGGGGAAGCTGGCGTGGGCATTTTCCAGCATGTACCAATCACCTGTGTCCCGGCGATTCTAGAGTGGACATTTTACCTATGTGTACGTACAGATAGCATTTCTCCAACTTTAAATATACATACCTGCTCCCAGAGGAGGAGGCACAGAAGAAGGACCAAAAGCTGTAACAATTTAAATGGCATAAATAATATGTATAAATAATACACAAAAAATACAACTTTAAATATACAATGTTAAAGAATATAAATAACGACTATACCAATTTAAATATACATACCTGCTACTATAGGAGGAGGATGTGTAAACTGACCCGAGCCTATAAAAATTTTAATGGCATAATTAATACAAGTGAATCAATGCACAAAGAAACTACAACTTTAAATATACGTACCTACTGCTAGAGGGGGAGTCACAAAAGAATGATCAGAAGTTGTAACAATTTAAATGTCATATATAACATGTATAAATAATGCACACAAAAAAATACAACTTTCAATATACAATGTTAAAGAATATGAAAAATTGTTGAACCACTCCTATATTTTATCCTTTATTTTGGTGATAACAAAACCCATGTTTAACTTAATAATATCATTAATATATTTCATATCATGTTTCTTCCATGAATACAATATATTCTTGCATTATCACTTATGATTTACACTAAATTTCAACTCCGTCATATATGATGTTTCACTTCAACCGACAACATTAATTTTTGGACATACGAAGTTTAACTTTGTCATATCTCATGTTTTGGTTAAAACAATTGCTTAATTAATGAGTGCATAACCATTTGCATATATAATCTTCAAATACATTATAATAGTATCACAGAAGAATGTATTTATAATCACTATATTTGGATAGCACATATGTTCTATATATATATATATAACTCCGACTCTTGGAAAGTCAACGTATGATATCGATTGTTGAACAAATGAAGACCAACTCCGACTCCTGAAAAGTCGAAGTGGTTCAACTCCGACTCTTGGAAAGTCGAAGTGGTCCTACTCCGACTCCTGGAAAGTTGAAGTGTGATACATACTCTGACAGAATGGCTGTTGTTACTGGAATTGCTGCTGTTGCTGCTGGAATTGCTGCTGTTGTTGCTGTGGCTGCTGTCGCCTTTCCTGCTGTTGTTGCTGCCTTTGACCCTATTGGTCCCTCAGTGTGTAGATCAATCTCTTCATCTCAGCCCAGTCAATCTGACTTTTCTCATGGAGATCATAAATAATGTCCCGAAATTGGAAGCAATCTGACACATTGTGCCCCGGATGGCGATGGTACACACAATTATTTGTTTGGTCCGCTACCATGTTCCAAATTAGTTTTTCTGGAGGGAGACTAAGAGAGTTTAGAGACATAAGGGCCGCAAAGATGTTGGCCAGGGTCTTAGGAAGAGGAGGATACTGAGCTCTCTTGGGCCCATTAGGCTTTTGGGGAGCATAGACATTTTGGGGCGGAGCGACTTGATTATATTGACGCTGGTCTTGTTGGTGGTTTTGGCCCTGAGGATGCGGCTGCCTATTGTTCCATGGTTGTTGGGGTTGCTGATTAAAGGGTGCCCTACCTACCGGGCCTTGGGGTTGTTTACTGCACTTACCTGCTCATTGGTTTGGATTCCCTCAGTGACAGGTCCCTGGGGCTTCTTGGGATAGCGGGATTTAGGGGCCTCAAACATAGAGTGGGTGGGTGAATCCTAGAGCTGGGTATGGATGAAACGGGCTTGGCTGTACAACTGGTGCATGGAGGTGATGTCGTTCATAGCTAGGATGGCACGGTAGGTGGGTGTGGCGTTAGAAATCAGCAATTTAACTTTCTCTTCCTCTGACATGGGGCATCAGACCTTAGCAGCCAGGGCACGCCACCTGTCGGCGTAGATAGAAAAATTCCTCATCAGGCTTCATTTTCTCGGACACTAGATCAACAAAAGAATACTCGAGTCCGACCCGATCTTGAAACTGCTGTAAGAACCTTTCTTGAACAATGCAAAAATCTTTGGCCTCCTCGGGGGGCAAAGAGTAGAACCACTCGAGGGCCGCTCCATCCAACGACTTTCGAAACAAGTACGCCATGAGATGGCGGTCGTACTTGTGCGGTGCAGACTCATACACAAAATCTTTCAAATGTACATAAGGGTCTCCTACCCCAGAATAACGTCAGTACATAGGAAGTTTTGACTGAGGTGGGACCTCGGGGTATTGAAAAGATGGAAGGGGAATGTCCACGGCTTTCCGTGGGTCCAATTGTCTCCTTAGGTCATGGAGCTCCCTCTTCATGGTCGTCCACTCCGCAAGGAAGTCGGAGGGAGACGTGGCATGGTGAGTAGGGACGAGGGAGCAGGGTTTCTCTAAGGAGTAAGACCTCTAGCGAGGAAGGGGAACAAGTTCGGCCCTATAGAATGAGGAGACTAGAGGGGATCTGGGGCGAACATCCTGTGCCGAGAAATAGTCGGGCTCAGAGAAGTGAATAGCCCGCAGTCGGAGGGGTGTGGGATCTGCCACCACAGAGGGTACGTGTGGTGCTGAAATAACAGGAGCGGAGGAAGCTGCTTGTTGGGCAGAATTGTGGGTGGGAGGAGATAAGGGTCGCTTGCCTTTGGCAGTGGCCAGAAATTCACGTACTTGATCCGGACTCAGATGAGGGAGAAGCTGACTGAATTGAGAATGTGGGTCATCTGCCCCAGGAGGAGAAGGAGGGCAAGATTGACCACCGGTGGCAAGAGAGGGCTCGATGAGCCCAGAGAGGACAGCCGTAGAGGGCTGGGCTACATCCTCCAGAAGCCCAATGGGCAGAGAATCATCGGCAAGGACGCATAAATGGTCTATGTCGAACAGGGGATTATGATATAGAATGATAGAGAGAGGGGACTGACTCGATCTACCTAAACAATGACGCATGCACCGCCCCTAAGTAATTAGGGGAGATGACACTAACCAAGCAAATCCTAAACTCTATTACGAACAACAAGGGACTGTGAGATAAGAAGGTATGCACCGAATAAGCACTCAAGTTATTATGATTAGCGCCCAAATTTTAGAGTTTGCACTTAACCTTTAAATGGATTGATTAATGGAATATCGCTCGGTCAAGTAGGACCCTAATAGGTATGAACTCAAGTCCTCCAGTGTAACTAGGGGAGACACATGGCTGACACGTGGGGGATGGCTCAAACTAAGGGTACAACCGGCCCGGTGAACCGCAACGTGTGTACGGTCACAGGAAGTTACGGAGGCCCTCGGAAGGCGGCCCTAGTCATCCCACGAGTGCTCGCAGGTGAGAGGACACACTCAACCAAGGAGGATGACCTAAACAATACGGATCAGTAGTGTATGCGCGGGCCTAAGTACCCAAAAATGTATGGAATATCTAACTAATCGTAAGACAGGGTGACTAACAAGCCTCGGGCTAAGTCGCAGCGGCAAGATACGCTGCAACCCTATCGCGACTGGGAACCCAGCCGCGATATCAACAGAATGCCGAAACCTTCAGTCATAAGCAATGAAACACACAGACTCACCTAAAGTACAATACAAACATGAAATAACTAAAATAATAGAGCAAGGCTCATGGATCACACAGAAATCAGCACATGGATCAAAGCACTAACAACATATGTGTACCTGAAGACGCGTCCTCCAAGCACGGCATGACCTGATTGCGGCCCCTTGACCCACCGCGACAAGATTCAAAAAATAGACAGCAAAAGAAAAGGAAAATCCAAACCCTAGCAGGATTCTAACAATCAGAAACGTGAACACACATGGCAGAACAACATGGAAGGGACATGGACGAATCCTCAGAACAGAAATAGAGTTGACAGAGGAGGAGAAGGGCATACCTCTTGTCGTGTCGGTCAACGCCGACGCTACTAGATCGCGACGATGCGATACGCCGCATTCCCAACAGAAGATAGGAACGTCAAACCAATACAAAAAACATACCTAACAGGGTTCTAGGAAAGCATTTAAACAACAAAACATGGTAGGCAAATAGGCTAAGCTCACGAGCGTAGCACTGAAGGTCCCACCGTGATCGCTAAAAGGTGTAATCACAGGAATGTGCACCGCAAAACATGCAAACATGGATTAACTATAGAATCATGGAAAATGGATGTGATCGCCACCTACATAGTTGCCTAATAATAAGAACAAGACGGGCTAACTAAGCTAGGAAATGGAAAGAGGATAGAAGGACTTACTGAGATCGCGACGGGGGACCCTGTCGCGATGGGCTTGTTGACGCGACGCCCTTGTAAGGCGCATCTCTATGTCGCGTCGCCCTCATCCGTCGCGTCCTCTGCAGTGCCACGTGCATGGATATGGGGTGAAAAATTAGGCTCCCCTCGTTCTGAAGGAAGGGCCTCGCTTTTATAATGAAATGAGAGAGAATAATCACATTTTTTATGATAATTACCCAAATAAGAGATAATTGCCATTAAATCTCGTGGGTGAGAGTCCAAAGGAGCCTCCAAAAAGTCCTCCAAAGGATAATTGCCATTAAATTCTTGAGGAATTGTTTGAGGATTAAGATAAAGCCATGAGAGGATAAATAGGAGGTGGTTGCGGAGGCGAGCGCATGCGACTGTTGTCGCGACGGGTCGTAGGGGCACGAAAGGGATGATCGCGACGACCAGAAGGGGCGCGACAGCAAGGCCACATGCATGGGCTATCGCGACAGCCATAGGGGGCGCGACAAGGATTGACGCGGCCCCACGACCTGTCGTGTTAAGGAAAACTGATTATTTTTGAATTATTGGCCAATCAAATGGGAGAATAATGGGCATTTAAGGCTCAAGGACTCTTTTAAGAGATAATGGACAGGATATCAAGAAAATTGGGCTGTTAATGGGCTCAAAGCAAGGCTAATGGTGGGCTCGAGGTGAATGACCAACTTGGGCCTTATTAAGATAATAAGAAATGTGGTTCGACTTGTAGGCCAGAATCGGGTGTCTACAGGGGGGAGGTAGTAAAGCCTTGGGCCTTATTGGACCCTTAATGGGACTTCTTCCGGAATAGTGCTAGTTGACATCAATGGGACTTGACGTCAACAGTGGGTTGACGGCGTAGAGTATGCCGTCATCTTGGTCTTGATGTCAAGGTATGTTGACATCTACCTGGGGTTCTAGAATTTTCCATGCATTGAACTTGACAGCAATCGATGTTGATGTCAAGTTCCTGACGATGCTGTGGACGGCACCAATGTTGATGTTAACCTACCCGAGGTCTATTTTAATGAGGCGACCCAAGGCCCTCCCCCACCCACCATTCCTCACTTCCTCACCTCCACCTTCACCTCTCTTCTTCTCCACTTCTTTCAGCAGCCGATTGAAGCTCGTGGGGAGGTCGGTTGTGTGTGGCGGCTTGGGATCAGGTGAGGAAATGACGATTTTGGAGGATCGACCTCGCGGTGCTAGCTCGAGGGAACGATGTGATTTGAGGTTTCTTTGGGGGTTTCTCGGCGTCTTGAGGTAGGGATTCTAAATACAGTCATCATACGAACATGGAAAATTTATAAAACCCTAATATGAAATGGATCTAATTATTCAAAGATTTTCTTAATCATATCTTGCTCATTACCTAATTGCAGAAAATTTAATAAATAACATAATTCACAGAAATTCAATGCATCCTCATGATATGACCTATTGACTGTTCGTAACTAAACATGATTTTTATAGTATACACATATACCCAGAAGTTAAGAAAATACATCATAGAGATGAAACATCCATTCTGTGAAACCTGATGAACTTGGCGGCACAGAGGTTGCTGCCAATAGTGGTTAACGACACACAATGTTGCTGCTAACCCAAGATCTTAACGTCACACATGTTGTCGTCAAGTTCCTATCTGCAAAAGTGCAGATCGAACCCTAAGACAGTAAGAATAGGGGGTTCTAGGACCCTTAGGACTTAGGGGACATGTATAGGGATGAAACCTATCGATCACTTGGCTGAGAATGAATCTAAGTCGATCTAGGTTCATCGATGAAGCCAAGAGGGTGCTCAAAACTGCTTCTGATTCGGTCCTTTCTATCGATGTGCTTCAATTCTTAGAGTCGGGGATGATTCCTTGATGCTTGGTGTATCCTCCAGTTGATGCAGAACGCCAGAAGACTCCTCCAGTCGTCGGATCCAGCTCGCCAAAGATCAAGTTTTCTCACAGAAAAGCCCTAGGGTTTCTCAAAAGCCAAAGACTTAACCTCTCCCTAATTTGGGTGTTTTATAGGGTTAAGGGTCGGGTACACATTAGGCTAAGGTCTCCTACCATTAGTGATAGGTTTCCAAAACAAGAATCATAAGAAACACTACCATTTCCAGATCTGAAATTGCAATAAAACTGGGAAATAAACGTCAACATTTACTGCCGCTAACAAGGAGTCAGCGTCCATCGATCTGGACGCCAAAGTCTCCTGACCATGCAGTCAACATGTTGCTGTCAACATGCAATTAACGTCAATTTGTGTTGACGTTAACTGGCACCTTGACCAGAACACAAACATACATCAAAATAGATATACATAAACAACATAAACAACTTAATGAGTATAGCAAACAGATAATATCATATGCAGAATATATATATATATATATATATACATAAGTACACAACATAGTTACATACAATATGCACGAAATAAACAAGTACAATATGTACATCAATAATTAGATAATACATGCACAATATTACTTAAATACAATATGCATAGGATTTAAAAAGGTACAATATGTAAAAAATTAGCTAAGCACATATATTCATAGAAATAATATATATATATACATACATATGCACATGAGTAATTAAATAAATATAATATGCACAAATTTAATACTCACACTATATACATAACAAGTAAATACCACACACACAATATAAAATGAACAAAATTCGAGGGTCTCACACTCTCCCCGCCTTGAAAAAGATCTTCGTCCTCGAAGATCAGATCGAGTACCTCTGGTGACATCGTCGGCATCTCTGGCTAACACATTCTTCTCGGTCGGTGCTGCTAGCTTCTTTGTTGCTGTTGCTGGAACACCTCGTGGAACAAACTTCTTCAGTCTCAGACACTCTCTGATTCGATGGTCCTTGCTGCCACACTTGAGACATCTTCCTGCCTTCAACCAACACACATCTCCACCATGACGCTTGCCACATTTCAAACACTCAGGCTTCTCTCCCTGGTTCGATTCCACCTTACTCTCCTGCTTGCTCGCTGTGCTTAGAGGCTCATCCAAAGTGCGGGGGTCAGACTCTAAAAGTCTAGCTCTCAATGATGGGTTGAGCCTTATCACGAACCTCCTTACCTTGCGCCTATGTGTATGCTCCCTAGCCCGATCACCACACTTACCATGACTCACCATAGTCTACAAAACAATTAATCTAGTTAGAATCTAAGTTACTAAATCCTAACTATTTTCTTAACTATCTTTCTTTCATTATTAAATAATTTCTACATATATGGACAAATTTCTATAAAGACTTTACAATATTGTGAAGATGATGGTTTATTCATATACAATCTCAACCTTGGGCTCTGATACCATCTCTATAACGACCCTTTATACCGGTATGATTATACCAATCCCCGTCAGTACGAAGGGCGTCATTACAGTGGGATATTAACCCAACACTAAATGATAGGTTGATATGTACATGAATAACAAATGAGTACAGCGGAAATAAAAGAAATAACTCATCTCATTCCATCATCATCACATCATTCCACAGTCTATATAGCAAATATAATGACAAAAGTCCACATTAATACAATTTCAAAAGAAATACATTGTCCATATGAATAACATTATTACATACTATGAAATAAAACAACTATTTAGTAAACTACACAAGCAGCTATTCCTCTCGCTCGATGTCGCTCCTTGCTATGTCCTCCTCAAGTACGGGGACACCTGCCTCACCTGTACACCGAAGCAAGGATGAGTCTTCTAAAAAGACCCAGCAAGCAATCTATAGATATCATTCTTACACATATCACAAACAAGCTAAACTATTACACAATAGGGAAACACATGCTATCTTTTATACAATAAATGAATTACATGGCACATGTTTTAAACGATTAAACAACATACATAAACCACCTAAACACCTTCCTATACATGCTAATTAACTCGATTCATTTCAAATCATAATTCATATCAATCATATTCATGACATAATCAAATGTCTATGAATGACCTATAGCATGCTTTCTGCATACAACATATAATATGATTCATGGTTTCATACTTTATTCAAATCATTGCACAATTCTACAATTTTTAAAACATGTAAACATGTACAAGGTAAATAACACTCCTAACATGTTATCTAACCAATTTCACTTGTAAATATAACACATTTTCACACATTTTGCTTTCTATTTTAATATGAATAAGTCACATTTTCATAAATTTACATCCTTTCACATGCTAACACATTCATACTACACTAACACATATTCACTTTTCACATTTGCTCATATTCACATAACACTAGTACATGGATGTTATTAAACTATATAACTGATACTAAACATGATATTACATTTAACATATTAACACATGAATGATATGAATATATGCTTTTTTACCTTGGCTTTCACATGCATTTACTCTCTCATTTACATTCACTTTCACTTACAGATGATTTCACACAATTTCACATAGTTTTCACTTATCACATCACATGCACATACACTTAGTTTTTCGTGACACATAATCCTAACTATCATCTACAGGAACACACACTTATCACTTAGCACATAGCACATAGCACTTAACACTTCACTTAACACACATCTGCCACTAGACAAACTAGTGATGAACCTTGGTAAACTGCGCAGACCGGGAGAAGCCATCTCCACCCTATCCAGTGGTACTTGTCCACCTCTAGGATTTCATCCTAATGCCTTTAGGATATCACTTATACGTTGAGCCTTCCCATAGGGACTTTACTATAGTAGGGCTCTCAGACCTCTATGGTAGCAGTGTCAATCTCGGTCAATTATCACATTATTTACACATTTCACATGCACTATTTAACCATTTACATGCATTTTTCAATTTAAACATGCGTCAGTTATCCAACATGATGCTACTGTTCACAGTGATAAATAACTCTTATCACAGTCCTAATCATGTTGTTAATCACTGTACCATACAAGATTAAACTTAACATGGTCAACATGGTAAATTTTCATTGTTAAACCAATAACTGTACCTACGGTCATGAAAACAGAATGAAATTTTTATCACAAATAGATGACATGTCACATGCTCAATTTTTCAGATTTTTTGGATCTATACAATCATTATAGCAATTAAAATAGTTTTCAGGCATAATTATCATTATCTCCACTTACACATAGTACACAGTGAAACAGTCATGTCTAACAGTTTCAAAACCTGAATACAGTCATCTTACGAACATGGAAAATTTATAAAACCCTAATATGAAATGGATCTAATTATTCAATAATTTTCTTGATCATATCATGCTCATTACCTAATTGGAGAAAATTTAATAAATAACACAATTCACAGAAATTCAACGCATCCTCATGATATGACCTATTGAATGTTCCTAACTAAACATGATTTTTACAGTATACACATATACCCAGAAGTCTGGAAAATGTTGTCTAGCTAGCAAGCCCAGAGGGGGGTGAATGGGATTCTTAAATATTGAGAACCTAAAATCTGTTCACAAAACAGTCACACAAAACACACTTCGATAGATGTTAGTGTTAGTTAAGATAAAAGGAAACACACAAAGGCAATCACACTACCTAAGGATTTATCCTGGTTCGGATCCCCTCTCATTAGGAGTCCTACGTCCAGTCCCTGAGCAACAACTCAGCTTTCACCACCCAAGGGTACAGTCCCCCTTATGGACCCTTACACACCCAGCCGCAACTGGTCTTCTCTTCACAACCCGAAGAGGAATTACAACACCCTGGATACCACTAGGTCTTCCTTATACTCGAAGGGAACACACACCCTGGAACTGCCAGGTCTTCCTTCAACACGAATGGAACAAACACAAGAAAAGTGTTAATGAAAACAAGCCCCAAGATCAAGCTTAAACAATGTTGGATCTGAAGCTAAGACTGAGAGTAGAAAGGTTTTCAAGACATGAACTATCTCAGTATTAAGGGCTCTCTCAAGGATCTATACCGAACTCAGCGAGCAAGAGCTAGAACTAATGGGAGTGAGGCTTCGCTGTTCAGAAAGCTTGAAAGAAAAACGTTGTAAGCGACGTATGCGTTGTTGTTCTTTTTTGTTTTCGATCTGGAGCTTCAGTCTTCTATTTATATCTTCAATTTGAAAATTGAACGTTGAAGTGTCCGTTGTCTCTAAGCTCTGGTATACGTTAGACTGCATGGTCCTATAGAGCTTCCCGTTCAACGGTCTTTAGCTTTCCATGCACACAAATAGAGAAGATCTTCTGTAATATCCTTCAGCTTCTATTTTGTCCAACGTTGTATGACGAATGCTATCAGAGATCTGAATGCATTACAAGCTTAAACAATAGACAGCTAAGCTGTCTCTTGTTGTCAGTCAACGTTAGAATGATCGAAATAGAAGTTCCATTCAGTTCTTCTAAACAAATGTCAGGAGAAGCATGAGAATAGAATATGTCATTTGCATGCACTGTAGTGACACGTTCAGTCATAATAAATGCATGGTTGTCAGAAAGATGTACGTGAAGACTTTGACTTTTCAACGTATTCAAAAATGAGCTCGAAAATTAAATCATTATTTTCACATGGAATCATTATATTCATGACTTATGAAATCGTTATGCAAATGAGTTGATATTCATGTAAATCGTTGTGTACTCATAAGCAAACCGATGCACATACAAATTGTTATGCATAAGTCGTTATAATTAAATCGCTAACGACAATGTGAATGAATCGTTCATTGTTGTATCGAATCGTTACAGCGACCAAGTCGTTATGTAACTTGATGAATCGTTACAGTAACATAGTCGTTATGTAACATATCGAATCGTTACATGGATCAAATCGTTTTGAAACTTGATGAGTCGTTGTGACACTGAAATCGTTGTTCTCACTTCTCAAATCGATGTGAGAGTAAATCGTTGTTATTTCTTGAGAAATTGATGTGATCACTTATCGAATCATTATGGAAACAAATCGTTATGAATACTTAACGAATCTTTATGAAAGCAAATCCTTATGATCACTTAAGAAATCGTTACGAAAGCAAGTCGTTATGAATACTTAGAAAATCGTTATGAAAGCAAATCGTTGCGAACACTTAAGAAGTTGTTACGAAAGCAAGTCGTTATGAATACTTAGCAAATCATTATGAAAGCAAATCGTTGCGATCACTTACCGAATCGTTATGAGGGCAAATTGTTGCGATCACTTAACGAATAGTTATGAGGGTAAATCATTGTGATCACTTACCGAATCGTTGTGAGGGAAAATCGTTGCGATCACTTAACAAATCGTTGTGAGGGCAAATCATTGCGATCACTTAAGGAATCGTTGTGAGGGCAAATCATTGCGATCACTTACCGAATCATTGTGAGGGCAAATCGTTGTAGCTTTATTGAAATCTTTATGACATAAGTGAAATCGTTATGAGCAAGAAGGGAGTCGATCTATACATAGAGAAATTTCATACTTGAATTTTGAAATAGCTACAGTGTGATGAATACTTACTTGAATGGCTTGTTTCCCTTGGTTTATCTCCTGTGCTTAAATCTTGTAGAAAGTTTGTTAGATTTTACCAATATCTGAGTTTTGTTAATCACCAAAATGGATATGTAATTTATTTAAATTACATGGGGATAAACTGATCATCAATCTCCCCTTTTTGGTGATGACAAAACTTAACAATAAGCATAGATGTTCTGAAATAAAACTAAGTAAAAAAAATAAGGCATAAACATAGATGTGTTTCAGAATGTTATATTTCTCCCCCTTTTTGTCATTAAGCAAAAAGATAAACTGCTGAGACAAAGAAAAATAGAAAAGATAGCACTCGTAGAGAAACAAAGATATTTATTGAGCATTGGATAGTTCAGAGTGATAGAAGGCAGGAGACAAGAGAGATGAAAAGCGCCGAATGACAGGTAGCGCTTGGTGTTCCTGCTCTTCAAAATAGGCTTGAAATGCTCCAAGCTCAATGCGATAGGAGGGTCCCATGTTGGGAGCCATCCTCTTGATGTGAAACTGTCTCTGATCCGATATGAAATCCCCATATTTGTCGGTGCCAAGAGGTGCCTTGTAATAGGTGAAGGAACCAAAACTGGCAAGCTGAAGAAACTGATTAATTTTAAAGGGATGGAAGATCCGATGCTGCCGAAGTTCCTTCTTCAAGTCTAGAAAGACCCTGTATCATCCTTCCCATTTCATGAAGGAGTCCCAGACAAGGTGAAGAGAATTGGCATCCAAAAAGTCACTAGGAGTCAGAAGAGGTTGATTGGAACGAGCCTGAGAAGCATTTAGCTCTTGAAGCTATTGAGCTGATAAAGTGTAGAGATTTTCCCAATCAGTAGGCAACAGCCTCTCGCACTCAGATAGAATAGGGCCAAGGATATCTGCCTTGAGGTACCCCTAAAGATATTACTTGAAGACAAATCTATGAAAAGAAAGGTTACGACCTTCTTGCACAGAGAGCCTAGCCATAACCTGAGCAGCTCGCTCAAACAGGAGTGTGCCCACAGAGGAATCCATGATCAGGGAGTGAAGCGGAGTAAGGAACACATCAGGAATCGCCAAAGTGGCAAAGTCAACATGGAGAGGTTCGGTGTGAGAGGCCCTGGAACTGAGAGCACGGATAGCTTGCCTGAACTGGCCCAGCTGCACTTCTGGAATGCTATTAAGATAGCAGTAATCGCAGTACATTTTGTAGTGCCGGATGAACTTGATTTCCTTCTGAATGAAAGGTCCAAAAAGATTTTATGGTGAATCTGAAACCATTCGGAGAGAAGGAGAGGAGCTTCCCTGGGTGGATATATGGCGGCTTGAACACGACAAAATTGATTGTACAGATCTCTGTTGCTCCGAGCCCACTACTCTTCAGTTTTGGCTTCAATCATGGAGAAAATTTTTGACTGTTGAGCCTTGGAAAGAAAGGCATAAGGAAAAATGGTATTGAGATGAGCCAAAAGATTTTGGAAAGGATGGCCAAAGAGGTGAGCAAACACTACCTTTTGATGATATTCCTCATAGATAGATTTTGCTTATTGGTGATAGAAAGAGAAAACCAAAGTGGAGGATAACAGGGTTCAGAAGAGACAGGATGGGTGGAAGTGAGTCTCCTTTTCTTTGAACAGGGCTGGAAGAGCCTGTCCTGTGAGAATGGGTCCCAACACCAGGACTGAACGAAGTATTGCTACTTCAAATTCATCCTTGATGTCCTGGATTTCTATGTGAGCTAATTGGGCACCCTCAGGAATAATAGTAATAAAAGGAGGTGTACGTGGATGGAAGAGGGATTCAGGGGTGATGGAAGGGAGATCAGATGGTCCTGAAGAAGAAGGACCAGTAGAAGAGTCTCCAGCTGAAGAAGATGGGGGAGGAACCTCAGCAGAAGATAAGGGTGCAGGAATGATGGTGGAGGAAGTAGGAGATGAAGGAGTTTGGGAAGAGAAAGGTGTAGGTGAGTAAATGGTTCTAGAGCGGGGTCGTTTGAAGGTGGTAGGAGCTGGAGGAGTAGTGGATGAGGTGGGTGGAGAAGGAGGGGCTGGAGTTGGAAGGGTAGAAAGGACAGAGGGCTCTGGAGCTATAGTCGGTTCTTCTTCTCTTATAGAAACAGATTCCACTGGAGGTGAAGCATCCTCTTCCGGCCCTGTTGGCCCAGATTCCTCAGCAACAACCACTTCTTCAATGTGCTCATTCTCAACATGAATTGGCCCTGGTGGCCCTGCTGGGTTTCAGACAAAGGCCCTGATGGCCGCTCTTCCTCTTGCTGCTGCTCTGCAATGACAGGCCCTGATGGCCTAGCTTCATCATCCCTAGAAACCCTTGAAGGTTCAGACTGATCAGCATTAATTTGTCATGATGGCCTATCACTCTCTTCACTTGGCCCTGAAGGCCCTTCACAGAAGGAGGGGCATGAGATGGTAAGTGCTCCCTCACAAAAGCTGACAAATCCACAAGCACCTTCCTCATAGTGTCATAATCTTTTCGTAGGCTTTCAAGTTCAGATGACAGTGCCCCTAATTCACGGGCAGATGAGCTCAAACTGATAAAAATGGAGGCCATATCCGACCTCACAGAACACAAAATTTTTCCTTGCTCATCCAGGCGCTCAACAATGGGTTTCAAATTGATTTTCAACTTCGTTTTCTCAGACCTCCTTGTTGACTTACTGGTGAGAAAAGGACTTCCTTAGCCACACCTTTTCCTTTGTCTTCTCTTGCCCTAACAGCGGGCTCCACAACATCATCATGTCTTCTGAAGCACTCTCCACGAGTCCTTCTCTGAGATGATCATCAATGGGGGCACTAGCATTTTGCTCCCCCTGAGCTGCTGCCTGCTCATCAATAGATTGCTCCCCTCAATAGGAGCATCTTCCATAATTATGTTGTCATGAGCAATTTCTTGCTCCCCCTGACTAGGAGCCTCCTCCATGGTGATTTCCTTAGTGTGGCCTGGAGGCACATCGTTTGCCACTTGATCACCAGCAATTACTGGCTCCTCCTGAGTGCCTTGGATGGAGCCTAGCACATTCCTGAGTACAGAGTCTACTCGGGAAGAGGGAGAAGTATCCTGTGAACTATGCTCAACAGGCTCAATGTCCTCTGGGGGAATATCCTCAATCCTGCTGCTAGATTCTACTGCTGCTGCTGCTTCCACAGATGGTGTTGTTGCTCTTTCTGCTGGTGCTGTTGCTACTTCTTCTACAGTTGGTGCTTGTACTGCTGCTGCTCCTAGTTCTGCTGCTACTGGAACGGCTTGTTCCTCTTGAATCACAGGAATTTCTCCTGCAGCTTCCTGGTCTTCTTGGGCTTCGCCAATGATGGCTTCACCCTCAGCCACAGAAGTTTTTGACCACACACCATTAACAACAGAAAAACCACTTTTCCTCAAGTTTCTACCTCGGATTGCCTGCCCCATCTTTTCTGAAATATCTCCCACCACACTGATGCCATAATGCTGAAAAATTTTGGTCAGAAGATGGGCATAGGGTAGAGATACATTCAACTTACTCTTGTATCCCATACCTGTGCACTTGCAAATTTCATCCTTTCTAATATTATTTCTATCGTGTTGATACTTTGATTCTGGATAGCCCAGAACATTAGGTCGGAGTCCGCCTTGGTGCAGTGGAGAAGGTGGCACTCCTAGGGACTGCTATTTGACACACAATGAAATGCAATAGGCGATTAATGCACTCAACTGGTTGATATCTAGTTTTCCATCCTTCAATCTGTATTCGGGACCAACAATCCCTAATCCTTTCACCTGGATATCCACAGTGTGAACTCCACTGCATCCGGAGGTAGTCACAACAAAGACTGATGCCAATAGATCTCGTGTGACCCCAATCTGAGCTTCGTTGACCATGGAAGTCAAGGTCCCGTCTTCCTCTGTCTTCAGACATACATAGAAAGCTTTTACAAGGTCCGGATAACTTACTTCTGATAGGGTGGCAATCTTTGTCCACTTCAATCTGTTCATAGCTGTGACGATACTGCCCATTCCATTTTTCTGCAAGTCAGCCACATCCACTGCTTTGTGTCCGCAAAGCTTGGTCTTTACTGAAGCAAATCTTTCCTGCTGCTCGGCCGTAAGAAATGTAGTTTCGTAGCCCTCGACGCTGCCGGAAACACCAGAAGAGGCCATGGTTTTGGATGGAAAGAGTTTCTAGAGGACTGGAAAGAGAAATGGAACAAGAACCCTCAAGAAATTTCAAGCGGGAAGCAGTTGGAAGCTTGAAATCTCAGGGAGTCGATGCCGGAGTCGATAGGGTATCGCCAGGCAGAAGGAAGAAGATGATGAAGGGATGCGAATCGTTGCCGCACAGATTTTGAGATATAAGAAAAATTAAAAAGAATGACCTTTAGAATTGGAGGCGCCATGATGGCAGAAAATGACAAACTGACTAGTTCGATAGGAATAAACTCTTATAAAATAACGAACCGTCAAGACAAACTTAAAAGGATAGGCAATAATTGGAATTTGCTCAAATTTGAGGAGGAAAAATAATTTAAATTCTGAAAATTAATATTTCAGTTTTAAAACAGATAATTCTTTCACATTTACACATGCCTAATTCCCTTCTAAGAGAAGTAAATCTCTCTTCGGGTAAGGCCTTTGTGAAGATATCTGCTAACTGATTGTTTGTATCAATGAAATATCTATGTTGCCATTTGCTACATGATCACGAATGAAATGATATCTAACCTCAATGTGTTTAGTCCTTGAGTGCTGTACTGGATTCTTGGTTAGATTTATAGCACTGGTGTTGTCGCATAACAATGGAATGTCTTGATATGTACCCATAATCCTCAAGTTGTTGCTTGATCCATAGGAGTGTGTACAACAACTTCCAGCAGCTACGTACTCAGCTTCAGCTGTTGACAGAGCTACTGAATTTTGTTTCTTTGAGGACCATGATATCAGACAACCTGCAAGGAATTGACAACAACCACTGGTGCTTTTTCTGTCTATTTTGCATCCAGCGTAGTCAGCATCAGAGTATCCTACCAAATTAATTTGACATGATTTTGGATACCATAAACCTAAGTCATAGGTTCTAACTAAGTATCTAAATATTCTTTTGACATTAATTAAATGGGACTCTTTAGGATCTGCCTGATACCTAGCGCACATACATACACTAAACAATATATCAGGTCTACTAGCAGTTAATACAGTAAAGATCCTATCATACCTCTGTAGATTTTTGATCTACTTTCTTACCATCCTTATCACTGTCCAATCTTGTTGAGGTGCTCATTGGTGTGGACAGTGGCTTGACGCTTTCAAATCCAAACTTCTTTAAGAGATCCTTGGTATATTTGGCTTGACAGATGTGGGTGCCATTTTCTTTGCTTGATTTGCAATCCAAGGAAGTAGTTAAGCTCCCCCATCATACTCATCTCGAATTCTCCCTGCATAAGCTTCTCAAAATACTTGCAAAGAGATTCATCAGTAGAACCAAATATTATATCATCAACATATTTGAACAAGCAAAATGTTGTTTGACCTTAGATTTGACAAATAAGTACTGTCTTAGTGCACTTAGCCGTTCATACCATGCTCTTGGTGCTTGTTTTAATCCATATAGTGCTTTGTGCAATTTAAATACATGATTTGGAAAATCAATGTCATCAAACCTGGAGGTTGTTCCACATAAACCTCCTCTTTTATGAAACGTTTAGAAAGGTAGACTTTACATCCATTTGAAATAATTTATATCTAATTCAGATGCATATGCAAGTAATATTCTAATAGCCTCAAGTCTAGCTACTGGTGCATAGGTTTCATCGAAATCTATGCCTTCCTCTTGGGAATAGCCTTGAGCTACCAATCTGGCTTTGTTTCTTATGATCACACCAGCTTCATCCAATTTATTTTGAACACCCATTTGGTGCCAATCACTGGATGATCTGATGGTCTAGGAACAAGTGACCATACCTGGTTTCTCTTGAATTGATTCAGTTCCTTGCATGGCTAAAATCAAGATTCATCAGTGATAGCTTCATTGACTGTCCTAGGCTCTATTTGAGAAACAAAAGCTAAATAATCACATGGAATTATGAACCTCTTGTTCTTACCCATACGGATGGATCACCAATAATGTTTTCAGGAGGGTGATCTCTCTTGTATCTCTTATTTCAAAGATTGTATGCTGACATATTTGGACACATGCTGTAGAGCTGAGGACCGCCACTGGCCTAGTGAGCCACTAGCGCAAGTAGGCTGACACACGGTGGCGGCGTCGATCAGCCATCGCGCCTCCAGGCGGAGACACCAGCAGTGGAGGTGGCCTGGTTGCGCCTGTAGACAGAGGCGATGATGACTCAGGTGGGTGAGGTGTCGACGGAGCTGGCGACGCTGCGCATGCAGGGATCGTTAGTGGACCAGGCGTAGCTAACCCAACTGCGCACCGAGACAGTCGCATAACAGATCTGGATCACAGAGCTCTG
The DNA here is from genome assembly GCA_014218235.1 of Colocasia esculenta. Lineage (NCBI taxonomy): Eukaryota > Viridiplantae > Streptophyta > Magnoliopsida > Alismatales > Araceae > Colocasia > Colocasia esculenta. The sequence goes on from CM024756.1 coordinate 16,719,506, forward strand.
GGGTTTGGTGACGTTGATGAGCCAGGCTCGGAGCAGGAGCAGAAGCAGAGCGAGCAGCACCTCCGTGAGACAATATTTAGCAGGTTCCTCCAGCAGTCGGAGGAACGAGGAGGAGGAGAGGCGCCAGGAGGGCGAGGCGAGCGCCCGGAGTGTTAGGGGTGGTGGTGACATGCCACCACCACCTGAGAGGCACGAGGGATCTGGGGAGAATAGTGGTGGATGGTGAGGAGCTTGTGAGCCACCTCCCCCTTATCTTGTACATGATGTTTATGTTTAGTGGATCTTTTGCTTTTATGCCAATGTTTATGAATGTTTGAATGGTTTGCGAGAGAGAGAGAGAGGAAACTGAGTACATCGTTGTGTTACTCAAAACATCCTGTCCCTACGCACTTAGCCAAAACAAGTTAGATCCACCCTTTGGCTCCGCCCCTTGCATTAAACAAGGAATGACTTTAACTTCATGATAGTCAAGGGGGCCGAGCCTTACTAAATAGGCAAAAATAGAAAGTAACAATGCATTCTAAAAACGATATGTACATCTAATGTTTGGATTTTTTTCTCTTTTTTATTTTTGGGGTTTCCTAAATTTTTTGGATTTTCTTTTTTTCCTGGAGTTTTCTAATTTTTTTTGATTTTGGATTCTAATTTTTTTGGATTTTCTATTTTTTTTAGATTTGGGATTTTCTCAATTTTGTTGGATTTGAAATTTTCTAATATTTGTGATTTTTGTGATTTTTATAACATTTTTTGGATTTTGGAATTTTCTTAAACTTTTTTGGATTTGGAATTTTCTCTAGCGACACTATTTGCATTCGAGCAATTAGTTAGGAACCTCATTTTCCATTTCTTGTTGTCAGACATCCCCTAGGTGTAGCATGCATTTGTTCTTGGCTTCCCTATGGTCGATTGCCCCTAGACACTAGTGTTCCTACACAGACCAGGTGTGGGAGTGTTCCGGCCGCTAGTGGGAATAGGAAGATATATAAGGGTGTAAGACTTGGCGTCGGTGCTCAGGATGCTGGTTTGTTTGACTCGTTAGAGTGCACCTCACGTGGACTTCGCCTATTGTCCAGGGACTTTGTGGTCATCAATTTTGTTTGGGGCATGCATACGACCGGGTCATTTCATCCTGCGGGGACTTTGCCACTCTTTGCCATGTCCCTATCCTCTATTTTATACTCATTGTTGTTCCATTTTTTTTTATTTCTTTCTTTTTCAAATTGGAATTGACCGTCTCTATTTGAGATTTCATTCACACATGATCTACCGCTCCTTCGTCTACAAGTCAGCAATCCTTTTGCCCCTAGGCCTTGTCCAGGTAAGAAGAGAATAGACCTTCACTTTCCTCTATAAGGGCTAAGCAAGAACACTTTTGTTTAAGGGGAATGACTGTGGGTCTCCATGTTGTGTGTGTGGCTTGACCTAGGGTATTTGGAAATGATAAAAAGGATATGAGACCCAAGACTGCTGGTACTCCTTTGCAAGGCAGCGCGCCGCTATAGAAAAATTTATTAGGATAAAATCTTTTCAGATACAAAACCATTCCACGGGTGAAAGAGCCCTCACCATCCGCAATCACTAGCTATAAGCGTTCCCAGGGTACACTTTCTTGATGATGTACAGACCTTCCCAATTAGCTTGCAATTTGAACCTAGGACCTCCAGGTTTTATGAAAATTTGCTTCAAAACCATGTCTCCTTCTTGAAATTTACATTCAATCACTTTCTTTTGAAAAGATCTTCAGATCCTATTTTGATATGAAAGCACATGATCGACCGCGACAAGACACTGTTCATCTAGGAGTTCCAGCTGTGCAAGCAACGTCTCTCGATGTTCATCGAGATTAAGTCTTTGTCTAGCTGTACCCTTAGCAAAGGAAAATGATCTTATATGGACATACTGCCTCCATCCCATAAGTGAGTGAAAAGAGAGTTTGCCCTATGGGTGTGCAGACGGAGGTACGGGAGGGCCATAGAGGGCTTAATCAATTTCTCAGGCCAATCAACAAATTATGAGACTCACAATTTTCTTAAAATTTTCAAAAGTGTGTTGTTTGTGGTCCGCTTGACCGTTGCCCTGTGGATAGTACAGAGACGAATGATGCAGAGAAAATGTTGAATTTCTTACATAGGTCCTGAAGCTCCTGAGATATGAACTGAGGTCCATTTTCGGTGACAATCCGCTTGGCACTCCAAACCGTGAGATGATGTCGTCATAATGAACCGGCACATGGTCGAACCTTTGATTTTTGTGAATGCTTCAGCTTCGGCCCACTTGGTGAAGTTGTAACACCCCTCTTAGACCCTGTACAGTTATTCCAACTCACATAGGATCTAATAGAGGTGTTACAGTGGAACATATCCAACAGTAGACGGTACAGATTGAGACATATATAAATGACAATTTAATTCCAATAAGATGCAATGGAATATGGAACCAAATACTTTGCAATCAACATTGTATTTAAATACTAAGTCTAAAGCATAAAAGAAGATAACAATAGTCCAAATTTAATACAATCCATTAGTTCAATTGCATAAAATCAATGGTACATATTTCCCTTACATACATAATCACTCTAATGCGCTCAAGCAAAGCTCTAATCCTCCGCGTCCTCACGCTCCGAGTCAGAATGTACTAACTCCTGAGTATCTTCTGTCCTCCTGAAATGTTAGTCAAGTGTGAGAGTACAAGAACCCAGCAAGTCACATGAGAGACAGTTCAAGATATAGCATATATACACTAGGATTAAAACATGGTAACTTATATCTTTCACATCCTTGATATCATATAGCTCATCCTACTAACATGATTCTAAGTCATTTGGCAATCATTCTTTACATTGCATGGTTATTTGTCATGGAAATAAAAACAATTCATGTAATGCATATATCTTACATCTCATATTATAATGCTTGATTTAAACATATTCCTATGGCATAGCATATAATCAATTCTCATGGTATACATTTATTGTCATGAAACATGTAAACAATTTCAAGTACTTTTAAACTATATCATGTAACATGCATTTAATCATCATGTAGCATGTAAAACAAATGACATGTAGTTCATGTGGCATGTAGGCATATTCATGTAGACATGTAGTTCATGTAGTCATTTATCATAATTGCCAAGACATAGCCCACACTATTGATAAAGATCATGTAGCAGTAGTCATTAAAACAATCACTAGGAAAAGAAGAGTGATGAGTCATGGTCATTGCGCAATATTGGGGAAGTCCTTCCCACCTTAACCAGTAGAACATGTCTACCTCCAGGATTTCAATCCGTTGCCCACGGATTCATGTAGTCATTCCATGTAGGTGAACCATTACCATAGGGGATTCCATGGTGTAGTTCCTTGTAGTTATCTCTATCATAGCAATGTCTTTTTGGCCAATTTATTTCAAATGCATTAATGTATAAAATCATGCAAACTACATTTTCATACATTCTATCATGCTCTTTCATACATTCATGTATAATTTATCAAAATGACAATGCAATATCACATAGCATGCCTTTCTCAGTTCTGAAATTAAATTTTACTGTATAACATAAACCCATCATGGTACTACTTACAACACATCCATCCATGCACCATACTCTCATGTTTATTTAATTTCTATATGCATTCTATCATTCAGAAAATCATAACAATATGTACAATAATCTAAAAATCCCAAAATTTTGACATAAATCTGGTTCGGATCATATCTCGCCACATGCAAAATTTCATAATTTTCGGAGTTCCGTAACTATTTTTCCATGATTATTCTTTGTAATTGGAACTATTTAACATGATATAACAGTGATAAAATCATGCAAATTTATATACAAGAACTGAATACAGCAGATATGTAGTTTCATCTCACAGTATTACAGTTTCAAATTTTAACATTCTACCTGAATTATGCTTGCATCTTTTCACTTTTCTTTTATCAATCCATAAACAAATATCCAAAGAATACTATTCATATGTACATATAGTCTATACATCATTGCAATGACCTGACCATGGCATAACAACACTGAAACACACAAAACACAACGTGGCCGAAATCTCATACAATCATGAATCACAGTTAAGCAAATATAATCAGATTTTAGGAATTTACAGTACTGATAAACTTAACGGCCAAATATGTGGCGTTTACCAAATGTCAATGGCCACATATCCTGTCGTTAATATCAGTAGACGGCGGCACATAGCGCCGCTAACATATAGTAGACGTCTAAAACCAAGTCGTTTACAAGAAATAGACGGCAGTCGATGATGTCGTTTACAAAAACTAGACAGCAGCGATATGGATGTCAAGTTCATTCGTCTAGAAATATAGAAACTTCACATAAAATGACAGGACTTACCCTTTCCGTACATATTTTCATTTTCATGGTTAAAAATATGTAAAAATAGTAAAACTAAAGACTAAACATCCTAAACCAATCCCCCATGTCACTTGCCTCTAACCCTCCTTCTGAAGTGACGAAAAGAGATCCGAGAAAGCCTGCCTTGGCAGTAAGGCAGTCCCCCTGTCTGGCTTCAAATGCTCAGAATCCGCTTCCAACGCAGCTCCCCTACTTGAACAAGCTCTGCAACCCCTTTCTCTCGGCCCTCCATTCTCTCTTCTCAACCAGTGCGAAAACTCTCTCCCTATAACAAATTCGGGTCTTATAAAGATCCCTATGCTTAGCCCAAACCTAATCCTAACCATTGGATCAGAAACACACGATTCTACCCAATAAATGCTTTTGGAATGGCCGATTTCTCTCCCGCAAAACGGTAACATCAAAAACAGGCAAGTCAGGTTGACGTCAACCTAAGTTGCCGTCAGCCATCATGTAAACCTCCATCGATTGAGTCGTCAACATGCTTGCCCGAAAAATCAAATATTTCATAAAATAATAAACGACATAAGAAGCTATCGTTAACAAGAAGTAAATGACAAACGATCATGCCGTGAACACTTGTCAATGTCAGTAGATGTTGACGCCAAATTCAACACAGAACAGCACATAACTACATGTAGAAATACACATACAATTGCATTATATGATTCAATAAAATTCGAGGGCACTACAGAAGTACTCAATAGCTCTGAGGATGAATGATTTTTATTTGATTTGAGCATTAGGGTCACCAAGAGGTCCAATGATATCAAAATCCCACATAGAGAAAGCCAAGGAGATGATAGTGGATGTAGAGAGGAAGATGGAGCATGGATTTTGTCAGCATGTAGCTGGCACTTGACGCACCTACGAACGTAGATGGCGCAGTCTTCTTCTAAGGTTGGCCAGTAATAGCCCTGCCTAAGGATTGTCTTGACTAGCATATGGCTATTCACATACCCTCCACACTCACTGGAGTGGGCTCCTTCCACTACCTTCCAGGCTTCTTTGTCGGGCAAGCATATGAGGAGTATCTTGTTTAGAGCACGTCTATACAACACTTCTCCAACAACGGTATATCTTAAAGCCGCTCTACGGATGGCTCTCCTATGTTCGGACTCAACTTCTTTTGGGGAGGTACCGTCTTTGCAATATTGCTGAATCTTGTGGTACCATGGCCTTTCTTCTTCCATTATTTCTCTTAGCTCCATAAGCATCACTTCTTCACTTCTCTCCTCTCTACCTTCACAACTAAAGAATTCCCGAGGTTTTCAAACCAAGGATCTTAGTGGATGGTGCTTCTAACCCTTGGACAATGGTAGTCTCAGCACTGTTGCTGAGAGGGAAGGAGAGGGATGAGTCCAAAGATGCCACGGCATCAGCCAAGATATTCTGAGAGCGAGGAGTGTGAATGTAGATGAGTTTATGGAATTTCTTGGCTAGGACTGTGACCAAGTCTTGATACGGCTTGAGTTTAGGGACACGAGTGTATGTAGAAAGGACCTGCCGAAGGACGAGCTGAGAATCTCCTATGATCTTGAGTTGACGCTCACCTAAGAGGTAGGCACGTTTGAGACCGGCTAGGAGAGCCTCATACTTAGAAATGTTGTTGGTGGCAGGGAACTGGAGTTGATAAGCCAATAGAATGGTAATTCCTTCTGGGGTGAGTAGAATAGCACCTATGCCCTGTCCCCTAGAATTAAGAGCTCCATCGAAATGAAGCGATCAAAAGGAATTGCAAGAGATGAGTGACAGGTTTTCATCAGGAAATTCTTCTTGGACCGTGTTACTGTGAGGAAGAGGAAGGTGAGCAAGGTGCTCAGCAATAGTATATCCCTTTATGGCCTTCTGAACTACAAAGGTGATGTCGTACTAGGATAAGAAGCTCTGCCAACGTGCTAATCTGTCGGCAAGGATTGGTTTCTCTAGGAGGTATCCAATGGGATCCATCCTGGAAATCAAACTCACTTGATGAGCTAGGAAGTAGTGCTTTAGTTTCTACACTACCCATACTAGAGCTGCACATGTTTTATCCATTGTGGTGAGCTTGAGCTCAGCAGGATTGAAAAGCCTAGATGAGTAATAAACTGCCCTTTCTTTGCCAATGTCATCATGTTGTGCAAGGACAGCTCCCAGGGAGTCCTCAATAGTCGATAGATATAAGATTAGGGGTTTTCTTGGGACAGGTGCCTGCAGCATGGGCGGATTCGTGAGATAGCTATTGAGTTCATCAAAGGCTTCTTGGCATTTAGTATTCCATTCGAATTTGGCTCCCCCTTTTAACAGTTCATAGAAAGGATGACACCTTTGAGAATGTTGAGATATAAATGTCCTTATGAACTGTAGTCAACCGATCAATCCTCGAAGCTCAGATATATTCTTAGGATGAGACCTCTCATTTATTTCCTTGGCCTTGTTTGGGTCTATTTGAATCCCCTGTTGCTGACTATGAATCCTAATAGTTTGCCTGAGAAAACACCAAATATGCACTTCTTTGGGTTTATCTTCAATTGATACTCCAGCGCATTGAAACACTTTGGCAAGCACGGAGGAATGTCTTTTCTAGCTCGAGACTTTACCACATATCATCCACATAAACCTCAACATGATTATGAATCATATCGTGGAAGATTGCTAACATTGCCCTACGGTAAGTGGCGCCGGCATTCTTCAATCCAAACGGCAACCACATACAATAAGTTCCCAGTGCATGGTCTCTTGGTCCTCCAGGGCTAGATGGATCTGATTATATCCTGAATAACCATCCATGAATGAGAGAGTTTCGAACCCATCGGTGTTATGAATTAGGACATCCAAGTGAGTAATGGGAAATCATCTTGGATATGCTCTATTTAAGTCCCGGAAGTCAATGCAAATTCGTACTCTTCCATCCTTCTTCATTACCGGGACTATGTTGGCCACCCATAGAGGATAGAGTACTACACAGATGAACTTAGCTTTGTGTAGTTTTTTTATTTCCTCTTTCATCTTCAGTCCAATATGGGGGTGGACTCGTCTCAATTTTTGTTTAAAGGCTATTGCCCCTGGCTTCAAGATCAGCCTATGCTCCACTAATGTGGGGTCAATGCCGGCATGTCATCATATGACAAGGCAAATGAGTCTTTGTACTCCCTCAGCATCTTTATAAGCTCTTCTTCTTCTTCAGGAGGGAGATTGGAAGCTATGGTTAGGAGCCTGGGTTCTTCGTCTATCCCAATATTTACCTCCTCGGTGGGTTCATCCACTGCCGATGTGGGTTCATCAAATCATATAATGCCACTAGCATATATTTTGGCAGCATCCTCTATTTCACCATCCTCTTCGTCCACTGGGTCCTCATCATTCAAGATTCATAAATTCTGAGTCCGTCATTTAGCCTCCCCTCTTCATGCTGAGCTTCTATGTCAGAACGACTAAATTATGGACAAACTCTTTAACAGCTGGAAGAGCGCCAAACCTTTGAGCCAGATCTACCAGATATCTATGGGAATGTGTTGGGTTGAGTGTGTATTTGAAACCTTTTAATGATGACTTTAATCATGACTAATTTACATCACTCATAATTTGATTTTGATGATGACATTTACACACTTTGTACATATTAAAATGATGACTAATTGAACATGTTATACAATTTATACATATCAGAACAATACTTAAACAACATATTTTTGATGTTTATTATCTCACATTTTAACGATAATATATTGCATTAATGGTTTACACTTTATATTTTCAGGTTTACATAAATTTATCACAGTGGTGTCGACACAGTCCACCTCTGGTGTCGACACTAGATGACTATCCCAGAAGTATGTTCTGAAGTAGTAGCCATTGGTGTCGTCACAGTCTGCCTTTGTGTCGACACAGTTTGCCTGTGGTGTCGACACAGTGCCTTGTGGTGTCGACACTAGATCACTGTCCCAGAAGCCCAGTTTGAGACATTGCCTGTGGTGTTGACACACTTCGACTAAAGCTCAAAAATGAGAATTTTTCTGGACATGTGGCTGCTTGGGAATTAAGGATTTGATCTAGATTTTGTGCCCACGCACCCTAAGGCACCATATGGACATATGGGGCTATAAATAACCATGTTTCTTGTACTCCAAAGGATCTCACGAAAAGAGAGACCAAACATCTCCAGAAAAGGGTGTGGTGGCTGCAGAAAGGGAAATGGGAGTATGCGTCCAGAAAGGGAGCAGAGCTGTGCTGTTTGGAAGGACAACGTGGAGAAGAAGAGAAGAGAAAAGGAGAGAGGATAAAGTATCTGCATCCAGAAAGGGAGTAGAGCAGCGCCATCAGATTGAGGACCAGAAGAGCAACAAAGGAAGAAGAAGAACTGGCAATCCGGATGCCACTGAAGCAAAGCATCGTGGATTGAAGAAGATCTCCAACGAATTCCTTCAATCATCTTCAATCCAAGCTTCTGCAATTCTTCTTCATCAAGGAACATCCAAGTCACATCTATTTCATTTATTTTCTTGGAGTGTTCATTCAGTTTTTCATTATGTGATCTGTGTATGTGTTTCTAGACAGATCACTTAATTCTGTTTGTTCTATTTTTATCATTGTATTGAGATAGATCGGGCTAGAGGATCTATTCTCTAACTGATCTTGTTCTAGCAGAACTTGGATCCTTCGTGGTCCAAAGGTTTGGAGCCGTAGTGCTCTGGTTTGGAGCCTTAGTGCTCTGGAGCCGTTGTGCTCATGTGCTTGTGAGTAGTCGTACTCACAAGTGGTTTATGGAGTAGATCGTTGTGCCTATCTCCTGAGTTTTCTTTGAGTCATCGTACTCAAAGGGTCTTGAGTCATCGTACTCCGGTTGTGTCTTGAGTCGTCGTGCTCAAGGGTGTTTTGGAGTCGTCATGCTCTAGTGTGTGTTGTACTCAAGGTTTGAGTAGTGTGGCCTCACTGTGTGAGGGGTGGATGTAGGAGTCACTAGAGGTGATTTCCAAACCACCTAAAATCCTCTGTTCAGTGGTTTGAATTGTGGTTTGACTTTGTATTGCGCTAGATGCATGCATAGGGATTTCGCTCACACTACTAATTGATTTGCTCACACACACTAATCACAAATATTGCATCTGTTCAGTGGGGTTTTATTTGAATAGATATCTTAATTCGAAGTAATTTTTAAATTAATTTAGTTTCCGCTGCAAATCTATTCAACCCCCCCCCCCCTTTCTAGCTTTGCCATTATCCCCCTATCCGATCCAACAATTGGTATGAGTGTCGATTAACCACTCTAACTATTAGATCTAATTCCTTGTTGCATTGTTTAACTGTGAATAGATCTAATAGTCTTTTGAGTTTTGGTATAATGGCAAATTACTTTAATCTGCATGAATTTCCGGTTATAATTTCAGAGAAATCCCCAATCTCACTTTCATCATGTTTTTCGAAGGATTCACAAAGAAAAGGAGCAAAAGAAATTCACAAGAACTCAATGGCAAAAAAGAGCTTCAATGAATGCAGAAAATCAACAATTCAAAGGACTTTGGCTCTAACAGCACATTCTAAGAGCTCAGAGCATTCTTCATCCTCTTCAAAACACAAGAAATAAAATGGGTCTACAAGGTCAGTTAAATCCACTCCAGACTCATCTATATATTCTAACTCTGATTCTGATGTAGATGAAGGAATGTCTTAGGTTAAATTGATTGAATTCTGTGAGAAGATACAAAATCTTAATGTACAGCTGAACACTAAAAATAAAGACTTGAAAAAGACCTTAAACATTGCCATGAAGCAAATGAGAATTTGAAAAATGAAGTTAAAAAATTAAATTCTGAGAAAGAGAATTTGGAAGATGAAGTCCAATATGTGAAATAAACTGAACGGATTAAAGGATAACTATGAGCTATTGAAATCAAAAGTCATTAATCTGGAAAATGAAAAAGAAGAATTGATTGATCTCAATGAAAACTTCAAATCTGACAATGATCAATTAAACAAACAGATTTCTAACATGGCTCATGATCATCAAATAACTGAAAGATGCAAACAACTTGTTGAAAAAAATTTTCACTTAAAGAGAAAGATTGAATGCTTATTACATGACAAACCATTAGATAATGATTGTAGCAATTTTAGTAATAAAATTGCTGATATGGAAAAAAAATTGCTCAATTTGAAAATGAAAATAACAAGATGAAAAATGGTTTGGATGTCATGCTAAACAAGCATCAAATTTCAGAAAAAGAAGTTGTTTGCATTAAAAGCTGAAAAACAGAAGCTTCAACATGAATTGAAGAATACTAAATACACAAGTCTTGCTTCTGTGAGAGATAAGAAAAATGAAAATAAAACAAGTTAACATTTGTTAAAGCTGTTGCGAGCAAGAACTCTGCTAGTTCTAATAAAAAACTAGTGAAACTTTTTGTTCAGAAACACAGAGAAAAAGAAAAATGCTACTGTCAAGAAGATTCATCTACTTCCTCCATCAGTCCAAAAAGCTCTAAGGCAAGTTCCAAATTCACATCATGCCAAGAGCCACCAAAAAGTATCTCCTTCTCCTCATGGTATGCCTCCTCACAGGAAAAGGAGATTCCAGCAAATGCATACATGCTAAGGTAAGTACCAGGTAAGAAATGCTCTCATTTGCTTTAACAGCAATAAACCTAGTCATCTTGCCAAACATTGCTAGATTAGAAATCAAAATTTCAATAAACATGCCAAATCAGTCCAATGCTTTCATTGTCATAAAATTGGTCATATTCTAGGGACTGTTAGTACAGAAATGATTTTGTTGTGCATGCTCAGAAATTCCAGTCTAATGCATATGCTCATACACACAGGAATAAATATCATATTCATATTGAAAATGTTCCGAAATTCCATGTGTATAGGCATAGAAATGTTGCACAAAATGATTCTGTTTCTGCTTATATTAAAAATCCAAAAATTAGAAAACTTCATGAAACATAGATGCATTGAGCAAGGCAAAAAGAAAATCTGGAACTAATTCTGCTCATAGTTCTATCAATGAAAGAAATGCATCTATACCAAAAAATAAAATCATTCTGGATTCAGAAATCTTTATTGCACTCTAACATTGATTTCATTGCAGGACCCAAGCAAGTGTTGGTCCCAAAACAAGCTTGATTAGCAAGCTGAGGAGTCTTGCAGCCATACATTGTAAATGGATTCAAAATATTGGCTGTGCAAGGCAAGAAATGATTGGAGAACATAGGTAAAATCATTGAAAAAAAATGAAGACTGTTTAGGTAAAGTTTCTTTATCATTTCAAATGTAAATTGTCTGAATTGAAATGAATGTTTAATTTTTATCTGAACAATGAGAAATGTGTTTCAATGCTGCTTCCAACAATAACTTTGTGTCTTAACACTTGGAATCATGTTTGTGTTATCATTTGCTTAACTGTGCCCATGATTTTGTGTGCATATCAATAGCTTTGACTTTTTGGTATATCAAATGATGACATGTGGAAAAACAAGTTATGCTTGTTTGGAAGCTATCATTATCTATGGGTAAAATACTCTGCCAAGTACTAAAAGTCATGTTATGCTTAAAGCTAATTGTGTGCATAATCATGTGTGAATTTCTTGCTAGCTTTTTCATTCCATGCACATATTAAGGGGAAGTAAATTTGAAAAAGTGCAAAAATGTTCTTGAAAATGCAATGAATTTCATGCTAAAACTAATGAATAATTGACCTTTTTGCTGTGACTATGTGGTATATCAAATGGTAAAATGTGAAAGGACAAGTTAGGCTTGTCTGGAAACTCTCATCATGCATAAGAAAAATTCTCCGCCAAGTATCAATAGTCTTTTCCTGCACAAAAGATCATCAAGGAAAATGAAAATCACAAAAACTTTATTTTAAGTCTTTGAAACAATTTTGAGTTTTTTTTTTTTAATTTCTCCTTCAATAAATTGCCTGTTGATATATGCTTGATCATGTTCATACTCTTTCTGTGCAAACTGCTTGGAATGGATATATCTGAATTGCTTAAATGATCATTTCATATCATGCATATCTTATGGGGGAGTGAGTCAAAGGAATCTTTGAGTGAAATGCTGGAGAAATATTCTTTCATATCTGATTTATTAACAATTCTCATTCAGTTTGTTGACAAATATTCTTGCAAATAAATTCCTCACTCTCACATTGCATTGGCAGTCTTGGTATATCAAATTGTGATTTGAAGAAAGAGAGGTCAGGCTTGTGTGGACACTTTCACTTTGCGTGAGTATATGTCTCCGCTAAGTATCAAGAGTGTTGTTTGCAATTGTTGAGGGGGAGTCTCTGTCTTTCAATAAAACATTCTTGCTCATTCTATTTACACTTCATTCCATTCCTATTTCTTCAATAATCCTCTTCTTCATCTTGTGAGGGGGAGATACATGAAAGGGGGAGTCATTGTCACATTCCTTGACCTCACTTGTCTATCTTCAACCCCAAACTCATCAAAATGTTTGGGTCATTGTGATATTTTCTTATAAGAGAATTAAGACATTGAAACTAAACTCATTGTGCATTTAGTTTAATATCAAAGATTCATTATCATTTCAAGGCTAAGCAATCTTAATACTGAATGTCTTTAAAATGACTTGAAAAAAACTTGTAGGCACATGAGTGGCTTTACTATTTAACATGTATATGTTTAAGCTTCATTTTTACCACATGTTAAGAATAATTTTTCTAAATTCGTAGTCATGACTTTTCTGGTCAAAGCAAACATATTCCTACAAAACATCAAAAGAAAATGATCAACAATCTGGAAAGATACAAACAGAGCAATGCAAATTCTTGAACCACTGAGTAACCGAGCCATTTCACCTAAAAAGTGATTTGTTTCGCGTCAAAAAGTGGAAATCAAAGTTTTCAACTCTGTATAAGATAATGAAAGTTAAACCACTGAGTGATCAGGAGGTCTTATATCTAATCAATGTGATCTCTTGCACTGACAAGTGCGATTTAACTAATTTATTCTTGTATTCTTTCCCAGTTAAAAATGAAAAAAAATCAAATTGACAGGATGGAAAAGCTTAAGACCTTAATAAAGTTCATGTATACTGAGTTTAGACCTATTATTCTATATTGTGTTCAAATTAAAGCTCCTAACATCCTTGTTAAATACTTCTGCTCACTCATATAGGTCACTTTACTTCACATTTGCATCATTATTTTAACTACATTCAGATCATTATATCTTGCGATACCTTGTATTGAGTGTGTCTTTGTGATTAAACATTGTTGCACAATACTAAAAGCACAATAATTTCTCTCATTTGACAATATCACTTTGCCTCACTTATTTTGACTATTTCTGAGCATTTATTTCCTACATTTCATTTCTTGATCTCCTATAATCTTTGTTTCTCTCTCTCATCTATGTTTTTGATGCTGTCAAAAAGGGGGAGAAAGTTCTTTAAAGGGGAGAAAGTTTCTTATGGGAGAAAGTTCAAAGGGTGAATATGGTCAAGGGGAGTTATTGCAGTCAAGGAAGTCAGGATATTGGGAGATTGTTCATATATTTTGTCATCATCAAAAAGGGGGAGAATGTTGGGTTGAGTGTGTATTTGAAACCTTTTAATGATGACTTTAATCATGACTAATTGACATCACTCATAATTTAATTTTGATGATGACATTTTGTACACTTTGTACATATTAAAATGATGACTAATTGAACATGTTATACAATTTATACATATCACAACAATGCTTAAACAACATGTGTTTTTATATTTAATATCTCACATTTAACGATAATATCTTGTATTAATGGTTTACACTTTATATTTTCAGGTTTACACAAATTTGTCATAGTGGTGTCGACACAGTCCACCTGTGGTGTCGACACTAGATGACTGTCCCAGAAGCATGTTCTGAAGCAGTAGCCCGTGGTGTCGACACTTGTGTGTCGACACACTCTACCTATGGTGTCGACACAATGCCCTGTGGTGTCGACACTAGATCACTATCCCAGAAGCCCAGTTTGAAGACAATGCCTGTGCTGTCGACACAGTCTGCCTGTGCGTCGACACACTTAAACTAAAGCTAAAAAATTGGAATTTTTCTAGACACGTGGCTACTTGGGAATCAAGGGATTTAACCTAGATTTTTGTGCCCATGCACCCTAAGGCACCATATGGACATATGGGGCTATAAATACCCATGTTTCTTGTACTCCAAAGGATCCCACGAAAAGAGAGACCAGACATCTCCAGAAAAGGGTGTGGCGGCTGCAGAAAGGGGAAATGGGAGCCTGCGTCCAGAAAGGGAGGAGAGCTGTGCTGTTTGGAAGGAGAATGTGAAGAAAAAGAGAAGAGAAGAGGAGAGAGGATAAAGTATCTGCATCTAGAAAGGGAGCAGAGCAGCGCCATCAGATTGAGGACCAGAAGAGCAGCAAAGGAAGAAGAAGAACTGGAAATCTGAATGCCACTGAAGCAGAGCATCATGGATTGAAGAAGATCTCCAACGAATTCCTTCAAGCATCTTCAATCCAAGCTTCTGCAAGTCTTCTTCATCAAGGAAGATCCAAATCACATCTATTTCATTTATTTTCTTGGAGTGTTCATCCAGTTTTTCATTATGTGATCTGTGTATGTGTTCTAGACAGATCACTTAATTCTGTTTATTGTATTTTTATCATTGTATTGAGATAGATCGGGCTAGAGGATCTATTCTCTAACTGAGCTTGTTCTAGAAGAACTTGGATCCTTCGTGGGCCAAAGGTTTGGAGCCGTAGTGCTCTGGTTTGGAGCCTTAGTGCTCTGGAGCCGTTGTGCTCATGTGCTTGTGAGTAGTCGTACTCACAAGTGGTTTATGGAGTAGGTCATTGTGCCTATCTCCTGAGTTTTCTTTGAGTCATCGTACTCAAAGGGTTTGGAGTCATCGTACTTTAGTTGTGTCTTGAGTAGTCGTGCTCAAGGGTGTTTTGGAGTTGTCTGGCTCCAGTGTGTGTTGTACTCAAGGTTTTGAGTAGTGTGGCCTCACTGTGTGAGGGGTGGACGTAGGAGTCACTGGAGGTGATTTCCGAACCACCTAAAAATCTTCTGTGCAGTGGTTTGAATTGTGGTTTGACTTTGTATTGCGCTAGATGCATGCATAGGGATTTCTCTCACACTACTAATTGATTTGCTCACACACACTAATCACACATATTGCATCTGTTCAGTGGGGTTCTATTTGAATATATATCTTAATTCGAAGTAATTTTTAAATTGCTTTAGTTTTCGCTGCAAATCTATTCAACCCCCCCCCTTCTAGCTTTGCCATTATCCTCCTATCCGATCCAACAGGATGATGCTACTACCCTTGCTCTTCCTAGGTGGGAATGGGGACATTCTAGATTCTACCTTGAACCTAAAATGGAATTAAAACCTACAAGGTGCTCTGGGGGAGAATCTAGAGGTTTATTGGAAGGGAAAGGAAAGGATGCGGCACAGCCATAGGGGTCCTCTGATGGATCTGGAAGTGAGGGCGGGCCACTCGAGCTCAGGGTTCCCACAAAGCTATGGTGCAGGGGAGCAGAAGACCCCTCACCCACAGAGTCCATGGTGATTGCGTGTGTTGGTGAGCGGGGATCGCTGCTCAGGCTAGGAAGGAGGGAAGGCAGGGATCGCCGCCGAGGAGAGGAAGTGCACGAGTGATGGGGATCGCCATCGATAGTGGGGAAGTATGGAGACGAGGATCGCCATCTGAAAGTGGGAAGCAGAGGGGTGACGGGGATCGCTGTCAGGATGAGTGCAACCGAGAGTGAAAGCGGGGATCGCTGTTTAAAGAAGGAAGAGAGAAGGACGGGGATTGTTGTCTGAAGAAAGAGAAGGGAAAGATGGGGATCGCCATCTGAAGAAAGAGAGGGGAAGGACAGGGATCGCCATCCGAAGAAAGTGAGGGGAGAGATGGGGTTGCTGTCTAGTCATTGGGGGGAGTAAGGAAAGAGTTTTTTTTTTTTTAATAAAGCATATTAACCTAAAGAAAGAGACAAACTACCCTACATTAGACGACGTCGGAAAAAGGAAATAATTGTGCCATTGAAAGAAAGGGCGTAGTGAGGTGAAGGAGTGGTTAACTCTTTGAAATCATTAAAGAGAGTTGGAGGACAAGGGGAGGTGAATGAGGAATGAAAGAAAACTTAGAAACAATAATTGAAAATATAGAATATTTAGGAGGCCAGGAATACCTTGGCCAGAGCTCATCTACAGTGTTGTGGTTGTCATAAAACGGATCCAATTCTCCAATATCCTCACCATTTCCAAGCAACTGTCGCTTGGATGTGATTGTTGATGGTGGCTCCACCAATTCTGCTATTATTGGGGGCCATGTGAGATCACCATCCCAGAACAGACGACTGAAAGCTATCATGATATCCCCCATGTCGAACCATCAATACCATTCTACCTCTGGGTCATCAGTCTTCCTCCTTTTGTCGGGGCACAGGGCCTCCAGGGCTTGATATGTGAGCATTGGCGTCATGTGGCAAGAAAAATGACGTCCATGGACATCGTAATTGGTGAGATCTACCCCTACCACAATGGTGTCGTATCTTGGCTATGTGGGTCCTTTGATGAAGTGACAATATAGTGACCAGGTGAGGGGTTGCCGATCTGGCTTCAAAGTGGAGGAGAAAGTTGTCCATGGCTTCATTTCTTCTTTGTACCCGAGGCCATGTCTAGTGACCTGCTTGGAGCTGGCGATAGCTTGGGTCCTGCCCTGGAGATGAGCTCCCAGCCCCTTTCTCATTTGGTAGCCGATTTTAAACATGATGTTCTAGCCCTTGGTGTCCGATGGTGTAGCCCTTTTGGCAGCCGCCACTAATGGAGACATTACTTGGCGGCTAGAAGAGAAAGTATAGGCCCATGGGTAATTTACATTGAGTACGGAGATAATAGGCTTGATGGAGGGCCAGACCACCGGCATGACCTTTTCAATGGCTTCAACGGTGTGGGTGGTTGCTGCACTCTTGACTTTGACAATGCGTCCTTGGAATGGAAACTTCAAACACTAAAGTGCCGTGGAGGGGACTGCCCCTAGTGCTTCAATCCAAGGTCGGCCCAAAATAGCTTTAAAGGTTGGATCAATGTCCAGCACATAAAACTCAATGGTCATCACAAGTGGGCCCAATTTTGCCTGTAAAGAGACGACACCATGGTAGGCCCCCCTGGAGCTTTCATAGGCCGCAATGGTGGTAGGAGTTGGTTGCAGGCGGCACTCAGATATGTTGCATGATCGTAGACTGCTGACAGGACACACATTTATTGATGCTCCTGTGTCGACTAGGGTTGCATCAACGACCACCTTGTTTATGGTTAACGACATGCATGGAGGCATTCTTCTAGCCTCGAGAGGAGCTATCTCACTATTTGCAAAAGTGATTGTCGGCCCTCTTGCAACAATTGACAAGACTGATGGTAAATTCTTGGGATTCATCTCTTCATTGACCATGACTCTTTGCAGAAAAGTCTTTAAGGCATCTTGATGAGTCTGGGACCTCTTAATCAATTCGAGGATGGAGATTTTTGCAGGAGTCTGATCCAGGTGCTTCAAAATGTCGTATTGGATACCTAGTACCAGATCTATCTCCTCGATGTCCTATTTTTGTTGTTGATTGTTGGGGTTGGAGTTGTGGGTCGGCTGACCTGGAATAGACACAGATGCATTGGGATACATTCTGTGAAGCATTCGCTCGCTCTGGAGGCCGAGGTTGTGTTTTAGTGGAGGTGGGGTGGTGCCAATGATGGATGGGTTGGCTATTATTGGCGCTGGCGTAGGGGAAAGTGGGATGTTAATGGGTGATGGATTGATAGGTGGTATGATGGGGGTGTTGTATAGTGGTGAAGTGATTGTGGCAATTGTGGGTGTGGTGGAAGCAATGGTTGTGTGGAAGATAGCCAATAATTGGCCTACTTCGTATTCATCGTTGTAGGCCCAAGTGGCGGCTGGTGGTGGAGGTGGTGGAGTAGGTTGGAGATTTCGAGTAGGCTGGTGTTGCAGCATAGGGTTTCAGATTATGTGGAGGTCATGAGCTGGTTGTTGTGGCTGCTGTGGTTGTTGGGGTTGCTGGAACTCCTACTGCTGTGGTGGTGGCTGCTCTCACCTTTGCTGCTACTGTTGCTGACTTTGCCCCTACTGATCCCTTAGGGTCTGAATCAACCTCTTCATCTCTACCCAGTCAATTAACTGTTGTTCATGGAGATCATATATCATGTCCCTGAATTAAAAGTAGTCTGATACATTGTTCCCTGGATGGCGGTGATATACACAATACTTACTTTGATCTGCTGCCATGTTCCAATTGGCCTTCTCCGGAGGGAGTCTAAGGGCATTGAGAGACATAAGGGCTGCAAAGATGTCGGCTAGAGTCTCGGGGAGAGGAGGATATTGAGCTCTTTTAGGACCATTGGGCTTCCTAGGAGCATAACCATTTTGAGGTGGGGGGACTTGGTTGTATTGGCGTTGCTGCTGCTGAGGGTTTTGAGTTTGAGGCGGTGGGGGTTTGTTGTTCCATGGCTGCTAAGGAGGTTGCTTGTAAGGTGGCCTACCTATCAGACTTTGGGGGTTGTTGATAGCACCTACCTGTTCATTGGTTTGTACCCCTTAAGTGAGAGGGCCCTAAGGTTTCTTGGGGTAGCGAGACTTTGGGGTTTTGAACATGGAATGAATAGGCGAGTTCTTGAGCTAGGTTTGAATAAAATGAGCTCGGCTATAGAGTTGGTGCATGGTAGTTATATCATTCATGGCTAGGATGGACCAGTAGGTAGGGGTAGCATTGGCAATCAACAACTTAACCTTCTCCTCTTCTGGCATGGGGCCGCGGACTTTTGTAGCTAGAGCACGCCACCTATCAGCATAGACTGCGAATTCTTCATCGGCCTTCATCTTTTCGGCCACCAGATGTACAAACGAATATTTGGGTCCAACCCAATCTTGAAATTGTTGTAGGAAACTTGCTTGTACAATTTGAAAATCTTCAGCTTCCTTCGGAGGTAGAGAATAGAACCAATCGAGGGCCGAACCATCTAATGACTTTCTAAACAAGTACGCCAAGAGGTGGCGGTCATACTTGTGCGGAGCATATTCATATACAAAGTCTTTGAGATGTACATAAGGGTCACCTACATTAGAGTATCGCCTATAAACGGGGAGCTCTGACTTGGGTGGAACCCAAAGATGCGAAAAAGAAGGGAGAGGGATGTCGGCAACATTCCGGGGGTCCAACTGCCTTCGAAGATCATGAAGTTCCCTTTTCATGGACGTCCATTCTGCAAGGAAGTCGGAATGGGACGAGATGTGGTGAGCAAGAACAAGGGAGCGTGATTGCTCCAAAAATTAAGACCTCTCATGGGGAAGAGTGTTGTGTTCGGCCTGATAATACGAAGAAATTGGAGGAGATTTGGGCCGAACTTCTCGTGCCGAAAGGTAACGAGGCTCAGAGAAATTAATGGCCCACAGACGAAGGGGAGTGAGTTCAGCCACAGTAGAGGGTACATGTGGCGCAGAAGCAACAGGGGCAGAGGAGGCCGCCTGCTAAGCAAGGCTATGACAGGGTGGAGAAAGGGGGCACTTTCCTTTGGCAACTGCCAGGAATTTCCGAACTTCAGCTGGGCTCAAATGGGAAATGAGTTCACTAAACTGTGCATGTGGGTCATCCACCTCAGAAGGAGAAGGGAGGCGAGATCGATCATCAACAATAGTAGGGGGCTGGATCTGCCCTGTGTGGGTGGCCGCAGAAGGCTGGGCCACGTCATCCAAAAGCCCAATGGGCAAGGAATCATTGGCAAGGACACGGAAATGATCCATACCGAAAAGAGGATTACGATATAATACAATGGTTTGGGGAGGCTGACTCGAAAAACCTAAACATTGACGCATACACTACCCCTAAGTAATTAGGGGAGACGACATGACCAACAAACAAAACCTAGACTCTAACACACAAGAACCGACAGTAAGATAAGAGGGAGTATATCAAGCAAGCACCCAAGTTGACATGATTATCGTTAAGATTTTAGGGATCACACTTAGCCTTTAATGAATTAATTAATGAGATTGCACTGAGCCAAATAGGACCCTAGTAGGTGGGTACTCGAGTACTTTGGTGTAACTTAAGGGAAAGTAAACAACTCACACGCAGAACAGCCTGAACTAGGGGACAACGGGTACAACAAGCCTGAAAACTGCAACGTGTGTACGACCACGGGGACTTACGAAGGCCCTCAGTAGCAGGCTCTGGTCAACCCACGAGTACTCGCGGGTGAGAGGGTCTCCACTACCGAGGAGGAATCCTATCTACACGGAAAATAGTGCATGCATGAGCCTATGTGCACTGGGGTGCATGAAAATTCTATCCTAAACTAACAAACAATAACTAACAGGTCTCTGCTGATGTCATGATGACTGGATCCATCGTGACATTATCGCGATTGAGGGTTCGGTCGCAATAACCACGGATTGTAGAAAATTACAGCTACACACAAACAGTGGACAAACAGACTAACCTAAGGTGCAATACAACGTGGAAGAAAGTAAACAGCAGATGGAGACTCTCTAGACAGATAAAAACTGATGCATGGATGGAAAACAGTACCAAACAATGCGTACCTATTATCGCGTTCGCTTCCTCCGATGCGACAGTGTCGCGTCTGCCCGATATGCCGCGATAGCACCAGTAAACCAACAATGAAAGTAAAAGGAAAACCCAAGCCCTAGCAAGGTTCTAGCACAGAAAAACGTGCATATACATGACAAAATAACATGGAGAAGACATAAGGAGGCTTTCAGAAGGAGATCAGGATGGGGGACAAGGGGAGAACGTGTACCTGAAGTCGCGTTCGCCTTTATGGACGCGATAATGTCGCGACCGCACAATGCATTACGTTAGCAACAGAGAACCGACGAATAGAGGAAAATACACAAAAGTAACCCTAACAGGATTCTACTAAACAAATAAACACACCAACATGGTAGGCAAGCAATCAAGAACGACGAGGCTAGCATTGAAGGTCCCACCGTGATCGCCAAATGGTGTAATCACGGGGTTGCGCACCCCTCTAAACACACAACATGATCAAATGTTCACTGCATGATATAAGGATGTGATCCCCACCTAACAAGTTGTCCTAAATATGAATGAAAGCTAAGGCTAATGTGCTAGGAAAAAGAACTGAGAAGCGGGCACTTAATGATGTCGCGACGGGCCTCCCTGTCGTGATATGATGGCTGTCGCGACGCCCTGAGAAGGCACGTTCTTCTTGTCGAGACACAGGTGGCCGACTCCTTCTCTACAATGCGGGAGATGAGTGGAGGGACCTTCTTCCTGCTCTCTAGTCAGCTAGAGAACAAGAGCTCCTCGTCTACCCTTGCCTTAGTACCTGCCAAACTAATGAAACACAGAAAAGAAACTCTGTTAGACCATATTTAAGTGAAGTAACTATTCAAAATGAAGGGAAAAGAGTGAAGCATGGAGGGAACGAACCTGGGGGGTGTTTTAAACCCCTTGGGTTGTATAAAACGTGGGAAAGGAAGGTGTGCTTCTATCTAAAAGAAAATAACAACATGCATGAAAGGAAATGAGAAGCAGGAAAGAAGAAAGGGCCCCAAAGGGGCGGCTCCCTGGCTGTATGGTGATGTCCTTGGTCATGTAGCAGCGTTGGAAGAACGTGGAAGCCGCCTCTTCAGCCACCAAGCTCCATACTTGAAGGAAGAAGCATGACTTGATAAAGTAGATAATGAGAAAATGGGTGGAAATGGGAGGACTACGAGCTAGGGGAGAGTTCTGGATAGATTTTGGCAGCACTTCATGGCAAAATGGGGTCCTCCTCTCCTTCTGATAGGGGAGGGTCACTTATATAGACAAGAGAAAGAAAATCTCGTCCATAAGTGATAATGACCCATGCAAATAATAAAATGTCCTGTAAATCTGCATGGGAAGAGTCCTAGGAGGTTTCTAAGGTAAGATGGAACCTCAAATTGTGGCTGGGGGTTGGGAGGTTGCTTATGGATGAAGATAAGGCTAATGGAGGATAAAGTGGAGGTGGTTGCGGAGGTCAGCGCATGCAGACCATGTCGCGATGGGTCGTAGGGATGCGATAAGGATTGTCACGACGGCCAAGATGGTCGCAACCATTAAGGAACATGAACAGATATGCGTGGGCTGCCGTGACGGCCAAGGTGGACGCAACATCAGCTAACGCGGAGCCATGACCCATCGCGTTAAGGATGACCGATCATATTGAAAATTTAATCGATTATTTAGGAAAATAATCAACTATTTAAGGGTTTTTAATCGGTTAAATGGCATGCACGCGACCTTCAAGGCCGTAGCGTTAGGGTTTGAGAGTTGAAACCCTAGAACAAGGACTCTGAAAATTATGACTGGATGGGATAAGCTAAGAATTGGGCTTTAATGTACTCAAAACATGGCTAACAAATAGGCTCGTGGTGAATGACTAACTTGGGGCTCATTAAGAGAACAAGAAATGTAGTTCGACTTATAGGACAGAATCGGGTGTCTACAGCCGCGTCATAAAAGGCTTCTGAAATGAGCTGGGATATTTTTTGGAATGTTGTGAACAGGATGCCTTCCTCAATAGAAACATTTGAGTCTCCAGGTGGGGCTACACTGGGGATTGCAGCTGATGGGACATCAATAATGGTTGGAGCTTTGATTGATCCTTCAGTCGGGACTTTGGTTGGAGCTTCGATTGAGCCTTCAGTTGGGGCTTTGGCTAGAGCTTCGGTTGGGGCTTGAATTGGGGCTTAAACTAGGTGGTGCTAAAAAGTTTAATGTGAGAATGGGGGAATGCTCTCCTTGATCTAGTGCCCATCCATCAATTTAAACTAACTTTTTCTCATATTTGATATTTCTATGACTGAATCTGAGGAACAAATACCTCAGTATCTAAATCTATTTCAAAATGTCTGAAAGTGGTGCTAAGCATCGGACCATAAGGGAATGTTGTAGCTAGTTGGGCCACTGCTTGCATCTTTTGAATAATGAAGGAGGCAAAATTTGTTTGATGCCTTGAACTACCCAAAACAACAGACTTCCATCCCGCTGAGTGATTACAACATGATTGCCTTGGCGGGGGAGTAGGATGTGGCTAATCATGAGGTGAATTAGATGTTTAGCTACTATAATCTGATTAATATAGATTGTTCTTCTTTCATCTAGCACAGAGGACCAATAATACCTAATTTCTGCTATCCTTCGGAGACAACTTAAGAAATAGTATGACCAGCGGTGGAAATACCGAAGAGGGTTTCCAACAAGGATGGAGTAATAATGACTCTAGTCCCCTTGACCTTTCCAATCATAGTATTTGGTTGGCCAGGATCTAACTTTACGGTTGCATAGAAGGCTTTCATGACATCTGGGTAGAGAGGTTGCTAATTTGAGCAAACAAGCAGCCATTTCATTTGACGAGCGATATCTTCAACTTCTTCTAGATGGTGCTCCCTCAATTCGTCAAATTTGACATACTTGCAACCATTGTAGGTGACAGGAGTTTCTTCAAAGAGTTTGTACTATCGGTGTGTGAAAAAACTAGGGTTGGAGGCTTCCGAACTGGCCATCATTGAGTTCATAGGAAAGAGGGAACGATTTGAGAGAAGTATGAGAGAGATGAGATGAGAGAAAAAAAAATTGAGGTAAGTCTTACCAGAGAGATGGGAATGTCCTCTTCAAAAGGAAGAAGCACAGAGCAGAAGATGAGCATGGGAAGAGGAATAGTCTGTGTCATGCCTCACCAATTTAGCAGCGGAATAAATCAGGGAGGCGTGAGCCAAGGAAATAGCAATGTGTCTTGCACAACAGTTGAATGATTCAGAGCAACTAATGGACAATAAGTGGAATAAACTTCTCATTTTTTTGATAACTCATCAAGACTAGTACAACCACTAGTTCGGAGCCAATACATAGGGCTCAGTGACACCATTTCATTAGAAAGAAATTTAAACAAGTATTTAACTAGACTTATTAAACTAGGGTAACTTCATCGATATGACACCAGGTTGCTCATCACTCTAGTCCTTTCCCAATGATATGTGTAACGTCATCATCTGACTCACCTAAAACACCTTGATAAATAACACAGGGTGAGCGGTAATGCTGAGTAGGACTTAAATCTCATGAGCCAAGCATGCTTTAAATGATTAATGCATTAAAGAGCAGAGTAACTAACGATAGTGAGAGTCAAGTAATGTTGAGAAAATAATAGCATAAATAGCGCAGTTTAATAGCACATGAATCATGTACAGCACAAAGAACATGATTAATCATATGATATATGTCAAGTCCTGATAGAGAGCAATAGCAAAACGTCAATGCCAACCATATAGCAAGTAACATGTATAGCAATAGAGAGAGAGAGAGAGTAAATACCCATTGGGGCAAATAGCACTTTTATTGATTTTCATCAAACAAGATAGTATAGAACTTTGGTTGTCAGTAGACAGCCGAGAGAATATAGCATTTGGGTAGATTGTCTTAGACTAATCTAGCTAGTATAGCACTTGGATGTAATGCTAAACACCCTGATCATTGAACTCCCACAGGCAAATAGCACTTTTGGGCGCACCTCCCAGCACCAGATCGGGCCCTTTATATATTGCCAGACATTGATTATGTTTTGTTATCTTAGACAACAAATAGATGGCCAAATAGAGTACAAAGAATAGATGAGAGTAATTGAAGAATAGATGAGAGTATAGTGAGAACGTGAATAGATGAGTAAATATGGAATAGATGAGATCTATAGGTCAACGCACATAAAACGACATTAAAACTTGCGATAGTAACGGTTGCACAACACGCATGATTGGTGTTGGCAGTCTGGTAGAATCACTAACCGTTCACTAGTAGTGCTATGAACACAGTTCAGAGGTCCAATGTGTTCTCAATGATAGAAAGGAATCTAAGGCCGCTGGATCATGCTGATCTCCAAGGGTATCATAGGTATTGATGGTACAACCTGCTCGTTGGCCATGGACGTATGCCAAAGCCAAAGAGTCTTACGGAGGCCTTGAACAAGAATTTTCTGGTCCGAATAGGAGTGCTCCCAAATAGAGACTCCATCCAAGTCAAGAAAAGTGTGTATACAAGACATTTGCCTATCTTGCCTTGAGAGCTCGAAGGAAGAGGAGCACGATAACGGTATCCAAATCGAATGACTAAAACGAAGACAAGTCCATTAAACATAATAAGGAAGTACTTAACATTAATTATTTTCACTAAATTACCATATATTTTATGGAAATGGTTTCTTGAACAACACATGGCAGGAAGATAGGGTCGTTTAGTGTGTGCATGTGAAAGAGAATTAAAAGAGAGCGAATTAAAATCATGCACATGTCTTTGGATAGAGAATTTAGCATGGTTTAACCTTAATATCACTTGATATTGTGTTACACTATTTACAAGAACTTTATGACAGACACAACATGGTATTATAGCATGATGGTTCAGAAATCTGAGTTTTCGGGCAAGAGGAAAAACTTTGATCTTGATGTAAAAAGCATAAAAAGTTTATGGAACCAATTTAAAATAAAGCTAACACGATTTTTAGCAAGATATACTGAAAGAAATCAAGGATTTGACAAGGATTTCATGGAGAACAGGAGCAAACAAGAGGTTACGGGTACATGAAATAATGGAACTTTGAACATAAAAATCTCGCAACTTGATGGATGAAATATGGGGAAACAAGAGCTTTGGTTACCAGTATCATGGACTATCTATGGGCGAGATTAATTATATTTTTTGCTTGAGAGATTGCCTACCTTTGAACGTTCCTAAGAAAGTCTTTTGCAGATCGAAGCAGAACGGGGTCTGGGGAAGAAGCTCTGGTTGGGAGATCGCCTCCTCCTCCGGTACTCTAGCTAGTCTTCCACAAGTCTCCTAGCAAGTTGGTAACTCGACCCAAGGGGTTGTGAAGAGTATTTATAGATTTAGAGTTGTTAGAGTCCTATTGTAACTAGAGAAGTGGGTTACAGTTTTAGATTAATCCCTTCCATGACTGGAGGATTCCCATCCCAGTTAGAGTAGGAAGCCTTTAGGAAACCCCCTCTTGATGGGGCATGAGTTTGGGTTGGTATGGAAGTCTAATGATGGTAAAAGTTTCATGTTTGTAGTTTCGTAACTTTTGGTAGGAGTCCTATCATGTTCAGAACTTCATAGAATTTGTTCTCGTAACAAGTATGTTCCTATTTGGTTTAGTTCTAGGAAATTGATTCAGACTCCTCTATTGGACATGGTCACAATTTATGGTCCATACCTTTCATGTTTATCTTAACTAACCCCTTTTTATCATCATATATGAAGTCCACTTCGTCATGCACAAAGGAATGCATGTTATATCATGGTCAGTCAATTTGATACATCGAATGCCTTACACATCGATTTCTGTTATGCATATTGATTGCCCTTAAACATCGATTGCTGATATGTATCGATTATCCATAAACATCGATTGCTATCCAACATTGATTGTCTTTAAACATCAATTGCTAACCAACATCGATTGTCTTTAAACATCGATTGCTTGTCCAACTTAACTGTCATTAAACATCGATTACTAACTAACATCAATTGTCTCTATAAGATTGATTGCACTTAAGCGAACATCGATTGCTAACTAACATCGATTACTCCTTTAAACATCGATTATTCCTTTAAACATTGATTGTTCCTTTAAACATTGATTGTTCCTTTAAACATCGATTGTCTTGAAGAAATAATGTTTACTGACCACCCCATATCGATTGTTAATTATTTTATCCATTGTCGTAACGTTTGGTGTGTATTTAATCAAACCTCTGAACAAATTTATTATTTATTTATTTTGGATTTAAAAAATCATGTTGTTACAGTCTGGTTGCAAGAGAGAAGTGGTAGGGTCTTTGACTTTTTAGGTTTATATAAAGGAGAGGAGTAAAGGAGATTATTTTATGTTCCGAAAAGTGGACTTCAATCGTCAAAAGAAAGATATATTAGATGTCTTGAATGGAATGATGAAGTTGTTAGCTTCGGCTGGGACAAGGAGGGCTATCATATGACGAAGCTAATAATGAGCAAAGTGCTATGATTTAAATGAGAATTGACTTTAGATTGTTCAAGAGAGAGTTTCCATTGTTGTGATAGGGGTAGTGTAGAGTTAAATGTTTTAATTATATATTACGCATAACAATTTCTCTACGAATGGTTGAAAATCTATCTTCATTTAATGGTTTAGTAAAAATATCTTCTAATTGATGTAAAGTGTCAACATAATTAATAACAATATTTCTAGAACTTACATAATCTCTGATGAAGTGATGTCTGACCTCAATGTGTTTGGTGCATGAATGTTGTATAGGATTTTTCGTTAAGTTGATGGCGCTTGTGTTGTCACACATGAAGGGGATGTTTTTGAGTTTATAATTGTAATCCTCTGGTGGATGTTGTATCTACAAGAATTGTGCATAACAGCTTCTTGCTACCACGTACTCAGCTTCAGTTGTGGATAAAGCTACTAAATTTTGTTTTCTGGAAGACCATGAGATTAGACATCCTGCAAGAAATTGACATTTTCTATTGGGGCCTTTTCTATCTAGCTTGCACCCAGCATAGTCAACATCACTATAACCAACTAAATAAAAATCAGAATATTTAGGAAACCAGAGACCTAGGTTATGTGTACCAGATAAATATCGAAAAATACATTTTACTGCATTTAATTGAGATTCTTTAGGATTTGTTTGATATTAAGAACATAGGCATACACTGAATATAATATCTAGTCTACTAGCAGTAAGATAGAGTAGTGATTCCATCATGCCTCTAAAGGATTTCTAATCAATAGGATTGCCAAGAGGATCACTATCTATCTTAGTGGATAAGCTCATGGGCGTGCTTAAGGGCTTACATTTATCAAACACAATTTTTTTTAGTAATTCTTTCGTATATTTGTCTTGACAAATATGATTTCCATCCTTAGTTTGACTTACTTGAAGGCCAAGAAAGAAGGTGAGTTCACCCATCATACTCATTTCAAATTCATTTTGCATTAATGTTTCAAAATCATTCCCAAGGACTTCATCGATAGCACCAAATATTATGTCATCAACGTATATTTGAATGATAATTATATTATCATTGATAGTCTCAGTAAATAGTGTATTAACTATTTTACCTCTTACAAAATTATGTGATAGAAGGAAGACGCTTAGTCTCTCATACCAAGCTCGTGGAACTTGTTTTAAACCATATAGTGCTTTATTTAATTTAAAACATAATTAGGGTATTCTATATTCTCAAAATCAAAAGGTTGATTTACATAAACTTCTTTCTTGATCACACTGTTTAAAATGTGCTTTTGACATCCATTTGAAAAAGTTTCATGTTACGGGATGCAGTAAAGGCAAGTAGTATTCTAATAGCCTCAAGTCTAGCCATCGGTGCATAAGTTTCATCATAATCAATTCCTTATTCTTGTGAGTAACCTTGAGCCACAAGCCCGGCTTTGTTCCTTACAATATTTCTAGACTCATCTAGTTTGTATCTGAATACCCATTTGGTGCCAATAACTGGATGATCCTGAGATTTAAGAACCAAAGTCTAGACTTGGTTGCGGTTGAACTAGTTTAGTTCTTCCTGCATGGCCATAATCAAAGATGCATCATTGACTGATTTTGGTTCTACTTGAGAAACAAATGCATTATATTCATAGGATTTTAACATACCTCTTATCCTTACCTTGTCATCTCACTGTCCTAGAATATTATCTTGAGAATGACCTTGGAGAAAATTTCATTCTTTCGGTAGATCATCAGAAGTTGTCCTTGTCTGTTGTAGATCTTCTAATTGTTTTATTTTTTCATTGTCCAGGGATGTGCCTTTGAGTTCCTTGCTTAGATTTACTGCAGCACTATCATGATATTTTTCTCCCTTAGTAGAGAGGTTAGTTTCATCGAACATTATATGAACAATTTGTTCTATGGTAAGAGTTTGTCAATTTAGGACTTTAAATCCTCTTGGTTTAGATACATAACCTAAAAATATACCTTCACTACTGCGTTTGTCAAGTTTATCAAAATTATATTTTCCATTGTTCAGGATATAGCATTTGTAGCCAAAAGGTTTTAAATGAGATAAGCTGAACTTTTTACCTTTGAGTAGTTCGTATGGAGTTTTCTTGAGTATGGGTCTTACCATGGCACGATTGATTATATAGCATGCGGTGTTGACAGCTTCAGCCCATGGATATTTCGGCAAACTGTAATCTGATAGCATAGTCCTTGCCATGTCAAGTAATGTTCTATTTTTTCTTTCTGCCACTCCATTTTGCTGAGGTGTTTTGGGAGCTGAGAAATTGTGTTGTATTTCATTTTATTCACAATGATAAGAAAATTATTTCTTTTGAAATTCTCCACCGTGATCTGATCTAATGCTTATAATGTTGTATTTTTATCCTTTTCCTGAATTCTACTTAGCTTTAGAAATGCAAAGAATGTATCACTTTTGGATTGTAGGAAGGTGTTACGCCCCCAAAAATCACCATAAATTTTGTAGGAATGATTGGGGTGCAACCCAGTAAGTCAGATGGCGCATCAAATATTTAAACTAGGTTTAGGAGAGATACACTAAAGATTTAAGGTGGCACT
Source organism: Colocasia esculenta (assembly GCA_014218235.1). Taxonomy (NCBI): domain Eukaryota; kingdom Viridiplantae; phylum Streptophyta; class Magnoliopsida; order Alismatales; family Araceae; genus Colocasia; species Colocasia esculenta. The sequence goes on from CM024756.1 coordinate 16,749,510, forward strand.
AATCAACAGAAACCTTTAGGTGTCAGCAATCGAACATACCTGATAACACTTTTCAAGGCATTCAAGTGATGTATCGAATTTTACATTTTTCTAGAGTCTATTCAAGATCCTATGTAATTACAACTTTATAATGGATCCAAACAAGAGAAAGATTTCCTCTATTCTAATCTGCACCAAAAGGCTATACTGGGGGTGCTCTCTTCACTCTTGCCAAGCCCCGTCCATCTCCTCATGCTCACCTTAACTTCCTGAAAATGTTAAAGAATTTAATGAGCTTGCGCCCAGCAGGGATTACTTCTCAAGGTGCGGGCAATTATGTACATGATTAATGCATTAGCAGCAGAATTCAAGGGAGGTTAGGCAGTAGAAAATTTAACTATAAAATTCTTTTCTAAGTAAATCAAGATGACAAGTGAATAGATGATGAACAGTCCCAATTTCTTGGAACATTTCAAATAGTGGCAAGAGTTTCAAAGTCCATCGGAATATATGGTTCATGTGTACAATTATCGAGGCTAGCTTTACAGTACATGCACAATTTAGTTGAACAAATAAACAAGGTGGGTTTGTAGAATTGATGCAGATCAATCAGATCATAAGATTGGCCATTTAGCAAAAACATAACAATGCACAAGCATAGCATAGCATATCAAGAAGGCACTTTCAAATCTTGCAAACATATCAGTGTCATGCCAACACCACAAGTCCATACTCCCGCAGTTAACAAGTACGTTGGGGTGCTTCTCCCTAGGACCAGATAGGGCCCTCATATTTGCACAGGCATGAGGTCAGTTGGACCGAAGTCCCATTAATGCTAGAACACATGATGGCCAAGAGAATTCCAATAGGACCAATAACAATGTTTCACAGAGAAGTAGGAGTACTCTTAAGGAAACAAGAACGTCAAGGGCATCAGTTATAAGGATGTCATGCTTTAGTGAAAGGGGGTAAGAGTAAGCAAGCCTAGGGAAAAGTCAAATCTTATCAAGGGTTATATGGATTCCCTATACATTTCTACTTGATTTCAAATTCCAGACAACCGGATTCAGGGATGAAGTTCCAGTTGAGTCATAGAGGAATGGAAATCATGATGATTAGGAGTTATGTGAATGCTCTTCATATTGTTAAAACTTTTAACATTTGTAGGGTGTTTAGGCAAGAAAAGGTCTAGCTGCTCTTTTACAAGGCAGTTCATAGGCTGTCAAAATTATAGTCGAAGTAAACAACAAAAAAGAAAGAAAGAAAAAGGAATCTTTCTCAAGAAAAGATAAGAAGACACCGCCCTTGCTATTCAACAGAGGGTCTACAAGGGTTTCAAAACGGGATAAGAGTCAAAAACCTCTAGCCACCCTACTAGACAAGGTTCAAGTAAATCAAGGTGACAGGCTTGGATCAATATCTCAGATAATTCAAAATGCTTAGTTTGTGCCCGAGAAAACATACCTTAATCACTTCAGAACCCTTGCTTCCTCTTTAAACCAAGAAGAAACGATGGATGAAGCTCCAATGTTTCCAAGCTTTGAGGTCAGCTACTGCTCTTGAGGCTTCTTCCACAGGCTCTAACTTCCTCTTCCGACAGCCGTTGAGGGCTAGAAGGGAGCCTAAAGGTCGGTCTTGAGGGTCCCCATGTTCAAATATCCACCCTACCTTAAGCGATGCCCAAAACCATACCCATGTCATACCTAATATTGACTTAGTCTGCCAAAAAGGTTAGACCACCATACCTGGTCGTGACTATGTTGACTTATTTTTGGGGAAAAAGGATAGGGGTAGGTAAGGACCACCCATGCCTTGCCATAATTCTTTTGTCCTTTTGTTGTCATTGATTAAAGACCTGACTTTCAATCGTTTGGTGTTTAATGCTACATCGATTGCTGATGAAGCTACATGTCAGTTGGGGAAGGGCTCACATTGACTTGAGAACAAAATTCTCCATCTGTTGATGTTTTAATGCCACATCGATTACTAATTATCAAGACAGTTGATTGTCATAAGAAGGCAATCGAGTGGTGAAGGGGAAACATCGATTACATAGAAGCAATCTATAGAAGGAAACTTTGATTATTGACCAACATCGATTAGTCAGAAACATCGATTACTGAAGGACAATCATCGATTGCTGACTTGGAACATCGATTGTCCACTAGAACATCGATTATTAAATGAACATCGATTGTGTTTTTAGAACATCGATTACTGAAGGAACATCGATTGTCTTTTTAGAATATCGATTGTCTTTTTAGAACATCGATTGCTGAAGGAACATTCATTGTCTTTTTAGAACATCGATTACCGGAGGAACATCGATTGTCTTTTTAGAACATCGATTACTGAAGGAACATCAATTGTCCTTTTAGAACATCAATTATTGAAGGAACATCGATTGCCCTTTTAGAACATCGATTACTGAAGGAACATCGATTGTTACTTTGTCATATACGAAGTGTTGCTTTGTCATATCTAAAGTTTCACTTCAACTGATAGCATTTTTCTTCTGTATTTTATACGAAGTTTAGTTAATGTTGTTAGTTAATATTCCCCTTTCTAGGTACTTCCCTGACATTATATGATTTTCCTTGGTCTTGCTTTACCATTTTTGTTATCCAATTTGAGCCCCTTATTCAATTATTTTCTGCCAATTTATCCTCTAGTATTTGGGATTTAAAAATCTAGGGCGTTACAGAAGGAGACCCACGCAAACTTTGAATAGTCATCTACTACTATGTATCCATATAACTTTCCTCGAAGGCTAGTTGTTTGCATGGGTCCAAAAAGATTCATGTGTATTAGTTCCAAAGACTTGGAGGTTGTCACTATATTCTTTTGTTGAAATGACGTCTTGACTTGTTTACTTTTTATGCATGCGGAACACATCTTTGTGTTGGTGGTCTTTACATTGGGAAGGCCTCTAACTAGATCATATTTTTGAAGTTTCTTTATCACTGAAATACTAGCATGTCCCAATCTTCGATGCCAAAGATCTATGTCTTCTAAACCTTTAGATAATCGGCAGACATCTTCTCTTTTTAAATCTTCTAAATGTAATATATATAGATTTTTATGTCAGACTGCTTCAAAAATTTTCTAACTTCCTTTGGCAATGACACATTTGTCTTCCAAAAATTGAATTTGATGACATTTGTCACATAGTTGGCTTCTCCTTAAGAGATTGTGCTTTAGGCCTTCAACGCATAATACATCTTCAATAAAAATTTAATTTAGTCCAAATATTTCCTTGACCTACTACTTTTCCTTTCTGGTTATTTTCGAAGATTACTTCCCCCTTATCAGATGTAATTGATAAAAATAATTTCCTATCTCCTGTCATGTGCCTTGAGCATCCTTTATCTAAAATCCATTTAGATGCTCTAAGGTTTCCTTGAAAAGTAAAATTACTGAAAACTTTTAGGTGCCCAAGTTGTTTTGGGTCTTGAAGAGTTAGTTGAGCATTGTTTAGGTATCCATAACATGTGCTTAATGGTGCAATTAACAAATGTGTGACCTAACTTGTTGCAGTGTGAACAACAATTGATATCTTTTGTTTTACAGTTATAATTGTCTTTCTTTTGTTTGTTAGATAGGTTTATTTTCTCAGTCACTGATCTTTTTGTTTCTTTTACAAATTTTGGTAATAGATATTCCTTAAGATTCTTAACTCGTTTGTCATTGTTCTTTGGTATGTATCCAAGACCATATTTTTCTTTTTCTTTTCTACATCCTTTTAGGCATAGCCTTAGAGATGTTTTCCCATTTGTCAGTTTACTTAGGGATGTTTTTAGATATTCATTTTCATTTTAATGGTTGTTACTGTGTCGCTTTGCACTTTTATATTCTTACTTTGATCAATTTCTCTTTGTAAGTCCATGATGTGTTCATGCAATTCTTCATTTAGTTTAACTATGTCTACTAGTTCTACTTCTCTGTGCTTCATTCTTGTTTCAATTGTTTTTACGCTAATATTTAGTTCCTCAGTATCATCTTCCAATTTTTTAATCTTTTTATATTTCTATAATATTTCTTCCATTAATTTTATTCTCTTCTTCTAATACTTCCAGCCTCTTGTTTGTTTTCTTCAACTCTTTTGAGGTTATTTTATATTTGTCATACATTTCATTAAAAGCACTTTCTAAATCATCATCATCAGTTTCTGAACAAGAACTATAGGAGGTTTCATATATTACCTTTTCTTCAAGATGTGCCATAAAGGCACAATTTACCTTTTCTGCTTTAGACTCAGAGCTTGATGAGCTAGAGCTTGAGTCTTCATTTTCCAATGCTACAACCATTACTTTTATAAAAGCTTTCTTGTACTTTTGTTGATTGTGTTTTTTGTTTTTTCTTGAAGTCCCTTTTGAGTCTTTCTTCTTTAATCTTGGGCAATCCATTTTGAAGTGTCCAAGTTGTTTGCATTAGTAGCACATTGGTTCTTTTGTTTTGCTTCTATTCCTTTTGTACTCTTGTCTGGGTTGATATTTTTTCTTCTTGGCGAGAATTCTCTGCAACCTTCTTGACTGTAATGCTTGTTCTTCATCAGTGTCCTCGGAGGTCGATGAATCTGTGTCATCACAGCTAGATAAGGATGGTGTTGCTTTCAAAGAATTTGTTATTATTTTTGTAGATGAACGTTTATTTAACCTTTCCATATTTATTTCATGAGCCATTAAGGATCCTATCAGTTTTTCCATTGGCAGTGTTGATAAGTTATTAGCATCTTCAATAGTAGTTACTTTAGGAGTCCATTTAATGGTAAGTGATCATAATATTTTCCTGGCTGTTTCACTTTGACTAAATTGCTTACCTAATTCATTCAACCCATTTATTATATCAGTAAATTTAGTGTACATTTGTGTTACATATTCATTTTCTTCCATTTTGAATTGTTTATATTTAGTAATAAGTATATTAATTTTTGTTTCTTGGACTTTGTCTATTCATTCATAAGTGATTCTTAAATTGTCCCATATGTAACGACCCTCCTTATACCGGTATAATTATACCAATCCACATCGGTATATTGAACGTCCTCACAGTGGGACATTGACCCAACAATTACAATAAGTTGAGATGTACATAAATATTGACATGGAACAGAGGAAATAAAAAGAACTAAATATCATTCTTATTCCATCATCATCATTAAATATTCACAGTCTATATAGAATTTAAAGAAAAAGCTAAAGTCCACATCATTACAATTCTAAATCAAATTACATTGTTCAGATGAGATATATAACTTATTCATTCCATACTTATGAAAAGGAAAATGCAATGAAGAGATTTCCACAATAAATGCTACTCCTCTCGCTCGGAGTCACTCCTAACTATCTCCTCGGAAGAAGTGGAGACACCTGCACCTGTACGCCGAAGCAGGAATGAGTCTAAAGAAACCAAGCAAGCAATCCATATACATCATCCTTACACACATCATATGTACATGCTAACATTAAATGGAAGTAATTTACACATGTAGCATGGTTCACATAATTTAAACTACTAAGCATGGAACTTATAGCATTAGAGGCACATTACACATGCTTAATTTTACTTTCAACAATTAACTATAGAACTACACATTTTAATTAACATACTTAAGCAATTCAAAACCCATTCAAATCATATTACAATGTACACAACCTAAACATGGAATTACACATAATGTAAGCATCACACCTAGCATGGATTGTATTTTAGCTCTCATGAATTTACTACAATTATACGCACCATTTACTTGTTGTTTTAACATAAATTTATCATAATTACAATATTTTACATTTGTTCACATGCTAACACATTCACATACTCATTTACACCTTGCACATTTCACAATTCACTTACACTTATTCACATCTTCACATTTAAATACCATGACACATAGTCCAAACCACCACTAGAAGGACACACATAACACATACACTTATCCATCACCTAGGCAATGCAGTAATGGATCTTGGTTAACTGTGCAGAGCTGGAAGAAGCACTCTCCACCCTAACCAGTGGTACTTGTCCACCTCCAGGATTTCATCATATTTGCCCTTAGGATATTACTCACATTGAACTTTCCCGCAGGGACTTTACTACGGTACAGTTCCACAACCCTCTATGGTAGCAATGTCACACATGGCACAGTTTACACACTTTTCATATTATTCTCATTGTTCATAATATTCACATGCACTAAATTACACCATTGCACTCACTTGTACACAATTACCTAGTTTTCAGTTTATCTAATAATATGCTACTATTCACAATATTAAACAGGTCGTAAACTTAATCCTAATCATGCTGCAATTTACTGAATTATAAACAATCACATTAAGCATTTTCAACTTGGTCATTTTTCTATATTAAATATGAAATAATACTTTCTGTTATCCAATCAGTACGAACTTTTTACCACAGACTGCTCACAGGTTAATCATTACACATACAAATTTTCAGAGTTTTTGGAAACCTACACAAATTATAATAATTAGAATGAGCATTCTGCAGATTTACCAAAAAACCTAATTAACATAGTTTACAGTATTATAGATGTATTTAGTTGTGCCAGAACATGTATTTAATAGTCCTGTATTCACATAAAATTTCTGACATGTTCACATGCAACCATACATCTTATTTGTAATTAAAACAGGTAATTCATGCTCACTATTCTATTTCCAGAAATTCTAATAATTTGTGCAGTAAGCAGAAATTCATTCAATTCTCATGATGTGACCTAACATATGTATATGACCCACATAAATTTTTTGAATCTTTAGCTTAACATGGATCTATGTAAAAAACAATTAATAAGGTCAAATTATGCATAACATTTTATTTCAGGAATTTTAATAATTAGTATAGTGTATGAAAATTCAACATAATCACAGGGCATGTTCTACTGGACGTACTTGACCATATAAAATTTCTACAGCATATACTCATGTTTAGAAATCCAGGGAATATGCCATAGGGATCAGACATGCATTCAGTCAAAAACCTGATGAACTTGGCGGCACAAGTACTGCCGCCAACATGAATTAATGGCACAAAAGATGGCCGCCAACCCAAGATCTTAACGGCTTCAGATGCTGCTGTTAAGTTCTTGTCTGTGCAAACTCAGATAGAATGCAGAAACAATGGTGAATGGAGGTTCCAGGATACGAGTAATAATCTATAAAATTCCTAGGACCTACTAGACATGAGCAGGGACGATATACACAGGTTACTTGCCTCTTAAAAATTGCTAGATGCGATTAATTAGCTAGAGAAGTTCTCCTCGGCCAAGCCAAGAAGTCCTCCAATCTCCCCTCGATCCGGCTTCTGTGTTGATGGATGAAGCACGCCGAACTCGGGGAAGCCTTCCTCGATGTTCAAAGAGTCTCCCGGTCGATGAAATCGCCAGGAAACGCACCAAGTCGCCCGATCCAAAGCCTCAAAGCTCGGGTTTCGCACACAGTTTCTAGTGTTCTTGGCAAAAAGCCAAAAGGACCTAACTGCGCCCTAGACAAGGTATTTTATAGGCCAAATGGATTAGGGACACGTTTAGAAGGGTATCTAACCGTTGGAAGATGGTTTCCAAAAACTGGGGCGAAGAAATCGCGAGCGTTTCCAGATCTGAAACCACAACAAATCTGGGAGATAGACATCCACATACCTAGCCGCCTACCAGGAGTTAACGTCCATCGATCTGGACGTTGACATCCCCATGCACGTATATGCATGTTGATGCCAACTGGTCTTTCGGCCAGAATACAAAATTGTGCAAACATTCATGCTTACTCTACATATATATAAAGTAATGTACAATTTAAATACCATATGCACAACTGAATAAAAGCAATATGTACACCATAATTGAACACATATATACATGTACACATGTACACACATATATACAAAACATTCGAACAATACATGACCAAACTCCAAAAGAAAAAGGCAAAATTCGAGGGCCTTACACCCTCTCCCCCTTAAAGAAACTTCGTCCTCGAAGTTAGACCGACACTACTCAAACAATTGGGGATACTTCTTCATCATAGCATCCTGAAGATCCTAAGTAGCCTCCTCTCACGAGAAGTTCCACCATAGCACCTTCACGGACGCAATACTCTTGTTCCGGAGATGCTGAACCTTTCGGTCAAGAGTAGCTACTGGTTGCTTAACATACGACAGATCTGGCTGGATCTCCACTGGCTCGTGACTAATAACATGAGATGGATCTCGGACATATCTCCTAAGCATAGATATGTGGAATACTGGACGAACACTAGCTAACGACCGAGGTAAAGCTAGCTCATATGCCACGTTGCCCAAACGTCTGAGAATCTCATACGAGCCAATGAATCTAGGACTTAATTTGTTATGCCTGCCAAATCTGACAACACCTCGAGTAGGCGAAATCTTCTAAAAGACATGCTCGCCAACCTCGAACTCCAAATCCTTCCTTCTGTTGTCGGCGTAACTCTTCTACCTATCTTGCGCCGCAACAAGCCTCTTCCTAATAAGCTGGATCTTATCTGAAGTCTCTTTAACTAACTCCGGACCGATCAACTGCCTATTACCAGTCTCCTCCCAACATAAGGAGATCTATAAGGCCTTCCATACAACGCCTCAAATGGAGCCATACCAATACTCGCATGAAAGCTGTTGTTTTATGCGAACTCCACAAGAGTTAAATGACGCTCCCAATCATCCTTCCAATTCAGCACACACGCCCTCAACATATCCTCGAGCATCTAGATAGTCCTCTCGGACTGTCCATCTATCTGGGGATGGAACGCCAAACTAAGCTTCAACTCAGAACCTAATGCAACCTGAAGACCCTTCCACAGTCTCGATGTAAATCTTGGATCTCGATCCGAAATGATCGACTTCGCACACCATGCAATCTAATAATGCTACTAACATACAACCTAGCTAAACTCTCAACTGACTGCTTCTTCTTCATAGGCAAGAACTGCGCAGTCTTAGAGAATCTATCTACAACTACCCAAATCGAGTCATTGCCCCTCCTTGATCTGGGCAAACCCATCACAAAATCCATAGTGACAGTCTCCCACTTCCATACTAGGATTTCCATCTTTTGCATACGACCAGATGGTCGCTACCGCTCGGCCTTCACTTGTTGGCATACTAAAACACCTTGATACAAAACCCGCTACATCCTTCTTCACGCCAGACCAACAAAATGATCTCTTTAAATCTTGGTACATCTTAGTGTTACGCGGATGAATAGAGAATCTAGACCTATGAGCTTCTGCTAATACATGCTCACGAACATCTACAATATCGGGAACACAAACTCGGTCATAAAATATAATCACAGCATCCTCATCACGAGCAAATCCTACCTTTCCCACTAACTCCTAGAGTCTAGGGTCGGCCTTCTGCTGTTCAATCACCTCATCCAAAAAAGTCGACCGAATGGACAACTGAGCTACAAAATCCTAACATAATGGCTCTATCTCAGTCATCGCACAAGCAGCATCCTCCAGCATCTTCCAATCCTGCTGGAGTAAGGATCTCTTCCTGCTAAGAGCATCCGCTACGACATTCGCCGTTCCAAGATGATATTGAAGATCGAAGTCGTAGTCCTTGAGGAATTCAATCCATCTTCTCTGCCGCAGGTTTAATTCCTTTTGTGAGAAGAGATACCTCAAGCACTTACGGTCAGTGAACACCTCAAATCTGACACCATAAAGATAGTGCCTCTAGATCTTTAGTGCATGAACTACTGCCGCAAGCTCCAAATCATGAGTCGGATAGTTACGCTCATGCTCTTTGAATTGACGAGAAGCATACGCCACTACCCTTCCCTGCTGCATTAACACACAGCCTAAACCAATCCGAGATGCATCCGAGTAATGGCAAACCTTCTTCACGACTGGGTAAAACCAATATTGGAGCAGACGTGAGTTTAGCCATCAATAATTGAAAGCTACTCTCACACTCCTCGGACCAAACAAATTTCACACCCTTCTTGGTTAGCTTAGTCCAAAGGGTGGCGATAGAAGCAAAGCCCTCATTAAATCATCGATAGTAACCCGCTAACCCAAGGAAACTCCAAATTCCGATGGGATCCTGGGGATCTCCCATTCTAACACAGCTTGGACCTTTGCTGGATCAACTGCTACACCAGCACTGGAGATAACATGCCCAAGGAAATGAACCTCACGCATCCAGAAATCGCACTTGCTGAATTTAGTATATAACTTGTGCTCTCGGAGAACTTCAAGCACTTCCCTCAAATGCTGACGGTGTGTGGCCTCATTCGAAGAATAGACCAACACATCATCGATGAACACTACGACAAAACTATCTAGATAAGGTCTAAACACCATGTTCATGAGATCCATGAACGCTGCAGGGGCGTTGGTCAGACCAAAAGGAAGAACTAAAAACTCATAATGTTCGTAACGGGTTCTAAAGGCCGTCATGGACACATCCTCACTCCTAATCCTCAACTGATGATAGGCAGACCGCAGATCAATCTTAGAAAATACCGATGCATTCTGCAATTGGTCAAAGATATCATCAATCCGCGGTAAGGGATACCTGTTATTTACAGTCACTTGGTTGAGCTTCCTATAATCAATGCACAACAGAAGTGACCCATCTTTCTTCTTTACGAATAATACAGGTGCGCCCTAAAGAGAAACACTAGGGCGAATAAATCCCTTATCCAGCAAATCTTGCAACAGCTTCCTTAACTCAGCTAACTCCGCAGGTGCCATCCGATATGGAACCCTTGAGATAGGACATGTGCCCGGAAGCAACTCTATGGTAAACTCTATCTCTCTAATCGATGGCAATCCAGACAAATCGTCGGGAAAAATGTTTGGAAACTCCTGCACCACATCAATCTCTGCAAGAGTAGGTGACTGATCAGCCATTGGTACTAATACCATGCTGGCAAGAATAGCGTCACAACCCTTGTTAACCATCCTCATTGCCTTCATGGCAGAGATAACAAACCTTCCCGCTAAGTTTCTTGGCAAGGGATGTGAAAACTCATCCTCACCAAGAATACGAAAAGTGATCTTCTTCCCACGACAATCAACTAAAGCATAGTGCTCCTCTAGCCAATCTACACCAAAAATTGCATCATAGTCCTTCATCTTTAGCAAGAAGAAACACCCATCTAAGACTCGATCCTCAATGCACACAGGTAACGATGGAATACACTTCCTAATCGATATCGTACCCGTAGGTGTGTGCACAGACAAAGGAACCTCTAACTTCTCAGCCTCTAATCCTGACTCTACAGCTAACTAGCTAGCAAACCTCTCAGAAATGAACGAGTGAGTGGCACCCATATCAAACAAAACTCGAGCATGCACACCCATGAAAGACCCGTACCTTCGGTGACATTGTCCGCATGCTCAGCATCCTCTCTTGCTAGGGCAAACACTCGAGCTTGGGCTCGAGGCCTTCCTGGTCTTCTTGTAGCTGGCGTTGTTGTTGCTGCGACTGCTGGGCTGACGCTCCACACTGGACTCCCTGCTGAAGTCTAGGACAGTCTCGGATATGATGCTCGCTACTCCGACACTTTAGACACTTTCCCGCCACCTTCCAGCACTCGGTACCGCCATGTGCCCTTCCACAGTGAGGGCACTCCTTCTTGCCTTTAGGCCTACTATCGAGGGACCGCTGAGAAGTTACCTGCTGACTGTTCGCTGCCACAGGATGCTGCGGTGACTGGTACGCCCCTTCTTCCTATCCTGCCGCTAGAATGGAGGTGCAGATCTCTTCTACGACGCCTTCTTCTCCTCCAAATATTGATCCATCTCGCTCTCCTGTTGACAAGCCGCACTGAGGGCCTCATCTAAGGTACGATGGTCGAACTCTACCAACCTCGATCTAAGTGATGGTTTAATGCCCATCACAAACTTCTTCGCTTTCCTGCGCTCATCAGCCACTATGTGAGGTGCATACTTTGATAATTCCGCAAACCTGGCCTCGTACTCGAGTACGGTCATGGAGCCCTGAGTCAACATAAGGAACTTCTGCTCCATTTTGTCCTGGATATGCTCGGGAACAAACTTGGCTCAAAAGAGCCTCACGAACTCGTCCCAAGCAACCTCGACAGCACCGTCCTCAATTCGGGTACGGAGTAACGAGGTCCACCACACATTGGCCCTCTCCTAAAAAACATTCTCCATAAGGGCCAATCTAGATAATCTAACTTAAAGAAAATAAATGCATATGCAACTAACACATACCTGTAGCATATAGGTGGCCAAGCTGACCTTGTCATCCTCAGCACACCTAATCGCCCAAAAGATCTTCTCGATCTACTCATCCAGTTCTCCGCTAGCAGTGGATCACTCTCCCCCTTAAAAGAGGGTGGAGCCATCCTCTTGAATCGCTCCATGATAGAAGGTCCACCATGGTCATGCCCCTGAGGAACTGGAGCTGGAACGTGAGCCTGCTACAACCACAACATAAACAACATATATAATGCATAAGCAACATAACAATCATACATTTAATGAAAACAGACTACTTCTATCTAATCATTTCTAACCTGAGCCTCCAACTGAGCCTGGAGTGCAGCCTGGGTATGGGCCTGAGTCTGCATGGCCTGCACCAGACCTTGCATGAATACTCCATAATCTACTATTGGTGGTGGAGGAAGTACTGTATGTCCCTGGGGTACTGGGGCCTACTGCTCATCCTTGTCCTCATGCCTAGGCTCATCCTCTCTAGCATGGGCACTATGCCTACAACGAGAAGCCATTGCTTGCAAGACAATTTAATCACAATTAGAAACTAAGTTAAATTAATTCCTAACCACTTTCTTATCTATCTTTCATTCATTATTAATCATTTCTACACATGTGGGCAAATCTATAAAGACTTAGCATATTATGAAGATGATGGCATATATTCATGTACAATCTCAACCTCTTGCTTTGATACCAATCTCTGTAACGACCCTCCTTATATCGCTACGATTATACCAATCCACATCGGTATAATGAACGCTGTCACAGTGGGACATTGACCCAACAATTACAATAAGCTGAGATGTACACAAATATTGACATGGAACAGCGGAAATAAAAAGTACTAAATATCATTCTTATTCCATCATCATCATTAAATATTCACAGTCTATATATCATTTAAAGAAAAAGCTAAAGTCCACATCATTACAATTCTAAATCAAATTACATTGTTCAGATGAGGTACATCACTTATTCATTACATACTTATGAAAGGGAAAATACAATGAAGAGATCTCCACAATAAATGCTACTCCTCTCGCTCGGAGTCGCTCCTAACTATCTCCTCGAAGAAGTGGAGACACCTGCACCTGTACGCCGAAGCAAGAATGAGTCTAAAGTGATCCAATAATCAATCCATATACATCATCCTTACACACATCATATGTACATGCTAACATTCAATGGAAGTAATTTACACATGTAGCATGGTTCACACAATTTAAACTACTAAGCATGGAACTTATAGCATTAGAGGCACATTACACATGCTTTATTTTCCTTTCAACAATTAATTATAGAACCTACAACATGCTTTCTACACATTTAATTAACATACTTAAGCAATTCAAACCCATTCAAATCATATTACAATGTACACAACCTAAACATGAAATTACACATAATGTAAGCATCACACCTAGCATGGATCCTATTTTAACTCACATGAATTTATTACAATTATACGCCCCATTTACTTTTTGTTTTAACATAAATTAAACATAATTACAATTTTACATTTGTTCACATGCTAACACATTCACATACTCATTTACACCTTGCACATTTCACAATTCACTTACACTTATTCACATCTTCACATTTAAATGCCATGACACATAGTCCAAACCACCACTAGAAGGACACACATAACACATACACTTATCCATCACCTAGGCAATGTAGTAATGGATCTTGGTTAACTGCGCAGAGCTGGAAGAAGCACTATCCACCCGAACCAGTGGTACTTGTCCACCTCCAGGATTTCATCCTATTTGCCCTTAGGATATTACTCACATTGAACTTTCCCGTTGGGACTTTACTGTTGGGTTGAGTGTGTTTTGGAATTTCCTAAAGATTGTATTTTAATGATATCCAATGAACATCACTCATACTTTGATTTTGATGATGACATATTGTGATTTTAATGATGACATACTTTGATTTTAATGATGACACATTGTGATTTTGATGATGATATGTTGAACATGTTGTACTTTCTATACATATCACAATATGGTCAAGTGGTGTCGACACAAGATCAAGTGGTGTCGACACTAGTCCCAGTTCCCCGAGAACCCAGTTGACAGGTCTGTACTATGTGTCGACACAGCCTCAAGTAGTGTCGACACTAGATCCAGTTCCCAGAAGACCTGTTTGGCAGTTCTGGATAGTGTGTCAACACAGCCTGAAGTAGTGTCGACACTAGTGACTCTTCGCAGAGAACCAATTCTGCCAGTTTGGGACAGTGTGTCGACACACTCTGAAGTAGTGTCGACACACTCCAGCTGAAACTCAAAATCGTGATTTTGTCTGGACACGTGGCTGCTTGGGAATTAGGGGATTTGATCTAGGGTTTTGTGCCCACATACTCCAAGGCTTCTTATGGACATATGGGGTTATAAATACCCATATTTTCTGTACTCTAAGTGATCCCCACGAGGAGAGAGACCAGACTTCTCCAGAAAAGTGTGTGCCGGCTGCAGAAAGGGAAAGAAGGGAGCAGAGCAGTGATGTTTGGAAGGAGAACGTGAAGAAGAAGAGAAGAGAAGAAGAGAGAGGATAAAGCATCAACATCCAGAAAGGGATGAGAGCAGCACCATCGGATTGAGGAGCAGAAGAACAACAAAGGAAGAAGAAGAACTGGCAATGCGGATGCCATCAAAGCAAAGCATCGTGGATTGAAGAAGATCTCCAACGAATTTCTTCAAGCGTCTTCAATCCAAGCTTCTGCAAGTCTTCTTCATCAAGGAACATCAAAGTCACATCTATTTCATTTATTTTTCTTGGAGTGTTCATCCAGTTTTTCATTGTGTGATCTGTGCATGTGTTCTACACAGACCACTTAATTCTGTTTATTCGATTTTCATCATTGTATTGAGATAGATCGGGCTTGAGGATCTATTCTCTAACTGAGCCTGTTCTAGCAGAACTTGGATCTTTCGTGGTCCAAAGGTTTGGAGCCGTAGTGCTCCGGTGTTGAGCTGTTGTGCTCAAGTGCTTGTGAATCATTGTGCCCATAAGTGGTTTGTGGAGTAGGTCGTCGTACCTATCTCTTGGGTTTCCTTTGAGTCATTGTACTCAAAGGGTTTGGAGTCATCGTGCTCTAGTTGTTTCTTGAGTCGTCGTGCTCAAGGGTGTTTGGAGTCGTCGTGCTCCGGTGTGAGTTGTACTCAATGTTTTGAGTAGTGTGGCCTCACTGTGTGAGGGGTGGACGTAGGAGTCACTGGAGGTGATTTCCGAACCACCTAAAAATCCTCTGTGCAGTGGTTTGAATTGTGGTTTGTCTTTGTATTGCGCTAGATGCATGCATAGTGATTTCGTTCACACTACTAATCGATTTGCTCACACACACTAATCACACTTCAGATCAGTAAATTGTTTGGGTGAATTGATCTCTGATTCGAAGTAATTTTAAATTGCTTAAGCTTCCACATAAATTGTTTTAGATCTATTGAACCCCCCCTTCTAGATCTGATCCATCCACCCATCCAAGCCTAACAATTGGTATCAGAGAACGTTAATGTCTGTTACTGATCTGATTTGATTGCTTCTGTTTGATCTCTGTGTTAATTATTAGATCTAATTCCTTCATACGTTGATTCACTGTGATTAGATCTAATTGTCTTTTGAGTTTTGATATAATGACAAATCTCTTTAATCTACATGAATTTCCTGTTATAATTTCAGCGAAATCTCCAATCTCACCTTCATCAAGTTTTTCAATGGAAGCACAAAAAGAAATTCACAAGTACATGATGGCAAAGAAGAGCCTGAATGAATCCAGAAAATCAACAATTCAGAAGGTTGTGGCTCTCACTGCACACTCTAATAGCTCAGAGCATTCTTCATCCTCTTCAAAACACAAGAAATCAAATGGGTCTACAAGGTCTGGTACATCCATTCTACACTCATCTATATATTCTAACTCTGATTCTGATGAAAATGAAGGAATGTCTCATGATAGATTGATTGAATTCTGTGAGAAGATACAAAATCTTAATGTAAAGCTGAACACTAAGAATAAAGATTTGAAAAAGACTTTAAAACATTGCCAAGAAGAAAATGAGAATTTAAAAAATGAAGTTGAAAAATTAAATTCTGAGAAAGAGAATTTGGAAGATGAAGTTCAAATCTGTGAAAAGAAACTGAATAGATTGAAAGAAAACCATGAGCTATTGAAATCAAAAGTCATTGATCTGGAAAATGAAAATGGAAAATTAATTGATCTCAATGAAAACTTCAAATTTGATAATGATCAATTAAACAAACAGATTTCTAACATGGCTCATGATCATCAAATAAATGAAAGATGCAAACAACTTGTTGAAGAAAATAGTCATCTAAAAAGGAAGATTGAATGCTTGTTCCATGACAAACCATTAGACAATGAATGAAGCAATTGAGTAATAAAATTGCCGATTTGGAAAAACAAATTGCTCAATTTGAAAATGAAAAGAACAAGATGAAAAATGGTTTGGATGACATGTTAAATAAACTTCAAATTTCAGAAAAAGAAGTTGTTGCATTAAAAGCTGAAAAACAGAAGCTTCAACATGAACTGAAGAATACTAAATACACAAGTCTTGCTTCTGTGAAAGATAAGAAGAATGAAAATAAAACAAAATTAACATTTATTAAAGCTGCTGCAAACAAGAACTATGTTAATTCTAATGAAAAACTTGTGAAAGTTCTTGTTCAGAAACAGGCAGAGAAAAAGAAGAATCATCTACTTTCTCCATCAGTCCAAAAAGCTCCAAGGCAAGTTCCAAATTCACATCATGCCAAGAGCCACCAAAAGGTACCTCCTTCTCCTCATGGTAAGTCTCCTCATATGAAAAGGAGAACCCATAAAATGCATACATGCCAAGGTAAGTACCAGGTAAGAAATGCTCTCATTTGCTTTAACTGCAATAAACTTGGTCATCATGCCAAACATTGCTGGATTAGAGATCAACATTTCCATAAATATGTCAAATCAATCCGGTGCTTCACATGTCATAAATTTGGGCATACTTCTAGGGAATGTTGGCATAGAATTGATAATCTTGTGCATGCTCCCATGTTTCATGTTAATGTACATAGGAATAAAGATCATGTTTATGCTGAAAACACTCAGAAATTCTATGTACATGAAAAAGGAAATGTTGCACAAAAGATCTCTTCTAAATTTCATGTTAAAAATCTCAATGTTCAAAATAAAAAATTAGGAAAATTCATGAAAACATAGATGCATTGAGCAAGGCAAAAAGAAAATTTGGAACTAATTATGCTCATAGTTATGTCAATGAAAGAAATGCATCTATATCAAAATAAAATCATTTTGGATTCAAAAATCTTTATTGCATTCTAACATTGATTTCATTGCAGGACCCAAGCAAGTGTGGGTCCCAAAACAGCTTGATCAGCAAGCTGAGGAGTCTTGCAGCCATACATTGTAAATAAATTCAAGATATTGGCTGTGCAAGGTAAGAAATGATTGGAGAACACAGGTAAAATCTTTGAAAACTAATTGAAGTCCATTCAGGTAAAACTTCTTTATCATTTCAAATTTGAATTGCCTGAATTGAAATGAATGTTTAATTTTTTTCTGAACAATAAGAAATATGTTTCAATGGCACTCCCAACAATGAACTTTGTGTCATTACAATTGGAATCATGTTTGTGTTATCATGCTTGCATAACTGTGCCCATGATTCTGTGTGCATATCAACTGCTTTAAATTTTTAGTATATCAAATGATGACATGTGGAAAAACAAGTTACGCTTGTTTGGAAGCTATCATTATGCGTGAGTAAAATACTCCGCCAAGTACCTGAAGTCATGTTATGCTTAAAGCTAACTGTGTGCATAATCATGTGTGAATTGCTTGCTAGCTTTTTCATTCCATGCACATATTAAGGGGGAGTAAATTTGAAAAAGTGCAAAAATGTTCTTGAAAATGCAATGAATTTCATGCATATCTTATGGGGGAGTAAGTCAAAAGAATCTTTGAGTGAAATGCTGGAGAAATATTCTTTCATATCTGACTTATCATCAACTCCCATTCAGTTTATTGACAAATCTTCTTGCACATAAATTCCTCACTCTCACATTGCATTGGCATTCTTGGTATATCGAGTATTGATTTGATGAAAGGCAAGTTAGGCTTGTCTGGAAACTTTCACTATGCGTGAGTATATATCTCCGCCAAGTACCAAGATTCCATTATGCAATTATTGAGGGGGAGTCATTGTATATTCTTCACTCATTTCTCTTGACATTTGTTGTCTATACTGCACCCCAAAGTCATCAGAATTTGTGAGTCATTGTGTTATTTTCTTATAAGAGAATTAAAAAATTAAAACATTGAAACTAAACTCATTGTGCATTTAGTTTAATTTCAAAGATTCATTATCATTTCAAGGTTAAGCAATCATCATACTGAATATTTTTAAAATGATTTACAAAACACTTGTAGGCACATGAGTGGCTTTACTATTTAACATGTGCATGTTTAAGCTTCATTTTTACCACATGTTAAGAATAATTTATCTAAATTCATAGTCATGACTTGTCTGGTCAAAGCAAACATATTCCTGCAAAACATCAAAAGAAAATGATCAAAATGATCAACAATCTGGAAAGATACAAATAGAGCAATGCAAATTCTTGAACCATTGAGTAACCGGGTCATTTCACCTAAAAAGTGATTTGTTTCATGTCAAAAAGTGGAAATCAAATTTTTCAACTCTGTATAAGATAATGAAAGTTAAACCACTGAGTAATCAGGAGATCTTACATCTGATCAATGTGATGTCTTGCACTGAAAAGTGAGATTTAACTAATTTATTCTTGTATTCTTTCCCTGTTAAAAATGAAAGAAAATCAAATTGACAGGATAGGAAAGCTTAAGACCTTAATAAAGTTCATGTATACTGAGTTTAGACCTATTATTTCATAGTGTGTTAAACTTAAAGCTCCTAACATCCTTGTTAAATATTTTTGCTCACTCATATAGGTCACTTTATTTCACATTTGCATCATTATTTTAACAACATTCAGATCATTATACTTTGCTATACTTTGTGTTAAGTGTGTCTTTGTGATTAAACTTTGTTGCACAATAACAAAAACACAATAATTTCTCTCATATGTCAATATCACTTTGCCTCACTTATTTTGATCATTTCTGAACATTCATTTCCTACATTTCATTTCTTGATCTCCTACAATCTTTGTTTCTCTCTCTTATCTATCTTTTTGATGTTGTAAAAAAGGGGAAGAAAGGTCTCTAAGGGGGAGAAAGGTATCTAGGGGGAGAAATCTCTAGGTCTAGGGGGAGAAAGGTCAAAGGGTGTATTTGGTCAAAGGGGGAGTTATTATAGTCAAGGGAGTCAAGATATTGAGAGATTGTCCATATGTTTTGTCATCATCAAAAAGGGGGAGATTGTTGGGTTAAGTGTGTTTTAGAAATTCCTAAAGATTGTATTTTAATGATATCCAATGAACAACACTCATACTTTGATTTTGATGATGACATATTTGATTTTAATGATGACATACTTTGACTTTAATGATGACACATTGTGATTTTGATGATGATATGTTGAACATGTTGTACTTTCTACACATATCACAATAATGCTTAAACAACATGTTTTTGATGTTTAATATCTCATATTTTAATATAATATCTTGTACTAATGATTTATGTGTTAATTTTGCAGGTGTATATAGATTTTGTCTTGGTAGTGTCGACATACCCCGTACTGGTGTCGACATAGTGTTTAAAACCCTAAGGCAAAATGAAGAAGAAATGGTCAAGTGGTGTCGACACAAGATCAAGTGGTGTCGACACTAGTCCCAGTTCCCCGAGAACCCATTTGACAGGTCTGTACTATGTGTCGACACAACCTCAAGTAGTGTCGACACTAGATCCAGTTCCCAGAAGACCTGTTTGGCAGTTCTGGACAGTGTGTCGACACAGCCTGAAGTAGTGTCGACACTAGTGACTCTTCCCAGAGAACCAATTCTGCCAGTTTAGGACAACGTGTCGAGACACTCTGAAGTAGTGTCGACACACTCCGGCTGAAACTCAAAATCGTGATTTTGTCTGGACACGTGGCTGCTTGGGAATTAGGGGATTTGACCTAGGGTTTTGTGCCCACGTACTCCAAGGCTTCTTATGGACATATGGGGCTATAAATACCCATGTTTTCTGTACTTCATGTGATCCCCACTAGGAGAGAGACCAGACTTCTCCAAAAAGTGTGTGGCGGCTGCAGAAAGGGAAAGAAGGGAGTAGAGCAGTGATGTTTGGAAGGAGAACGTGAAGAAGAAGAGAAGAGAAGAAGAGAGAGGATAAAGCATCAGCATCCAGAAAGGGATGAGAGCAGTGCCATCAGATTGAGGAGCAGAAGAGCAGCAAAGGAAGAAGAAGAACTGGCAATCCGGATGCCATCAAAGCAGAGCATCGTGGATTGAAGAAGATCTCCAACAAATTTCTTCAAGCGTCTTCAATCCAAGCTTCTGCAAGTCTTCTTCATCAAGGAACATCCAAGTCACATCTATTTCATTTATTTTTCTTGGAGTGTTCATCCAGTTTTTCATTGTGTGATCTGTGCATGTGTTCTGCACATACCACTTAATTCTGTTTGTTCGATTTTCATCATTGTATTGAGATAGATCGGGCTAGAGGATCTATTCTCGAACTGAGCTTGTTCTAGCAGAACTTGGATCTTTCGTGGTCCAAAGGTTTGGAGCCGTAGTGCTCCGGTGTTGAGTTGTTGTGCTCAAGTGCTTGTGAGTCGTCGTGCTCATAAGTGGTTTGTGGAGTAGGTCGTCGTAGCTATCTCCTGGGTTTTCTTTGAGTCATTGTACTCAAAGGGTTTGGAGTCGTCGTGCTCCGGTTGTTTCTTGAGTCATCATGCTCAAGGGTGTTTGGAGTCGTCGTGCTCCGGTGTGAGTTGTACTCAAGGTTTTGAGTAGTGTGGCCTCACTATGTGAGGGGTGGACGTAGGAGTCACTGGAGGTGATTTCCGAACCACCTAAAAATCCTCTGTGCAGTGGTTTGAATTGTGGTTTGTCTTTGTATTGCGCTAGATGCATGCATAGGGATTTCGTTCACACTACTAATCGATTTGCTCACACACACTAATCACACTTCAGATCAGTAAATTGTTTGGGTGAATTGATCTCTGATTCGAAGTAATTCTAAATTGCTTAAGCTTCCGCATAAATTGTTTTAGATCTATTCAACCCCACCTTCTAGATCTGATCCATCCACCCTTCTGATCCTAACATTTACTACGGTACAGTTGCACAGCCCTCTATGGTAGCAGTGTCACACTTGGCACAGTTTACACACTTTTCATATTATTCTCATTGTTGATAATATTCACATGCAGTAAATTACACCATTGCACTCACTTGTACACAATTATCTAGTTTTTAGTTTATCTAATAATATGCTACTTTTCACAGTGTTAAACAGGTCATAAACTTAATCCTAATCATGCTGCAATTTACTGAATTATAAACAATCACATTAAGCATACTCAACATGGTCATTTTTCTATATTAAATCCGAAATAACACTTGTTGTTGTCCAATAAGTAAGAAATTTTTACCATAGACTACTCACAGGTAATCATCACACATACAAATTTTAAGATTTTTCGAAAACCTACACAAATTATAATAATTAGGATGAGCGTTCTACAGATTTACAAAGAAACCTAATTAACATAGTTTACAGTATTACAGATGTATTTAGCAATTCTTGAATATGTATTTAACAGTCCTGTATTCACATAAAATTTCTGACATGTTCACATGCAACCATACATTTTATTTGTAATTAAAACAGGTAATTCACGCTCACTGTTCTATTTCCAGAAATTCTAAGTAAGCAGAAATTCATTCAATTCTCATGATGTGACCTAACATATGTATATGACCCACAGAAATTTTCTGAAGCTTTAGCTTAACATGTATGTAAACAGTAATTAATAAGGTCAAATCATGCATAACATTTTATTTCAGGATTTTTAATAATTAGTACAGTGTATGAAAATTTAACATAATCACAGGGCATGTTCTACTGGACATACTTGACCATATAAAATTTCTATAGCATATACTCATGTTCAGAAATCTGGGGAATATGCCATAGGGATCAGACATGTATTCAGTCAAAAACCTGATGAACTTGGCGGCACAGGTACTGCCGCCAACATGAATTAACGGCACAAAGGTGGCCGCCAACCCTAGATCTTAACGCCATCAGATGCTGCCGTTAAGTTCTTGTCTTTGCAAACACAGATAGAATGCAGAAACAATGGTGAATGGAGGTTCCAGGACACGAGTAAAAATCTGTAAAATTCCTAGGACCTACTAGACATGGGAAGGGACGATATACACAGGTTACATGCCGATTAAAAATTTCTAGGTGTGATTAATTTTCCGCAGAAGCTCTCCTCCGCCAAGCCAAGAAGTCCTCCAATCTCCCCTCAAACCGTCTTCTGTGTTGATGGATGAAGCACGCCGGAGTTGGGGAATCCTTCCTCGATGTTCAAAGAGTCTCCCGGTCGATGAAGATCGCCAGGAAATGCACCAAGTCGCCCGATCCAAAGCCTCAAAGTTCTGGTTTTGCACATAGTTTCTAAGGTTTTTGACAAAAAGCCAAAAGGACCTAACTGCACCCTAGACAAGGTATTTTATAGGCTAAAGGGATTAGGGACGCGTTTAGAAGGGTATCTAACTGTTGGAAGACGATTTCCAAAAATTGCGGCGAAGAAATCGTGAGCGTTTTCGGATCTGAAACCACAACAAATCTGGTAGATAGACGTCCACATACCTGGCTGCCTACCAGGAGTTAATGTCCATCGATCTGAATGCTGACATCCCCATGCACGTCCATGCATGTTGACGCCAACTGGTCTTTCGGCTAGAACACAAAAATTGTGCAAACATTCATGCTTACTCTACATATATATAAAGTAATGTACAATTTAAATACCATATGCACAACTAAATAAAAGCAATATGTACACCATAATTGAACACATATATATATATACATATACACATGTGCACATATGTATATACAAAACATTCAAATAATACATGACCAAACTCCAAAAAGAAAAAGGCAAAATTCGAGGGCCTTACACCACATTTCTTTAGCAGTTTTACATGCTGAAACACGATTAATTTCTTTTTAGATAATGCACAACATATGATGCTTTTCGCATGATAATTTAGAGATAATAGTCTTTTATCATCAGCAGTCCATTTTTGTTTTATCTTCTGTGTTGGGATTTTTATCAGCATTTTCTATAACTAACCAAAGATCAAGATTTATACCTTGTATGAAGAATTCCATGCATGTCTTCCAATAGTTGTAATATTGTCCATCAAAGAGAGGAGGGCAATTGATTGACTGACCTACTTGTCCGAACTGAGCTGCCATCTTCTCAAAATCATTGAATTTCTTTTTTGAGAGAACAAGGCTCTAATGCCACTTGTTGGATCGATGGAAATAGAGCTTTTCACCTAAAGGGGGGTGAATAGGTGTTTTTCATCGTGGAAGCTAATTTAAAAAGAACTTAATAGCATACGTTAGTTATATTAGTCAAACCATAAAGGACACAAAAAATTTATCCTGGTTCGGACCTTCCTTCCACTGAAAGTCCTACGTCCAGTCCTGAAGCCAAGAGCTTAGGATTTCGCTATCTTTTCTAAAGATACAACACTCCGATATTTACTTTTCTTCCCTTCTACACAAGAGGAATGACAGCCCGCTAGTTGCAACTAGCCTTCCTTTTAAAAGGGGAACCAACTGCTAATACTAATTTGGCCTTCCCTCTTCCAGAGGGGTAAACACCTTGCTCAGCAAGTCTTCTCTTCTCAAGGGTACACTTACTTATGGTAAGCGTTTTGTGTGGAGTACTAGACTCAGAAGGACTCTAGACTAGAAGAATAGAGCAAAGGAATTCTAGTCTAAAGGAAGACTCCTGAGTCCAAGGAGAGAACCTTTACAATGTGAGATTTCAATAGTTGCTTCAACGTGTGCACAGGTAACGCTTAAACATTGCACCCTTGCAGTGTTTATGGAGAGGACGCTTGGCATAGCACACTTGCACTTTTTCACCTCTTCTTGTATATGTGCTTGTATCTCTCTTGCTTTCTTGTATGTAGCTTGTTATCTCCTACACTCATGTATATCTGCTGTTCTTCAAATATCTTCCTTTTATAGGTTTCATCTTTGTAGCCGTTGCTTGATCCGTTTGAATATATCTATTGGAGGGATAGTCGTTGCATGTCTTCTTCCGAGGGCCACATGCATGCCTTTTACATTCACATTGATCAGTCAGTTCTTGTGTTGATACTATTTGTCTTTTTCCTGAATGAGACAAGTTCTAAGAGATATACTAGACTGGATGCAATACATTAGGTACGGATATGATCAGGGGTACTTGTAAGATATTTCAAATATTGACGACAATCTTTTGTGCACTAACAATTAATGTTCTGTGAACAAAATTCTGCACAAGTTCACATAGAGATCATAGAATATGTAGTAGGTAGAGATCCTGTTCTGCAGTTCTGACAAAGGACAAGGTGGATGTTTTTGGAAGGTGTCAGAAGACCTTTTTCACATATTATGACTAAAACTTCAAGATACAAATATTTCTAGGTTTATGAGGCAAAGCTGTATGATATTATATATTTGAGAGCTTTTTCAAAAGGAGAGTGAAATAAATATTATCAAAGAATGATTGATTATAATCATTTATATATCTATATGAAAACTTGTTCCCCAAGATCCATTTAGAATCAAGAGTCTATATTTTAACCAGACATACAATCAAGAATTAAAATTTCCATAAATAGAAAATGTCATGAATGTGATGATTAAATGTTAATGATTCAAAGATATAATACAGACTGTGTGTGTTTATTTTATCTGGTCAAGATATAATGTTGTTAGTCGAAGTGATACTTCAAATATGACGAAGAGGATTTCGTATATGATGAAGTGGCTTTCGTATATGAGGATTTCAACGTGATCAGTTGAAGTGAGACCTTCATGTTTTACTTCACATATGATGAAGTGAACTTCGGTTATGATGAAGTGAATTTTTTAGATCACGATTTCAACATGATCAATTGAAATGAGACTTTCGTGTTTTACTTCGCATATGAAGAAGTGAATTTCGTATATCACAATTTCAACGTGATCAGTTGAAATGAGACCTTCGTGTTTTACTTCACATATGACGAAGTGAGCTTCAAATATGATGAAGTCAATTTCATATATGACGAAGTGAATTTCATATATCATGATTTCAACATGATCAGTTGAAGTGAGACCTTCATATTTTACTTCGCATATGGTGAACTGAAATTCGAATATGACGAAGTGAATTTCGTATATGACGAAGTGAACTTTGTATATATTCTAGTCAGTTGAAGTTGTGATTTCACATATGATGAAGTGTATCTTCAGATAATCCTTAGGTAGTTGAAGTTATACTTAGGATATCTAAGAAGAATAACTTGTATGACGAAGTATGCCTTTGAGGTTTTACTATGTCATATGTAAGAGAGAGAATGTAGTATTTGACTTGTTTTGTTATTAATAAATAGTTGTTTATTTTGTCATCTTCAAAACTATTTTATGTTATGGTTTGAACTATGAATATGCAATGTATAATTTGAGCAGTGGTTTAACAACTATGACTTTACTCTCTCCTATCACATGGGAAAGGGTAACGTCATTGCAGACACTTTGAGCATGCGAGTTTATCTATGTTCCTTGTTGGTCAGAGATTGGAGGCTATTTGAGGACCTTGCTCAAGGAGTCTTCTGCCCTTCGAGGTACACAGATCGTACTATGATGACTAGTTTGTTAGTTCTTCCGATAGTGTACCGTTAGGTGTTGGAGGCTCAGCGCGCAAATCTAGAGTTGGCAGACATTCTACATATGCCAAAGGTTAAGATAGATGAGGACAGTAATTCTAGATTCAGAGGCAGGTGACACGTATCTAGAGATGTGCGACAAGCACTATTAGTAGAGGTACACAGGTCGATGTATGTCGTTCACCCTGGTTTCACCAAGATGTACCATAACTTGAAAGGACTCTTTTGGTGGCCCGAGATGAAGAGAGGCATTGCAGAGTTTGTTTTCCATTCTCTTACTTGTTACCAAGTGAAGGTAGAGCACCAATGTCCCAGTGGTGAGCTTCATTTGTTGCCCATTCTCGAGTGGAAGTGGGATGATGTCACTATGAACTTTGTAGTCAGTTTACCTAGTTCTCCGCAGGAACGTGATGGTATTTGGGTGATTGTTGATCGACTGATGAAGACAACACATTTTCTCCCAATTAGGATGTCGTGTTCAGTGGATAGACTTGCCAGGTTGTATGTGAACCGTGTGGTTCCATTGCACGGGGTTCTAGCTTCCATTGTTTTCGACAGAGACCCAAGGTTCACTTCAGGCTTTTGGCATAGTTTTCATAGGGCACTTGGTACACAGTTGAGGATTATTTTTGCATATCACCCACAGATAGATAGCTAGTTGGAGATGACCATTTAGACCCTAGAGGACATGTTGAGAGTGTGGTCCCTAGACTGGGGAGGCATGTAGGAGATGCACCTTCCCACGGTGTAGTTTGTATACAACAAAAACTCTCACTCTAGCATTGGGATGGCGTTGTGCGAGGTTTTGTATGGTAGACCATGTGGGACACTATTACACTGGTACGTGGTTGGCAAGAGGTAATTTTTGTGGTCAGAGTTGGTTCAACAGTATGTAGATACATTCAGACTAATTAAACAGAGATTGCAGATAGCTTAGACAAAGAAGAGGAGTTATGCAAATGTTTGCAAGAGGCTGATGCAGTTCGAGTCAAGTGACTTGGTGTTTTTGTAGATCTCATCAACTAAGGGTGTTATGAGGTTTGGGAAGAAAGGCATGCTCAGTCTGAGGTACATTAGGCCCTTCCCCTTTGTGTAGTGGATTGGTGAGGTCATGTATCCATCAGAATTGTTAGGAGTGCATGTTGTGTTCCATGTATCACAGTTGAGGAAGTACATTGTAGACCTGTCGCACATGTTGGACTACATGTAGATTGAAGTCATACACAGATTTGTCAGTATCTGAGTGCCTAGTTAGTATTGTGGATCGCAAAGTACAATAGCTATGCAGAAGGCAGATTCCACTCGTCAAGGTCATCTGGGAGAACCACGTTGGTGGCGAGGACACAAGGGAGTGCGAGGATGAGACAAGAGAGCAGTTTCTGTACTTGTTTGAGTGATCAGTATGTTTGTATTATTTTCCCTCTAATGACTGAGTTTTCCTAATTTAGGGGATGAAATTCCTTTAAGGGGTGAAGGATGTAACATTCGGCCCTCTTAGACTGGATTGTCCCCCTAGCCCAGTCCGCACTGTCATGACTTGAGAGTAATACACCTTTTTAAGGCGTCTGATGTAGCTGACGTGTTAACTTTCGTAACGTGACATTGGGGTCCAACACGTTAATGTTTCCTAACTATTGCATCAGTTTTGTCATTTTGCGATCAAAATGGTCTTGTTGTATATCAGGGTGCATACTTTTGGAGATGCATCCTATTAGGTTGACGTGTTCTGAGTAGTACGTATGTCAAGGCACTCACTGGCTTTTCTGAGTGGCGTCGAAAGGGGTAGACGATACTAACACATCATGTTTGGCTGATGTGTTAAGGTTAACCTGTCGTGACCACCCTTTGATGCGTTCTGGGGGCTGTCGGTTTACAATCGAGAGCCGAGCTCATTTCCCCCTCTCTCCCCCCTCCAAACTTCCTTGTTTCTAGGGTAGGTTTTTTGGCATCTTTGGCTTACAAATGGACTCCTTTTGTACAAGGTGGCTTGGCTTGGAGCTCGGAACAAGGAGGAGGTGGCCACTCACACGAGAAGGCCCCAACGTGCTGATTCTCCTCTTTGAGATAGGGACTCCCCCTGTCTTCATAGTTCAAGTTATGTGTAGGTCGTTTCATTGCTTTAGCATTCCCCTTTCATCGTTTTGTGAGCTTTTGGTGAGGGTTTCATGCTTGCACGCATGTGAGGCTATCTTTTAGCGTAGTTACCCTTCCTCGTCATGCATTGGGATGATCTATGGGTGGTTTGAGTTCTATTGCTGCCGTGGATGTGCCTTCTATGCTTTCCTCCCTGGATGGTGTGTTTTTGGTGTTTTTTTAGGGGTGATCCATAGGCAGGCTCTGTTGGCCTCCCCCCTGTCTTAGAACACCTTAGGGGGTCCTATCACCTTGTTGTCACATCACATACTGCAGATGCATTGGCTTTTTCTAACGAAATGGACGAGGGTGACGCATTAATGAGGTGTCAGCCTTGGGTGATGCCTTAGAAGATAGAGAGCAGGTATGTTCGCACAATGTCTTGTTTCCACCAAGCCTTCACTTGTTTCTAGTTTCTGTTGTACCTGTGGCACCAGTGCTATTCCTAGCACGGTACTTCACTAGTTAGTTCATCCTGTCCTCGACACTTGAGGCCTTGTCCCTTTATGAGGTTGTTACCATTCAGTGGGACCCCCATCCTTATGAGCCCGTTGAGGGATTACTCCAAGCTATGAGCATGCTCAAGTTAGTGACTCTGGAGAAGAGAGAAAAATGATGGTTAGGACAGCGGCGTTGAGTCATTTGTAGAGCTCTCATGGTTGGTAGGGATGCTGAGTCATTTGGAGTGTCCTTCTAGCGCAGTCCAGCTAGTCCTTTCTCTGTGGCTCACTCTACGTGGCCCCAAAACCACCTAGTGGTGCTAGGCACGGGACCGTAGTATGACAAGACTACGACTGTTGTTGTTGTGGTTACTTTGAGTCCTTAGGCCTTACTTTGATGAGAGGATGATAGGCCAGTGTGTATGGTCGAGGATAGGATGCAAGTGGCACCCCTGATCGGTTGACTAGTGGTAGTTGTTTCCATAGCTAGTGTTGTCAGTTAAGGAAGATTTACCTCTATCTGTGTTGCAGCTGTATGGTAGTCACGGTGGTAGGTTGCCAGGGTTTTGTCGTTGTAACGTTTTCCCAACCAGTATTACTGTAGTTAGCCTTTCCTTTCACACCTTCTTTTGATAGAATAGAGCCTTGTTATTATTATTTATTTATGTATTTTATTAGTATACTCTACCTGTTAGAGCCAGTAAGAGATTGATAGTCCCTACTGGACTTCTGTTGAAAAGCTCACTCCCTTTTTCCCCGTGAAGCTTCACAGTAGCAGTAGGGCACGTGCGGGCGGAGGAGACATGATGATTGTCACCGTTGTCATTCCTAGCAATGGTTCCCCCTTTCCTCGCGTACTTCACCCTCGGGGTATACCCCATAAGGGTTTCTATCTTTTCTTTTGTTTACTTGTACTTGTGTTGTAACACCCGACAAACAGTACTAGTAATCCTTTAATTCTAAAAAGGAGGGCATACATGTAAATGCTAAGAAAAAATAAATATAATTATTATGTATATCTATAAATAGAAAAAAGTATGAACATAATTAAGAAATTTAGGGTTTAAACCATGATTGACCAATTTTATAAGGGACTACCTTCAGATCCTCGATTAGAGCTCATTTTGGGGAATTACCCTCATGTGGGATCAAATGGGTATAATGCAAATAGATTGGGCATATAAGTAAAAAACTTATAGAGAATGTATATTGGCTTGCTGGGATGAGGATGTAGGAGATGATGGCAAGTGTATGCATAGGGTGTTAACAAGTTGGATGCTTAGGTGGCAAGCTATGATAAGGTTGATTGAGATGGTGACAAGTGCCACCATCCTGGTTGATGGAAGCTTCTAGAAGGGGGGGAGGTGGTATTGTGCATATGCATGGAGGAGATGGTAACAAATGTTACCATCATGACTATAGGATGTTTTTGGAAGACGCCGAGGTGGCACCATTGTAGGGGCCCTGAAGGTCTATATATAGAGGGGGGGTTCTCTCCTCCCTCCCACCATCCTGTGACATAGGAGGGAGAGAGGAGGGGGGGGGGGGGGGGGGCGCCAAGAGCTAGAGAAGGAGGGCATGAGGTTCTCCTCTTCATGCGAAGGAGGAGGTTCTACTCATAGGCTGGATGTCACGGCCCCAAAATTCAGGTATCATATTGTAGTAGAAATTCAAAAATCATTTGTAATGAAATCCGATCTCATCCATCAACATAAACCTTAACCTAAAACACCTCAAATCACACTGAGGCACGACACTGAAATCAAATGAGGATGAAAGGTAGTGAAAGGCCTAGCCTTAACCAACATAATTAGGGCCCATAAATAATTTCTCTATGGACAAGGTTCTATCATAACAATATTCACCTTTAATTTCAGAATTTGACACACTCCATGCAATAAACTTTGCTATGATTATTGTATGATCCCAACACACAGAACACAATATGAATAATATATGATTTCTCCATCCATGATTCACATTTAGACAAATCATCAAATTATTTCTTTCATTCATTGAATGATTTGTACAATCACTAATTTCAATGAAAACACTCCTCACGACAGATCCATCCACGTTGGTTTACAAGTATGATACATGATTTGCTCACACATCTAAAATCAAAAATAAAACTCCTCCAAGGTACTTCCAAAGTTTCCACATAGCGGATCAGTTACATGTTAATCATGCTCCAAATTACCTGAAATGTTAATAGGTTTATGAGCAAACTAGTTTAGTAGGATTTACATCTCATGGTGCGGGCAAAATACACATAATTAACATTTTAACAAGCGAAAATTAAAAGATAACAAGCAGGAGATCAAGACAACAAGAAGCATGAAGATGGTGGGGAAGAATTGCGTTTACATAATTTCAAAGCAATTCACTCTAATTGTCATGTCATGAGAATGATACAAAGTCAAGCTATGATCTAAATCAGGCATGTAACAAGAACAAATCTTGGTCATTTTCAAACAAATCAAACCTATAAAGTCAAACGAACGAGTCAAACATATCATATCGAATATCACATCTTGCTTCATTCATATCATATAACAAAAGACACTTTCCAATCTTACATACATATGGATGCCAATGTCAAGCACCACTCAAATTTGTTGATCCATGCTCCCCAAGTTTATATGTACGTCGGGGAGCTCTTCCCTAAGACCAGATCAGGCCCCATTGGATAGGCATTTGAACAGGGATATCATCCCAACAATATTGCCAAATTTAAGAACATTATGGCCATTCAGAGTCAATAAGAACATACTTGTAAGATATCAAAGAGGCCAATCATATAAGCTCAAATCAAAGAACTTCAAGAGTACAGATTGCCAAAAAGTCAAACAGGCATGTTAGATCATGCAATACCGTAAGCTCTACGGGGTTCCTATGCATTTCTCTTGCTTTCAGATTCAAGACAAGTAGATTCAAAGGTGAAGTTTTAGTTGACTCACAAGGGATAGAAATCAAGACAAATTAGGAGTCATTAGAATAATCTTCATATTTTTACCAATTTTTAACATGTACAAGGTACTTAGGTTACTGTAATGTTGGTTGCTCTTCTATAGGACAGATCATAGTTGCCGAAAGGGCCAATCGAGTTGACAATCGAAGTGCACAAGGGGAAACAATCGAAGTGGCTAGAAGGGCCAGTCGAAGGGACAATCAAAGTTTGATAAGAAAGAATAGTCAAAGTGGCTAGAAGGGCCGGTCGAAGTTGCCACAAAGAGCCAGTCAAAGTATACTTGAAACAGGAAGGAAATGGCTCTATAATCACTCACGGTGCATCAGACCCGATGATGCTGGTAGCAAGGTTTCAAAGGTGCACAAGAGACTTAAACAAGGTTTTCAGCAAGAAGGTTGTTGGAAACACCACATGATCAAATTCGAAGGTTGCACTTTCAGTCTAAAAGTTCCTAAAATGCATGGGCCAATAGACAAATCAAATGGGTTCCTATTGTGGAAAAAATCAAGAAATTATGGGCATACTTGCTAGGAATAAGGGTCATGTACCTAAAAAATAGGCAGAAATAAGATGGGTCTTATGATGGTGTAAGTGTCGGGAAATCCTAACACTCTACTGATCAGACATTTAGGCAAATCATAGGTGTTCCACTAGGCTCTTAACATTGAAAAATTCAGCAATACTCTGAACAAGAACTAGTTTTTTAATTTGTGCCCGAGAAAACCTACCTTTTTGGGTTGCTCCTCAAGTCTAGCCCTATGGTTTGATGTAGTTCAAGAGGAAGAAAAACTTCTTCCATGCTCCAAGATTTAAGCCCTAAGCTGTAGGATCATACCTTTAGCTCTGGAGTTCTCCTTTTTGTCAAGTTTCCAAGCTTCTCCAGCAGTTTCTTTTGAGGAAGGTAGGAGGGGAGCTCTCAAGCTCCGAGATTATCTTGGCTCTACTCAGGTTGAGGCCAATGGGCTATAGAGGGAGAGGCTTCAAACTGCCTTTATGTACCAGTAAAAGGCATAAAGTTCGGCGAAGAAGGACAACATGGATTATTTAAGGGGTCTTTGGTCCCATTTAGTTCCCTTTCTTTATTCTTGTAGAACGGACAAAAGGGGGATAAAAGTCCAACCTGGCCATACATAGGCCATGTTCAAACCATACCCTGCCATACCTATGATTGACTTGGTCTGCAAGAAGGACAGACCACCATACCAGGGCCATGTCTATATTGACTTATTTCTGAGAAAAGGACAGATAGTCACAATCTGTCATACTTTAGACCATACTCCTTGTCTTGCATACCCTTGACTTAATCTGGAAAAGGATAGATCCACTATGCCTGGGTCATGCCTTTTATCAACCCCTAAAGTGACGTGCCTAAGGGTCCGTCCCAAGTATAAACTATTCAAACTATTATGATGGGAGGACAAGGCCCCCGTTGATTTTTGTTCAAGAGCCATATCGATTGCTGATGAAGCCACCAATCCGTTGTGGAAGAGCTCCATTAATTGGTAGTAAAATAAAAAGCTATATCGATTACTAAATAAAAAGGCAATCGATCGTTCAGTAACCAGACAATCGATTGTCAATTATTAAGGCAATCAATCATTAAGTAATAAGGCAATCGATTGTCATAAGAGACAATCGATCGGTGAAGGAGAAACATCGATTGCAAAAAGGTAATCGATAGAAGGCAACATCGATCATTGACCAACATCGATTGGCCAGAAACATCGATTGTGGACCAACATTGATTACTACTTAAACATCGTTCGCTAAACGACAAACATCGATTGATCATTTAAAACATCGATTGATGAAGAAAAATATCGATTGTTAACTTGAACATAGATTGCTGAAGGATAAACATCGATTGCTCATTTAGAACATTGATTGCTAAAGAAAAATATTGACTGTTAACTAGAACATCGATTGTTGAAGAAAAACATCGATTGTTCATTTGAACATCGATTGCTCATTTAGACATCAACTGCTGAAGAAAAACATCGATTGTTCACTTCAACATCGATTGCTGAAGAACAAACATCGATTGCTCATTTAGAACATTAACTGGTGAAGAAAAACATCGATTGTTTACTTGAACATCGATTCCTAAAGAAAAAACATCGATTGCTCATTTAGAACATCAATTTCTGAAGGAAATATTGATTGGTCACTTAGAACATCGATTAATGAAGAAGGAACATCAATTGCTCACTTAGAACATCGTTTACTGAAGAAAAACATCGATTGCATAGAAAGTAATTGAATGGTACTTCGTCATATACGAAGTCCTGCTTCAATGACTATGTTTCTTCTATTTTATATGAAGTTTCACTTCATCATATTCGAAGTTCTGCTTCGTCATATCTGAAGTTCTACTTCGATTGGCTGCATCATTTTCGTCATATATGAAGTCTCACTTCGTCATATTCGAAGTTCCACTTTCTCACATCCAAAGTGTTGCTTCGACTGACTGTGTTTTTTCTATTTTATACGAAGTTCACTTCGTCATATACGAAGTTTCGCTTCGTCATATTCAAAGTTTAGCTTTGACTGACAATGTTATATTTTGACCAGTCGAAGGCTGCGATAGTTCCTTTGGAGTTGAGGATGAAAGCGGGAACAAGCAAGATGACGAAGGAGTCGAAGATTTTTCGAATGTAGTAGGTGGAAATGAAGAGAAGGGGTCTTTTTATAAAAGGGGGGAAGCATTGTGATGACTCGAGATCTTGAGATCTACGACTGAGATTGAATATTGATTTCAAAATGGACAAATATTACGATTTCATTATAATAATATCAATATAAAATAAACTTCGACTACCAACTTTGACTGCATAAATTTGACTACATAAATTCAACTTCACTTTGACTTCCGCATTAGTCAAGACTTCGACTATATAACTTCGACTTGTGAGAAGTCGAATATCATGAAGATGGAAGTTGAAGTAATGATAACAAAGGAGATCAACACTTAGCAATTTTGGCTATAAGCAGTATATTATTCAGAATTACACATGTCTATTTCTCTTCTAATTTAAGTGAATTACTCTTCTGGAAGAGGCTTAGTAAATATATCAGCTAATTGATGATTTGTATCAACAAACTCGAGCAAGATTTTACCATTACTTACATGATCTCTGATGAAATGATGTCTGACCTCAATATGCTTAGTTTTTGAGTGCTTTATAGTATTCTTTGTCAGGTTGATTGCATTTGTGTTGTCACACAACATTGGAATGACATTTAATTTTGTGAAAATAATCTTATAGTTGATGTTCGATTCACAAAAGTTGAGTACAACAACTTTCAGCTGTTATGTATTCTGCATCTGTCGTGGATAATGCTACTGAGTTTTTCTTTCTAAAAGATCAAGAGATCAAGCAACCTACAAGAAATTGATAAGTACCACTGGTGTTGTTTTTGTCTATTTTATATCCAGCATAATTAATATCACTATATCCAAGCAAATTAAATTCAAAACATCTAGGATACCATAAACCAAGTTTACTTGTATTTATAAGATATCTAAAAATTCTCTTAATAGCATTTAAGTGAGATTCTATGGGATTAGCCTGAAACATATACTGAACATTATATCTGGTCTACTAGCATTGTGACCAATTGTCATAATAAGGAAATAAATCGAAAAAAAACATTATCATGGTGGATAATGTGATCATAAATTAAATAAAAATTATGGAGAGACTTCAAACAACATATAATGATAACCTATTATAAAATTTGGGCCAATGGACCACTTCTGGCCCAAGAATAAAATCAAGCAAGAAAATACTCTAGAAATTCGTAACCCTAATTGAGCAAAAATAGGAAGAAGCAACTAGGGCAAATCCTAAGGCAATTAGCCTTACCTAGCAACCCAAATAAATGCCTAGCCATGGTATGACCCTTCCTAAAGCCTTACACACTCTAATTGGGTGAGAAACCCTCATAACATGGAAGGGCTATGCCCAAACCGCAACCCTTATTTCCTAGTTATGTTAAGACTACTAAACAACCCTAACTAATTAAATAATCTTCCCAAAACCCTTGAGGACGAGTTTACCATTAGTTGGGGTCATGAGGACAGAGCTTGAACACCAGAGGAGGAGGAAATCGCCCCCAACCGGAGCTCTTCTTCCCCACTTGCGTTCTGCATCGACCTGCAAAAGGCCCTTATTAATCTTAGTCAAAAGTAGGTTATCTCGTGCGAAACCTAATCAAATCACATACCATCATGAAGTTCATCAAGTCTACTTTCATGTGCATACGTTTTCCCCAACTTTTATCGAGCATACATGGAGTATTAAGCGTTTTCCAAAGTTCATGCATGTTTAGGGCTTTTCATGATCAAGTCATTTCTCACGCATCCCGAGGCCAAATCATGTGAAACGAAAGCCATAGTTCTCTTCTTCTCCTCGTAGCCAACAAGTTTCATGTTCACACTTTTGTCCCAAGAGCTTCAGATCATGTGATATAAGCATTGCATGCATAGTTGTATAGTTTTCATCGTTTTCGGGCAAGAACTAGCAACGCGACAACACCAGATGTCGCGTTCTTCATTACATGAACGCGACATACTAGACCATCACGTTCAACTGAAATGCGACCGTACCCTATTTTGCGATTTAGATCTTGACTTGACCATTCTGACACATTAAACTGTGCGCTGTGTGGGTTTCCGTGTCATGCATGAACGCGACGTAGCATGATGTCGCGATTTAGACCGTTCTCCCACTCATGATTTCCATAATATTTTTATATTATTATTTAAAAAACATCTCTTTAATGTGACATGTCGAACCATCATGATTCAAGGATGATGGCGACACGTGCCTGTCACGTTGTGAACGCGACAGGCAGGACTGTCGCGTTTTAAACTTGAAGGCGACGATCTAGACCGTCGCGATTTGGTCGTTTACAGAAAGTTTGTGTTTCAGAACTGTGTATTGTCTTCTTAAATGTGTCGACTGTGTCCATCACAGATTTAAAAGCCTACCCGAGACCTGTTTTGCATGGTCTAGAGTTTAAGGTTTGCATGTCAGGGTTCTATTAAGTGTATGTAGTTTGTTCAGCGGCTTTTTTTTTTATTAATTTTTTTTTTCAAAGAGGTCCTCAAGGACTCAAACTAGGAGAGTGCACCCTCCCCCAGGAAGGGAGGATGTTCTCACTCCACCAGTGAGCACAACCTGGGCCAGAAATATTATTATAAAAAATATGCAGTACAACATCAATGCGGCATACCCCAGTCAGACCATTCTAACATGCATAAGACTAGATTTATCAATGACCACTGGCCCCTTACAAGCATGTGGTAAACTATGAGCCCGCCCAAAAAAATTTATTCTGCCTAGAATTAACAGTAAAATTTGCAAGGGAATCAGCCACTTGGTTGGTTTCCCTGTATGCATGGGATAGCACAGTAGACTCATGGCTAAGTATATTTCTAGCTTCTCTCCACCATCTAAAAGAATGCCAAGACATAACTTTTTCCTCCCGGATGGAGTTCACGAGGACCTGAGAATTTGAATAAACATTGAAAGTCGATAGCCTAGAAAAAATGCCAGGCGAAGGCCATCACAAAGGGCTTTAATTTCTGCTAGCATGCTGGTCCCAACACTGTAAAATGAGTAAAAGCCACTTGGACCTGGCCCTTAGAATCCCGAATACACCCACCACCTCCACAGTCCCCTGGATTCCCTTTGCAAGCACCATCTACATTGAGGCTGAAATCACATATTGGAGGGATCCATCTAATATGTTTCAGCTTCTTGGAAGGGCACAGAGGAAGAAGCCAAAGCCATGAAGGATTTACATCTCATAAGGCGTAGACCCACCTTAAAATGAACTTTAGAGAGCGAGTGCAATATATTGGAGTTGATATTTTTGATGATAAGCCCAGTAGAAATATAACTTGATCAAATCTTTCCAAGCATCTTCCCTTCTATATTTCCCACAGCAAGAGAATCACACCATAAGGGAAACAAAACCATAGGGAGAGCGGATATCAGACTGCTGGATAAAACTCCATGCTCTGGCAGTAATATGGCGATGAAGGTTTGACCTTGGGAGATATAAGTGGTTGTACCATCGCCAAAGGGTTGTAGCATTGTCACTATGAATAAAAGGTGATCAAGGTCTTCTAGCTGAGGAGATCGGCAGCAAGAGCAGCGAGAAACCCAAGGAATGCTAGTTTCAGAAATACGACCCTCCACCAGGACACCGGGTTCAGAACATTCCAAGAGAAAATTAAGCTCTGTGATAAAAGTGTTGCGCCAATCGTTGAAAAAGCCGCTTTGTGCACACCAGTCGGTCTGACCTGAAGGATCGAGGAAAAGGTGTGGATAAGATCTAGAAGGGGGGGGGATGAATAGATCTATGCCACTCTATGCGGAAGCTTAAGCAATTTAAAAATACTTTGAGAATCAGAGGCAATTTTAACAGTGAAAAACACAGATCTGATGAGATGTTAAGTGAGTTGATAAAATAGATGTGAAACCAGTTGATTAAGTGAATCTTAAGCGATCCTATGCAAGCATCTAACGGATAATAGAATCAAACCACAAATAGACAAGTGCACAGAGATTTTTAGGTGGTTCGGAAATCACCCATGTGATTCCTACATCCACCCCTCACACCCAGTGAGGATTCACTAAACAACCTGGGTAACACACCCACTGGAGCCAGACAACTCCAACACCTGAGTTTACAACTCACACAACTCTAGAGTAAGACTACTCTAGATCCCTGAGCAAGACTGCTCAACAAACACTTGAGTTCGACGACTCAAACTGAGCACAATGGCTCACAAACAACTTTGCTAGACACCAACACAAGACATAGATCTTCTAGCAGCAGATCATGTCGAACATGAGAACATTCATGAGAATTATGCAGAAGCACTTGCACAATCTCAAAATGTCTCAGAAGAACAAAAGTACATTGAGAATTGTATGAAAAGACTTTGTTCTTCAGTGTACTCCCTTGTAGAAGCTCAGATTGGGAAGAGGCTTGGATTCTTGAAGTCCCAAACGATGCTCTGCACTTTTGAACTTGGGATCTTCCTTGAAATCTTCTCCAACGGATGCTCCTACTTGATCTGCTTCCTTGAGGCGCTTCAATTGCTTCTTCAAGGATCACTCCAATTCTCACACTTGAATTGATGAGAATTGGTCTTCAGAAGACACCAGGAGAGCAGAGGAGGGAGATGAACTCTTCTCGCCGCCAAAGGGAACTTTCTGGAGGCTCCAAGAGTTCGTTGGGTCTCTTGATGTGATGGATGGCCAATTGGGGGCTTTTTATACCCAAAAGATTCCAAAGATACCCTTTAGGTACAAGGGCACACGATCCTAGGTTGATACACCATCGCCCTAGGATGACACGTGGCAATCATCCATTTTAAGTTGCAATCTTTCCGTAGTGTGTCGACCTGCCTGGTGGTGGTGTCGACACACTGTCCCAAATCTGAAAACAGGCTGTTCTGGGAACGAGGTCCAGTGTCGACCTGCTGTCCCATTCTGCAAACAGACTGTTCTGGGAATTGATCCAGTGTCGACCTGCTCTGGTGGTAGTGTCGACCTGCTGTCCCAATTCTGAAAACAGGTTGTTCTGGGAACGAGGTCCAGTGTCGACCTGCCCTCATCCTGCGTCGACCTGGGTAGTCTAATTCCTGGAATTTGCAACTCGTGTCGACCTGCTTTTTGACTAGTGTCGACACAGTCTCAGCATTTCTTCAGCTTTTTGCCTTTGAGTCTGAGGTGTTGTGTCGACACCATTGTGGGGTGTGTCGACACCATCTTTGCAAAAAGTATTTGTACCTGAAAATTAAACACATATATCATTAGTAAAATATTTTATTATGAGTACAAATGATAAGTGTGCTTTGAAACATGCTTTTTGAATATATATTTCAGGTGAAATGTGTTTATCATGTTTCAATTAGTTTGCATTCAAATCACATTTGTCATCATCAAAATAAGAGGGGAAATGATATGAAATTACACTCAACCCAACAATCTCCCCCTTTTTGATGATGGCAACATTAAATCCATATGACAATGAGGTTTTGATGAGATGTGATTTTAAGCAATTTTTGGTTATTCAAAGTCCTTATTTTTCTTTTTGTTCATGCTTGTCAAAGACCTTTAAATATAACTCAGTCACAATTGATGGTTGTACTTGTGAAGTACAATGTTACTTGAAGTAAGTTAGTTGCATAAAGAAGGTCAAGCAACTTGACAAGCATTCATACATTCACATTCACATAACAATTTTCAATCACATTGAAGACACAAATGAGAAATTCATTCAAGCTAAGCAAAAAGCATTTCATTTCATTCAAGAGAAACATTACAATCTTTCCAAAAAGATTACAATCATTTCTTGTTCTCTTTCTTTCTTCTCCCCCTTTGACATCATAAAAAAAAATACATTATGTAGAAGGTGGAGGAGGAGGAATGGGAAGTAAGATTGTCTCAATGTCTGACAGTCTTTTCTCCATGAAAGTCAAGCTGGACTTGATTTGATCTTGAATGGTTGTGAGTTTTGTGTGCAAGTAATGTTCCATTCTGTCTGAGTTTTCTATCAAAGTAGCTTGAATTCTGGCTAGATCAGCTGATATGGGTTGTGAAGAGGAAGATGATCCAGCTGACCAACCAGGCCTTTGCATGATTTTGAATTCCTTTGTCAAATCAGTGATCTGGTTGTCAATGTGTGCATTGAAATTCCTCATGCTCTCCAAATCATCCACGAAATGAGCAAAAGACAGTCTAGTGCTGGTGATCTCATGTAATGTCTGCTTGGTGTTGAAGACATCAGCTTGGGAATTTGCCAAAATTCCCTGAAGAACCGTCTCCAACTTTGCTGGTGCTCCTTCAGCTGAACTGAAGCATCTGCCATTGTACCAATTAATCTGTTGAATCTTTGAGCTGCATAGTCTGAGGCAGCTTTTTGCTCTTTGAACTTGGCAGACACAGTGTTCTCCAATCTCTGAATCCTCAACTCAAAGGTTTCTGACATGGTTTGAATAGAGGTGTTCAAGGTTTCAAATTTATCATTTAAAAAGGAGAACAACTCTGGTGGAACAGAAGGTCCACCAGAGGATGTGGATGCTTGAAATGTGGGTTGTGGAGAGACATGTGGAATGTCAAATTCAGTGTGCATGGAGGAGTGTTGAAACTGAGGTGAGAGTGGGGCATGAAATGGAATGTCACCTTCAGTTGAGACTTGAGGCTGATCCTCATTCAAAGGAGGCTGATCCTCTTGACCTTGGGGCTGGTCCCCTTGAGCTTGAGGCTGTTCCTCTTGACCTTGGGGCTGGTCCCCTTGACCTTGAGGCTGTTCCTCTTGACCCTGGGGCTGGTCCCCTTGACCTTGAGGCTGTTCCTCTTGAGCTTGAGGGGCCTCAACTACAACTGGCCCTCTCCTAACTTGATTACCCTCCAGTCTGAATCCCATGAATTTCTGAATATTCTTGAATCGATAGATGTTGGATTTAGGGATAGACTGGGATTTCTCATTGTCTAAAGGCACACCAAAGTGCTGGAACACTGAAGTCAGGTGTGCAGCATATGGAAGAGATCTCTTGAGGTCTTTCCTGGTTGTTTCAGATATAATTTGATACATTATTACATGGAGATTGGTTTTGATGTCCTTTGCCATGCAATAGAGAATAAACCTCTGTATATCTGTGAGCCTGTCCCTTCCACCACCTTGAGGGGTAATGATTGTGGTCAACATATGGTGGATGATCCTCAACACAGGGGGAAATGTATTTGTGTTGAATTTGGTGACAAAGGTTTGTTTGGAATCAGATTTATCAGCAGGAAGGCCTGTCATGATGGTATAAGCTTCATGAA
Organism: Colocasia esculenta; assembly: GCA_014218235.1. Classification (NCBI taxonomy): domain Eukaryota; kingdom Viridiplantae; phylum Streptophyta; class Magnoliopsida; order Alismatales; family Araceae; genus Colocasia; species Colocasia esculenta. Next base: position 16,791,028 of record CM024756.1, read on the forward strand.
GATCAAATTCGAAATTATGATAATCTGCCCCTTCATCTGGTACTTTGAAAATTGAGGCAGCTATGTCTGTGGGCATGTCAATAGCAATCCCCTTAACCTTTGACTGAAACCCTTCATCTGTGCATTTCATATTCTTGTAGAATTTCTGAACAAGTCTTGGATACATGATTTGAAATTCAGAAATGAAGATTAACCAAGACTGAAAAGAGAAGAAGGTCTGAATTTCTGGAAAGGCATTTGCTAGCTGAATGTCTGTCAAATCCACTATTCTGGGCTTTAGGATTAGCTTTGCTGCACTGATGGACTTTGAGGGGTTGGTTTCTTGAGACTTGGAAGACTCAGACGAAGATGATGATGACTCTGTAGAATCTCCAGAAGAGGAGCCCGGATTCTCAGGTCTAGAAACCCTACCTCTGCCCGAAGAAGAGGGTCTACCTCTCTTGGCTGCTGGCTGAGATGCAGAGGAGGACCCTGGTTGCTCTGCAGGGTCATTGCGCCGTTTGGTTCTTCTTTCTAATTGAGGAACATCATCCTCTGCCGGAACTGGCCTAGATGAGGCCTGAGATCTTGCTCCACGGCGAGGACCCATTTTTCTCACCATGGTTGCAAGGATGGAGTGGAATCGGGAGTTGATGAAGGAGAAGAGAGATGATTGAGAAAGGGATGTGATTGAGAGAGAAATTTGTGGAATTTCTTGCCGGAAATGAGAGAAAAGCGACCGTCGGGTCGACCTGATGCCTAAAAAGGGTTTGCAGTGGTGCAATACCCCGCAGGAACAACAATGGCTTAACCGGAACCCACGATTTAAAAAAGGTCTGGCAAGGGGTGCAGTGTCGACACTGGAAGACTGTAGTGTCGACCTGACCTAGGGTGTGTGTCGACACGGGATAGATGTGGTGTCGACCTAGCCTTTGAAGAAAAGTTGAATTTTTTGTGAGAATTTTTTTTAGAATTTTTGGACTTCTTTAAAATGATAATCAATGAGAGAAATAGTCATTTCAAGGATTTTAAGAGGCTTAAAATTCATTTGTTATATTTTGCAAAAATTCATCACAATTCAAGTTTTAAACAATTTCCAATAGGATATGAGCATTCAAAGACTTAAGTCAATGAAATGATGATTTGAGGGATATAATATATCTAACAATCAACTATAATCTACCATATTTCTCAACGTTAAAGAAATAAAGATATCCTCTAGACTGAATACAATTGTTTTGAAAATAAAACACAATCTTAAAGAACAACTTGATGATGAATGAAAATGATTCTTTCTAAACAAAACTCCATTAACACATATATTTTGTTTTTGTAACAGACTATCAAATGATATAAATCTTTTTCACTCAAGTGCTAGTGCTTTTTACACACCATAGTCCCTGGATACTTAAGATTTATTCATTGTCAAGTCTCAAAGGGGTAAATAATGACCTTTTGACATGAAAATATACGTTTTGTAGACGCCAATATTTCCAGTTACTCAGTCATTATCAAAAAGTATAGCACATTTTTGCTGTATTTTGAATTTATTTTTGAATTTTTATCCCCTTTGAACAGAGATAACATTAGTGCCTCATGACATGCATGGCACTTCATTCATTGTGAAGGTGTGCAGTTTCTCAGCACAAATGTCATTGCTCTGTTGAATTTTCAAAATTTTGAGAGTTTTGTAAGATAGAAATCAATTTTATCCAACATCAGTTGCAAACAAAGAGATGTTTTAATTTCAAGACACAAGTTGTTTTCAATCTTGGAAGAATTCTGAGTTTCTGTGGGTTGAAAAATATAGTTGACAATTGATTAGTAAAAATATGATAGATCACTCAAAGGATCATTTGGAGACTCTAGACATCTGAATGATGACATCATGCAGGAAATTGATGAAATGCAAGAAAAGTTATGAATTTTGCAAAAGTCATGACTTGTGAATTTTCTAGCTCCCCCTGAGATGATGATTTCAATCATTTTCTATCAAAATAAAGATATGCAAGTTTTTGAAATCAAGAAAGATAATTTTCTTTAACAATAAAAGCTCCCCCTCAGCAATTGCATATTCATTTCTTAGTACTTGGCGGAGATATATACTCACGCATAGTGAAAGTGTCCAGACAAGCCTGACTTGTCCTTCTCCAAGTCACCATTTGATATACCAAGAAATTTCATCACAATAAGAGTTGAAGAATTTATTGTCCAAAAGAAATGGAAGTGGAATTGAGAGAGATATGGACAGTGTGACTGAAGGAAGCAAAGGGTTATGATATGAAAAGAACTCCCCCTTAGACAGTGCATAACACTCAACCCAACCTAAAGAGAGATCAAGAATGTGGACATTTACAAAGACCAAGTTCTCTCCTCAAAGATGAAAATCTGTTTTCAGGAAGGGGTTTGGTGAAAATATCTGCAACTTGTTTTTCAGTTTCAATGAAATGGAGTTCAAAGGACTTCTTTGCAACCTCATCTCTCAAGAAGTGATGCCTAATCTCAATATGCTTGGTTCTAGAATGCTGAATGGGGTTTTTAGACAGATTTATTGCACTTGTGTTATCACATAGGATGGGTACACAACCTAAATCTTGGTTGTAATCGAGAAGTTGATGTTTCACCCAGAGAATCTGAGTTCCACATCTACCTGCTGCAACATATTCAGCCTCTGCAGTTGACAGTGCAACTGAATGTTGCTTCTTGGAAGCCCAAGAAATAAGGCACCCACCTAGGAATAAACACAAGCCACTTGTGCTTTTTCTATCTAATTTACACCCAGCATAGTCAGCATCACAATAGGCAATCAAATCTAGCTTGCAATTAGCAGGATACCAAATTCCTAAATCACATGTTCCAACAAGATATTTGAAAATTCTCTTAACAGCTAACATGTGACTTTCCTTAGGATTAGACTGAAATCTAGCACACAAACACACACTAAACTGAATATCTGGTCTAGAAGTTGTAAGATAGAGTAGAGAGCCAATCATACCTCTGTAGGTCTTTGGGTCTACTGACTTACCATTTGAGTCTTCTTCTAGCTTAGCATTTATAGCAATAGGTGTGCTTGAATGCTTGAGGTTCTAAAGTCAAACCTTTTGAGAAGTTCCTTGACATACTTGGCTTGACTGATGAAGATCCCTTCAGATGTTTGGTTAACCTGCAATCCCAAAAAAATGTTAAATCTCCCATTAAACTCATTTCAAATTCATTCTTCATTTGATTTGAAAATTCAGTGCATAGGCCTTTATTGGTTGAGCTAAATATTATGTCATCAACATAAATTTGGACCACAATTATTTGATTTTTGATTGTTTTTGTGAACAAAGTCGGATCAACATTTCCTCTAGAATATCCTTTTTCAAGTAAAAAGGTACTCAAACGGTCATACCAAGCTCTTGGAGCTTGCTTAAGACCATAGAGAGCCTTATTAAGCTTGAAAACATGGTTAGGATGTTTTTCATTTTCAAATCCAGGAGGTTGTTCAACAAAAACATTTTCCTTAATATATCCATTTAAAAATCACTTTTGACATCCATTTGATAAACTTTGAATTTCATGGAGGATGCAAAAGCAAGGAAAATTCTAACTGCTTCTAGTCTAGCTACAGGGGCATATGATTCTTCAAAATCAATTCCAAATTCTTGATTGTACCCCTTTGCAACTAGCCTAGCTTTATTTCTAATGACTTGACCATTTTCATTCAACTTATTTCTGAAAACCCATCTAGTGCCAATGATTGTTTGGTCACTAGGTCTAGGTACTAATTCCCATACTTGATTTCTTTCAAATTGATGAAGTTCATCATGCATGGCATTAATCCAATCAGAACTTGATAAGGCTTCATCAATTGACTTTGGTTCAATTTGGGAAATTAGAGCTAGTGGGTCTTCTTCAATATCATGCAGGAATGATGATCTAGTCCTAACTCTATCATGTACATTGCCAACCACATTGTCTAATGGTGTCTAGTCCTAACTCTACCAGGATCTAGCCATTTCCCAAAGTTCTATTCTTTCTTTCTACAACTCCATTTTGTTCTGGGAGTTCTTGGTGAAGAAAACTTGTGGAATATTGAAAATTCCAGCAGCATAAATCAGAAAAAGATGTGTTTCAATTCACCCCCATGATCAGTCAAAAAATTTTTTGATTTTATATAATGGATAAGTTGTTATAGACAGTGGTACAGAAGTTTCTGAATTCAAGACAAGTATCACTTTGTGGGACAGAAAATAACCCAAGTAAATCTAGTAATCATCAATGATTACAAACCCATATCTTTTGCCACTTAGACTTAGAATTCTTGTAGGGCCAAAAAGGTCCATGTGAAGTAATTCTAGTGGCCTAGATGTGAGTACCTCATTGAAGTTTTAAAAGATTTTCTTGTTTGTTTTCCTTTAGCACAGATCCCACAAACTTGATTTTCAACATAGAGAAAGATTCAGGAAGACCCTTAACCAAATTCAATCTTAACAACTTATTCATTGTTCTGAAACTTGCATGGCCAAGTCTTTTGTGCCAAGTCCATGCAATTTCATCTTTATTTGCAACAAAGCAAAGATTTTCAGAAAAGTTTTTATTTAGGTTGATCATGTAGACATTGTTTTCCCCTTTTCCAAAAAATTTGATTTTATCAGTTGATGAGTCATTATCTTACAGAAATCAGATTCAAACACAACTTTGTGACCTTTGTCACATAGTTGGCTGATACTGAGCAAATTGTAATCAAGACCATCAACTAGTAAAACATTATCTACAGAGTTAGAGGAAGTTTGACCAACCTTACCAGATCCTATGATCTTTCCTTTATTTTTACCTCCAAAAGTTACTGACCCTCCCTCCTTTTCAATCAGGAATGAGAATTTGGCTCTGTCTCCCGTCATGTGTCGTGAACACCCACTGTCAAGAAACCACACATTGGAGTTGGGTGCACGACCTTCCTGCAAAATAGATCAGTAGAGAAGATTTTGGTACCCAAACAGAGTTGGGACCATCAGAATGTTTGAACATTGTTAGTAAATCTTTTCTCACCCAAATTTGACTTGTTTTTTATTTTTGTTTTGTTTCATTGGTGTTTTCAGTCTTTTTCTGTTTGTTCTTTTCCTTAGGAATGAAAGCACCAATATTTTTGTTTTTAGTGGGAGGGGAGTTTTTCATTTGAGCATAGGAGTTCAGATGAGGAGATGGAATCCATGGATTTGTTGGTACATCAAAGGTTGGATGAAAGAATTGAGGATGATACCAACAAGGGTTGTCATACCATTGGCTCCAGGATTGGTCCAATCCTTGAAATGCTGTCTTGGAGGTCCAAGGTTCTTTATAAATGATTTCCTTTGACTTTTTCTTGTTTTTCAAATTTTTATTTGAATTTTTGATTGAGTTGTTTGTAGCTGTTGATGTTGACAGGTCGACCTCTCCATGACTGGTGTCGACACAGCAACCCAGAAGCCTTCTTCTTGTGGACTGGTGTCGACCTGTCAGGAGACTGTGTCGACCTGGTTGTCTTCTTTGTTTTTGAGTTTTTTATTTGTTTTGTGTTTTGTTTGATGTTTTGTCTGATGTTTGCTTGATTTCTCTGTGTTCTCAGATTAGGACCTTTGACAAATTTAATTAATGGTGCTTTGCCCTTTTTCTCACCAGATTTGTCTTTCTTTGGTTTCTGTTTGTTGAATCCTAATCCATGAGAAGTTGTTGTCATGTTTGTTCCTAGCAGTGCCTCCAAGTTATCTTTACCTTTGTGAAGGTTTGGATAACTTCATCCCTTTCTTTTAGCTGGTTTTGAAGAGTTTTAATTTCTTCAATCTTTTGTTTTTGTTTTTCTTTTTTTTCCATTCCAGCTTTTCAGATAAGTCTTTGAATTCTTGGGTGGCCTTTTGAGAGGCAAGCTTTAGATCATCAATTAGGTTCATGAATTTTCTTTTTCTTTATTAATTCTGTTATCTCATTTCTAGCTCACAAATTCTGTTGTTTGAAGATTGGTTATGATAAAGGTTTTCAATTTTCTTTTTGATGTGTTTGTTTTCTTTTCTCATTTCATATTTTTCAACTAGTTCAGCATAAACATCCTGCCAATCTTCAACATGAAATCTTCAAAAGAGGTGCTTACCTTTTCTTCAGAGTTGTTGGCCATGAAGCAGATTTCCTCACTCTCAGAGCTTGAGGATTTTTTGTCTTCTTCTTCTTCACTTGAATCTTCATCAAACCAAGTGGCTACCATGGCCTTTGGCTTCTTGAACTTCTGGTGCTTTTTTCTTTCTTGTTCTCAGGACACTCTCCCTTCATGTGTCCTGGCTTATTGCACCTGTAACAATGACAGTTTCGTCAGATTTTTTATTCTTGTTGAAATTAGAAGAGGAAGTGTTTCTTTTACCTGAGGAAAACTCTTTTTCCCAGACATTTTTCCTTTTCTATATTCAAGAATTTCTGAATTGCCTGGTCATGAGGGCAATTTCATCCTCATTTGACTCAGACTCCTCAGAACTTGTCTTTTCCTGACTTTTGTCTTTATTACTTGAAGAGGCCTTAAGTGCCATTGGCTTGGTCTTATTATGTGTTCTTCATTTCTTTTCAAATTGATTTCATATGTCATTAAGGATCCTATCAATTCCAAAGAAATTTTGGACAAATCTTTAGAATCTTCAATGACAGTGGCCTTTGTGTGCCAAATTGAAAAAGTGAACGTAAGATTTTCCTTACCAAGTCTGCATCTGTGTAGTCCTTACCTAAGGCCTTCAGTCCATTGACAATAACCATGAACCTGGCAAACATTTCAGAAATTGTTTCATTAGACTTCATCATAAACAATTCATATTCTGAAACAAGAATATTTGCCTTAGTTTCCTTCACTTGTGATGTTCCCTCATAAAGTAATTCGAGTTTATCCCACATCTCTTTGGCAGATTTGCACATTGAGATTCTCGAATACTCTTTGGGATGAACACACATTGAATCATGTTCATGGCACTATAATTCAATGTGGCTTTTCTTATTGTTCCCTAGTCCAGGTTTCTTCCTCTCCCTGGTTTTCATAGGGACCAACCTCAACCACTTTCCAGATTTCATAGTTCTGGGCTCTTAGAAACACTTGCATTCTATTTTTCCAGTATGAATAGTCCTTCCATTAAAGAATGGTGGCCTATTTATGGAATGCCCCTCAGCTATGAAACCTTTGGAATCCATTGACTTAAAAGAAAGCACAGAAGGAATACTCAGCAAAAGCAAACAATCAAGCAATCAGGACACACATTAACTGCCGCTCAGTATCGATACAATTGAAGGATCGAGGAAAAGGGTGGATAAGATCTAGAAGGGGGGGGATGAATAGATCTATGCCACTCTATGCGGAAGCTTAAGCAATTTAAAAATACTTTGAGAATCAGAGGCAATTTTAACAGTGAAAAACACAGATCTGATGAGATGTTAAGTGAGTTGATAAAATAGATGAGAAACCAGTTGATTAAGTGAATCTTAAACGATCCTATGCAAGCATCTAACGGATAATAGAATCAAACCACAAATAGACAAGTGCACAGAGATTTTTAGGTGGTTCGGAAATCACCCATGTGATTCCTACATCCACCCCTCACACCCAGTGAGGATTCACTAAACAACTTGGGTAACACACCCACTGGAGCCAGACAACTCCAACACCTGAGCTTACAACTCACACAACTCTAGAGTAAGACTACTCTAGATCCCTGAGCAAGACTGCTCAACAAACACTTGAGTTCGACGACTCAAACTGAGCACAATGGCTCACAAACAACTTTGCTAGACACCAACACAAGACATAGATCTTCTAGCAGCAGATCATGTCGAACATGAGAACATTCATGAGAATTATGCAGAAGCACTTGCACAATCTCAAAATGTCTCAGAAGAACAAAAGTACAATGAGGATTGTATGAAAAGACTTTGTTCTTCAGTGTACTCCCTTGTAGAAGCTCAGATTGGGAAGAGGCTTGGATTCTTGAAGTCCCAAGCGATGCTCTGCACTTTTGAACTTGGGGATCTTCCTTGAAATCTTCTCCAACGGATGCTTCTACTTGATCTGCTTCCTTGAGGCGCTTCAAATGCTTCTTCAACGATCACACTCCAATTCTCACAATCGAATTGATGAGAATTGGTCTTCAGAAGACACCAGGAGAGCAGAGGAGGGAGATGAACTCTTCTCGCCGCCAAAGGGAACTTTCTGGAGGCTCCAAGAGTTCGTTGGGTCTCTTGATGTGATGGATGGCCAATTGGGGGCCTTTTATACCCAAAAGATTCCAAAGATACCCTTTAGGTACAAGGGCACACGATCCTAGGTTGATACACCATCGCCCTAGGATGACACGTGGCAATCATCCATCTTAAGTTGGAATTTTCCGTAGTGTGTCGACCTGCCCTGGTGGTGGTGTCGACACACTGTCCCAAATCTGAAAACAGGCTGTTCTGGGAACGAGGTCCAGTGTCGACCTGCTCTCATCTTGCGTCGACCTGCTGTCCCATTCTGCAAACAGACTGTTCTGGGAATTGATCCAGTGTCGACCTGCCTGGTGGTGGTGTCGACCTGCTGTCCCAATTCTGAAAACAGGCTGTTCTGGGAACGAGGTCCAGTGTCGACCTGCCCTCATCCTGTGTCGACCTGGGTAGACTAATTCCTGGAATCTGCAACTCGTGTCGACCTGCTTTTTGACTAGTGTCGACACAGTCTTAGCATTTCTTCAGCTTTTTGCCTTTGAGTCTGAGGTGTTGTGTCGACACCATTGTGGGGTGTGTCGACACCATCTTTGCAAAAAGTCTTTGTACCTGAAAATTAAACACTTATATCATTAGTAAAATATTTTATTATGAGTACAAATGATAAGTGTGCTTTGAAACATGCTTTTTGAATATGTATTTCAGGTGAAATGTGTTTATCATGTTTCAATTAATTTGCATTCAAATCACATTTGTCATCATCAAAATAAGAGGGGAAATGATATGAAATTACACTCAACCCAACAATCTCCCCCTTTTTGATGATGGCAACATTAAATCCATATGACAATGAGGTTTTGATGAGATGTGATTTTAAGCAATTTTTGGTTATTCAAAGTCCTTATTTTTCTTTTTGTGTTCATGCTTGTCAAAGACCTTTAAATAAAACTCAGTCACAATTGATGGTTGTACTTCACAAGTACAATGTTACTTGAAGTAAGTTAGTTGCTTGTGCATAGAGAAGGTCAAGCAACTTGACAAGCATTCATACATTCACATTCACATAACAATTTTCAATCACATTGAATTGAAGACACAAATGAGAAATTCATTCAAGCTAAGCAAAAAGCATTTCATTTCATTCAAGAGAAACATTACAATCTTTCCAAAAGTATTACAATCATTTCTTGTTCTCTTTCTTTCTTCTCCCCCTTTGACATCATCAAAAAAAATACATTATGAAGAAGGTGGAGGAGGAGGAAGTAAGATTTGCTCAATGTCTGACAGTCTTTTCTCCATGAAAGTCAAGCTGGACTTGATTTGATCTTGAATGGTTGTGAGTTTTGTGTGCAAGAAATGTTCCATTCTATCTGAATTTTCTATCAAAGTAGCTTGAATTCTGGCTAGATCAGCTGATATGGGTTGTGAAGAGGAAGATGATCCAGCTGACCAACCAGGCCTTTGCATGATCTTGAATTCCTTTGTCAAATCAGTGATTTGGTTGTCAATGTGTGCATTGAAATTCCTCATGCTCTCCAAATCATCCACAAAATGAGCAAAAGACAGTCTAGTGCTGGTGATCTCATGTAATGTCTGCTTGGTGTTGAAGACATCAGCTTGGGAATTTGCCAAAATTCCCTGAAGAACTGTCTCCAACTTTTGCTGGTGCTCCTTCAGCTGAATTGAAGCATCTGCCATTGTACCAATTAATCTGTTGAATCTTTGAGCTGCATAGTCTGAGGCAGCTTTTTGCTCTATGAACTTGGCAGACACAGTGTTCTCCAACCGTTGAATCCTCAACTCAAAAGCTTGTGACATGGTTTGAATAGAGGTGTTCAAGGTTTCAAATTTGTCATTTAAAAAGGAGAACAACTCTGGTGGAACAGAAGGTCCACCAGAGGATGTGGATGCTTGAAATGTGGGTTGTGGAGAGAAATGTTGAAACTGAGGTGAGAGTGGGGCATGAAATGGAATGTCACCTTCAGTTGAGACTTGAGGCTGATCCTCATTCAAAGGAGGCTGATCCTCTTGACCTTGGGGCTGGTCCCCTTGAGCTTGAGGCTGTTCCTCTTGACCCTGGGGCTGGTCCCCTTGACCTTGAGGCTGTTCCTCTTCACCCTGGGGCTGGTCCCCTTGACCTTGAGGCTGTTCCTCTTGAGCTTGAGGGGCCTCAACTACAACTGGCCCTCTCCTAACTTGAGTACCCTCCAGTCTAAATCCCATGAATTTCTGAATATTCTTAAAGGTGTAGATGTTGGATTTAGGGATAGACTGGGATTTCTCATTATCTAAAGGCACACCAAAGTGCTGGAACACTGAAGTCAGGTGTGCAGCATATGGAAGAGATCTCTTGAGGTCTTTCCTGGTTGTTTCAGATATAATTTGATACAATATTACATGGAGATTGATTTTGATGTCTTTTACCATGCAATAGAGAATGAACCTCTGTATATCTGTTAGCCTGTCCCTTCCACCACCTTGAGGGGTAATGATTGTGGTCAACATATGGTGGATAACCCTCAACACAGGGGGAAATGTGTTTGTGTTGAATTTGGTGACAAAGGTTTGTTTGGGATCAGATTTATCAGCAGGAAGGCCTGTCATGATGGTATAAGCTTCATGAAGATCAAATTCGAAATTATGATAATCTGCCCCTTCATCTGGTACTTTGAAAATTGAGGCAGCTATGTCTGTGGGCAAGTCAATAGCAATCCCCTTAACCTTTGACTGAAACCCTTCATCTGTGCATTTCAAGTTCTTGTAGAATTCCCTAACAAGTCTTGGATAGATAATTTGAAATTCAGAAATAAAGAGTAACCAAGACTGAAAAGAGAAGTAGGTCTGAATTTCTGGAAAGGTATTTGCTAGCTGAATATCTGTCAAATCCACTATTCTGGGCTTCAGAATTAGCTTGGCTTCACTAATGGTGTCTTGAGACTTGGAAGACTCAGACGAAGATGATGATGATGACTCTGTAGAATCTCCAGAAGAGGAGCCCGGATTCTCAGGTCTAGAAACCCTACCTCTGCCCGAAGAAGAGGGTCTACCTCTCTTGGCTGCTGGCTGAGGTGCAGAGGAGGACCCTGGTTGCTCTGCAGGGTCATTGCGCCTTTTGGTTCTTCTTTCGAATTGAGGAACATCATCCTCTGCCGGAACTGGCCTAGATGAGGCCTGAGATCTTGCTCCACGGCGAGGACCCATTTTTCTCACCATGGTTGCAAGGATGGAGTGGAATCGGGAGTTGATGAAGGAGAAGAGAGATGATTGAGAAAGGTATGTGATTGAGAGAGAAGATGTGGAATTTCTTGCCGGAAATGAGAGAAAAAGACCGTCGGGTCGACCTGATGCCTAAAAAAGGGTTTGCAGTGGTGCAATACCCCGCAGGAACAACAAGGGCTAACCGGAACCCACGATTTAAAAAGGTCTGGCAAGGGGTGCAGTGTCGACACTGGAAGACTGTAGTGTCGACCTGACCTAGGGTGTGTGTCGACACGGGATAGGTGTGGTGTCGACCTGGCCTTTGAAGAAAAATTGAATTTTTGTGAGAAGAAAATTTGAGAAATTTTGGGACTTCTTTAAAAAGATAATCAATGAGAGAAATAGTCATTTCAAGGATTTTTAAGAGACTTAAAAATTCATTTGCTATATTTTGCAAAAATTCATCACAATTCAAGTTTTAAACAATTTCCAATAGGATATGAGCATTCAAAGACTTGAGTCACTGAAATGATGATTTGAGGGATATAATATATCTAACAATCAACTATAAGCTACCATATTTCTCAACGTTAAAGAAATAAAGATATCCTCTAGACTGAATGCAATTGTTTTGAAAATAAAACACAATCTTAAAGAACAACTTGATGATAAATGAAAATGATTCTTTCTAAACAAAACTCCATTAACACACATATTTTGTTTTTGTAACAGACTATCAAATGATATAAATCTTTTTCACTCAAGTACTAGTGCTTTTTACACACCATAGTCCCTGGATACTTAGGATTTATTCATTGTCAAGTCTCAAAGGGGTAAATAATGACCTTTTGACATGAAAATATACGTTTTGTAGACGCCAATATTTCCAGTTACTCAGTCATTATCAAAAAGTATAGCACATTTTTGCTGTATTTTGAATTTATTTTTGAATTTTTATCCCCTTTGAACAGAGATAACATTAGTGCCTCATGACATGCATGGCACTTCATTCATTGTGAAGGTGTGCAGTTTCTCAGCACAAATGTCATTGCTCTGTTGAATTTTCAAATTTTTGAGAGTTTTGTAAGATAGAAATCAATTTTATCCAACATCAGTTGCAAACAAAGAGTTGTTTTAATTTCAAGACACAAGTTGTTTTCAATCTTGGAAGAGTTCTGAGTTTCTGTGGGTTGAAAAATATAGTTGACAGTTGATTAGTAAAAAATATGATAGATCACTCAAAGGATCATTTGGAGACTGTAGATATCTGAATGATGACATCATGCAGGAAATTGATGAAATGCAAGAAAAGTTATGAATTTTGCAAAAGTCATGACTTGAATTTTCTAGCTCCCCCTGAGATGATGATTTCAATCATTTTCTATCAAAATAAAGAGATGCAAGTTTTTTGAAATCAAGAAAGATAATTTTCTTTTAACAATAAAAGCTCCCCCTCAGCAATTGCATATTCATTTCTTAGTACTTGGCGGAGACATATACTCTCGCATAGTGAAAGTGTCCAGACAAGCATAACCTGTCCTTCTCCAAGTCACCATTTGATATACCAAGAAATTTCAACACAATAAGAGTTGAAGAATTTATTGTCCAAAGGAAATGGAAGTGGAATTGAGAGAGATATGGACAATGTGACTGAAGGAAGCAAAGGGTTATGATATGAAAAGAACTCCCCCTTAAACAGTGCATAACACTCAACCCAAACTTAAAGAGAGATCAAGAATGTGGACATTTACAAAGACCAAGTTCTCTCCTCAAGGATGAAAATCTGTTTTCAGGAAGGGGTTTGGTGAAAATGTCTGCAACTTGTTTTTCAGTTTCAATGAAATGGAGTTCAAAGGACTTCTTTGCAACCTCATCTCTCAAGAAATGATGCCTAATCTCAATATGCTTGGTTCTAGAATGCTGAATGGGGTTCTTAGACAGATTTATTGCACTTGTGTTATCACATAGGATGGGTACACAACCTAAATCTTGGTTGTAATCGAGAAGTTGATGTTTCACCCAGAGAATCTGAGTTCCACATCTACCTGCTGCAACATATTCAGCCTCTGCAGTTGACAGTGCAACTGAATGTTGCTTCTTGGAAGCCCAAGAAATAAGGCACCCACCTAGGAATAAACACAAGCCACTTGTGCTTTTTCTATCTAATTTACACCCAGCATAGTCAGCATCACAATAGGCAATCAAATCTAGCTTGCAATTAGCAGGATACCAAATTCCTAAATCACATGTTCCAACAAGATATTTGAAAATTCTCTTAACAGCTAACATGTGACTTTCCTTAGGATTAGACTGAAATCTAGCACACAAACACACACTAAACTGAATATCTGGTCTAGAAGTTGTAAGATAGAGTAGAGAGCCAATCATACCTCTGTAGGTCTTTGGGTCTACTGACTTACCATTTGAGTCTTCTTCTAGCTTAGCATTTATAGCAATAGGTGTGCTTGAATGCTTGAGGTTCTGAAAGTCAAACCTTTTGAGAAGTTCCTTGACATACTTGGCTTGACTGATGAAGATCCCTTCAGATGTTTGGTTAACCTGCAATCCCAAGAAAAATGTTAAATCTCCCATTAAACTCATTTCAAATTCATTCTTCATTTGATTTGAAAATTCAGTGCATAGCCCTTTATTGGTGGAGCCAAATATTATGTCATCAACATAAATTTGGACCACAATTATTTGATTTTTGACTGTTTTTGTGAACAAAGTCTGATCAACATTTCCTCTAGAATATCCTTTTTCAAGTAAAAAGGTACTCAAACGGTCATACCAAGCTCTTGGAGCTTGCTTAAGACCATAGAGAGCCTTATTAAGCTTGAAAACATGGTTAGGATGTTTTTCATTTTCAAATCCAGGAGGTTGTTCAACAAAAACATTTTCCTTAATATATCCATTTAAAAATGCACTTTTGACATCCATTTGATAAACTTTGAATTCATGGAGGATGCAAAAGCAAGGAAAATTCTAACTGCTTCTAGTCTAGCTACAGGGGCATATGATTCTTCAAAATCAATTCCAAATTCTTGATTGTACCCCTTTGCAACTAGCCTAGCTTTATTTCTAATGACTTGACCATTTTCATTCAACTTATTTCTGAAAACCCATCTAGTGCCAATGACTGTTTGGTCACTAGGTCTAGGTACTAATTCCCATACTTGATTTCTTTCAAATTGATGAAGTTCATCATGCATGGCATTAATCCAATCAGAACTTGATAAGGCTTCATCAATTGACTTTGGTTCAATTTGGGAAATTAGAGCTAGTGGGTCTTCTTCAATATCATGCAGGAATGAAGATCTAGTCCTAACTCTATCATTTACATTGCCAACCACATTGTCTAATGGGTGATCTCTCAGAAATCTATGTTCAGAAATTACCTGTTGAGAAGTACCCACTTCTGGGACAATATTACCTGAACCACTTGAAGATGGGGTGTTCAGGTTCTCTTCAATGTTTTCAAACTCCTCAACAGTTGGTGAAGAGTCCACAACAAATTCATCCTCTTCAGTGTCTTGTCTTTCCCTGCAAGATTTAGAATTATCAGTTGAAAAGGAATTTTCATCAAAGATAACATGTGGAGATTCTTCAACAGTTTTAGATTTAAGAATGTACACTTTGAAAGCCCTTGACACCTCAGAATAGCCAAGGAAGATAGCTTCCTGACTTTTAGCATCAAATTTGTCAAGGTTTTCTTTGTTATTATTGTGTACAAAGCATTTGCACCCAAAAGTTTTAAAATAAGATACAGTTGGCTTTTTGTTTTTCAATAATTCATAGGGGGTTTTGCTGATTTTTGGTCTGATCAATGCTCTATTTAGAATGTGATTGGCTGTGTTTACAGCTTCAGCCCAAAAGGATTTGGGCAAATTACTTCCTAAGAGCATGGATCTAGCCATTTCCACAAGAGTTCTATTCTTTCTTTCCACAACTCCATTTTGTTCTGGAGTTCTTGGTGAAGAAAACTTGTGGAATATTTGAAATTCAGCACATAAATCAGAAAAGGATGTGTTCTCAAATTCACCCCCATGATCAGTCAAAATATTTTTGATTTTATATGGATAAGTTGTTAAGACAGTGGTACAGAAGTTCCTGAATTCAAGACAAGTATCACTTTTGTGGGACAAAAAAATAACCCAAGTAAATCTAGTAAAATCATCAATGATTACAAACCCATATCTTTTGCCACTTAGACTTAGAATTCTTGTAGGGCCAAAAAGGTCCATGTGAAGTAATTCTAGTGGCTTAGATGTGAGTACCTCATTGAAGTTTTTAAAAGATTTTCTTGTTTGTTTTCCTTTAGCACAGATCCCACAAACTTGATTTTCAACTTTAGAGAAGGATTCAGGAAGACCCTTAACCAAATTCAATCTTAACAACTTATTCATTGTTCTGAAACTTGCATGGCCAAGTCTTTTGTGCCAAGTCCATGCAATTTCATCTTTATTTGCAACAAAGCAAAGATTTTCAGAAAAGTTTTTATTTAGGTTGATCATGTAGACATTGTTTTCCCTTTTTCCAAAAAATTTGATTTTATCAGTTGATGAGTCAATTATCTTACAGAAATCAGATTCAAACACAACTTTGTGACCTTTGTCACATAGTTGGCTGATACTGAGCAAATTATAATCAAGACCATCAACTAGTAAAACATTATCTACAGAGTTTGAGGAAGTTTGACCAACCTTACCAGATCCTATGATCTTTCCTTTATTTTTACCTCCAAAAGTCACTGACCCTCCCTCCTTTTCAATCAGGAATGAGAATTTGGCTCTGTCTCCCGTCATGTGTCGTGAACACCCACTGTCAAGAAACCACACATTGGTGTTGGGTGCACGACCTTCCTGCAAAATAGATCAGTGGAGAGAAGATTTTGGTACCCAAACAGAGTTGGGACCATCAGAATGTTTGAACATTGTTAGTAAATCTTTTCTCACCCAAATTTGACTTGTTTTTTATTTTTGTTTTGTTTCATTGGTGTTTTCAGTCTTTTTCTGTTTGTTCTTTTCCTTAGGAATGAAAGCACCAATATTTTTGTTTTTAGTGGGAGGGGAGTTTTTCATTTGAGCATAGGAATTCAGATGAGGAGGTGGAATCCATGGATTTTGTTGGTACATCAAAAGGTTTGGGGAAAGAATTGTGGATGATACCAACAAGGGTTGTCATACCATTGGCTCCAAGGATTGGTCCAATCATCTTGAAATGCTTTCTTGGAGGTCCAAGGTTCTTTATAAATGATTTCCTTTGACTTTTTCTTGTTTTTCAAATTTTTATTTGAATTTTTGATTGAGTTGTTTGTAGCTGTTGATGTTGAGCAGGTCGACCTCTCCATGACTGGTGTCGACACAGCAACCACAGAAGCCTTCTTCTTGTGGACTGGTGTCGACCTGTCAGGAGACTGTGTCGACCTGGTTGTCTTCTTTTGTTTTTGAGTTTTTGATTTGTTTTGTGTTTTGTTTGATGTTTTGTCTGATGTTTGCTTGATTTCTGTGTTCTCAAGATTAGGACCTTTGACAAATTTAATTAATGGTGCTTTGCCCTTTTTCTCACCAGATTTGTCTTTCTTTGGTTTTGTTTGTTGAATCCTAATCCATGAGAAGTTGTTGTCATGTTTGTTCCTAGCAGTGCCTCCAAGTTATCTTTACCTTTTGTGAAGGTTTGGATAACTTCATCCCTTTCTTTTAGCTGGTTTTGAAGAGTTTTAATTTCTTCAATCTTTTGTTGTTTTTCTTGTTTTTCCATTTCCAGCTTTTCAGATAAGTCTTTGAATTCTTGGGTGGCCTTTTGAGAGGCAAGCTTTAGATCATCAATTAGGTTCATGAAATTTTCTTTTTCTTCATTTAATTCTGTTATCTCATTTTCTAGCTCACAAATTCTGTTGTTTGAAGATTGGTTATGATAAAGGTTTTCAATTTTCTTTTTGATGTGTTTATTTTCTTTTCTCATTTCAGAATATTTTTCAACTAGTTCAGCATAAACATCCTGCCAATCTTCAACAGTGAAATCTTCAAAAGAAGTGCTTACCTTTTCTTCAGAGTTGTTGGCCATGAAGCAGATTTCCTCACTCTCAGAGCTTGAGGATTTTTTGTCTTCTTCTTCTTCACTTGAATCTTCATCAGACCAAGTGGCTACCATGGCCTTTGGCTTC
Source organism: Colocasia esculenta (assembly GCA_014218235.1). Lineage (NCBI taxonomy): Eukaryota > Viridiplantae > Streptophyta > Magnoliopsida > Alismatales > Araceae > Colocasia > Colocasia esculenta. Next base: position 16,808,555 of record CM024756.1, read on the forward strand.
TTGAACTTCTGGAACTTCTTGTGCTTTTCTTTCTTGTTCTCAGGACACTCTCCCTTCATGTGTCCTGGCTTATTACACCTGTAACAAATGACAGTTTCGTCAGATTTTTATTCTTGTTGAAATTAGAAGAGGAAGTGTTTCTTTTACCTGAGGAAAACTTCTTTTTCCCAGACATTTTTCCTTTTCTATATTTCAAGAATTTTCTGAATTGCCTGGTCATGAGGGCAATTTCATCCTCATTTGACTCAGACTCCTCAGAACTTGTCTTTTCCTGACTTTTGTCTTTGTTACTTGAAGAGGCCTTAAGTGCCATTGGCTTGGTCTTAATTATGTGTTCTTCATTTCTTTTCAAATTGATTTCATATGTCATTAAGGATCCTATCAATTCATCCAAAGAAATTTTGGACAAATCTTTAGAATCTTCAATGACAGTGGCCTTTGTGTGCCAAATAGAAGAGAGTGAACGTAAGATTTTCCTTACCAAGTCTGCATCTGTGTAGTCCTTACCTAAGGCCTTGAGTCCATTGACAATAACCATGAACCTGGCAAACATTTCAGAAATTGTTTCATTAGACTTCATCATAAACAATTCATATTCTGAAACAAGAATATTTGCCTTAGTTTCCTTCACTTGTGATGTTCCCTCATAAAGTAATTCGAGTTTATCCCACATCTCTTTGGCAGATTTGCACATTGAGATTCTCGAATACTCTTTGGGATGAACAGCACATTGAATCATGTTCATGGCACTATAATTCAATGTGGCTTTTCTTATTTGTTCCCTAGTCCAGGTTTCTTCCTCTCCCTGGTTTTCATAGGGACCAACCTCAACCACTTTCCAAATTTCATAGTTCTGGGCTCTTAGAAAGACTTGCATTCTATTTTTCCAGTATGAATAGTCCGTTCCATTAAAGAATGGTGGCCTATTTATGGAATGCCCCTCAGCTATGAAACCTTTGGAATCCATTGACTTAAGAAGAAAGCACAGAAAGAATACTCAGCAAGCAAGCAAACAATCAAGCAATCAGACACACAATACTCAAAAACTGCTCAAATCAAATCAGATCAAGTGTAAACCCGCTCTGATACCAATTGAAGGATCGAGGAAAAGGGTGGATAAGATCTAGAAGGGGGGGGGATGAATAGATCTATGCCACTCTATGCGGAAGCTTAAGCAATTTAAAAATACTTTGAGAATCAGAGGCAATTTTAACAGTGAAAAACACAGATCTGATGAGATGTTAAGTGAGTTGATAAAATAGATGAGAAACCAGTTGATTAAGTGAATCTTAAACGATCCTATGCAAGCATCTAACGGATAATAGAATCAAACCACAAATAGACAAGTGCACAGAGATTTTTAGGTGGTTCGGAAATCACCCATGTGATTCCTACATCCACCCCTCACACCCAGTGAGGATTCACTAAACAACTTGGGTAACACACCCACTGGAGCCAGACAACTCCAACACCTGAGCTTACAACTCACACAACTCTAGAGTAAGACTACTCTAGATCCCTGAGCAAGACTGCTCAACAAACACTTGAGTTCGACGACTCAAACTGAGCACAATGGCTCACAAACAACTTTGCTAGACACCAACACAAGACATAGATCTTCTAGCAGCAGATCATGTCGAACATGAGAACATTCATGAGAATTATGCAGAAGCACTTGCACAATCTCAAAATGTCTCAGAAGAACAAAAGTACAATGAGGATTGTATGAAAAGACTTTGTTCTTCAGTGTACTCCCTTGTAGAAGCTCAGATTGGGAAGAGGCTTGGATTCTTGAAGTCCCAAGCGATGCTCTGCACTTTTGAACTTGGGGATCTTCCTTGAAATCTTCTCCAACGGATGCTTCTACTTGATCTGCTTCCTTGAGGCGCTTCAAATGCTTCTTCAACGATCACACTCCAATTCTCACAATCGAATTGATGAGAATTGGTCTTCAGAAGACACCAGGAGAGCAGAGGAGGGAGATGAACTCTTCTCGCCGCCAAAGGGAACTTTCTGGAGGCTCCAAGAGTTCGTTGGGTCTCTTGATGTGATGGATGGCCAATTGGGGGCCTTTTATACCCAAAAGATTCCAAAGATACCCTTTAGGTACAAGGGCACACGATCCTAGGTTGATACACCATCGCCCTAGGATGACACGTGGCAATCATCCATCTTAAGTTGGAATTTTCCGTAGTGTGTCGACCTGCCCTGGTGGTGGTGTCGACACACTGTCCCAAATCTGAAACAGGCTGTTCTGGGAACGAGGTCCAGTGTCGACCTGCTCTCATCTTGCGTCGACCTGCTGTCCCATTCTGCAAACAGACTGTTCTGGGAATTGATCCAGTGTCGACCTGCCTGGTGGTGGTGTCGACCTGCTGTCCCAATTCTGAAAACAGGCTGTTCTGGGAACGAGGTCCAGTGTCGACCTGCCCTCATCCTGTGTCGACCTGGGTAGACTAATTCCTGGAATCTGCAACTCGTGTCGACCTGCTTTTTGACTAGTGTCGACACTGTCTTAGCATTTCTTCAGCTTTTTGCCTTTGAGTCTGAGGTGTTGTGTCGACACCATTGTGGGGTGTGACGACACCATCTTTGCAAAAAGTCTTTGTACCTGAAAATTAAACACTTATATTATTAGTAAAATATTTTATTATGAGTACAAATGATAAGTGTGCTTTGAAACATGCTTTTTGAATATGTATTTCATGTGAAATGTGTTTATCATGTTTCAATTAATTTGCATTCAAATCACATTTGTCATCATCAAAATAAGAGGGGAAATGATATGAAATTACACTCAACCCAACATACGTCCAGGTCCATTTGGATCCTGCAGGGACTTTGCCGCTCTTGACGTGCTTTGATTGACATTATTTCTTTCGTTTTAGGTTTGGACGCTTACGACCAGGTCTATTGGATCCCTACGGGGATTTTGCCACTCTTGACGTGCTTTGATTTGACATTATTTTCCTTCCCCTTATCGGGCCTTGACCTTATACCCACTTGAGTTTCGAACAGATTTGAGAGGTTCATTCCTCGGACATCCCTTTCTATTGGCGGACCGAGTGGAAAGAAATGGGTAATGTCCTAGGTTCTTGGCCAGGCACTGATTTCCCTTAGATTTTGTACCTCTGGTTTCCAAGGGAGGGCGTGTGAGTGTGTGAGTGCCAGCTCCTCTGGCTAACCCAACAAGAATAAATAATTAATTAGCAATAATGTCTTTTCATCTTAGGGTCCGTGTACCATGTAACTCCGAACACCTAGCTAGGGGTAGTACTTCTTTAAGTATAGCTCATTCCAAGGGTGAGGGAGCTCCTCACCTTCTGCGTTAACTAGCCTGTAGGCATTGCCTGGAGATTTTTCATTAATTACGTACGACCCCTCCTAGTTTGGTTAAAGTTTTGAGCGGGGACCACCGGGTTTTATGAAAAATCTTTTGATGACCATCTCACCAGCCTTGAATTTTCTCTCAATGACTTTCTTTTTGTGAAAATGTGTGAGCCTATTTTGATATGCTCTTGTGTGTTCTGCGGCGACCAGGTGCCTCTCATCCAGAGTTCCAGTTGTGCTAGGAGCGATTCTCGCCGCTCATCGATTGACAAGTCCTTGTCAAGCTGGATCCTTAATGAGGGGATAAGAATCTCACATGGTACTACAGCCTCCATCCCATACGTGAGGGCGAACGGTGTTTGCCCTATGGGGGTACGGATTGAAGTGCGGTAAGCCCATAGAGCTTCAACAAGCTTTGCGGGCCAGTCCGAGAATCTGTTAGTCTCACACGTTTTCTTAACAATTTTAATCAAAGTTTTATTTCTGGCCTCTTCTTGGCCATTGCCTTGCGGATAGTATGGAGATGAATGATGCAATGCAATCTTGTACCTGTTGCAGAGGTCACGCAGTTCTTGAGAGATGAATTGAGGCCCGTTGCCGGTGATGATGGTGCTTGAGATGCCGAATCTAGTGATGATGTTTTTCATGATGAACTTACAGACGGTTGTTGCCTTGATTTCCGTGTATGCTTCGACTTTCGCCCACTTGGTGAAGTACTCTGTCGCTGTGAGGATGAACGATTTGGTTTTGTTCAGGGAGTTAGGATCACCAAGGGGACCAATAACGTCGAATGCCCACATAGTGAAAGGCCATGGGGAGGATATCGGGTGGAGTGTAGAGGATGGAGAATGAATTTTGTCGGTGTGCAGTTGGCACTTGACACACCGACGGACAAAGATAGAGCAGTCCTCCTCTAGAGTAGGCCAATAGAAACCTTGCCTAAGGATCTTCTTAGCAAGCATTTGGCTATTCACATGGCCACCACATACACCTGAATGGGCCTCCTCAACAACCTTTAAAGCTTCATCTTCATCCAGACATCTGAGTAAAACCCTGAAAATCCCCTTTTGTATAGGGCATTTCCAATCAAAGTGTACTTTTGGGCTAGACTCCTTATTGCTTTCTTTTCATCAGTCGTGGCTTCTTCAGGGTACGACTGATCTTTACAATACTTCGCTATCTCAAAGTACCATGCCTTTTCCTCATCGTCTAACTCTTCTTCTAGCTCCAGTAGCATGACTTCAGCTTTATCCTGCCTTTCCAACTTCTTCAACATTTCATCCTTAACCCAGAGAATGACGAGGTTCTGAACAGCGGGGGTATTGTGTCGTGTAATTTGAATGCTGCCAAAATCCCCGGGATAACACATATTGAGAGTTGAAGTGATGGTAGCAAGAGCGTCACCTAGAAGATTCTGATGACGGGGGACATGGATGAAAATCAGTTGGAGAATAGCTTGGCATAGGCTGAGGCAAGTTCTTGATATGTCTTAAGCTTTGGGTCACGAGTGATGTACTTGGTGAGCACTTGGCGCAAGACTAGCTGGCTATCAGCTACAAATTGCAGATGGGTGACACCATAGAAATGAGCGAGTTCCAAGCCAGCCAACAGAGCCTCATATTCGGCCATGTTGTTGCTGGCAGGAAACTCTAGTTTATAAGCTTGGGGGATGGTGACACTCTAAGGTGATAGCAGAGCAATCCCAATACCCTTTCCTTGGGAGTTCAGAGCTCCATCAAAATATAGTGTCCACATGGGATCAGATTGGCTAAGGGACATTAATTCATCATCTGGAAACTCTGAACGAACTGGATTGAACTGGGGAATAGGGTGATGAGCGAGATGCTCTGCTATTGCATAGCCCTTGATGGATTTCTGCTGAATGTAGGTGATTTTGAACTGAGAAAGGAAGCTTTGCCAACATACTAGCCTATCAGTTAGAACAGATTTTTCAAGGAGGAATTTGATAGGATTCATTCGGGCTATGAGATGGACTTCGTGAGCGAGAAAGTAGTGCTTCAATTTCTGCACTACCCATACGAGCAAGGCACATTTTTCTCCATTGTTGTGTACTGTTGCTCGCAGGGATTGAGAAGCTTGGATAGGTAGTATGCTGCCCTCTCCTTGCCATCTTCGTCTACTTGCGTAAGGATAGCTCCTTCCGAGTCTTCCAGGACATATGCATAGAGAATGAGAGGTTTGCCTAGAGTCGGTGGCGTTAGGATAGGGGGATTAGGCAAAATCCTTGAGTCTGTCAAAGGCCGCCTGACACTTCTCGTCCCAATGGAATTTGACTCTCGGCTTGGTGAGGTCGTAGAAGGGTCTACACCTCTGCGAGTGTTGGGAGATGAATCGGCGAATAAATTGCAACCTCCAATAAGACCTCATACTTCCTTCAAATTCTTGGGAGGGGGCATTTCTCTATTGCCTTCACTTGTTGGGATCAATTTCTATACCTCTTGCTCACGATGAAACCTAGATGCTTACCCGACGAAAACTAAATACACACTTCTTGGGTTCATTTTTAACTGATATTCTCTTGACCATTGCAAGACTTTAGTAGAACCCCAGGATGCTAAGCCATAGTCTTGGACTTTACTACCAAGTCATCCACATATACCTCAATAAAAGATATGGATCATGTCATGAAAGATAGCCATCATAGCTCTTTGATAAGTGGCTCCGGCATTCTTGAGTCAAATGGCATGACCATATAACAGTAGGTCCCCCATGGTGTAGTGAACGAGGCCTTTTCCTGGTCTTCCTCAGCCAACTTGATTTGCTGTACCCTGAGAATCCATCCATGAAGAAGATGGTTTCATACCCGGTCGTGTTGTCTACGAGCATGTCCAAGTGAGCAACGGGAAATCATCTTTAGGACACGCGTGGTGAGGTCCCGAAAATCGATACAAATCCTGACTCTCCATCTTTTTCATAACTGGGACGTGTTTGCCACCCAATTTGGATATAACCCAACTCTAATGAATCTGGCTTTGTGGAAGCCTATCGACCTCATTTCAATTTCAAAGCCATCTGAGGGTGGAAACGCCTCAACCGCTGCTTAATGGCAATGGACCTTGGCTTAAGAGTAAGACGTGTTTACTAGCACGGTGTCCAAGCGCCTTGTAGCTCGATGCGAATGTGTCCTTGTATCTCTAAGAACTCGATTAATTGCCTCCTCTTCAGTTGGTGACAAATTACTACTTATGAGGACGGTCCTAGGATCTTCCTTAGTTCCCAGATTGATTTCCTGGTGATTTCCTCTACGGCAGCTGACGGGTTCATGAAATCTCTTCAATCCTCTTGCGAAGGCGTCGTCCTCGTCCTCAAACTCTTATCACCTTCCTCAATCGGCGTCTCATCATCTATGATCTCATAGACTTCGAACCCATCATCAATTAAGCATACTGACTACATGTATTCTATTTCTGGCAACTGTAAAGGCTCTTCTACAAATTCTGGCAGTGCTAGTCATGCCTTGCATCTGCGGGCAAGATCTGTGAGGAATCGAGGGGGAACCCTCCTACCCTTGGACTTCTTTGGATACTGCCCCTAGCTTGCTACTACTCTTCCTAGACTCGATTTACAGCTACTGGAATCTACAACAAAAGGGAGGATTCAGGAAAAGCAGTGAAGATTTCCGCGAGAGGGGCAGAGGATTTAAAGCAGTAAAGGACTCCCTTGAGGGGGAAGATGGAGAAGAATCTATAGTAGGAAAAGCATTATGAACAGGATCCCATGCAGGGGAATATTGAAAGTAGTAGAAGGATTTCCCTGCATGGGGGAAGGTGGAGGATAATTTATAGTGGTAAAAGTAGTAAAGTTAGAATCCCCTGTGGGGAGATGCGGAGAAACATTTATAGTGGAAGAACTTCCTTGCGTAAGGAAAGTAGAGTTATTGAAAGCAGTAAGGCCCCCCTACATGGAGGTGGGAGAATTATGGAAAGCAGTAAAGCCCCTTGCATGGAAGGGAAGAACTATTGAAAGCTGAAACCCCCCCTGCGTAGGGGGGAAAATTATTGAAAGTAGTGATGGTCCCCTGTGGGGAGGGAAACGAGAGGTTGGTCAGAGGACTGGGGAGGAGTGACCCGTTGGCTCGGGCACACTCGGAAGCGAGGAAGGAGGTTTCCTCGAAGGAGATGGCAGAATCGGCCATGGAGAAGCTAGTGTCTCTAAGGCCCCTCCGGTATTTGGTGCACACAAAGGGAGGGGGCGAGGGCGTGACCACCAAATGGGAGAGCTGGGAGACAAGCGCAAGCTCAATGGAAGGGAATCAGGGTTAGGGAGTGCAAGTACCTGCTCGGGGGGATTCTGGGAGATTTCTAAGTAGGGCATTGGGCCCAGAGAATGCTCAGGAAAGGAAAGAAGACCACATGGTGGCTCGGAGGACAGAGGTTGCAATGCTTGGGGAGAGAAAGGGAAGGTGGTTGCGTCGCTCGAAGTAGGTGTGTTTGATCAGAGAGAGAACTAGGGCTGGGCGCAGCCCGAAGAAGGAGGAGGGCACGCGCATTGCTCGAAGAGGGGGAGGAATAGGCGTGTGCCTAGAGGAATAGGGAGTATGGGCAGTTCGCCCAGGGGAGCGAGAGATGCAGGCATGCTGCCTGGGATGAGGGGGGGGAATGAGCACGTTGCTCGGAGGGGGATGTGAGCGTGTTGCTCGGGGAAGAAATGAGGAAAGTTAAACTGTTAGCTGGTGGGGAGGAGGGAGTAGGTACGTGGCCCGAGGAAAAGGAAGACACGGGCGCATTGCCAGAGGACGATGAGGGGACGGGTGCGTTGCCTGGATGAAGCTGGATGAATGGGCGCGTTGTCCAGAACAGAAATTAAAGAAGGTCGATACCCAGAACAACAGCTAAAGTGGGCGGTTGCCCAGAACGACGATGAAGCAGCACGATGCCAGGACAGAAATTAAGGTGGGCACGCTGCCCGAAATGGAAATTAAGGCGGGTACGATGCCCAAGATAGAAACTAAAATGGCGCGTGCCCGAAGGAGAAGCTGGAATAGGCGCGATGCCCGGAGGTGTGAAATGGAGCGGGCGCGATGCCCAGGGGTGAAATTGAGCGGGTGCGATGCCCGGGGAGGATATCAGTGGGCGTTGTGCCGAGGGTGATGTTGAGATGAGGGTGGTGCCAGAAGGGATAGGGCCTGCCCTGAGCTTTGTTGTTGTGGCGGTCTTCAGCTTGTGGCTTTGTTCTGCCTGGCTGCCTGCTGCTCTGTTTCTGTTGGGGCAAAGAGCTGGCCCAGGGATGCCGCGACATCACTTATGTTAAACCAGCGGCTCCATTCCGGCTCTGTCTCAGCCCTCTTGATATACTTAGGCAGGCTATGTCTGCCTGCAGTTTGGTACGTGGCTGAAGGTTGATGACGGGCAGATTTAGCCGGACGGTGGATGTCTGTTCATTTCCTTGCTGCAGCGGCCCCCTTTGAGTGCTCCCACAAGACCATGTAAGAGGATGCCTTGGTTGTTGCTTTGTTCTGCCTACTTTGTAACCCAGCCCTGCTCTGGGTCTCATTTTGCAGTCCTTGACAGCCTTGCCCTCCCTGCAACTATGCTCCAGCCCTTTGCTCGGCTGGTACCCCATTTGCCTCATATATGGCATCCTTCTCAGTGATGATCTTGCTTCTCCTGACAACAACATTGACAGGTGATTTGCTCGGCCTGGATACACGCTGGGTGCCTCCATTAATGACATGAACGGCTAGTAGGTCGGCTAAATGGATAAGGACAGAATTATCGGTCATGGCATCCACTTCTACAATGGCGGCTTGCTAGCCACCTTGATGACTCGTCCCTTCTAGGGAAACTGAGGCATTGATGGATGGTCAATATAATTGCACCCAGGGTTGAATGAATGGCCTTCCCAGGATCATACAGAAACTCGGGTCCATGTCTAAAATGTGGGAGTCCATTACGGTGATGGATGGGCCCAGCCCAATTTTTAGTGTGACGAACCGCTCGGCGGCCTACTGGTGTTGTCGTAGGCCGTAACAGTGATGGCAGAGGGTCGGATTGACTGCATAGTTACTCCGCAGAGCTCTAATGTGTGGAGGACACAACATTGATTGACGTCCTGAATCCACAAACACCAAGACACGTGGATCCGTTGATGTTGCTGTGAGACATAAGGCGTACCGCTGAAACTCGGCCGATGCTAACTCATCTTCATGAAATGTAATGGTCGGATGCGAACTCCTGGGTGTCAGGACTGCACAATCTGATTTACTGGCATGTATTCACTCACCATGACCTTCTGCAAGTAGGCATAAGAGCTTCCTGGTGTAATACTGATCTCTTGATTAATTCTAGGATGGATATTCTGGACGGAGTCATTCCAGATGTTTCAGCAGATCATAAGAGTGCCGGGGGGACTCCTTTTACTGGCCTTTCTTCTTGGAGTACTGGGGCCTGTTCCTGTTGCAGGGGGAATACTTGTTGAACATATGCCCACTCTGGAGTTGTCAATCCCGAGAATTAAGTAGCGGATGTTAATGATGCGGAATCATTCGAGTCGATATCCCGAGACGTGAACAGTCGGCAAAAAGCCTCTAGCTAGCACACACTAATGTATAACAACATACATCATCATAGGGCCCAAATATTGAACTCAACTATCTTGTATTCAAATCTCAACTCATTGTATTCCAATGGAAAACTATTACAGGACTAAGACTCAATAAAAGGAAAGTACATTTTGTTCTCACTTCCTACTACATGATTCTAACGCTCAAAGGAAACTAACTATAAGCTAGATACATAGGGGATTGCTCATCACTCGGACGCTTCCATCCTCGACTTGCTATCCCTCTTGAACTTCTGTCACCTAGATTGGGTAAAATTAGGGATGAGCAAATAGCCCAGTAGGATTATATCTCAATGTGCGTGCAATGATAGAAGTGATTAACAGTTTAGAACTAGTAAGCACGATGATTGTAATGATATGATGTACGAATAAAAACTTATAAATATGATACATGAAACAAGCTAGATAGAGAGATCATGATTAGAACAAGATTTTAGAACAAGATCACACGATAGAAACTAGCATAGATCACTTTGTACAAGCACGCAAGATTTCACTTGATGACAAGAATGGCAAGATATTCACTAATTGCAATAAATGTAGGATGGCCATATCACGCAAGCAAGCAAGCAGCACGAGCAGGATAATATAACACTAACAGGCACGTAGACACTAATGTACACCAAGGAAAAAGATCCATCAGATGTACACTAGGTTGCGACGACCCTCATTATACCGGTACGGTTATACCAACCCACGTCGGTATAGCGAGCGTCATCACAGTGGGACATTTACCCAACAATGACATTCAGCTGAGATACACGTGAATATAAGAACAGAGTAGCGGAAGTAAAAGAACCACTGTCTTCATTCATTCATCATCCACATTTAACATACATGATTCGATAACATTTAGAGAACTAAAATCCACATAATTTAAATTGCTGAAAATCAAATACATAGATGTCCATACTTATACATTCTTCCATGATAATGCTAGTACAATGTTCAATTTACATACTATGAAAATCACAAAATGTCACAAGTACTCCAACACTCTAATCTCCGCGCTCGGAGTCGGTCTCCAACGTCTCCTCCACAAGTGTCTCGTCACCAACTACACCTGTACGCCGAAGCAAGTAGTGAGTCTAAAAGACTCCGCAAGTAATTCTACACATACCGTACATGCACATATCATAGTAGGTTCTACATACACATTCACAAGACACAACATGTAGCATGCTTGACATTAAATTTTACAACCTATCATGGTGAATCTACAATTTAAACACATGGACTATGCTTTCAGATTTCCTAAAATAGAATCACCTATCACATGCTTTCTATTCATTCCTCACATAAAATCTACCTTCAACCAACTAAGACATGAAAGCCATTAACATGAATTCCGAGCATGCATGAAAGGAAACATACCTAACATGGAATCTACACATTCCTACGCATATACGTAACCATTTTACATGCTTTAAGCTTGCTGGTTTTACATGCTTTAGCAACCATAATCTAACACATGAGAGCTACAACAACGATTAAATCACAACATGTGAACAACCAAGTATGGAAGTTGTTTATATATGCTTAACAATTATCCCTAGCATGGATTCTAGGCATTTTGCATACATAAACATGATCATAACATAGTAAAGCTACTGTTTAAGCATGATTTCAGATTGTCATAACATGGATTACAAACTCACATCCTCACATTTTGGTTTCACATTTTTACACAATTTCAAATTCGCATATTTCACACTTTACACATGCACTTTTACACATTGTTCACATTCACATTTTTCACATGAACACATACACATTTACACATTCACATTTAGTGCCGTGACACATAGTCCAAACCACCAAAGAAGGACACAACACATCACATCACATAGACGCCATCTAGGCAATACAATGGCGACTCTTGGACTGCGCAGACCGGGAGAACAAGTCTCCACCCTAACCAGTGGTACTTGTCCACCTCCAGGATTTCCCCCTAATGCCCTTAGGGTCACAACACATTGAACCTTCTCAGGGGGACTTTTCCCTGATACGGTTCCACTGCCCTCTGTGGAAGCAATGTCACACTTGGCACAATTTACACATTACACGTTTTCCGATTTAAGCACTTAGTTTAGCACATGACACTCACATCTCACTCACTCACACACATGGTGCTCTGTTTTCCTGACATGACACTACAATTACAGAAATTTAGTGCTCAGGAAATTTCACTAATCAGGTTGCTATATACAAAATCAAATCATTTTTACAACGGCATGCATTAGTTTCACATTTTTACATGGAAAATTCATATTGCATCATATACTGGTCCAAATGACCTGAAATTTTAACCACAGCTAATTTCGGGTTTAGGTTCTTCATGCAAAATTTCAGATTTTTCTAAGCTAAAACGAAATTACAGAAAATCTAACATTAATTCCACATGCTATCCGCAATTCGATTTACATGGAGTTGAACACAAGCACAATTTTAACAACTCACTGTCTGAACCCTAGCATGCATAGAGCCACATGATTTATTCCCGAATTTATTGGGCAATACACAATTTACGGAAGATTTATCGTGACCTACGCATGATTTCTATTTCCCAAAACAGAAAATTCAATAAATCATACAAGCATAGAAAATTCCAGAAATTCAGAGCACAGACAGGGTTGTACATACATGGTCTAACAAAATTAGGGCAACATGATTTTACCACGGATTATCAGGATAATGGTGAGAACATACACATGAACATTCTTCCACATGCTTTCAAATATGTAAATAACTCTACCATCCACCAAATAAGTGTACATTCACATTCCCATCCATCACATTAGCTAGTATACATAGCATATAAGAGATTACATTATATCCTCATCGTGAAACATATCGAAATTAATCATATAGAAGGGCAGAACAGCTTGCTGTTCTGCTCAGATGAACTTAGCGGCAAGCTATGGCCGCTAATTAATGTTAACGGCATAATCGCTGGACGCTAAGCATGATCTTAGCGGCAAGGGATATTGCCGTTAAGGTCAGGTCTGTGCAAAACACAGACCCGAGCTCCAAAGATGGGGTGAATTTGGGGGTCTAGGACACGAGGGAAAATACATAAAAATGGTAAAACCATCCTAGACACATACATGAACACTATGGGTAGGGTACTTGCCTTTTAGGTATACTCCAAAGGGATCAAAAGGCTTGGTGAAGCTCTCCTTGGGCTGTCCCAAGAAGTTCCCAACCAGCCTCCAAGATGGCCTTCCTCCGGGTTCTTGAGCAAGCTCCAGTGCAATCCGAGGTCGGGGATGCCTTCCTCGATGATCCAGCAAGCTCCTTGATGCAGCAGGTGGCCGGATCAAGCTTCAGAACTTCAGATTTTGGGTTGCAAAGGTGAGGGTTTCTCACAGTCCGAAAATAGGGTTTCACTCCTTTCTCTTCTTCCTCTCTTGCAAAGGGGCAAAGAGAAGGCTTAGGGTTGTAAAAATGGCTTTGTATATAGCCAAAGACCTCTCACCCACGCAGGAGGTGATGTGATACCCCTTTCAGACCGTTGGGGACAGCTCCCCAATGGTTGGGGTGGCTTGCTTCCGGAATTTCGGGTCTGCAACGCATGCAGGTCAGAGAAATTGGCGTCCACATCGCTGGACGCTGGACTTAGTGTTGGCGTCCATAGGGTTGACGCCGACACAACATCGACGTCTACTGATATTGACGCCAATCTGGCCTTCGGCCAGAACTCTAAAACATGCAGAAACCATGCACATCTTACACCTATATACATGCCATATGTATGTATTAACATGTACACACTACCATCATACAATACATACATTATTTATACCTAAATTATACACATACACACATAAGTATACTAATTAATACATACGTAGATACATACATACGTACATACACAACATGAATTATTTACATGCAATTCAATAATGTAACAAAATTCGAGGGCCTTACACCCTCTCCCCCTTAAAAGAAACTTCGTCCTCGAAGTTAGAACGACGCTACTCAAACAAAAGGGGATACTTCTTCTTCATCGCATCCTCAAGCTCCCAAGTAGCCTCCTCTCGTGAGAAGTTCCGCCAGAGAACTTTCACCGACGCAATACTCTTGTTCCGGAGATGCTGAACCTTCCGGTCAAGAATAGCTACTGGTTGCTCGACATACGACAGATCTGGCTGAATCTCCACTGGCTCATGACTAATCACATGAGACGGATCTCGGACATACTTCCTGAGCATCGAAACGTGGAACACAGGATGAACACTAGCCAAAGCTGGGGGTAAGGCTAGCTCATATGCCACGCTGCCCAAACGTCTGAGAATCTCATATGGGCCAATGAACCTAGGGCTCAACTTACTATGCCTGCCAAATCTGACAACACCTCGAGTAGGCGATATCTTCAAGAAGACATGATCGCCAACCTCGAACTCAAGATCCTTCCTCCTGTTGTCGGCATAGCTCTTCTGCCTATCCTGTGCCGCAACAAGCCTCTTCCTGATAAGCTGGACCTTATCCGAAGTCTCCTGAACTAACTCCGGACCGATCAACTGCCTATCACCAGTCTCCTCCCAACATAAAGGAGATCTGCAGGGCCTACCATACAACGCCTCGAATGGAGCCATACCAATACTTGCATGAAAGCTGTTGTTGTATGCGAACTCCACTAGAGGTAGATGACGCTCCCAATCATCCTTCCAATCCAGCACACACGCTCTCAACATATCCTCGAGCGTCTGGATAGTCCTCTCGGACTGTCCATCAGTCTGGGGATGAAACGCCGAACTGAGCTTCAGCTCCGAACCTAAAGCATCCTGAAGACCCTTCCACAACCTCGAAGTAAATCTCGGATCTCGATCCGAAATGATCGACTTCGGCACACCATGCAATCTAATGATACTACTAACATACAATCTAGCTAAACTCTCTACTGACTGCTTCTTCTTCATAGGCAAGAAATGAGCAGTCTTCGAGAATCTATCTACAACTACCCAAATCGAGTCATTGCCCCTTCTAGATCGAGGCAAACCCGAAACAAAGTCCATAGTGACAGCTTCCCACTTCCACACTGGGATGTCCATCCTTTGCATAAGGCCGGATGGTCGCTGTCGCTCGGCTTCACTTGCTGGCATACTAAACACCGGGATACATAATCCGCTACATCCCTCTTCATGCCAGACCACCAAAATGATCTCTTCAAATCCTGGTACATCTTGTGTTACCCGGATGAATAGAGAATCGCGATCTATGAGCCTCCGCTAACACATGCTCACGGACATCTACTAAATCGGGGACACAAACACGGTGCTGAAATCTAATCACACCGTCCTCATCACGAGCAATGCCTGCCTTGCCCACTAACTCTAAGAGTCTAGGGTCGGCTCCCTGTTGCTCGATCACTCATCCAAAACCGAGGACCTAAGAGATAACTGAGCTACAAAAGCCTGGCATAGCGATGGCTCTAACTCAGTCAACGCGCAAGCCGCATCCTCCAACATCTTCCAATCCTGCTGGAGAGATGGCCTCTTTCTACTCAGAGCATCCGCTACAACATTCGCCTTTCCAGGGTGATACTGAAGGTCGAAGTCATAGTCCTTCAAGAACTCAATCCATCTCCTCTGCCTCAGGTTTAATTCCTTTTGGGAGAAAAGATACTTAAGCTCTTGTGGTCGGTAAACACCTCAAATCTGACACCATAAAGATAGTGCCTCCAGATCTTTAGTGCATGAACCACTGCTGCGAGCTCCAAGTCATGAGTCGGATAGTTCTTCTCATGCTCCTTCAACTGACGAGAAGCATAAGCCACTACCCTTTCCTGCTGCATGAGCACACAGCCTAAACCAATCCGAGACGCATCCGTGTAGATAGCAAAACCCTCTACACCGCTCGGTAAGACTAACACCGGGGCTGTCGTGAGCTTAGTCTTCAATAATTGAAAACTACTCTCACACTTCTCAGACCAAACAAACTTCACTCCCTTTCTGGTAAGCTGAGTCAAAGGGGCGGCGATGGATGAAAATCCCTCAATAAATCGCCGATAGTAACCAGCTAAACCAATAAAACTACGAATCTCCGAAGGGGTCTTGGGAACCTCCCAATCCATAACTGCCTGGACCTTTGCTGGATCCACTGCAACACCAGCACCGGAGATAACATCCCGAGGAAATGAACCTCGCGCAACCAAAAATCGCACTTGCTGAACTTAGCATACAGCTTGTGCTCACGAAGAACCTCTAACACTAACCGCAAATGCTGACGGTGTGTGGCCTCGTCCGGAGAGTAAACCAGCACATCATCAATAAACACCACGACAAAGCTATCTAAATAAGGCCTAAACACCCTGTTCATGAGATCCATGAACACTGCAGGGGCATTGGTCAATCCGAAAGGAAGGACCAAAAACTCATAATGTCCATAACGGGTTCTAAACGCCGTCTTGGACACATCCTCACTCCGAATCCTCAACTGATGATAACCAGATCGCAAGTCAATCTTAGAAAAGACTGATGCATCTCGCAACTGGTCAAACAAGTCATCAATACGAGGTAAGGGATACCTGTTCTTCACAGTCACTTGGTTCAGCTTCCTGTAGTCAATGCATAACCTAAGTGACCGTCTTTCTTCTTGACGAATAATACAGGTGCGCCCCAAGGGGAAACACTAGGGCGAATAAATCCCTTATCTAGCAACTCTTGCAACTGCCTCCTCAACTCGGCTAACTCCGCAGGTGCCATCCGATATGGAGCCTTCGAGATAGGAGAGGTGCCCGGAAGCAACTCTATGGTAAACTCTATCTCTCTATCCGGTGGCAAACCAGACAAATCATCAGGAAAGACGTCTGGAAAATCCTGCACTACCTCAATCTCTGCAAGAGTAGGTGACTCATCAGCCTCTGGCACTAGTACCACGCTGGCAAGAAAAGCGTCACAACCCTTGTTCACCATGCGCATCGCCTTCATGGCAGAGATGACTAACTTTCCCGCCAAGTTCCTTGGCAAGGGATGAGAGAACTCGTCCTCACCAGGAATGCGGAAAACAATCCTCTTCCGACGACAATCCACTAACGCATAGTGCTCCTCTAGCCAATCCAGACCAAGAATAGCATCATAGTCCTTCATCTTTAGCAAGAAGAAACACCCATCTAGGATTCTATCCTCAATGCACACAGGTAACGACGGAATGCACTTCCTAGTCGATACCGTACCCGCAGGGGTGTGCACAGACAAAGGGACCTCTAAATCCTCAGACTCTATACCTGACTCTAGGGCTAACTGCCTAGCGAACCGCTCGGAAATGAACGAGTGAGTAGCACCCGTATCAAACAAAACCCGAGCGTGCACACCTAAAAGCAAAACCGTACCTTCGGTGACATGCTCCGCCTGCTCGGCGTCCTCGCGAGCTAAAGCAAACACTCGAGCTGGGGCTCGAGGCCTTCCTGGTCTTCCTGTAGCTGGCGCCGCTGCCGCTACTGCCGCTGGGGCTGGCGCTCCGCGCTGGACTCCCTGCTGAAGTCTTGGGCAATCCTTGATCTTGTGGTCGCTGCTTCCGCACTTCAAGCACTTGCCCGTAATCATCCAACATTCGGTACCACCATGTGTCTTCCCACAGTGGGGACACTCTTTCTTCACACCAGGGGAACGTACAGAGGGTACCTGAGAACTGCCGACTGCCACGGATCGCTGCGGTGTCTGGTACACTGCTTTCTTCTTGTCTTGCCGTTGGAATGTCGCTGCTGGCCTCTTCTGCGAAGCTTTCTTTTCTTCCAGGTATTGCTCCATCTCTCCCTCCTGCCTACAAGCAGCACTGAGGGCCTCGTCCAACGTGCGGTGGTCAAATGCCACGAGTCTCGTCCGCAGTGATGGCTTGAGTCCCATCACGAACTTCTTTGTCTTCCTGCGCTCGTCTGCCACGATGTGAGGTGCATATTTAGAGAGTTCAGAAAATCTTGCCTCATATTCCAGCACAGTCATGGAGCCTTGAGCCAAAGATAGGAATTCCTGCTCCATCCGATCTTGCACATGCTCGGGGACGAACTTGGCCCGAAAGAGCCTCACGAACTCGTCCCAAGCAACATCGATAGCTCCGTCCTCAAACCGGGTACGCAGCAATGAAGCCCACCATACATCAGCTCTTTCCTGCAGTACACCGCTCATAAGCACCATCTAAACAAATCTAGCTTAACAACATACAAGCATATAAACTAAAGCATACCTGTAGCATGTAGGTGGCCAATGTAACCTTATCCTCATCTGCACACCTGATGGCTCGGAAGATCTTTTCTATCTCCCTCATCCAGCTTTCAGCCAACAAAGGATCGCTCTCCCCTTAAAAGAGGGTGGCAGCATCCTCTTGAATCTCTCCATGGTAGAAGGTCCACCATGGTCCTGAGCTGGTACTTGAGCCTGCTACATCACAGCAAACAATACACAATCAACACAATATCACATAATTAATAAAACAGACTATTAATCCTTTTATTAGTCTAACCTGAGCCTCCAACTGAGCCTGGAGTGCTGCCTGGGTATGAGCCTGCGTCTGCATGGCTTGCACCAGACCTTGCATGAATACTCCATAATCCACAGGCGGCGGTGGGGGAAGTACAGGACCTTGCGGTGCCGGGGCCTGCTGCTCCGCCCGCTCGTCACGTCTCGGCTCGTCCTCACGGGCCGGCGCTCCGCCACGCCTACCTCTCGAAGCCATGGCTGTAATAAATTTCAGCCACCATTAGAGCTAGGTTACTAAGTTTTCTAACCATTTCTTATCTATTTTTCATTCATTATTAATCAATTCTACACATGTGGGACTTAGCATGTAATGAAGATGATGACTTATGTATATTCATGTGCAATCTCAACCGGTGCTCTGATACCAATCTCTGCGACGACCCTCATTATACCGGTACGGTTATACCAACCCACGTCGGTATAGCGAGCGTCATCACAGTGGGACATTTACCCAACAATGACATTCAGCTGAGATACACGTGAATATAAGAACAGAGTAGCGGAAGTAAAAGAACCACTGTCTTCATTCATTCATCATCCACATTTAACATACATGATTCGATAACATTTAGAGAACTAAAAGTCCACATAATTTAAATTGCTGAAAATCAAATACATAGATGTCCATACTTATACATTCTTCCATGATAATGCTAGTACAATGTTCAATTTACATACTATGAAAATCACAAAATGTCACAAGTACTCCAACACTCTAATCTCCGCGCTCGGAGTCGGTCTCCAACGTCTCCTCCACAAGTGTCTCGTCACCAACTACACCTGTACGCCGAAGCAAGTAGTGAGTCTAAAAGACTCCGCAAGTAATTCTACACATACCGTACATGCACATATCATAGTAGGTTCTACATACACATTCACAAGACACAACATGTAGCATGCTTGACATTAAATTTTACAACCTATCATGGTGAATCTACAATTTAAACACATGGACTATGCTTTCAGATTTCCTAAAATAGAATCACCTATCACATGCTTTCTATTCATTCCTCACATAAAATCTACCTTCAACCAACTAAGACATGAAAGCCATTAACATGAATTCCGAGCATGCATGAAAGGAAACATACCTAACATGGAATCTACACATTCCTACGCATATACGTAACCATTTTACATGCTTTAAGCTTGCTGGTTTTACATGCTTTAGCAACCATAATCTAACACATGAGAGCTACAACAACGATTAAATCACAACATGTGAACAACCAAGTATGGAAGTTGTTTATATATGCTTAACAATTATCCCTAGCATGGATTCTAGGCATTTTGCATACATAAACATGATCATAACATAGTAAAGCTACTGTTTAAGCATGATTTCAGATTGTCATAACATGGATTACAAACTCACATCCTCACATTTTGGTTTCACATTTTTACACAATTTCAAATTCGCATATTTCACACTTTACACATGCACTTTTACACATTGTTCACATTCACATTTTTCACATGAACACATACACATTTACACATTCACATTTAGTGCCGTGACACATAGTCCAAACCACCAAAGAAGGACACAACACATCACATCACATAGACGCCATCTAGGCAATACAATGGCGACTCTTGGACTGCGCAGACCGGGAGAACAAGTCTCCACCCTAACCAGTGGTACTTGTCCACCTCCAGGATTTCCCCCTAATGCCCTTAGGGTCACAACACATTGAACCTTCTCAGGGGGACTTTTCCCTGATACGGTTCCACTGCCCTCTGTGGAAGCAATGTCACACTTGGCACAATTTACACATTACACGTTTTCCGATTTAAGCACTTAGTTTAGCACATGACACTCACATCTCACTCATTCACTCATTCACACACATGGTGCTCTGTTTTCCTGACATGACACTACAATTACAGAAATTTAGTGCTCAGGAAATTTCACTAATCAGGTTGCTATATACAAAATCAAATCATTTTACAACGGCATGCATTAGTTTCACATTTTTACATGGAAAATTCATATTGCATCATATACTGGTCCAAATGACCTGAAATTTTAACCACAGGCTAATTTCGGGTTTAGGGTTCTTCATGCAAAATTTCAGATTTTTCTAAGCTAAAACGAAATTACAGAAAATCTAACATTAATTCACATGCTATCCGCAATTCGATTTAACATGGAGTTGAACACAAGCACAATTTTAACAACTCACTGTCTGAACCCTAGCATGCATAGAGCCACATGATTTATTCCCAAATTTATTGGGCAATACACAATTTACGGAAGATTTATCGTGACCTACGCATGATTTCTATTTCCCAAAACAGAAAATTCAATAAATCATACAAGCATGGAAAATTCCAGAAATTCAGAGCACAGACAGGGTTGTACATACATGGTCTAACAAAATTAGGGCAACATGATTTTACCACGGATTATCAGGAAAATGGTGAGAACATACACATGAACATTCTTCCACATGCTTTCAAATATGTAAATAACTCTACCATCCACCAAATAAGTGTACATTCATTTCCATCCATCACATTAGCTAGTATACATAGCATATAAGAGATTACATTATATCCTCATCGTGAAACATATCGAAATTAATCATATAGAAGGGCAGAACAGCTTGTGTTCTGCTCAGATGAACTTAGCGGCAAGCTATGGCCGCTAATTAATGTTAGCGGCATAATCGTGGACGCTAAGCATGATCTTAGGCAAGGGATATTGCCGTTAAGGTCAGGTCTGTGCAAAACACAGACCCGAGCTCCAAAGATGGGGTGAATTTGGGGGTCTAGGACACGAGGGAAAATACATAAAAATGGTAAAACCATCCTAGACACATACATGAACACTATGGGTAGGGTACTTGCCTTTTAGGTATACTCCAAAGGGATCAAAAGGCCTGTCCCAAGAAGTTCCCAACCAGCCTCCAAGATGGCCTTCCTCCGGTTCTTGAGCAAGCTCCAGTGCTATAAGGCCCCGAAATTTCCTTTTCTTTTCCCGCTTGTATTTTAGTATATGATGTTTGCTTGTTCTTGCAAAATGGCGTACATGAAAATGGTGCATATTATAATTGTAATTTTGCATGTGTATATGCGTGGTTGTATACTATTATCGTGAATATAAGTAATTGGCAAATTTTGTGTATAAGGTATCGGTTTGAATATTATGCAAGTACAATCTAAATTTTGAAGTATACCTTATATTACCCCTTTCATGGATATTGCGTGCGAATATATGAAGTGCATATGTGTATGTACGTATGTAGGTTATCTTATGCGTGTAATAATTGTATACCTAATTCTACATATATAACACCTTGGTATACTTATGTATGCATATGTATGTTTAGTTGTAAACATTGTTCATTGCGTGGTGTAGTTAATGTGTACATTGTACTTCGTACATTGCATGTACATATAGAGCGCAAGTATGGTAGGTGTATTTAGTAGTGTATATGGTAATTCCATGCTCCTTATGAATAACATGCATGTATTTTTATGACATTTAGGTGAGAATAAGCAATTAGCTAAATTGTGCATATTGTACATATTAAGGAATCCCATGCATATAGTACTTAAGTGATGTTGTGCAAGTTAATCTAATTACCGGTGTGCATGTGGTATCTATCTATTACGTGCATAATGTACATAAGTATGTTACATCCGTGTATGTATGCTATATATATGCCAAATCAAGTGAGTGCAAGCAAGAACTATTTTATTGAATAGATTATTCCTAGCTAACTTAATTCATATTGTCTTCTAATGATCTTTGAAACCCTTGCAATTCTTGTCACTTTATTTTGCCGCATGTTGCATCATGCTTATGTAAAACATCACGTACGCGTAGGTAGATATCTACGTACGTATTAGGTAGTTGTGCTTGGGTATGCATGTGAATAATTATATGGTAAATATGGTTTGAATGCATGGTGTGACAGTGTGTATACTATGTTACATACATTGTATGTATATATGTATAAGTTGAACATGATTCCTACATGATTTTAAGTTCTGGCCGAAGGGCCAATTGGCGTCAACATGGGTGGACGCCCATGAGGTGTCGGCGTCCATATCGATGGACGCCAAGCCTTAAGTAGCCGTCCATATATGTGGACGTTTACTTCTATGACCTGCATGCACAGCAGACCCAGAATTCCGGGACAAGCAACCCCAGCCATTGGGGAGCTGTCCCCAATGGTTGTGAAAGCCTCACATCACCATCTGCGTGAAAGGAGAGGTCTCTCTCCTTTAAACCAAACCCTCTTTGCAACCCCAAAACCATCCTTGGACTCTTTGCAAGAAGGAGAAGGAAACCCTAAGCCTGTGAGAAACCTGAGCTTTGAGAGCTCAGATCCGGCGATTTGGAGCCTCTTCCGGCGATCTCTACGACTAGAAGCTAGCTGGACGTAGGAGAAGGCTTCCCCAGCCTCAGACTGGTAGCTACAACACCACAGAAGACGAGTAAAGGAGTTTTGGAGGCTTCTTGGACTGCCCAAGAGAGCTTCATCGCCCATTTTCACCCCTTTGGAGGTTTTTAGAAGGCAAGTAACCCATAGATCTCAATCCCATACATGTGCCCTAGGTCCCAGCAAATTTGTGGATTTAAATCGTGTCCTGGACCCTCCCTTTCACTCTGTATTTGGAGTTCGTTCTGTGCTCTTACACAAATAGGAACTTGGCGTCAATACCCTTGACGCCAAGATCTCCCATCGGCGTCCAGCGATCGTGCCGTCCAAACCCTTGAACGGCCAGAGGCTGCCGCTAAGTTCTTCAGGATAGAACAGTGAGCTGTTCTTACTGGTAGATGATTATTTTCGATATGTTTTCGCAATGAGGATATAGTGTAAATTTTATATGCTATGTAAAATAGATAATGTGATGTGTGTGGAAATTTCTGCATTTTTTTTTGTGGATGACATAATTTTTAGATTATTGAAATACATGTTGGAAAAAAATGGAGTTGGCATGTTTCACCTACTGTCTACATGATTCCTGAGGAATTAAATGCCCTAGATTTTTCTATACCATGTGTATATGTATCAGTCCATGCCCTGAAATTTGAGAATTTTTCCATGACTGTGGGATTTATTGGAATTTCTGTTTGGAAATGGAAGACATGCGTAGAATTTGTAAAATTTACAGTAAATTGTGTGCTTTGCAATAAATCAAGGGAAAATTTCTGTGATGATGATTATGTTAGGATCAGGGTTGTGAATGGTTAAATCTGATGTTCGTGTTATGTTCCATGTTAAATTGAATTATGATAGCATGAAACTGAATGTTTTAATTTCTGTAAATGGAATATGATTCAGAAAATTCTGAAAAATTGTATGTGCGATTATAAACCTTAAATTTGTCTGTGGTTAAAATCTCATGTTATTTTGAAGACAGTAAGTATTGTTATACATTTTTAATGAGAAAAATGACTATGTGAGCATGTTAATTGTGACTTGATGTGATTCAGTAAATTTCAGTATGATTAAATCTATATTATGATTATTTGGCAGTTGCAACAGTGAGGTTAAAATCAGTAAATGAGGACTTATGTGTGTATGAATTATGTATGAGTGTGTACATGGGACGTGAGAGAACAAGTGGTGTAGGTGTGTAAAATGTGTGATAAGATAAACAAACATGCCCATAAGACACTGCCACCCTAGATGCTTGGAGCTGTACCGTAGTAATGCCCCTACGGGAAAGCTCAATGTGATATGTGATACCCTAGAGAAGGGTCTTGATAAAGTGTATACCCTGGCAAAGGGGTCTTGTGAAATCCTGGAGGTGGACAAGTTCCACTGGTAATGGTGGGAAGAGCTTTCCCCGGTTTCTACAGGAACTAAGACTTATCACTATGCCGGTGATTAGGTATGTGAATGTGAATGTGTGTGTGTCATGTGATCGTCTATGTGGTGGTTTGGCTGTGTCTTGGCATTAAGTGAAAATAAGCATATGTGATGTGAAAAGTGATATGTGTTCATAGCACAAGGTATGTGTGAGAGATGTGTAAATGTGGCACATGTTATGTGCAAAGTGAAATGATAAGAGTGTGTGAATGTGAAAGAGGAATTAATGGAAATGTGTATAAGTATTGTGTGAGAACAAAGTGAGTGTATGTGAAAGCCAAGTTCATCATATGGTTGTGTGTAATGAAAAAATAGTATAAGTGTAAATGACAATAGTGTTAATTGATAAATTGTTTATGATGCGTATAAATGTGTGTGTGTATGTGTTATGTATAAATTGTTAAATGCTAAAAGTGATGTTACCATTAGTACCAAATGTAAGTATATGCTTTCATATTCATAGAATTTGAATGATTGGATGCACATGTGTGTTAGTTTATGTGTATAGTTAAAAGTGATCCTATGCAAAGGTAATATGAATGTGATAAAATTTGTATAAAATCAGCAAGCTAAATGTGAAGTAAATTGTTATGATTGCATGCGAAGTGAGTTAGGAATCATGCTAGGAGTGCTACCTATCTTGTATATGTTTCCAGGGTTTAGTGTGGCACTTTACAATGACTGGGATAAAGCATGAAAACATGTGAGTGTGTATTTTACTCATGTTAATGACACCATGATGTTAGTGATCTTGTTTAGATTTTAGTTTTACATTTGCTTAGATAATTGTTTATGAAATTGTTTAGGTATAGCATGATCATTATGATTAACTGCTGAAATCTTATTGTGATAATTGATAAAAAGCATGTATGTATTGAATCTTAAGTTACTTGCTGAGTCTATTGTGTAGACTCACTCTTGCTAAACATTTCAGGAAATTAACAGTGGAGGAACCAGCAAGATTTGAAGTGTGGAGTTGGACTAAGTGATTGAAGATTATAATTTATATTCATAAGTATGTAATGCTACAATTAAAATTTGGATTTGTTCAAATGTACTTGGAGTCGGCTATGTATTTGGAACATTTTGCACTTATGTCATCTCTTGTTGAACTATACAGACTGTGGTATGTGGATTTAAAAGTTGATGGAATAAGTCATTAAATTCCGTTGCATTAATTTAATTCTATTTGTGCATATCTTAGCTCATTTGTTACTTGTTGGGGTATTTCCCCTGTAGCGGCTTGCTCTCATCCGACGTGGGTTGGTATAACCGTACCGGGTGGAAGTGGGTCGTTGCAAGTGCAATTCGAGGTCCGGGATGCCTTCCTCGATGATCCAACAATCTCCTCGATGCAGTAGGTGGCCGGATCAAGCTTCAGAACTTCAGATTTCGGGTTGCAAAGGTGAGGTTTCTCACAGTCCAAAAAATAGGGTTTCACTCCTTTCTCTTCTCCTCTCTTGTAAAGGGGCAAAGAGAAGGCTTAGGGTTGTAAAAAATGGCTTTGTATATAGCCAAAGACCTCTCACCCACGCAGGAGGTGATGTGATACAGCTTTCAGACCGTTGGGGACAGCTCCCAATGGTTGGTGTGGCTTGCTTCCGGAATTTGGGTCTGCAACGCATGCATGTCAGAGAAATTGGCGTCCACATCGCTGGATGCTAGACTTAGTGTTGGCGTCCATAGGGTTGACACCGACACAACATCGATGTCTACTGATATTGACGCCAATCTGGCCTTCGGAAAGAACTCTAAAACATGCAGAAACCATGCACATCTTACACCTATATAACATGCCATATGTATGTATTAACATGTACACACTACCATCATACAATACATACATTATTTATACCTAAATATACACATACAACATAAGTATACTAATTAATACATACGTAGATACATACATACGTACATACACAACATGAATTATTCACATGCATTCAATAATGTAAAAAATTTCGAGGGCCTTACACCATGACACATGTGTGTGGTTATTGTATCTATCATTCAACACGCACGCACGACTCCAGCGCAGCCAGATGCAACGCCAGTAATCATTATACCCCAGGTTAACAGTATTTTATGACTCTCTGTCATTGGGGCTAGACTGAAGCCCTTGGACACTCGTCGTGCCCGGTCAGCATCTCACTTAAAATTTTAAATGTAGATACCCATAGTCATTAATAATGTCCAATGAGAGTTTCAATAAGTAAGCAAGTGTAGTGTCATGTTCATGATGATGATGACAACAAGTAATAAGTAAATGAACATGATTTCATGATAACAATGGTCAAGAGATAATATCGGCAGCATAACGATACGATTTATACTTTAATTCAATCATTACATTAATGGCTTTAGTCTAGATTGTAATCACACTCACGCGAACAAGATGAGAGAGCAAGTGCACGCTATCTCCAGGGAACTTCAATCGTTCAACCAACTCGGCGGCCATGTGGGAATCCATGGTCAGAGGAGATTTATGGAGGCCTTGGACTAAAGGTCGCTAGTCTACCGATTCAGAATGACCGGTAGAGAGCTTCCAAATTCCCAAGAAAAGGGCTGCAAAGATGTGCAAGTGTGTAGTGATGTATGCGTGTCTCAATACACAAACCATCGGTTTCAAACTCTCAGAAAGCACTTAACATGATGGCACGTAACGAACAATGCATTTAACTACACATGGGTTTGGGAGATTTTAAGATAGTAATTATCATTTAAATAAGCTAGAATAATACAAAGAGTAAATCAAAAGTTACATGAATGGTCACGTCATTAAGAAAGTAATTAGAATAATATTCGTGTAATTAAAGCTTTTTAAATGGGTTAGACACTTTAAGCCATTAAACAGATATCATGTAATGATCAGACCCAAGACATGAGAATTACATACTAAATATCATGTTAAACAGACCTCGGGTATGCCTTAAAATAGGCGTCCAATACAGAGGACGCACTTAAAAATGCAGTGCACAGTGAAAAGTAGGCGATACTGTAAAGATACTAAATCACGTCCACACAGGTGGCCGCCTTCATGCATGAATCGCGTGGGGGACATGGACGCGTCTACAGAAAACCATTAAATAAAACATGGGTGGGAAAACCCTCTGAATCGTGTCCAGGAAGGACGCCGCAGTTTAGAGTGGCCCGGACTCCCAGGCGGCGCGTAGACCCACACGGGGCGTGGACTGGTCAAGGCCTAAATTATGTCCAGGTGTGCGGACACTTTTAAAGGGACCCTTGAATCGCGTCCACTTGTCTGGTCATGGTTCAGGGTTCAGCCCCAAAACGCAGAAAACACTTCTCTCAGGGGGGGGGGGGGGGGTTCGATCATGCAATGCTTATATCTCCTAAACTAGGGCTTTTCGGACAAAAGTCTCAACATTAAAGTGTTAGG
The DNA here is from genome assembly GCA_014218235.1 of Colocasia esculenta. Classification (NCBI taxonomy): domain Eukaryota; kingdom Viridiplantae; phylum Streptophyta; class Magnoliopsida; order Alismatales; family Araceae; genus Colocasia; species Colocasia esculenta. The sequence continues at coordinate 16,836,178 of CM024756.1, forward strand.
AACATGGAATAGGTACGAATTATGATTTTTAAATAATTTTATACGGTCTCAAGATGCGTGGTAAATAGACTTGAATAGGAAAGTCTGAGACATATGCGACTTTGGCAAACGCCTATAATTCAAAATCTACTCATTGGAATTCGATGAAATCAGTGGGAAACGAAAGTGAACTTGATGCTCTACACATTGGTATAGGATATGTTAAGGTTTGGCCTGAGAAAACCTACCTTCTAGGTTGAAGAATTCCTATTTTCTAGAAAACCTGTGTTCAGACCACTTGGAGGAGAATGCTTACTCTACCCGATCTACTGAGTGAAAAAGTGAAACCAGTGGGGTTAGGAACTAGACTCGACCCTCTTTCCAGGGGTATATGCCTTGCAAGGTTTGGTTAGGGTTTGTCCTACCTTTGGTCGACTTCAAGATGACTATCTATGCAAGTCGTAGCAGACGCAATGGGGAAGAAGAACGGCTTGGTGTGGGTGATCTCCTGCTCCCCAGCCGCCAAGAACTCCTCCACACGACCCAACAATATGTAAACTCATCCCCAAGGGTTTGGTGGAGAGTATTTAAGCATCCATGGTGTTTAGGAGTCCTATTGTGACAAGGAAACTATGGTTGCGGTTTTGGCTTATTAGTTTCCTAATTTGAGGATTTCTTCCTCCATTAGAGTGTGTGAGGCTTTAGGAAACCTCCCCCCCATGGTTAAGCACGAATTTGGGTTTCCAAGAGTGCAAGACCTCTTCCCAATTCAACTCTAATTGCCTCTTTCTAATTTCAGCTTATTTAGCTATAAATTCCATGCATTTTCTTGCTTCATTTGATTTTTGGGTCATATGTGGTCCATTGGCCCAATTATGATATTGGGTCATTAATATATAATGTCGGAAGTCTCTCCAACACTTTTATTTAATTTTTTTGGTTGCGTCGTATTTCCGTGTTAACCATTTTCTGACTGTTTCATAATTTGGATAATCGGTCACAATAACTCTTAAACCTAGTTCAAATGATTTTTATTGACCCAATTTTCTTGATGGGTCATTAGAGGATATTATTGAAGTCATATATGATTTTTATTTAATTTCTGACTCATCCAAGTTAGTGTGATAATGATTTTTTGACTTATTTATGAATACGATAATAAGTCAAAAAACACTTTAACATGGCTAATCCGATTTTTCTTGGCACAAATTTCTTTATGGAACATTTAGAAATAATGTGTGTGGTTGATTTATAATTTTTACAGAATTTCCGATGTGTTTTAGCACATACGATAATGATACGTATGATTTAAATACTCTGATATTATGGAAATTATTTATTTCCATTTTTTTGAGTTTATATGTAATTAAAATTTCTGGGGTGCTACTGGAGCACCATTGTTGCTTCTGAGCTTTCTCCCGATGATGATGCCACGGCCGGCAAAACGGAAGGGGATTGTGAGGTGAAGGGTTGGTTAGTGAATATTTGGTGCGGCAGCTGAAGACCTGCCGCACTCGGGGTGTAGTGATGGTACGGAGAAAGGGAGCTTGGTGGTTGGGGGTAATGAGGGGTACGGTTGATGGCGTGCAGAGGAAAGATGGGCTAGATGATGGTAGTTGTGGATCAATGGTGGGAGGAGATGGGTGGTTTGGCTATTGTGGCGTGGTGAATAGATTGCGTAAGAATGGGGCTTATGTGCTGGTGGGTTGCGGTGTTGTGGTGATGGGGGATTGGCAGATGAATGGCGAGTTGGTTGGTTGGCTAGATGGTGCGAGGTGGTGGGTGGGGATGCATAAAAAGGAAGGCAGTGGGTTGCTAGGGGTGGGTGTGCGAATAAAAGGCGGTAAGGTGAAGGAAGGTTGGGAAGTGGATGTGGTGTACTCTTCTGCATGCTGGCGGGTGCCCTTGCGGTGTTGGGAGATGCCGAGAAAGCATTTACTTGTTGGTTTGTGGGTTGGTGCTCCGGGAGGGGGTTTTGGACAATGCCCATGTTGGGCTGCTACTTGGCTGCCTGGAGTTGTTGCTGCGTTGCGGCTGCTGTGACTGCTGCTGTTGCTACTGCGGTTGCCCAAGTGGCCTCCTTGCCTTCATCTCAAGGATATACTTCCTCATCTCAGCCCAATCTATACCTCCATTGTCGTCCAGATTATAGATGTGATCTTTGAAGTGGAAGCACGCCTCCAGAGTGTGGCCCGGTCCCCGGTGGAACTCATAGTACTGGGAGGTGTCAACATTGGGAGGCCATTGCAGCCTCTCCTTGGTAAGGTGAGTGCACCGGCGGCCATGAGGGCATGAAAATATCTGGGAGGTTCTCCGGCAATGGGGCATAGTGGGCTCTTCTGGGGCCAGGAGGTGGTCTGGGCTGCTTGGGCTCATAGGTGCCTGGAGGAGGGACTTGGTTATACCAGGGAGGTGCAGGAGCAGGTTGTTGTTGGTACTGGGGAGGGGTAGGCTACCGGTATTGGGGCTGCTGGGGTGGTTGGTATAGTGGTTGCTCGGGATATTGGTAGTATTGGTTGACACGGGGCTGCGGGTACTGGGGCTGTTGAGGCTGGCGATAGTGCAAGGGCTGCTGAGATTGCTGAGGGGGTGGTGGCTATTGGGGCTGTTGGGCTGCCTTAAATATAGGAGGGTTGTTTGGCCTGGGGGCTGGCTGTTGGAATTGTTGTGGTTTGGGGTTGGTGTTGGGGCGGTAAGTAGAAGGACTGGGATTGCCATTGCACTCACCTGCTCATTGTGTATAACCCCCTCGGTAGTGGGACCGCTAGTAGAGGCACCACCGGTCTTCTTGAAAGTCCAGGCTTTTGGCTCAAACATGGCCATAATTAGAGAGTACTTGAGTTGAGTCTGGATGTATCGGGATCTCTCATACAGTTCTTCCATTGTGGTCAACTTGTTCATAGCCAGAATGTGCCTAAATTGCGGCATGGCTTTCGCCGTAATCATCTTCACCTACTCTACCTCGGATAAAGAATCTCTCAATCTCTCAGCCAGAGCCCTCCATCTATTGGCATAGTGGGTGAAATCTTCATCCGCCTTCATTTTCTCGGCCATTAAACCTGTGATTGACAGTGCAAGGCAACCCTATCTCTGTATCTTTGCAGAAATTTCTTCCGCACTACCTCAAAATCTTCGGCGTCTGCGGGTTCCATAGAGTAGAACCACTCGAGGGCGGGCCCATCCAGAGACCGGCGAAAAAGGAAAGCAAGTATGCACCTATCATTCTGCCAAAATGATGACTCGTACATGAACTCCTTAACATGTACGAACGGGTACCGGTGCCATTCTAACGGCAGTAGACGGGTAACTCCAAAGGGGGAAGATGGAAGGATGGCATAGAAGGAAGTGCCAGTTCAAAGGAGTCTTTGGGGGCAGACACCTTCTTCAAATCTTGTTCTAACTGACTCACCTTTGCCATGAGGGCTTGGGTGAATTGGTTGGGAGATGGTTGGGGAGGTGCCCCAGAAGGAGGAAGGTAGGGGACATTTGGCAGGGCGGAATAATGAAGGGGAGGGGCGCCAGCGGGCGCGGGAACATGAGCCGGAGCCTGAGGAACATAAATAAGCCTTGCCGAATCGGGGTCCGGCCGGACATGAGAGGGTCCGCCGACAAGGCTGTGGGGGCGAGAATGGATAACAAAGTGTGCCCGTGAGGGGGAAAGAGAAGCTCAGGCCGTCGGGTCGCGAGCAGGTTGAATATGAATACCGGGTCCGGGCGTGGGGTTTGATTGGGGTCGGGGATGGCTTTCCCCTTAAGAGCAGCTTGAACCTCCTAAAGCTGGAGAGATTGGAGGCTTTGGAGAATGTCCACAAGTTGGGACAGATCGACAGAGGTGGAGGCATGAGCAGTGGTATGCCTTTGGGGGAGTGGTAGGGCTGAGTGTCCACTGCACCAACAAGCGGGTTGGAGGGATCAATTTGGGGTGGGGAAGTTGGGGGAGTTGCTGGTTCACATCATACCCCTCATTATACGTATCATCATAGTAATCGGCCATTTGAAGGGATCGGCCTAAGCGAAGCTGCATAAAAGACTTGAAACACACGGTGGGATTAACACGCAGCTAGCAAACAACTACTCAAGAAAGTTTGAGAGAAGAAGTTAGTGGCTTTTAATCACAAACTTGGAAATGTTTACATCCACTTAAATGTTTGGATGTAATTCAATGTGGATTTAATGATAGTGTGTCTCTCCAAATAGGTATGAGCCCAAATAGGTCAGACGATAACTCCGGGCTTTACTCGGCAGCTCCTTTCCACGTAATGGGTATGCTAACTGGGTCTCCGGGGTATTACAACCGGCTCGGTCCACCGTGAGGGAATCTACGGGCTACGGAGATTTATGGAGGTCCTGATGAGGATTCTCTAGCCCAATGAGACAGAATACCCAAAGGGGAGATAGCCCTCACCGAGAAGGTGTGTGGATCGTAGGAAATGGAGGGAAGGTCCCTCGGCCAAATTATGCCCTGCAAATGCAAACTATAAAGAAAAAGTAGGAAAACCCAGCACACTGTGATAGACTGAATCACGTCCAGGATAGTGGACATTTTCAATAAACAGCGTCCGTTCAGTCGGTCGCGGATCTGACAGCTCCTAGAAGTTGTAAGAGCCGAGGCAACTTCCTCCAGACTCTGTCACAAGTCACGTCGTGTGTACCCGCCGCACAAATCAAGCATACAAAACGCATCCGCTGCTTGGGACGCGAATCAAACAAGCCATCGAGGTTCAAGAACAAAGCAGGTGGTATGGAGCATAGTTCTAGGCAATTAAAACAACATGAAATAAGAACCAAATAGAGATGTTTCCTTCTGGTGAAAGCAAATATAAGGGGAGGGGAGAAAGATGCTGATTTTTGTGATTTTTCCTTTCTTTTAAAATGATCTTTCTATGAAGGAAAGTGCAAAGGAAAAGGGAAATGGCATGAATACAATTTGGTGACAGTGATGAGAATCCCAAATAAGCACCTCGTGGCGTGCGAAAGGAAGGGTGTACCACGTAGGGTACGAAGGAGGGGCGCACGTGGGTGCCAAAAGGGGTAATCGAGCTAAAAAAAAGAAGGGTCCCACCGTGATCACCAGACTGTAGATGCGCCCTTTTCTATTCCTCCCGGTAGGACACCATCCTACAGTTGAGAAAGGGCAGGCTTTGAAAAGAAAGGAATTGTTTTTTTTTTTTTGGGTGTTTGTTGTGGTTTGAAAGGGTGAAAAAGCAGAAAAAAATAATAGGATGATGCGTAAAGGAAAGAAAGATGGTGATCGCCAGGTGCGCTAGGGCACCGATGGAGACGGATGATAGGAAGGGTTACAGAGGTACCTACCTTTCACCGAAGATCGCGGGAGTTGCGTATGTGGCCCCACCTCCTCCTTTTACCGGCCGGTCGACGAAGGAGATTCAGCTTCGGTTACCTTGCAAAAAAGGGACAAACAAAACAAATGACTTGAGGATTAGACTATGAAAGTGTAGTAAAAGTTCATATAGAATAAAATAAAAGGCATCAAATGGGCGTTAACACACCATATGAAGGTGGTGTTAAACCCCTAAAAGATAGGCGGGAATGAAATGATGTACATATGTGTGGTGGATGTGAGATGCATGCAATACAATAAGTGAAATGAAAATAGGAAGAAGGGGAAATGGCGATATAGCCCGCGGTGGTGGCAGATGGAGAGGACGATGGGACGCTCTGCCTATCTTGCTCTGGCGCTCGTACGAAGGATGGAGGCTCCAGATCACGAGGGGGAAGACGTGGAAGGCGCTCCTCCTCGGCTCCGGAATGCGCTTTCGATCTAACAGGGCTCCGCCTCGGGATGTGGGAGAATTATGGTACGGAGGTCGAGGTGCCAATTCGGCAGGGCTTCGCCGTCTCTGGGAATTAGGTTCGGGGATGCTCAAATGGTTGCAACCTGGGCTGTATTTATAGGAATTGGGAGCTCTTAAATAGCGTCGGGTACAGCGGACGCCTATCAATTGTGAACCACGTCCGCACCGCATGCCGCAATTTACAAACCCTTGATTTGACGACATCATGATGATTAAGCCTATAACCGCCTTCAAAATCGCGTCTAGACACCGCGCCGCGTTTTCTTATCGAATTGATCTATGATTAAATCGATGTTTTATTTGACATCGGATCTTAGAAACGTGGCGTGCCGCTCAGACGCGTTTCAAAAAGTGCTCTAACTTTGAGGCATGGGCTCTTAATGGCATCGACTGCAGGAATTTGACTTTAAATCATGGTGGGTACCGAGGATGCGAATCAGAACCGCCTATGCCAACTAGGCGAGTGTGATTCACATCGGTCCTAGAGGCCGCAGATCAATACCAAAAATGGCGTCCATTGTATCGACGCGAATCCTTCAATTCCACAGACCCCTTCAGCCTCTCTAGAAAAAATTCCAAAAAGTCCTAGAAAATCCAGAAAATTAGGAAAATCATTCAAGAGATTAATTGAAAAGAGACACTTTGAGGCATCACGGTGCAACATGAAATTTTGTCGATATGTGTCCGAAATGGCATGTCTACGAGGGTCACCTACAGGTGTACAGATCGCTCATCTTGGCAAAATCGCCAACGCCAAAGAAGAGGTACTGCACTTAGTCACCTCAGCACTGCCTGACCGAGGGAGGGAAGGTAGTGATAAGCCACACCTACAAAAGAAGATGATTAGTGATATAGTCAATTATAGCAAAGTAGGAAAGAAATAAGGGTAAAGGCAAGAAGTGTACCTATAGGAGAGGAAAGAAGCCTGCCACCCTTGTCTCCCTGCCATAGGTGCCCAGGCTATCGAAGAGGTGGGCCAGTAGGGCCGCACCCCATGCATAACCACTCACCTAGTCTAGGTCTTCCAGTAGGGGCAAGAACTTGTAGCTCACCGTGTCCCCTCTTCTTCCAAGATAAGCTTCCTAGTCACGAATACTAGGAAGCATCTCAAATCCCGGTCTACTACTGCTCCCGCCTCCTCCGCCAGGGTCACCTGGGCGTCCTCTATCAGCCTCGCCATATACTCTACCTGACCCCCTCCAGTCATATGGCAGGCCTGGAGTCTCATCCGCGACACCAAGGAAGACCTCTCCCACACCATCTCCAGCCCTACGAGCCTCTCCACTAACTTTGATAAACAAGTGTATGTCACCCTTGTCACCGCCTGCCCAACCACCCTCAGGCCGGTGATCTGTGCAACATCCTCGAGCATGGGGATCATGTGACCCCATGGAAAGAGGAAGGCATGGCACTCGGGGTCCTACCTCTCCTTCAGCGCTTGGATCAATGCCACCTTTAGCGTCAGCTCGTCCAGCCTTAGGAAGGGGTCAAACCCCATCTGCTCCAACTGTGTCTTCTCAAAATCTAGTAGACCCTGGTACACCACTCGCACAATGACCCAGTCGAGCCAGGGTCTCAGCAAACTCTAAAAAATAGCCAAGAAAATGCACAAAAGTCAATCAAAAATCAACACATATGCAGTATGTTCAGGTTGGACAGGGGGGTCTGTCGCCTTTTGAACGCGACACCATGGGTGTCATGTTGGATTTCATAAGGTGACATATCGATCTGTCGCCTTCTGAACATGACGCAAAGGGTGTCGCATTCCACTGGTAATATAACAGCCAACCTGTCCCATTCACAGGGTGCCCAAGAATGGCCATTGATCATTCCCCGGTGGTTTCACCTAGGGCTAAAGGCCCTATAATCAGTGCTTTACACGTATTCTCACCCTCCCCCCCATCCCACCAATCATACAAGAAAGCAAGGATTCAGCCACCTATCTTGTAACGCCCCTCTTAGACCTAGTACAGTTGTACCAACTCACATCAGATCCAAGAGAGGTGCTACAGTGGAAACATCCAACATTTGACGGTTCAGATTGAGTTATACACAAATGACAATTAAATTCCAACAGGTTTGCAACGGAATATGAAATCTGCTTTTCCATCAACATTGTATTCAAATACTAAGTCTAGAGCATAAAAGAAGAAATTACAAGAGTCCAATGAAATAATAGTTCACAAGTCCATAAATCACATAATGTTCAAATTACAATTTATTCTCACATACATAGTCACTCAACCACACTTCCAATAAAGGACTAAGACTCCATGTCCTCACGCTTAGAGTCAGAATGGACTATCCCCTCATTGTCCTCAGCCTCTCCTGAAATGTTAATCAAGTGTGAGTCTACTAGACCCAACAAGCAACAATGAAAGACAGTTCAAGATTTATCATATAAATAATTTTAAAAACCTAATAGCATATTCAATTACTTATCCTTGATACACTATAGCTCTTACCTGTCAATGTACTCTAAATCATTTGTCAATTATTTTTCATATATGATGGTTACTTATCAGGTAAAGGAAACAATTCATATAACATGTGGATTTTATCATGTAGTAGGACATAGCATTTAAACAATATCATGCATGATGGCATATAGACAAAATCATATAGCATGTAGTCAATGCATCTAGCATGTAGTCAATATCAGGTAGCATGTAGTCAATATCATGTAGCATGTTGGTATAGTTGTCAAGACATAGCCCCATTATTAATAGAGATCATGTAGAGTGTAACATTCACTTATAACCTAGGCAAAACAGTGATGAAGTCTTGATTATTGCGCAATACTGGGGAAGTCAATTCATATAACATGTGGATTTTAACATGTAGTAGGACATAGCATTTAAACAATATCATGTGGCATGGCATATAGACAAAATCATATAGCATGTAGTCAGTGTCATGTAGTATGTAGTCATTGTCATGTAGCATGTAGTCAATGTCATCTAGCATGTAGTCAATATCATGTAGCATGCAGTCAATATCATGTAGCATGTAGGTATAGTTGTCAAGACATAGCCCCACTATTAATAGAGATCATGTAGAGTGTAACATTCACTATAACCTAGGCAAAACAGTGATGAAGTCTTGATTATTGCGCAATACCAGGGGAAGTCCTCCCCACCTTAACCAATAGAACATGTCTACCTCCAAGATTTCAATCCGTTGCCCACAGATTCATGTAGTCAATTTCATGTAGGTGAACCATAACCATAGGGGCATTCCATGTGTAGTTCCATGTGGTAATCTCTATAATAGCAATGTCTTATTGGCCATATCATTTCGGAAATCTTATAACTTGCAATTAATATCTACATGTAATTCTATTATTTTTTCGTAAAATCATGCATAATTAGCAAGGCAACAATATAACTTTCACAACTCATTTCATCATTTCTGAAGTCATTATTCTATTGTACAACAGCAACCTAACATGATACTACATTTACTGTTTATATCAAAATTCAACATGCATGTCCCCTTTCTCACACCTATTGATTTCCATATGCATTTTGATCATTCAGAAAATTGTAGCAGCAAGTAAAGTGTTCAGAAAATACTGAAATTTTGATAGTAACTCTTTTCCTAGTCATGCATTACACCCACAAATTTTCACATTTTTCGGAATTTAGCATCATTTCTTGGGATCATTTTCATGTAGTTGGACTAATTAGCATGGCATAAGGTGTAAATGAAACATACCTTACTGTGTGAAAACTGAACATGATAAGTCTATATTTCCATCTAACAACAGTAAAATCTCCCAATCATATACATGGAGTAAGCACATACTTATTTTCTTTCTCCTTACTTAATCAAAGAAAAATCTTTAAAATTTAATATGCATAGTCCATACAACATTGCCATGACATTTCTGTTGTATAACAGTACTGATCCACATAGAGCAGAGCCTAACCGAAAACCCTATACATGCATGGATCATAGTTTATAAACAATAATCATATTTGTAGAAAAATAGCACAGATGAACTTAACGGCAATGTATGTTATCGTTTACACAGGTAACATCAACATCTCTTGTCATTAATATCAGTTGTCGATGGCACATAGCGCCGTTAATATATAATAGACGTCCAATACATTGACGTTTACATGAAATAAACGGCGGTCGATGTTGACGTTAAGTTCTTCTGGTCAGAAAACCCAGAAAACACACATGAAATATCGAAACTTTAACCCCGTTCTACTCTTTTAATCATGGTTTTAAAAATCGATAAAAATGATAAATCTGTAGAGTCTAATATCGTAAACTGTTCCCTCGTGTTACTTGCCTCTAACTCTCCTTCTGAGTCATGAATAAAAGATTGAAGATGCCTGCTTTGGCCACAAGGTAGTCCTTTTCACCGTCTTCAATCGTCTGATCTGTCCTCCAAAACAGCACCTACAATTGGGGATCATTCTGCACACGATCCTTCAAGTCGCCTCACTATCCAACTCGCTTCAATTTGCACAAAACACTGCACAGCAACTCCTCCTTCGGCGCTCTATTCTCACCTCCGAACCAGTGAAAAAACCCTTTCCTAAAGGCCAAATCGGGGTCTTATAAATAATCCTACGGTTTACCCAAGCTCGAATCCTAACCCTTGAACCGAAAACGTCCCGATCCATCGATTAAATGCCAAGAAAATGGCCGATGTTTCCTCCTCGGAACAATAGCAACAAAAACTGGCAAGTCAAGTTAACGACAACATAGGTTGTCGTCGACCATGAGGTGGACGTCAACCGATCATGCCGTTAACATGTTTGACCAAAAAATCAAATATTTTAGAAAAAATAAACGACACAATCTCCTGTCATTAACAGCCAATAGACAATACTAGATCATGCGTCTACTGTAGTCAACGACTGTGAATCTTGATGTCATGTTCAACTAGTTACAGTTCAATATTAAATGTTGAAACAAATACACACAATTTACATAATTCTAGCAAGCAAAAGATCTAGGGCACTACATCCTCTCCCCCTTAATATAATCTTCATCCTCGAAGATTGAGTTAAAACACTTATCAAACAATGACGGATATTTCTTCTTCATCGTCTCTTCTAGCTCCCATGTCGCTTCTTCACATGAGAAATTCCTCTAGAAGACTTTCACAAAAGGAATTGACTTAGATCTCAATTCTTGAACTTTCCGATCCAGAATCTCTATAGGCTACTCTTCATAGGACAAATCTGGCTAAAACTGCACTAGTTCAAAGCTGATCACATGCGCCAAATCTCGAATATATTTTCTCAACATGGATACATGAAAAACTGGGTGTACTCCTGCCAAGGATGGTGGCAAGGCTAACTGGTATGCCACATTCCCCATCTTCCTCAACACCTCAAAAGGACCAATGAATCTAGGATTCAATTACCTCTTTTCCCAAATCTCACTATACCTTTGGTTGGTGAAACCTTGAGAAATACATGATCTCAATCTCGAAAGCCAAGTCCTTCCTCCTCGAATCTACAAACTCTTCTGACGATCTTGCGTTGCCTTCAATCTCTGCACAATCAACTGGATCTTCGCCGAAGTTTCTTGTAGCACTTCTGGTCCAACAAGATGTCGATCTCCTGACTCCTCCCAACACAATGGGGATCTACAAGGTCTCCATATAATGCCTAAAATGGCGCCATACCTATACTCGAATGGAAACTATTATTGTATGCAAATTCCACAAGAGCTAGGTGGCGTTCCCAATCTCCTCTCCAATCAAGAACACAAGCCCTAATGATATCCTCCAACGTCTGAATAGTCATCTCGGACTGTCCATCCATTTGTGGATGAAATGCTGAACTCAGCTTCAATGGACTACCAAAAGCTTGCTGCAAACCCTACCAAAATCGAGATGTAAACCTCGGGTCACGATCTGAGATGATCAACTTTGGAATGCCATGCAACTTCACAATACCGTCTATGTATAGCCTGGTCAAGCTCTCTACAGATTGCTTCTTCTTTATAGCAAGAAAATGAGCACTCTTGGAAAATCTATCTACAATTACCCATATAGAGTCATTCCTTCTAACAGATCTAGGCAAGCTGGTCACAAAATCCATCGTTATCTGTTCCCATTTCCACTGAGGAATATAGTTTTTGCAACAAACCTGAAGGTCTCTAACGCTCTGCCTTCACCTGTTGGCATATCAAACACTTTCCCACAAAATCTGCAACATCCCGCTTCATGCCGGACCACCAAAACGAACGCTTCAGACCATGATACATCTTTCCACTGCCTGGGTGAATAGTGAACTGCGATCGGTAAGCTTCTTCCAAAATTTCCTTCTACAGGGTCACATCATTAGGACGCATACCCGATGATTCAGACGAATTACACCATCTTCATCCCTTACTACACCAGAATTTTCAACCAATTCTTGCAATAGTGGATCATCCTTTTGCAAGGCAAGAACCTTATCATGCACAGAAGATCTAATGGTCAACTGAGCCAAGAACATGCTACAAAGTTGTGGTTCCAGATCGGCCAATGAACCCGTTGCATCTTCCAACATCTTCCAGTCCTGGCGCAACATCTGCCTCTTCTCCTTAAGGCATCCGCCACCACATTAGCTTTTCTTGGGTGGTAGGCAAGCTCAAAATCATAATCCTTCAAGAATTCAATCCACCGCCGTTGTCTCAGATTCAACACTTATGAGAAAACAGTACTTAAGACTCTGGTGGTCAGAGAAAAGTTCAAACCTCACTCCATACAGATACTGCCTCCATATTTTCAAAGCAAAGACCACCGCTGCAAGTTCAAATCATGAGTCAGATAGTTATGTTCATGCTCCTTAAGTTGCCTAGAAGCATACACAACAACCCTTCCACACTGCATTAGAACACAACCAAGCCTAATCTTCGAAGCATCTGTGTAGATAGAGAAAGAATCCACACTATTGGGCAACACTAGCATTGCAGTTAACCGAGTCTTCAGCTCTGGAAACTTCTTTCACAAGCTTTCGTCCAGTCAAACTTAATCCTTTCCCCGTTAGCCTTGTCAATGTAGCCGCAATAGAAAAAAAGAACCCTCCATGAAATGTCTATAATAGCCTACCAAACCAAGGAAACTTCTAATCTCTGTAGACGATCTAGGTGGTTCCCAATCTAGTACTGCTTCCACCTTAGCCGGATCCACAAAAAACACTTCTCCAAATATAACATGCCCCAAGAAATGAACCTCCTCCATCCAAAAATTGCACTTACTAAATTTGGCATACAGTTTATGCATTCTTAACACTTCAAGCACAATCTTTAAATGTTCTCGGTGAGACTCCTCATCAGGCGAGTAGATAAACACATCATCAATAAAAACCACAACAAAAGAGTCAAGGTACAGTCGGAAAACCATGTTGATCAGATCCATCAAAATAGCTGGTGTAACATCTCGGGCTTTCCGGCTTTCCATTTGTGTGTGGGATGACTGGCCACTAACACGTCCGGCCTTGATGACACGTTAGTGTCGTGACGGAACTACCTGTCGCGACAGTCATCCGGGTTGCGACCACCTGGTGTGTCGCGTTCCTATCGCACCCGGTCAATGGGTCGCGACAGGGTTCTACTTTTCGGTCGTCTGACGCCTGTTAGAAGGGCAGGCATGTTAGAGCGGCCTATCAGGTTGTCACGGCGTCCTAGAGGGATGCGTTCTGGTTGCGGTGTGCAGGGTCGTCGTGTTAAGGTTGGTAACGCGACGCCCGTTCCGTCGCGTTCGGGGGGCCGAAGGCTAAAAGCCTTGGTCGGCGCCCCTTTCCCATTTCTCTCCTTTTCCTTTCCCTTCTCCTCTCCAAGGGGGAAAGCTTTCCTCTCCGGCGATCTGGGTGTGGAGCGTGGTGGCGCCGTTGGCGGCTCGTACGGAGCTTGGAGCGGCATCGTGGAGCGAGGAGGAGGTGTTCTTGCCGTCAAGAAGGCTCTGTGGGTTTGGTTCTCCTTTCTCTGTAGGGATTCATATGCCCTTTCCAATTTGGGTGATTGGGAGCCCTCTTGCTTGTTTGCATGCCTTTACAGCTTTTCCCATGCTCCCCCTCCGTTGTGGTGTGATTGTAGTGTGGGGGCGACCCCAGGATGTAGCATCCCTGTGGTCTACCTCCCGACTGATGTTGCGATCGCAGAGTGCATCGCGACATTAGAGGAGGCATCGCCCAGGTCGGACACGACTTTATCGCGGCACAATCGGCCATCGGGATAAGGATCGTGTCGCGACCAGGTTTCCTATCGCGACAGCCTGGTTGTCGCGATGCGCTACCCTGTCACGACTTGGTTGTTGACGCAGTTGACCTATTCGTCATGATGGTATCGCAACGGGCTAGGAGGGCTCGATAGGACCTGGTTTGCCTCGAATGTTTCAGTGGCTGCGGTTAGTGTGTCGGTGGTGTGCTCCAGGGAAGGGTTGCCCTTAGAACCTTCTGGTGGGGAACGCGGCAGGTTGGCTCACTGCGTTCAGTGACCGAAGGTGACACCTTCGTGGTCGTGTCCTAGCGGCGGTCCTAGGAGGCTCGCGTCTGTCTAATAATCGATTGCCTGTCGGTCAATCGATTATTATAAGAGCGATGGTTTTTGTTCTGTTTGGTGGTGTTCCAGTTTCTCGTGCCGTGCCTTGTGTGCCAGCATTGGCTGACGACTGGGGGTTTCCGGAGGGGTGCTGTGTGTGCCTGTGCCTGCAGGGATTGTCTTCATTACAAGCCAGCTGTGCTGGTTTCTGTGGTGGTTGCCCCGCCAGTTCTCTTTTAGCCCGGTGCTAGGCACTTGAGGGCTTGTCCGTGAGATAGGTTGTTACCATTACCTGGGACCCCCATCCCCGCGTGCCTGTTAGAGGGAGTTCTCCGGGCGACGGGCGTGCTCAAGTCACCGACTTGGAGCGGAGGGGAAAACAGTGGGGACAGCGGTGTAGAGTCGTTTGTAGAGCTCTCTTAGCTGGGTCTGGGACTCCGAGGTTGTGGTGGGCTCTTTCGGTGCGGACCAGCTAGTCCTTCTCACTGCCTCACTCTGCGTTGGTTCTGGAGCCGCGTAGGGAGGTTAGGCATAGGGCCGCAGCTCAGCGGGGCTGCGGTGGTTGTGGTTGTTCTCTACAGTGGCTCACTAGCCTCACTCTACCGGGGAGGTTCTAGGCATGAGTCAGCGGTTGGAGAGTTGGAGGTGTGGATGTGTATCCTCCTCTTACCTACCTGTGGCAGTGGCTTGGTTGCTCTTGCTGTGACGGAGTTTCTCACGTTGTTTCTAAGTGAGTCTCGTCGCCCTAGCCTGCACGGTGGTTGTAGCCTAGCATGTCTAGTGTCGTGGGCTTGGTTGGTTTGGCCTCGTGGGCCGTGCTAGCGGTTTTAACATTACGTGACCTCTCGGGGTGCCTTGTGCAGACACCTGACAGCTGGTTTTGTAAACGTCCTTGGTGTCGTCTATGGTGGCACTGTAGGTGTAGTTTCCTGACCTCGTGGAGTGTTCGAGGTCTAGAGTGGTTATGGTTGTGGGCCCTCAACCTTGTGGAGGTTTCAGTTGGCAGTGCCTGTGGTGAGACGTTCCTTCTCATAACGTTGCTCGGTGTCTCTCGTGGTGACACTTGGTTGTTCCTTCCCGACCTCGTGGAGGTCTGGGATGTTGGGTGCTTGTATCGTGAGACTCTGGTCTCACGTGGTTGCTCCGGTGTTCCATGAGCTTCTCTGTCTCGGCGGGTGCATGCCGAGGTGTTGCTTCCGCATTGTGTTTGACTCCGCTAGTTCTGCGGGAGTCGTGATTGGCCCGACCTTGGTTGTGGGTCATGGCTTTGCTCTATTTCGCTGCTTTGTACTACTCTACAGTAGGTGTTTCCCACTTTACTAGTTTCTAGAGTAGTTTGCTTCCACTTTTGTTGGAGTTCCAACTGCTCTGGCTGGTAAGGGACTTGTTATCCCTACTGAGCCTTGTTGGCGAGGCTGACCCCCTACTCTCTTCAGGTAGGGACTCGCTGTCGCAGGAGTTCCTTGCCAGACAGTCGTGGTGGTGGTTTGTACGCTGTGCGTTGCCAGCAGTGTGAGTTGCGAGCATGTGAGCTTTGTACAGTGTGAGTGAGAATGGCCTTTTGCACGTCCTCGTGGTATGCCTCTTAAGACTGCACCACTCTTTCTGTTCCTGTACTTTTATTTGGGACATTTTGTACATATTTTCCTTACTAATGTACGAACTTTCTTGTTATAGTTATTTGAATTCATTGCTTATCTCACTGGACTAAATTCTAACCCTTCCGGGTCTTCAGATCAGTGGGTGGCAGCACGATCTTCGGGGTCCCTAGCGGGGGGTTCGAGAGGTCGGGTCGTTACAGTGGTATCAGAGCTCAGGGGTCTAACGAGATTTGTAATGAGTTAATAACTATGGTTGTCCCAAAGAAAGGTACTAGTATGCTGCTGGCCCGTCCATGTAGAGTTGTTGTTAGGTGAGCATTGGGCTCTTTGTTGCAGGTGGCTAGCTTTCCAGCAGGGTCCGGGGTGTGAGCTGTAGGAGAGTGTTGCTGCGGTTGCTGGGTGCGCGTGCTGCGAGCGTGGTTGCTGTTTTCACTCATGCTGCGGTTGGATTCATCCTCGGCATGCGCATCCAGGTGGTTGTGTCGCAAAGGCTGAGAGAGCCTACGTGTGGTGTGGCCTTCACCGGTGCAGGGTTGTGGTCTGCAGAACCGGTTGAAGGTGTCCGTGCCTTGTTGGCAGTTCCTTGTTGTTAGGGTGTGTCTTTGTTGGATGTGTGTTTGGCCTTGTGTGCCTGTGCGCCGTTGGGCCCTGTGCTCTGCTCAGTCAGTGTCTTTGCTCGAGCCAAGCAGATGCTTGTGTGCCGTGTTACACCACTGGTTGAGCGCTGTGACACCTATCTGTGGCTGTTGTTGGCCTTGTGTTGACTGGTTGTGAACTCTGGTGAGGTGCTCCGGAGTTCTTCTCTGTTGGTTCTGGTGGAGGTGAGGTTTCCCCAGAACTGCGTTGTGCTCATTTTGGTTGTTGCGGTGTTGCCCTCTGGGTTGCGGTGCATCGCTTGGCTGCTTGTGTTCTGGTGATGTTTCCCAGAACTATTTTGTTGTTGTCCTAGTGAGGGTTTCCTCTCCCTCTGGGACTGATTCTATGCTCGTTGAAGTCTTCTATTGTGTTGCCTCTTTAGGTTGAGGTCTCTGTTGTCTGGTTGGTTGCCGTTGCATTGCCCTCGAAGTTGAGGTGTATCGCTTGGTTGTCCTGTGTCTTGTGATGTTTTTCCAGAACCGTTGGTTGTTGTCCTGGTGAGTGTTGCTCTTAGGACTGTTTCGAGCTTGTTTCTGCTGATTGTTGTGCTACCTCAGGGTGAGGTATGTTGTTGTTGTGTTGGCCTATAGCAACCTAGATTTTTTCAAAAATAATAATAATAATAATAATTAAAAGCAATTAGAAAATCAAAGAAAAGAGAATTAAATAAAACCCATCAAATGAAAATAAGTAATGGGCTTTATTACATGGACCCATTAGAAATTAGTGGGCTAAAATAGGGATTTTTAAAAGGGGATAATAGAGAAATACCCAAAATTCGTAACTAAAATATTACTAGAATAGAAAAAAGAATATTGAATGCATTAAATAGCTAGTTTGAATTAGGATTGGATTCCTAAACCTACCCCAATTGATTGGCCTCGAAATCCTCTCTCTCCCAACCCAAATAGGAAGATCTCTTACTTAAAAAGGGAGAGGAAAATAGGAAATTCAGAATTTAATAGGAATTAGACTTAAATTAGGAAAGGGAATAAGGAGAAGCTTAAATACTTCTCTTAAACCCTCATGGCCGGCCCCAGCTCATGCCAAGAGGATCTTGGACCAGGAGGAGAGGCCAAGAGGAGGAGAATTCGTGGAGAGGAAGGATCACTCAAGATCTTCCCCGAGTTCTTCAAGTCTTAACCCTAGAAGAGGAAAATGATCAAAGGTACGCATTCTCACGAGCATAAACCATGAAACTTTTTCTGTAGGATGTCTCGTCTATCAGGAACCAAAGCCCTTTGGTTTCATAATTTCCATTGAGCATATCTGTCGTTCTTGATTTTTCATGTTCTGCAACTGACATGACCCCGAACCCTAACCCTCTTCTTAAACTCTTGGTCTCCTTGTATAGTCAACCCCATGACAAAAGATTTTGACTATAGGAACTGATGCATGATAGGCATCTTTTGCCCTTAAAAGCCCTAAATTTGAATCATCCTATCTTGCAAATTTAATCATTGATCTCAACTATGTACTATTCCAAGTTCATCATGAATACCCGTGTTTAAAACATGTCCAAACCCTGATTGTTTTCCAATTCCTATTTATTGTAAGTACCCATGCATGTCTAGGCCATTTTGCAAGGAGTTTCATGATTTTTCGTTGACTATACAATTAGTTGTGATTTTATGAACCACCCTATGTCAAATAGGGTAAGTTCTGGCCCGCAATCCAAGGTAATGTCCATTCCCTGTCGGACCCGGGTGCAGACCCTATGAACGCGATGGCCCGATAGGCCGCGTTCGCAAGGGTCGTCGTGACAGCACCTTCTGTCACGATCTGATCACGACTTGTACTATCGTCGCGATCTGCTGCCCAACCAGACTAAGCCTATCTCGACCCGTACAAGCACCCGTCGCGATCTCAGTTGACCCCATCGCGACCCTCATCAGGGTATGTCGCGATTTGGTTTCTTTTTGCAATAAACCCCCTGTCTCAACAATGCTTGATTATCTACAGTGTTGTACTCTTGTTTAACAGTCATACATACAGAAAATAACTCTTGTTATAAATTAAACATTTATGTATGATTAAAATACATGCACATGATCTTTTCTATCTACAATTTCATGACACTTACACACACTTTGAACCATCCAATTATGGCATAATTTCGCATGAAACTATTTCATAATACATCTGGTAATTTATGTAATTAAATTACCCTATACTTGTCTATCGTTTCTCGCAATGTTTTGGGAAGACCGATATCGACGCTCCACTATTCTAGAACTCCTCAAGAACGTCGAGTACTTATTTCTATATACACTCTTTCTTGACTTGGATGAACTCTCCGTGGGATATTCCATCTGTCGGACGAGTAAGTCTTTGTTCATAGCCTCCGTAAGTCTCCTATATCCATAGATTCCCATATGGTCGACGAGCCAGTTGTACCCTAACACCTATGATACCCTTTAGGGATCTATATGATCCAAACGGCTATTAGATGTTCACTCCCGTCTTGAATCACGCCGGACCTCTGGACTTGTGCTTAACATGGCCAGTGGTAGGGTCGTGAGTTCCACCTGACTGCCAACACCAAGTGCGCGTGTTGTGCAACTGTTACTATCACCTATTTACTCGACGCGTTACGTGCAATGTCCACTAGCTCTCATATATACCCTACTCGCTCATCTATTCATGCTCACTCTACTATCTCGTCTATTCATTTAGTGCTCTCGTCTACTTCTTGGTACTTTATAATGGCCAATGACTGATTGTCTAAAGATAAACAATATAACCAATGCCTGGCAATATATAAAGGGCCCGATCTGGTCCTGGGATGTGCGCCCAAAAGTGCTAGTGCCCATGGGAGTTAAATGATCAGAGTGTTTGGCATTACACTCAAGTGCTATCTATCTTGACTATCTAAATGACAATCAAAAGTGCTATGTTCTCTCGTTGTCCATTGACAACAAAGTGCTATGCTATACTCGTTGTGCTATGCTATATTCGTTGTGCTATCTGTACTATGGCCATCTTGCTATACTTGACATTGTGCTATTCCCGACACTTGTGCTATTTTGGAAAGTCTATATTTGGAAAGTCTTGCTAACTCGTTAACGTACTATCCTGCTATATATTTTTATGTGACTCTCTCGTTCTGTCATTAGTTACTCTGCCTTTAATGCATTAATTACTTAAAGCCTGCTTGAGCTTGAGATTTAAGTCCTACTGGGCGATGTTCGCTGACCCTGCGCTATTTGTCGTTTTGTTCTTAGGTGAGACCGAGGATGAACCATACACTCAAGAGGACGGGAACGACTTGGAGTGATGTCATGAGTACCCTAGTGTCCTATTGCTATGTTTAGCGTTGTAGTAGTTAGGTTTGAAGTTTAGTCTTTTGCTTTATTCCAATGTAATCGGGCCCCATAGATTGGCTCTGATATTAGTGGTTGTAACTAGACATCGGAAAGTTATTAATAAACAAATTTGCATTAATATTATTCACTGTGCAATGGTTTGATGCCTAGCACTCGCTCTATACCCTTTACTTGCAACTGCCTCGCGTTCCAATATTCCGCGTCGGGGCGTGATAGTTTTGTGGTATCAGAGCCTAGGTTATTCTTAAGTATAGGATGATCTAGGCTAACCTGCCTCGACTAGAGTCAAATTATTCACCTATGTGAGTTGATGTTAGAGCCAAGGGTAACTAGTTAAAATAAACTCACACACGCACAAATTAAATTTTACATCGATATCATGACAAGATGTTATTTTGTAGGAACTAAGAAATCAAGATGACGGTCGAACGTGCTCAAATGAGGGGCATGCAACAAACCATCCAAGAACTGACACGCGCCATTGTGCAAGCAACTCAAGGAGGCGACAATCGTGGTGCAGGCGACCTGCATCACAACTTCAGAAGTCTGAACCCATATAGGTTCAGCGGATCCACATATCCGGATGAAGCTGAGCACTGGTTCCAAGAGACGAAAAGAATTTTTCGTGTCATGCAATGTGCAGCGGTGGACAAGCTGCTACTTGCCACGTTCCAACTGGAGAAGGACGCCCGCACCTGGTGGGAGTCAGTGGAAGCTACTAGAGAGAATGGGCCATTCACCTGGAACGCGTTTAAAGAAGCATTCAACTCCAAATACTTCTCCGAGCGTGTTCAAGAAAGGAAGGCTGTGGAATTCGCTGCTCTTAAATAGCGGAGCTTGACTGTGGCCGAATATGTAGCCCAGTTCTCTAGACTGGCACGCTATGCTGTACATTTGGTGAACACTGAAAGGATGAAGGCTAAGCGCTTTCTAAACGGCCTTAAGCCCCACTACATCACTCAACTCGCACCTTTCGACATCCCGACCTACGACGAGATGGTGAAGAGGGCTCAGCTACTAGAAGATGCTACAGACTTCACCGACTGTATAAAAGGGAAGTTCGTCAAGAAGGAAGTGACCTCGGGTCAGTCATCTGCTAAGCCTACCAACGGCAAGAAGCGTCCCTTCAACATCACAGAGGGATCTAGCCAAGAAAGGAAACCCAAGATTTTCGTACCCAACACTCCAACAAAGAGCCACTGCAAACACTGTGACAGCCCTGGTCACACGGTTGATGAATGCTGGAGGAAATCCATCACATGTCTGCACTGCGGAAGTCGCGAGCACTGTTTCCCTGAGTGCCCGCTACTGAAAGAGAATGAAAGGTGCCCTAATGCACCTAAGAAACAGGGCCGACTGCAAGCCCTACATGATGAGGAACTTGCTATGGAGGGTGGCGTGGTAGAAGGTACCTTTCAAGTTTTCTCATTATCAACATTCGTTTTATTTGATACTGGAGCCACTCATTCATTTATATCTCAAAACATTACTGATACTGTGAATGCTAAACCTATATCCATGGGTTGTGAGTTCTCTATCACAACACCACTAGGGGAAAAGGAGAAATTGAGCAAATAATTTCCCTCTACCGATGTAATGATCGGAGACCATAACCTAAAAGCCGACCTGGTGTGTATGTCCATGGAAGGCTATGATGTAATTTTGGCAGCCGACTGGTTGTCCGCATATGGGGAAAGTGTCGACTGTAAGAAAGGGAATGTTACCTTTAGTGACTTTCCTAAATTGGCATTCTCCAGGATTAGACATAAGAGACTGATGTCTCTAGTCTCTGCCATAAAAGCCCACAACATGATGAGGAAAGGCTGTATTGCTTTCCTAGCAGCTGTAGTAGTGGAAAAGAAGGCTTCCAAGATAGAAGACATACATATAGTACAGGACTACCCAGATGTATTCCCCGAAGACCTGCCAAGGATTCCCCCTGAACGAGATGTCAACTTCGCCATTGAGTTGATTCTTGGAGCCGCACCGGTATCGCGTCAACCAAACCGGATGTCACCTGCTGAGCTGAAGGAATTGAAGGTGCAACTGATGGAGCTACTAGAAAAGGGGTTCATCAGACCAAGTACTTCCCCATAGGGAGCACCTGTGGTATTTGTAAAGAAGAAAGATGGATCGATGAGGCTGTGCATCGACTATCGACAACTCAATCAGCTTACCATCAAGAACAAATACCCAATGCCTAGCGTCGATGAACTATTCGACCAAATTTCTGGAGCGCAATATTTCTCCAAGATCGATCTTCGATCTGGCTATCACCAAATGAGGATCAAGGATGACGATATTTTCAAAACGGCTTTCAGGAGCAGGTATGGACATTATGAATTCGTCGTTATGGCTTTTGGTCTAACCAATGCTCCTGCAGCCTTTATGCAACTCATGAACAGCATATATCGGCCATACCTCAACAAGTTCATGGTCGTCTTTATCGACGACATCCTCATATACTCCAAGACCAAGGAAGAGCATGAAGAACACCTAAAGACAACACTGCAAGTTTTACGAGACAACAAGTTGTACGCAAAGCTTAGCAAGTGTGAATTCTGGCTCGGAGAAGTATCCTTCTTGGGCCATGTCATCTCAAAGGACGGCATCTCTGTTGATCCCTCCAAAGTCGAAGCTGTACTCAACTGGGAGAGACCAACTAATGTCACCGAGATAAGAAGCTTTCTAGGACTGGCAGGCTACTACAGGCGGTTCATCAAGGACTTCTCAAGGATCGTTGTTCCTCTCACGCGTCTGACACGAAAGGAGAATCCATACTCATGGAGTAAAGAGTGTGAGAAAAGTTTCCAAACCCTCAAGGACTGTCTTACCTCAGCACCTGTTCTCGCTCAGCCAATAGAGGGAGAAGGTTTCTCTGTCTACACTAATGCCTCAGGAATCGGGTTAGGATGTGTACTCATGCAAAAGGAGAAGGTCATCGCCTATTCTTCAAGACAACTGAAGACACATGAAGTCAACTGTAGGATCGAAAAAGGGATGGGCCAGATCTAGAAGGGGGGGTTGAATAGATCTAGGCCAAATACTGCGGAAGCTTAGCCAATTTTAAAGATGCTTTGAATCAGAGTCAACTTAGAAAAGCAATTCACAGATCTGATGAGTGATTGTGTGAGTTAAGTGATTAAAGTGAGTGATCAAGTTCATTAGAAGAGTAATCAAAAATCCTATGCATACATCTAACGCAAGGTGAAGTTAAATCACACATCAAACCACTGCACAGAGATTTTTAGGTGGTTCGGAAATCACACCATGTGATTCCTACATCCACCCCACACACAGTGAGGCTCCACTATTCAACTTGAATACACCACACACTGGAGCTTGACAACCCCAAGACACTGAGTTCAACAACTCACACACAACCTCTAGAGCAAGACTACTCTAGAAACTTGAGCACAACTGCTCAACCACAACCTGAGTGCGACGACTCAACACAGTTGAGCACAAAGGCTCACAACCAACTTGCTAGATCAAAAACAACAAGATCCAGATCCTCTAGCAATGATCTGATCCATAAAGAGTTCATTCAAGGAGACTAGTGCAACAAATCATGCACAATCTCAAGAATGACTCAGAAGAACTAAGGGGAATTAAGAAGTTGTATATAGAATCCTTGTTCTTCCGATGAACTCCCTTGTAGAAGACTGAATTGAGAAGATGCTTGAACTCTTGAAGTCCCTGGGCGATGCTCTGCAATTTGTGCCTCTGGATCTTCCTTGAACTCTTCTCAATTGGCTGCTTCTACTTGAGCTGCTCCCTTGGAAGTGATCTCACTTCATCTTCATGGATCAATCTTCACTTCTTGTGCTTACAAGGATGGGAATTGGGTTGAAGCCGCACAAGGAGAGCAAGAACGGGAGGAGAGCTCTGTCTTGCCGCCAAAGGGTGCTTTCTAGAAGGCTCTTCTGGAGTTCTTCTTTTGGGGGCCGATTAGATATGTATTTATACCCTATCATGGCCAAAAGAACCCTTGGGGTACGTGGGCACATGATCCAAGGCTGATCCAAGTGATCCCTAGAGTGCCACGTGTCCAAGTGGGACTTAAAGTGAAAAACTTGCTGGAGTGTGTCGACACAGTCATTGGGTGTGTCGACACACTGTCCCAATTCCACAAAACTGGTCTTCTGGGAGAGGTCACTAGTGTCGACACTGCCTGGGACTGTGTCGACACACTGTCCCAACCTGTCAACTGGGTTCTCTGGGAGATGGGTCTAGTGTTGACACTGTCTGGGACTGTGTCGACACACTTGACCATTTCTTCATGACTTTGCCTTAGGGTTTGATACCCTGTGTCGACACCAGTAGTGGGTGTGTAGACACTACCCTTGCAAGAAATGTATGTCCCTGAGAAATAAACACATAAATCATTAGTTCAATGTATTATCATGAATACATATGATAAAATGTGTTTGGAAACATGCTTTTTGAATATTGTTATTACATGTGTGATGTATTTAACATGATCCATTTATTGTGCATTAAAATCACAACTTGTCATCATCAAAATTATGAGGGGAAATGTATTAAAATCACACTCAACCCAATAATCTCCCCCTTTTGATGATGGCAACATCAAGTCCACATGAAGATTTGAATTTACAATGAAATGTGATATTAAGCCATTTATTCACACAACATTCAATCACATACACACTGAATGACAATGAACCCATGTTTCAATATTTTCATTCACATTCATCAAAGGCCATTGAGCACAATTTAGCAGCATTTGACAATTTTGCACAATGAAGTACACAAGGTTTGACATTTACAATCATCCATAAATTGGCATGTCATCCATCCATTAAAAAAATTTTCAATCACATTCAAATAAGTACTCCTTCTCATTCAACAAAGATATTGATTACATAGATATTTAATTACATTCCAAACGAGTTCTTTCTCATTCAACAAAGTATTCATTACAAGTATATTCCTCCACCTCCATCCTATTGATGGAGCATTCACAGAATTCTCCAACCTTTGAATTCTTAGCTCAAAACTCTCTGACATCTGGAGGATGGAAGAGCTGATGGTATCAAACTTGTCATTCAAAAAAGAATATAGCTCTGGTGGAACAGAAGCTCCACCAGTGGATGTAGATGCAAATGCTTGGTAATGTGGAGTGGAAGATGGAATTTCCACATCAGGGAGATGTGGTGAAGAGGCTTGAAATGGAGGTGGGTGAGGATCATCCTGAGGTATAGGTGCTCCAATTTCATTGGGAGGCTGGTCCTCTTGATCATGTGGAGGAGAGTGGGCAACCTCAGAAGGTGGTTCAACAACCTCAGGAACCACTGGGGCCTCAACAGCTATAGGTCCTCTTCTTACTTGATCACCTTCAAGTCTGAATCCCATGAACTTTTGCAAATGCTTAAAGCAATAGATGTTGGACTTTGGGATTGACTGGGATTGCTCATTCTCAAAAGATACTCCAAAATGCTGAAAAACTGGTGTGAGATGAGCTGCATAAGGAAGGGATCTATGTAGATCTTTCCTTGTAGTTTCACTCATAATCTGGTACATGATCACATGCAAATTGACCTTTATCTCTTTCTTCATGCAATATATAATGAACCTCTGTATATCAGTTAACCTATCCCTTTCACCACCTTGAGGAGTGATTATAGTGGTCAGGATGTGATGGATCAGTATCAAAATAGGTGGGAAGGTGTTGGTGTTAAACCTGGTGACATAAGTTTGCTTTGAATTTGACTCATCAGCAGGGAGTCCAGTCAGTAGAGAATAGGCTTCATGAAGGTCAAGTTCAAAATCATGATAATCAGCACCTTCATTAGGAATTTTAAACAATGTAGCAGCTAACTCAGTAGGCAACTTCATTGATACACCCTTGACCTCAGACTGGTAGCCCTCAGGTGTACATTCCAAATTCAGATAGAACTCTTGTACTAACCTTGGATATATGGTTCTGAACTCAGAAATGAAGGGCAACCAAGATTGAAAATTGAAGAATTGACGCACTTCTGGGAAGGTAGTTGCAAGGTCAGAGTCTTCAAGGTCAACAGCTCTCGGTTTTAGGATGGATTTCCCTTCACTAGCCAGTTTAGAAGGGGTTGCCTCAGATGGATGAGATGAACCAGATGAATTTGAGGAGGATGTCTCAGAGACTTCAGGAGAGGAGACCAATATCTTCCTCCTAGGGTGTGCAGATGTCCTTTGAGAAGGACCTCGACTGGAAGAGGGTACCCTACCTCTCTTGGATGGTGTAGGAGATGCAGACGAAGCACCTGGCTGCGCTGCCGGGTCATGCCGACGCTTGCTGCTCCTCTCAGTTGGAGGTACGTCAGCGGCAATGGGCCTGGCAGTTGCTCTAGAACGAGCACCACGGCGAGGCATTTGCTTGTGAGGCATAGTTGCAAGAGAAGAAGGAAGAACAGGGGATGGTGGAGATGGTGTGAAGAGGTTGGAGACAAAATTGGTGGGAAGAGGGAAGAAAGATGAGAATTGCTGCCGTTTTCAAAGGTAAAGGACGGCCATGGGGTCGACCTGGGAAGAAGAAAAGGGGTTTTGGGGTAGAATAGGCCGCAGGAACAACAAAGCCTAAACTGGTGCCCCAATAGATAAACCGCCTGGATTGCCTATGTGTCGACACAAGACAAGGGTGTGTCGACCTGGGCTTGCACTGTGTCGACACATGAGTGTGGATGTGTCGACCTGGCCTGAAGAATTTTTGAAGTTTTGAGCATGAGGAAAATTTGAAAATTTTGGGAAATCTTTAACATGATGAAATATGGATGGAATCAATGTGACAAGGTTTTTTAAGAGATAAAAAAAATCATTTGTCATATTTTTACAAAAATCCAACAAACTTAAGTTTTACACAACAACCTACAGGATATTTTCATTAATTGATTTGAGTCATTAAAATGATAGTTTGAGTGATTTAGAACATTCAATAGCCAATGACAAACTACCATATTCTCCAAATCCAAAGAAATGGAAATGTCTTTTAGATTGAAATCACTTGTGATGAAGTTAAACAACTTTGAGCACACCGATGGAAGACAAGGATGTTCATTTTAAGTAATTCTCCTTGGACACTTAATTCTTTTTAATCAAACTATCAAATTTAGTGAATCTTTTTCACTCAAGAACTAATGCTTTTTACACACCATAGTCCCTGGTTACTAAGGATTTACCCATTATCCAGTTACAAGGGGTAAATGACAACCTTTTGACATGAAAATATACGTTTATCAGACGCCAATATTTCCAGTTACTCAGTCATCATCAAAATGTATAGATCATTTGTTTTTTTAATTTTTGAACCCCTTTGAACAGAGATAGAAATAATACCTCATGACATACATGGCACTTCATTCATTGTGAAGGTTTGTAGTTTCTCACATTTGTGCCATTGCTCTGTAGAATAATAAATGGAAGGAGAATTTTATAAAATTGACATCATTTATATCTCACATCAGTTGCAAAGAAGGTGTTTAAAGTCAAAGCACACGATTTTTCAATCTTTGAAAGAGATTTAAATTTATGTAGTCTGGAAGAGTATAGTTGAGAGTTGACTGCAAAAATGTAGTAGATCAATCAAAAAGTCATTTTGAGGTTTTAGCCAAACTTAATGACCACATCATGAGAGGAAGTTGATATAATTCAAGAGGAATCTTGAATTTGGTAAAAGAATGAGTATTGAATTAATTAGCTCCCCCTGAAATGATGATTCCAAAAAAATTTCATCAAGATAATGATAAGCAAGAATTGGGAAAACTGAAATGTTTCTTTTTGAAGAACAAAAGCTCCCCCTCAACAATTGCAATTTAATTCTTGATACTTGGTGGAGACATATACTCTCGCATAGTGAAAGTGTCCAGACAAGTAGAACTTGTCCTTTTTCAAATCACCATTTTATATACCAAGAATTTCAACACAATGTGAGTTGATGAATTTATTAACAAAAAGAAATGGAAGTTGATTTGAGAGAGATGTGAACAGCATGAATCAAGGAAGCAAAGAGAAATGATGGAACAGTGACTCCCCCTCAGAACATGCCTAAACACTCAACCCAATGAGAGTTATCAAGAAGATGGACATTTGCAAAGACCAAGCTCTCTTCTCAAGGATGAAAATCTGCTGTCAGAAAGAGGTTTAGTGAAGATATCAGCAATTTGTTTTTTTGTTTCAATAAAGAGGAGTTCAAAAAATTTCTTTGCTATCTCATCTCTCAAGAAATGATGCCTAATTTCAATGTGTTTTGTTCTAGAGTGCTGAATTGGGTTTTTAGACAGATTTATAGCACTTGTGTTATCACAAAGAATGGGAACACAACCTAACTCTTGGTTATAATCAAGAAGTTGATGTTTCACCCAAAGAATTTGAGTGCCACATCGACCAGCTGCAACATACTCAGCCTCTGCAGTTGATAGAGCAACTGAGTGTTGCTTTTTGGAAGCCCAAGAGATTAGGCAGCCACCTAAGTACAAACACAGGCCACTTGTGCTTTTTCTATCAAGTTTACACCCAGCATAATCAGCATCACAATAGGCAATCAAATCTAATTTACAACCAGCAGGATACCAAATACCAAAATGACATGTTCCAACAAGATATTTGAAATTTTTTTTAACAGCTAACATGTGACTTTCTTTAGGATTTGCTTGAAATCTAGCACACAAGCATACACTAAATTGAATATCGGGTCTAGAAGTGGTGAGATAGAGTAGAGAACCAATCATACCTCTGTATGTCTTTGGGTCTACTGACTTACCAAGTGAATCTTCTTCTAGTTTCACATTAATTGCAATGGGTGTGCTTGAGTGCTTGAGGTTCTGGAAGTCAAACCTTTTCAGAAGTTCTTTGACATATTTGGTTTGGCTTATAAAGAGTCCCTCACTGGTTTGGTTAACCTGCAATCCCAAGCAAAATTGTAAGTCTCCCATCAAGCTCATTTCAAATTCAGTTTTCATTTGATTTGCAAATTCAGTGCACTAGGCTGTTATTGGTGGATCCAAAAATTATGTCATCAACATAAATTTGGACTGCAATTATTTGTTTATTTACAGTTTTTGTGAAAAAAGTTTGATCAACATTACCTCTAGAGTATCTTTTTTCAAGCAAGAAAGAGCTCAAATGGTCATACCAAGCTCTTGGAGCTTGCTTAAGACTATAGAGAGCCTTATGAAGCTTAAAAAATGATTAGGATATTTTCATTTTCAAAGCCTCGAGGTTGTTCAACAAAAATATTTTCTTTTATGTATCCATTCAAAAATGCACTTTTGACATCCATTTGATAAACTTTAAACTTCAATGAAGATACAAAAGTAAGGAAATTCTTACAGCTTCTAGTCTAGCTTCAGGGGCATATGACTCTTCAAAATCAATTCCAAATTCTTGGTTGTACCCCTTTGCAACTAGTCTAGTTTTATTCCTTATGACTTGACCATTTTCATTCAATTTATTTTGAATACCATCCAGTGCCAATGACAGATTGGTCACTAGGTCTAGGTACTATTTCCCACACTTGAATTCTTTCAAGTTGATGAAGTTCATCATGCATTGCATTATCTAATCTGAATTCATTAGAACTTATCAATTGACTTTGGTTCAATTTGGGAAATTAGTGCTAGTGGGTCTTCATGAATTGCATTCAAGAATGATGATCTAGTTCTTACCCTATCATGTACATTGCCAACAACATTTTCTATTGGGTGATCTCTCAAAATCTGTGTTCAGGAATTACCTGTTGAGGTGCATTTAAATTTGGAACAACATTACCTGATCCACTTGGAGTAGGTGAGTGATTGTTCAAATTTTCAACAAGGTCTTCATTCTCCTCAACAGTTGGTGAAGAATCAACGATAAGTCATCCTCTTCATTATCTGGACAGTCCCTGCAAGATTTAGAATAATGAGTTGAAAAGGAATTTTCATCAAAAACTACATGTGGAGACTCTTCAACAGTTTTATTTTTGAGAGAATAAACTCTAAATGCTCTTGAAATTTCAGAATAGCCAAGAAAGATGGCTTCCTGACTTTTAGCATCGAATTTATCAAGATTTTCTTTATTGTTGTTATGCACAAAATATTTACACCCAAAGACTTTGAAATAAGACAAGGTTGGCTTTTTGTTTTTCAACAATTCAAAGGGGTTTTTCTGATTTTTGGTCTGACCAATGCTCTATTGAGAATATGATTTGTTGTATTTACAGCTTCAGCCCAGAAGGATTTGGGCAATTTGCTTTCCAAGAGTATGGATCTTACCATTTCCACAAGTGTTCTATTCTTTCTTTCCACAACCCCATTTTGTTCTGGAGTTCTTTGTGAAGAAAACTTGTGAAATATGTGAAGTTCAGCACATAAATCAGAGAAATATTTGTTTTCAAATTCACCCCATGATCAGTCAAATATTTTTGATTTTATAAGGAAAACTTGTTAAGGCAGAGGTACAGAAATTCCTGAATTCAAGGCAAGCATCACTTTGTGGGATAAAAGATAACCCATGTAAATCTAGTAAAATCATCAATAATGACAAAACCATATCTTTTGCCACTCAGACTTAGAATTCTTGTTGGGCCAAAGAGGTCCATATGAAGCAATTCTAGTGGCTTAGATGTGAGTACATCATTGAAGGTTTTAAAAGATTTTCTGGTTTGTTTTCCTTGGGCACAAATCCCACAAATTTGATTCTCTACATTTGAAAAGGATTCAGGAAGACCTTTGACCAAGTTTAGCCTTAACAATTTATTTATTTTTGAAACTTGCATGACCAAGTCTTTTGTGCCAAGTCCATGCAATTTCATTTTATTTGCAACAAGACAAATGTTTTCAGAAATTTTTTATCAAGGTTGATCATGTAAACATTATTTCTTTTTCCAAAGAATTTTATTTTATCAGTTGAAGAGTCAATTATTCTGCAAAAATCTGATTCAAACACAACTTGTGACCTTTGTCACATAGTTGGCTAATGCTCAGTAAATTATAATTCAGACCATCAACTAATAAAACATTATCAACTGAGTTTGAGGAAGATTGATGATTTTTCCTTTATTTTTACCTCCAAAAGTGACAGAACCTCCCTCCTTTTCAATCAGGAATGAAAATTTGCTTTATCTCCTGTCATGTGTCGTGAGCACCCACTATCAAGAAACCACACATTTGAGTTGGGTGCACGACCATCCTACAAAATTAATCAGTGGAGAGAAGATTTTGGTACCCAAACATTGTTGGGACCATCAGATTGTTTGAACAATGACAGCAAATCTTTTCTAATCCAAATCTGACTTGTTTTTGTTTTTGTTTTATTTCAGTGGTGTTTTTTGCCTTTTTCAATTTATCCTTCCCTTTTGGAATAAAAACACCAGTGTTCTTTTTCTCATTAGGATGGGAGTTTTGCATTTGGACATGATTGTTCATTTGTGGAGGTCCAAACCAAGGGTTTGTTGGTACATTGAAAAGTTTGGATAGAAGTATTGAGGATGGTACCAAAAGGATTGTAATACCATTGGTTCCAAGAATTGGTCCAATCAGCTTGATGTGCTGTCTTGGAAGTCCAAGGTTTATCATGAATGTTTTCTTTTGTGTTTTTCTTATTTTTTAAGTTTTTATTTGATTTTTTGGTTGACTGGTTGGTGGTTTTTTAGGTTGAGCAAGTCGACCTGTCTTTGATTGGTGTCGACTCAACAGTCACAGATTTCATCTTTTTGTTGACTGGTGTCGACCTGTCAGGTGAGTGTGTCGACCTGTTTGGTTTCTCTTTGTTCTGGTTTTTCATTTTTTTTTTTTTGTGATACCAATTATTGTATTGTTTGACACTTGCTTGTTTTTGTTTTTTCAGGACTAGGACTTTTGACAAATTTTATTAAAGGTGCTTTTTCCCTCATTTCACCAGATTTGTCTTTCTTGGAGTTTTGTGTTGAAAATCCTAGTCCATGTGTTACAGATTTCATTCTTGTTCCTAACAAGGCATCCAAATTATCTTTTCCTTTTGTAAAGGTTTCAATGACTTGTTCTTTTTCTTTCAACTGGTTTTCTAAAGTCTTGATTTCATCATCACTTTGTTGTTTTTCTTTTGTTGCAATTCCAGTTTTTCAGACAATTTCTTAAAGTCATTGTTGGCCTTTTGGGATGCAAGCTTGAGCTCATCAATTTAATTTAGAAGGCTTTCCTTTTCTTCATTAAGCTCAGACACTTCATTTTCAATTTAGAGATTCTTCTGTTTGGAATAGTTATTCAAGATGTTTTCAATTTTCTTTTTCAGATGCTTATTTTCTTTTCTTGTTTCAGAATAGTTTTCAACTAATTCAGCATAAGCATCTTGCCAATCATCAATTGTATAATCTTCAAAGATGTACTTACCTTTCCATCAGAACTGTTTTCCATAAAGCAGATTTCCACTTTCAGAGCTTGAGGACCTTTCTTCTTCATTTTCACTTGGATCTTCATCTGACCAAGTGGCAACCATTGCTTTAGGCTTCTTGAATTTATTGATCTTCTTGTATTTTTCTTCTTGTTCTCAGGACATTCTCCTTTCATGTGTCCTGGTTTGTTGCACCTGTAACAAATAACAACTTCATCAGTTTTCTGATTTCTATTTGAATTGGCATTTGAAAAGGAAGTATTTCTTTTCCCAGATGAGAATTTCTTTTTCCCAGTGAATTTTCCTTTTCTAGATTTTAGAAATTTTCTGAATTGTCTAGTCATGAGGGCAATCTCATCCTCATTGGACTCAGACTCATCAGAACTTATTTTCTCTTGATTTTTATTCTTGTTACTAGATGAAGCTTTAAGTTCTACTGGTTTGGTTTTGATTATGTGCTCTTCATTTCTCTTCAAGTTTATTTCATAAGTCATCAAAGATCCTATGAGTTCATCCAAAGAGATTTTGGATAAATCTTTAGAATCTTCAATAACTGTGGCCTTAGTGTGCCAAATTGAAGAAAGAGAGCGCAAGATTTTTCTTACCAAATCAGCATCTGTGTAGTCCTTACCTAGCCTTCAGTCCATTTACAATGATCATGAACCTAGCAAACATTTCAGAAATTGTTTCATCAGATTTCATCATGAATAATTCATACTCAGAAACAAGAATATTTGCTTTGGTTTCTTTTACTTGGGATGTTCCTCATAGAGTAACTCAAGCTTACCCACATCTCCTTGGCAGATTTGCACATGGAGATTCTTGAGTACTCCTTTGGGTGGACTGCACATTGAACCATGTTCATGGCACTGTAGTTCAGGGTGGCCCTCTTAATTTGCTCCCTGGTCCAGGTTTCCTCTCTCCCTGGTTTTCATAGGGACCTACCTCAACTACCCTCCAAATCTCATAGTTCTGGGCTCTAAGGAAGACTTGCATTCTATTCTTCCAATAGGAATAGTCAGTCCCATTGAAGAATGGTGGCCTATTTATGGAATGGCCTTCAGCAATGAAACCTCGAGAATCCATTGATCAAACTAATGTATAGTGAAGGAAAACTTAGCAAACAAGCAAGTGAAACACACAGAACAAACAGAAACACTCAGATCAAATCAGATATGAACCCTCTCTGATACCAATTGTAGGATCAAAAAAGGTGGGCCAGATCTAGAAGGGGGGGTTGAATATATCTAGGCCAAATACTGCGGAAGCTTAGCCAATTTTAAAGATGCTTTGAATCAGAGTCAACTTAGAAAAGCATTCACAGATCTGATGAGTGATTGTGTGAGTTAAGTGATTAAGTGAGTGATCAAGTTGATTAGAAGGGTAATCAAAAATCCTATGCATACATCTAACGCAAGGTGAAGTTAAATCACACATCAAACCACTGCACAGAGATTTTTAGGTGGTTCGGAAATCACACCATGTGATTCCTACATCCACCCCTCACACAGTAAGGCTCCACTATTCAACTTGAATACACCACACACTGGAGGTTGACAACTCCAACACACTGAGTTCAACAACTCACACACAACCTCTAGAGAAAGACTACTCTAGAAACTTGAGCACAACTGCTCAACCACAACCTGAGTGCGACGACTCAACACAATTGAGCACAAAGGCTCACAACCAACTTGCTAGATCAAAACAACAAGATCCAGATCCTCTAGCAATGATCTGATCCATAGAGAGTTCATTCAAGGAGACTAGTGCAACAAATCATACACAATCTCAAGAATGACTCAGAAGAACTAAGGGGAATTAAGAAGTTGTATGTAGAATCCTTGTTCTTCAGATGAACTCCCTTGTAGAAGACTGAATTGAGAAGATTCTTGAACTCTTGAAGTCCCTGGGCGATGCTCTGCAATTTGTGCCTCTGGATCTTCCTTGAACTCTTCTCAATTGGCTGCTTCTACTTGATCTGCTCCCTTGGAAGTGATCTCACTTCATCTTCATGGATCAATCTTCACTTCTTGTGCTTGTAAGGATGGGAATTGGCTTGAAGCAGCACAAGGAGAGCAAGAACGGGAGGAGAGCTCTGTCTTGCCGCCAAAGGGTGCTTTCTGGAAGGCTCTTATGGAGTTCTTCTTTTTGGGGCCGATTAGATAGGTATTTATACCCTATCATGGCCAAAAGAACCCTTGGGGTACGTGGGCACATGATCCAAGGCCGATCCAAGTGATCCTTAGAGTGCCACGTGTCCAGGTGGGACTTAAAGTGAAAACGTTGCCGGAGTGTGTCGACACAGTCATTGGGTGTGTCGACACACTATCCCAATTCCACAAAACTGGTTTTCTGGGAGAGGTCACTAGTGTCGACACTGTCTGGGACTGTGTCGACACACTGTCCCAACCTGTCAACTGGGTTCTCTAGAAGCTGGGTCTAGTGTCGACGCTGCCTGGGACTGTGTCAACACACTTGACCATTTCTTCATGACTTTGCCTTGGGGTTTGATACCCTGTGTCGACACCAGTAGTGGGTGTGTCGACACTACCCTTGTAAGAAATGTATGTCCCTGAGAAATAAACACATAAATCATTAGTTCAATGTATTATCATGAATACATATGATAAAATGTGTTTGGAAACATGCTTTTTGAATATTGTTATTACATGTGTGATGTATTTAACATGTTCCATTTATTGTGCATTAAAATCACAACTTGTCATCGTCAAATTATGAGGGGAAATGTATTAAGATCACACTCAACCCAACATCAAGTACCCTATAGATGATCTCGAGCTGGCTGCCATTGTCTTCGCCTTGAAGATTTGGAGACACTATCTATATGGCGAGCAATTCACTGTCTACTCAGACCATAAAGTCTGAAGTATTTATTCTCTCAGAAGGAACTCAACATGAGACAAAGGAGATGGCTAGAATACTTGAAAGATTTCGACTTCCACATCCAATACCACCCAGGCAAGGGAAATGTCGTGGCTGATGCTCTTAGTAGGAAGCCAATGTCATTTGTCTCAAGCCTAGTCCTTGGCGAGATGCAACTACTAGAACAATTCGTAAGGTTAGACTTAAGTATCGAACATAGAGATGATCGAGTGTTGGTTGCCAATATCAAGATTCAATCTGATCTGCTAGAGGAGATCAAAGCTCAACAAGACGATGATCCATTCTTAGTTCACGTCAAAGAAACTCTAACTGAAAGACCGGACTTTGCAATGACTGAAGACGGAAGGCTTGTCTTTCAAGGAAGGACATGTGTTCCCGACAATGAAGAACTAAAGAGAAGACTAATGGATGAAGCTCACAAGACAAGGTATACTATTCATGCAGGAGGTACCAAAAGTATCAGATATGAAAATAACATTTTGGTGGCCGAACATGAAAATAGATGTAGCTGAACATGCCGCTCACTGTCTTACTTGCCAACAAGTAAAAGCGGAACACCTGCGCCCTGCTGGTGTACTCAGACCGCTAGATATTCCGTAGTGGAAATGGGAAAGCATCGGCATGGACTTCATCATGGGTTTACCCAAGACTCGTGCTGGACTCGACGCCATATGGGTCATTGTGGACCGACTTACCAAATCCGCCGACTTTCTGCCTATAAAGAGTAAATGGTCAGTAGAGGTACTAGCTGCCTTATACGTCAAGGAGATTGTAAGACTACATGGCATTCCATCATCTATTGTTTCGGATAGAGATTCGAGATTCACATCTCATTTTTGGAAAGGACTACAAGGTGTACTGGGTACTAAACTCAACTTTAGTACCGCATTCCATCCACAAACCGATAGGCAAACTGAAAGAACCAACCAAATAGTGGAAGACATGTTGAGAGCTTGCACTATAGATTTTCAAGGTTATTGGAATGAGCACCTACCACTAATTGAGTTCGCCTATAACAATAGTTACCAGGTGAGTATCAAGATGGCACCATTCGAAGCACTTTACGAAAGGAATTGCAGATCCCCTACATGTTGGAATGAGTTGGAGAACAGCAATAGCTAGGCCCAGACATGGTGCAACGGACAAGAAGGGCATTCAGGTAATCAGAGATCGGCTCAAGATTGCCCAATCCAAACAGAAGAGCTACGCCGACAAAAGAAGTCGAGAACTGGAATTTCAAGTGGTGATCATGTGTACCTAAAAGTGTCACCTACTCGTGGCATCCAAAGATTTAGTGTAAAGGTAAAGCTCAGCCCTAGTTTCATTGGTCCTTTTGAAGTACTCGAAAGGGTTGGTGAGGTTGCATACCGGCTGGCATTGCCACCAGATTTGTCATGTGTACAAAATGTGTTCCATGTTTCCATGCTTAGGAAATATGTGTACGACCCCACGCACATCATTTGCCACGAGAAGTTAATATTGAACAAAGATGTGACGTACGAAGAGAAGCCAGTCAAGATATTGGAACAGAAGACACAACAACTCAGGAACCATCCTATCCACGTGGTGAAGGTCTTATGGAATAACCGCGGAGTGGAAGAAGCCACATGGGAACCAGAAGGAATTATCAGACGCAACTACCCCAATCTTTTTGGTAAGAGACTTCCTCCCTTATGATCAGATGAATTTGGGGACCAAATTCTTTTTAATAGGGGGAGGATGTAGCAACCTAGATTTTTTCAAAAAAAAAATAATAATAATAAAAATTAAAAGCAATTAGAAAATCAAAGAAAAGAGAAATAAATAAAACCCATCAAATGAAAATAAGTAATGGGCTTTATTACATGGACCCATTAGAAATTAGTGGGCTAAATAGGGATTTTTAAAAGGGGAATAATAGAGAAATACCCAAAATTTGTAACTAAAATATTACTAGAATAGAAAAGACATATTGAATGCATTAAATAGCTAGTTTGAATTAGGATTGGATTTCTAAACCTACCCAATTGATTGGCCACGAAATCCTCTCTCTCCCAACCCAAATAGGAAGATCACTTGCTTAAAATGGGAGAGGAAATAGGAAATTTGGAATTTAATAGGAATTAGACTTAAACTAGGAAAGGGAATAGGGAGAAGCTTAAATACTTCTCTTAAACCCCCATTGCCGGCCCTAGCTCGTGCCAAGAGGTTCTGGACCAGGAGGAGAGGCCAAGAGGAGGAGAATTCGTGGAGAGGAAGGATCTCTCAAGTTCCTCCCCGAGTTCTTCAAGTCTTAACCCTAGAAGAGGAAATGATCAAAGGCAGGCATTCTCACCAGCATAAACCATAAAACTTTCTCTGTAGGATGTCTCGTTTATCAGGAACATAGCCCTTTGGTTTCATAATTTCCATCGAGCATATCTGTCGTTCTTGATTTTTCATGTTCTGCAACTGACATGACCCCGAACCCTCTTCTTACTCTTGATCTCCTTGTATACTCAACCCCATGACACGAGATTTGACTGTAGGAACTAATGCATGATAGGCATCTTTTGCCCTTAAAAGCCCTAAATTTGATTCGTCCTATCTGCGAATTTCATCGTTGATCTCAACTATGTACTATTCCATGTTCATCATGAATACCCATGTTAAACATGTCTAAACCCTGATTGTTTTCCAATTTCGATTTATTGTAAGTACCCATGCATGTCTAGGTCGTTTTAAAACTAGTTTCATGATTTTTCGTTGACTATACAATTAGTTGTGATTTTCTGAACCACCCTGTGTCAAATAGGGTAAGGTCTGGCCCCAATCCAAGGTAATGTCCTTTCCCTGTCGGACTCGGGCGCAGACCCTGTAAACGCGACGGCCCGATAGCCGCGTTCACAAGGGTCATCGCGACAGTGCCTTCTGTCGCGATCTGATCGCGATAGGTATTGTCGTTGCAATTTGCTGCCCGAGCAAACTAAGCCTGTCTCGACCCGTACAAGCACCCGTCGCGATCCAGTTGACCCCGTCGCGACCCTCATCAGGGTACGTCGCGATCTGGTTTCTTTTTGCAATAAACCTCCTGTCTTAGCAATGCTTGATTATCTACAGTGTTGTACTCTTGTTTACAGTCATACATACAGAAAATAACTCTTGTTATAAATTAAACATTATGTATGATTAAAATACATGCACAAGATCTTTTCTATCTACAATTTCATGACACTTACACACACTTTGAACCATCCAATTATGACATAATTTGGCATGAAACTATTTCATAATACATCTGGTAATTTAAGTAATTAAATTACCCTATACTTGTCTATCGTTTCTCGCGATGTTTTGGGAAGATCAATATCGACGCTCCACTGTTCTAGAACTCCTCTAGAACATCGAGCACTTGTTTCTATATACACTCTTTCTTGACTTGGACAAACTCTCCGTCGGATATTCCATCTGTCGGACTAGTAAGTCTTTGTTCAAGGCCTCCGTAAGTCTCCTCTATCCATGGATTCCCACATGGTCGATGAGCCGGTTGTACCCTAACACCTATGATACCCTTTAGGGATCTACATGATCCAAACGTCTATTAGAAATTCACTCTCGTCTTGAATCACACCGGACCTCTGGATTTGTGCTTAACATGGCCAGTGGTAGGGTCGTGAGTTCCACCTGACTGCCAACACCAAGTGCGCGTGTTGTGCAACTGTTACTATCACCCATTTACTCGACGCATTACGTGCAATGTCCACTAGCTCTCATCTATACCCTACTCGCTCATCTATTCACGCTCACTCTACTATCTTGTCTATTCATCTAGTGCTCTCGTTTACTTCTTGGTACTTTATATTGGCCATTGACTGATTGTCTAAAGATAAAAATATAACCAATGCCTGGCAATATATAAAGGGCCCGATCTGGTCCTGGGATGTGCGCCCGAAAGTGCTAGTGCCCATGGGAGTTAAATGATCAGAGTGTTTGGCATTACACTCAAGTGCTATCTATCTTTACTATCTAAATGACAATCAAAGTGCTATGTTCTCTCGTTGTCCATTGACAACAAAGTGCTATGCTATACTCGTTGTGCTATGCTATACTCGTTGTGCTATCTGTACTACGGCCATCTTGCTATACTTGACATTGTGCTATTCCCGACACTTGTGCTATTTTGGAAAGTCTATATTTGGAAAGTCTTGCTACTCGTTAACGTACTGTCCTGCTATATATTTTTATGTGACTCTCTCGTTCTGTCATTAGTTACTCTGCCATTAATGCATTAATTACTTAAAGCCTACTTGAGCCTGAGATTTAAGTCCTGCTGGGCGATGTTCGCTCACCTTGCGCTATTTGTCGTTGTGTTCTCAAGTGAGACCGAGGATGAACCATACACTCAAGAGGACGGGAATGACCTGGAGTGATGTCATGAGTACCCTAGTGTCCTATTGCTATGTTTAGCGTTGTAGTAGTTAGGTTTGAAGTTTAGTCTTTTGCTTTATTCCAATGTAATCAGGCCCCATAGATTGGCTCTGATATTAGTGGTTGTAACTAGACATCGGAAAGTTATTGATGAAACGAATTCACTTTAGTATTATCAATGTGCAATGGTTTGATGTCTAGCACTCGCTCTATACCCTTTACTTGCAACTGCCTCGCGTTCCGATATTCCCCGTCAGGGCGTGACATGGCCAGTGCATTCTGGTGGGTTTCCCAGAACGGTGCCTTGGTGGTTTTGGTGGAGGTTCTCCTAGGACCTATTTGTGTTGCTTCTGCAGCTCTGCATGCTACGGTGTTTCTCTCTGTTGACCGTGTGGTTTGGCTGGTTGGTGTGCATTCTGGTGAATGTTCTTCCCAGGATCGCCCTTTGTCGCTTCTGGCACAGGTTTTTCCCAGGAGTGCTCGGTGTTGTTTTGGGCTACCGTTGTGTTTCCCATGTGGTTTGTAGTGTGTTGTTTGTTTGGGCTGCATTCTGGTGAGGTTCTCCCAGGATGGCTCTTGGTGCTTTTGGGTGGAGTTTCTCCCCAGAGCTGCCCTGTGGTTGTTTTGGTTGTCGCTGCTTTTTCTCTATGTAGAGATGAGTCATCGTTTGTTGCCAGTTGGACTGTCCGTGTTACAGTCTGCTTGGGGGTTGTCGGTCAAGGTGTGGTGCCTTTGACTGTGTTCCTGGCCGTGGTGCTGGCCAGGTTGTCTTCCTGTTCGTTTACGAGTTCTAGGCCGCGCTGGTAGGACTTTGTGTGTCCTTGTGGTCGGGAGATTTGCTTGGTTTCTCGCGCCCTGCGTGCTCTGCCAGATGGTAGTCTGGTCAGTGCTGTGGGTGTCTGGCTGGTTGCTCTCCTTGTTCCAGAGTTTCCTTATGGCACCTTGGGTTGGTGAACCTATTCGTGCGGTTGTTGTTGTGTTATTTCTTGCTACCTGCCTGAACAATTGGGGCATTGGGTCCCTCTTGGTTTAGCGTGAGGTAGTATCGTTTTCTTGTTGGGTTGTGAGCATGAGCATTGCTCTACTGTGCACCGGTTTCCTTTGGTTTGTTGTGTTGCACTGCCACTTTGCGGGTTGTGCAACTTTTTGATTAAACTGTTGCGTGCAGTCTGCTTGTCTACCTCTGGTCAAGGTGGTGGACCTTGACCCTGTGTGCAGCCCTGTGTTTTGGTCGGTTCGCCGTGTTGTTATCTTCCAAGTTGGTTGTGCCGGCAGGACCACTTGTGGGTCCCTGTGGTTGAGTTTGTGGTTGCTTGCGTTTCCGTGCCGACACACTCTTGTCGACGGTTGTTTGGAGAGTGTCGTAGGTGTTCGGTTGGCTGTGCCTCCTGTGGGAGTGCTAGCCTTGCATCGTGGTTTCCTCTTTCATGTGAGGAGGAGGCCTATTGTGTGCCTTCTTCCTCTGCTTTCCATGGGTTGCTCGGGGTGGCGGTGCTCTACCATGGCATTTGGTGCCATGGTGTGCACCGTGGTGACCTTTATGGGGACGGTCCCTCCCCTTGAGCTATTTTGAGGTTGAGCAGGTTGCTCCCCTGGTGCGCTTTTCCTTATGGCACGATGGGTTGTGGTGACCTATTGCGCCGTCTCTTGCTGTTCTAGTTTCTTAATGCCTTACTGGACGATGTAGGGCAGCGTTCCCTGTGTTCAGTGTGAAGTAGCACCGGTTTTTCTTCTGTTTGGCTTTCTTGTGCAAGCATCGTCCCGGTGTGTGTTTTCGCTTGTGCCTCAGCTGTGCTTGTAGGCACTTGTTTCTATTTAGTGTGTGGCCCTCTCTACCTACATGGTAGGATTTGTGCCTTGTGTTTGTGTGCTTCCAAGAGCCAAAGTGTTGTTGCGCTCTTGAAGCTGCTGGTTCTCCGCTTGTTTTACTTGTGTGGGTCTCTGGTGGAGAGTCCCTTTCGGTTAGCCTTGGGTCATTTCAGGCTGTTGGTGCAGTTCTGTACTGCACCTTGAGCATGTTCTTTTCGATGTTCGTGTCTTTGTGTCTTAAGGGTTCGGGGCCGGTGTGGCCTGTTCTACTCTTTTTGGCTTGAGGCTTCTTGCAGGTGGCTTTTGGCAGGTCTCTTGTAGAGAGTCCTTCCTATTAGCCATGTTGTTTCGGCTGTTGGTGCAATTGTGTTGCATCTTGCCTGGTTTTTGGTGCTTGTAGTGGTGCCCTGTGCTCGTGCTCGAGTGGTTTGTTTCATGTCGTATGGAGCCCTGGTGCGTTGTGTTGCACTTTGTTTAGCTCCTGGTGCTTGTGTGAGCACTGTGTGTTGTATCGTATTCCCTGATCGTGAGCGTCGTGCGTCATTTTGCATGTTTGCCCGGGGTTCGAGGCATTGAGCTTTCCGCCTCTGGGACACTTCGTGCTGGCCGTGCCTTGTGGCTGTACTGATACCATTGTGGGGTGGCTGCTTTTCCTTGTCTAGGTAGCCCTATCGGTGGTATGTCAGCTCTTGGCCGCGGCCTGTGTCTGGGTTTTCCTCTCGCTTTAGGGAGCGAGAGTGTTCGGTTGTGGTACCTGCTTTGGTCTGGGTCCCTCTAAGGTCGACGTGTTGTCTCGACCTCTGCGGTTGTTTTGATTTCCGTGCAGTTTGCCGACATCTTGAGCTCTTAGCTTTGCCAGCCTTAGATGTCGTCCATAGTTTTGCCTCTACGTGTGTGCTAGTGAAGCGTTTGGTGTAGCTATCTGTGGCTCGACAGTCGTTGTGTGTCTTTTCGGACCACGAGGATGATCTGGGTGAGATCTAATGGTGCCGGCGGACACTGTCCTGCGTGTCGTGGTGTTCTCCACGTGCGTGTTTTCCGCTTGGTTCTGGGTCACCATTAAGAAGCTATCGTTTGGCCTTGCCGTAGGTGCTAGCTGTTGCTAGTTGTGCGGAGCCATTCAGCGGAGTCTTGTGGACGACCTCTTGGCATTTTCCTCAGTTTCCGTCAGTAGCTGGGACCTCTTTCTATTCGCTGGTGATAGAGTGGGTTACTAACCAGTTGGTCTCAATAGCGTGGTCTTTCGAGGGCTCAATCATGGTTTCGATTGGCGATTCCAGTGTTTTCTGTCAGTTGTCTGGTTGACTTTCCCTTTGTGGCGGGGTCATGGTGGTGACCACCGGGAAGTCGTGATATGACTTAGTGGTCCCTTTGCACCTATTGCTTTTCTCCGACCAAGATTCGCCCTTGATTTTGAGGATGAATTTATTTTTTTTGTTGGATGTATTGTAACATCTCGGGCTTTCCGGCTTTCCCTTTGTGTGTGGGATGACTGGCCACTAATGCTCCGCCTTGATGACGCGTTAGGGTTGCGACCACCAGGTGTGCGTGTTTCTGTCGCACCCAGTCAACGGGTCGCGACAAGGTTCTTCTTTTCGATCGTCTGACGCCTGTCAGAAGGGCAGACGTGTCAGAGCGGCCTGTCATGTTGTCGCGGCATCCTAGAGGGATGCGTTCTGGTTGTGGTGTGCAGGTCCGTCGCATTAAGGTTGGTAACACGATGCCCCGCCCCGTCACATTCTGGGGGCCGAAAGCTAAAAGCCTTGGCTGGCGCCCCTTTCCCCTTTCTCTCCTTTTCCTTTCCCTTCTCCTCTCCAAGGGGGAAAGCTTTCCTCTCCGGCGATCCGGGCATGGAGTGTGGTGGCGCCGGTGGCGGCTCGTACAGAGCTTGGAGCGGCGTCGTGGAGTGAGGAGGAGGTGTTCTTGCCATCGAGAAAGCCCTGTGGGGTTTGGTTCTCCTTTTTCTGTAGGGATTCTTGTGCCCTTTCCAATTTGGGTGATTGGGAGACCTCTTGCTTGTTTGCATGCCTTTACAGCTTTTCCCATGCTCCCCTCCCCATTGTGGTGGGATTGTAGTGTGTGGGCGACCCCAGGATGTAGCATCCTTGCGGTCTGCCTCCTGACTGATGTCGCGACCGCAAAGCACGTTGCGACATCAGAGGAGGCGTTGCTCAAGTCAGACGCGACCCTATCGCGGTATAATCAGCCATCATGATAAGGATCATGTCGCGACCATGTTTCCTATCGTGACAGCCTGGCTGTCGTGATGCGTTGCTCTGTCGCTACTTAGTTGTTGACGCGGTTGCCCTATCCATCACGATAGTATTGCAACAGGCTAGGAGGGCGCGACAAGACCTAGTTTGCCTCGTGTGTTTCTGTGGTTGCGGTTGGCATGTCGGCGTGTGCCTCAGGGTAGGGTTGTGCCTTAGGACCTTCTAGTGGGGAACGCGGCAGGTTGGCTCACTGCGTTTAGTGACCGACGGTGACACCATCGTGGTCGTGTCTAGTGGCGGTGCTAGGAGGCTCCCGTCTGTCTCATAATTGATTGCCTGTCGGTCAATCGATTATTAGAAGAGTGATAGTTTCTGTTCTGTTTGGTGGTGTTCTAGTTTCTCGAGCCGTGTCGTGTGTGCTGGCATTGGCCGACGGCCTTCTGGGGGTTTCTAGAGGGGGTTCCGTGCGTGCCTGTGCCTACTAGGCTTGTCTTGGTTACAAGCCAGTTGTGCTAGTTTTTGTGGTGGTTGCCCCGCCAGTTCTCTTTTCTTCCGGTGCTAGGCGCTTGAGGGCTTGTCCGTGAGACAGGTTGTTACCGTTACCTAGGACCCCCATCCCCACGCACCTGTTAGAGGTAGTTCTCCAGGCGGCGGGCGGGCGCAAGTCACCGACTTGGAGCAGAGGAGAAAACGATAGGGACAACGGCGTAGAGTCATTTGTAGAGCTCTCTTAGCTGGTTCTGGGTCTCCGAGGTCATTGTGGCACTCTTTCGGTGCGGACCAGCTAGTCCTTCTCACTGCCTCACTCTGCATTGGTGCCGGAGCCGCGTAGGGAGTTTAGGCGTGGGGCCGCAGCTCGGCCGGGCTGCAGTTGTTGTGGTTGTTCTCTGCTGTGGCTCACTAGCATCACTCTACCGGGGAGGTTCTAGACAGGAGTCAGCAGCTGGCGAGTTGGAGGTGTGGACGTAGTGTCCTCCTCTTAGCTTCCTATGGCGGTGGCTTGGTTGCTCTTGCTGTGATGGAGTTTCTCACGTTGTTTCTAAGTGAGTCTCGTCACCTTAGCCTGCACGGTGGTTGTAGCCTAGCCGTTGTAGACACCCGGATCCAGCTAATGGGTTGAACCACATTTCTTGTCACCCCATCATTAGCCTTGTTTTGAGCCCATTACAATTTAAATTGCGTTGAAA
Organism: Colocasia esculenta; assembly: GCA_014218235.1. Classification (NCBI taxonomy): domain Eukaryota; kingdom Viridiplantae; phylum Streptophyta; class Magnoliopsida; order Alismatales; family Araceae; genus Colocasia; species Colocasia esculenta. The sequence continues at coordinate 16,880,885 of CM024756.1, forward strand.
TCCCGCCCATTATCAATTTGAGAGAGTCCTTAAGCATCAATAACTCTTATCCTTTCATGTGGTTGGTTGATAATTCACCATTATTCGATTGCATAGTCGCGACGCATCGTAGCGCCGCGTCTTGGTGTCGCGTCGATCCAAGCCGCCGTGACAGCCCATGCATTATCCATGCACGTGGGCACACTGTCGCATCGCCCCGCCCCGTCGCGTCTCCATGTCGCGGCCCTACGATACGCCGCGACAACAGCTGTGCATGCAGGCCTCCGCAACCACCTCCTATTTATCCTCCCATGGGTGTATCTTTATCCCTAGGGAATATCTCAACCCCTTGGGCGAGATTTGGGCCCTAGGGACTCTCTTGAGGACCCCAAGGACTCTCCCATGTGATTTTGGCTGATATTTATCACTCATTTTAATTAATATGGGATTTTCTCTCTCAAGGGTCTATATAACCAAGGCCTTCTCCTCATGGACGATAGAGCCTCATTTTTTACCCCGAAGGGCTGCCAAAATCTCCTTTGACCTACACTTAGACCCGTAGCCCTCCCATTTTCCACTTTTCTCACACATCCCACTCCACAAAAAGCTACTCATTCCTTCATCAACGGAGGGTGGAACGTGTGAATGGCAACTCCAACACTTCCCTAAAGCCTTTGCACCAGCATTTGGGACGATCATCATGCTAGGGAGTCGCCCTTAAGGGGCTCATCCTCTTCCCCTTTCCTTTTTTCTTCATTTATTCATGCATTTCATTTATTTTCTAGATAGGTTGCATCCATTTTTCACCCACGATTTCCACACACCCAAGGGTTAAAAAACCACCCCCAGGTTCGTTCCCTTCATGTTAGTTCTTTTCCCTTCATTTTTAGAATAAATACTACACTTATCATGTTAATAGGGCTTTTTCTTGGTTCTTCTTTGTTTTGGCAGGCACCCCAAGCTTTTCCACGAGGAGCTCTTGTTCTCCAGCCGGCTGGAGGATGGAAGAAGGTCCCATCCATCATCTCCTGCACAGAAGAGAACGCGACAGTGGTGAGGGATGTGACAAAGAGACGCGGCTGGCAATGGCAACGCGTTATCAGTGTCGTCGCGACAGGTAACCCTGTCGCGACACCAGGTCCACTTCTGTTCTCTTTCCTTTTCCTAGCGTAGTTAGCCCACATCATTTCTTTCATTAGGCAACTATCTAGGTGGCGATCACATTCCTCTTTCCATGCTATTAGATTTGATACATGCTTGTGATTGGGGGGGCACAATCCCCGTGATTACAGCCGTGTCTAGTGTCGTAGGCTTAGTTGGCTTGGCCTTGTGGGCCGTGCTCGGGGTTTCAGTGTTTTGTGACCTCTCGGGGTGCCTTGTGCAGACACCGGACCGCTAGTTTTGTAAACTGTTCCTTGGTGCCGTCCGTGGTGGCATTGTAGGGTGTAGTTCCCTGACCTCGTGGAGTGTCCGAGGTCTAGAGTGGTTCTACTTGTAGGCCCTCAACCTTATGGAGGTTTGAGGTGGTCGTGCCTGTGGTGAGACGTTCCTTCTCACATGGTTGCACGTGTCTCTCGTGGTGACACCAGGTTGTTCCTTCCCGACCTCGTGGAGGTCTGGGATGTTGGGTGCTTGTGTTGTGGACTCTGGTCTCACGTGGATGCTCTGGTGTTCCGTGAGCTTCTTTGTCTCGGCGGTGCGTGCCGAGGTGTTGCTTCTGCATTGTGTTTGACTATGCTGGTTCTGCGGGAGTCGTGATTGGCCCGACCCTGCTTATGGGTCATGGCTTTGCTCTGTTCCGCTACTTTGTAGTACTCTGCAGTTGGTGTTTCCCGCTTTACTACTTTCTAGAGTAGTTTGCTTCTACTTTTGTTGGAGTTCATGTTGCTTTAGCTGGTAAGGGACTAGTTATCCCTACTGAGCCTTGTTCGCGAGGCTTACCCCCCTACTCTCTTCAGGTAGGGACTTACTGTCATAGGAGTTCGTTGTCGGACGGTCGTGGTAGCAGTTTGTACGCCGTGCATTGCCAACAGTGTGAGTTGTGAGCATGTGAGCTTTGTATAGTGTGAGTTGTGATTGGCCTTTTGTAAGTCCTCGGGGTATGCCCCTTAAGGACTGCACCTTTCTTTCTATACCTATACTTTTATTTGGGACATGTTGTACATATTTTCCTTATTAATGTATGAACTTTCTTGTTATAGTTATTTGAATTCATTGCTTATCTCACTGGACTAAATTCTAACCGTTTCGGGTCTTCGGATTTGTGGGTGGTGGCACGATCTTCGGGGTCCCTGGCAGGGGGTTCGGGAGTCGCGTCATTACAGCTGGAGCATTCGTCAAACTGAATGGTAAGACCAAAAATTCATAATGGCTGTATCTTGTCCTAAAAGCCGTTTTAGAAGAATCCTCGGGCTTGATTCGGAGTTGATGATAACAGAACAAAGATCAATCTTAGAAAACACAGAAGCTCCACGCATTGGTCGAACAAATCTTCAATACGTGGGAAAGGATACTTGTTCTTAATAGTCACCTGATTCAGCTTATGGTAGTCAATGCACAGCCTCATTGACCCATCCTCCTTCTTCACAAGAGTACAGTGCTCCCCAAGGTGACACACTTCGCCGAATAAAACCTCTATCTAGCAATTCTTGAAGCTACTTATGCAATTTCGCCAATGTTGTTGGTGCCATACGGTAAGGAGCAATAGATATAGGTGAAGTACTAGGTACCAACTCAATACCGAACTCAATCTCCCTCTCAGGTGGCAAACTGCATAAGTCCTCGAGAAATACATCACTGATGTCCCAGATGACCTCAATATCTTTTACAGTCAGTGCCTTCTTCGAATCCATAGATATCACAACACTACAAGAAAACCACTACAACCTTTGTTCAACAATTGAATTGCCTTCAAAGTTGAAATCACAAACTTAACCATCATATTCTTGAGTAATGGATGGAAAATTCATCACCCAGAATTCGGAAAATGATTATCTTCTTCCTAAAATCCATAGGGCGTAATGCTCCTCGAGCCAGTCTAAGCCCAAAATGGCATTGTAGTCCTTCATCTTCAACAGATAAAAACTACCTGTCAAGTCTTGCTCCTCGATACACAAATGGAGGGAAGAAAAACATTGCCCAGTCAACATGGTTCCAGCTGGGATGTGAACAGATAATGGAACCTCCAAGACCTCAGGAACTATACCAGACTCCTTCATTAAGACCCTTGCAAACTTCTCGGAAAACAAACTATGCGTAGCACGAGTATCAAATAAACACGAGTATGCATACCCATAATCAAAACCGTACTTTCAGTGACATGCTCTGCCAACTCAGCCTCATCTCTCGCCAAAGCAAAAACTCGAGCCTGAGCCCTTGGTCTCCCTGCTGCTCTCGGTGCGGGTCTAGCTGTTGCTAGTACTGCTGCTACTACTGTCTGTTGTGCCATCTTCGAACAATCACGGATTTTGTGGTTCTTGTCCCCACACCTCAAGCATGTATCAGAAGTCACCCAACAGACGTCTCCTCTGTGATGCTTCCCACTCTTAGAACACAAAGGCTTCTCCGCAACTGTACCATTGCTCATAGTCAGTGCATCCACTCTTTCCGGCACTACTGCCCTGGGCGAGAACACTAGAGTCTTCTTTCTTTTATCCTACCACTAAAAAGCAGATCCAGGCCTCTTCAAGAAGCCCTCTACTCCTCCAGATACACCTCCATCTCCACTTCTTGCATGCATACCATTAACAATGCCTCCTCCCATCGAACGATGTCCGAAAGCCACAAGTATAGCCCTCAAGGACGGCTTCAACCCCATCACAAATTTCTTCACTTTCCTCCGCACTTCAGCTACTATGTGAGGTGCATACTTCGACAGCTCTGCAAATCTAGCCTCATACTCTAGTACACTCATTGCCCCTTGAGTCAATGTCAAGACTCCTACTCCATGCGATCTTGCACATGCTCTGGAATATACTTTGCTCTGAATAGGCGAACAAACTTGGTCCATGCAACCTCAATAGCTCCATCCTCGAACTATGTGTGTAGTACTTGTTAGATCGAGATGGCACTAATGATGTCCTAGAGGGGGTGAATAGGACTTCTTGACCTTTTAAAAATTTATCTGAAATTAGACAACACTAAATAGATCCGTTAGAATTTAGTGTGGTGTGTGATTCAAGTGTAAATTGGCCAAAACAATCACACAAATGCACAAAGAATTTTATCCTGATTCGGCCCTTCCCACATGGAAGTCCTACATCCAGCCCTCAAGAAAACCACTTGAGATTTCACTAACTACCAGAAACTTGGCCTTCTCTCACCCTTGAGAGGAATTACAAGCCCACTTGCTCCGAAGCAAGTCTTCCCTCAACAGTGGTACAATGCTACCTTTCACAAGGTCTTCCCTACACAAGAGGGGTACACCAGGAAACAAACCTCCTACAGGTTTACAAAGACAGAATTGTAAAAACACTTGTGTGTTTGCTCCGAAGAGTGAGCAAACAAGGAGATTCAGAAAGGAATAAGAAATAAGAACTACAACTGTGATCTTTCTGAATCAAGTAGGGTGGACTAAAAAATATCTAATTACAACTACCACTCAACAAGACTTCTGTGAAGAAGAGAGCTTGGAGATTTTTTCTAAATGAAGAGGCTCTCAATCTTGCAGCTCAAGAGAAGGCTTGTAGAAGCTCTTACCAGCAGAAAGCAGGAGAGAGTTGAACTGAATTGCTAGCTGGTTGCACACTTGGTGTCTTGGTGTCTCCTCTTGTTCAAACTTCGGCTTCTATATATACTTTAGAGGATATATCCGTTTGAAACTATCTGTTGAAGATTTAGCCGTTTGAGGAGTGATCTTGATCCTTTGGGTGCAGATGAGATCTAGATTATCCATTGTTTCTTCAGCTTTTTAGCTTTCCAATGGCTTCAGACCATGCTTGTAGCTTCTCAGCTTAGAGGTCAATCCTCAATTAATGTTCTGTGAAAGCTCCATGCCGAAAACGTGCAAAATAAATGATCTGCAGCATGGACAAGACAAAAGAAAGGATACCTCCATACTTTCTGAGGTAGGTGAGTCAAAGATATATATATATATATATATATATTATATATATATATATATATATATATATATATATATATAAATATAGAAACCTCAGACAGACACAAGTTCAGTGCAAAATAAATAAAGACAGACAGTTGCAACAGAAGGTAAGGTGAGGTTTTAACAGTGGTAGGTGAGCCTCTGTCAAATATCCCATGCGCCTAAAGGCATTAAGTTGCAAGACATCTATTGAATGAAATGAAAACTGAAAGCAAGAGACCAGTTTGAATAAATGTTACCTACATTTTTATAGATAATTTTCTGTGGTTATTTGAGTACATATATCCTATTTGTCAGAGTATATTAAATAATATTAATATCATGACAGGATATAATTTTAAATGATATACAGATGTTATGTGTTCTATAAAGAATATCATTAAGAAAATGTAGTATAAAACAATCAACATTCCATGAAATCATAAAATAGTATTTTCCTCATGAGCAGGTGCCTATACCTACATCCAGTCGAGTCCTTAATTAGATTCTTCAAATCAACAACCTAGTAATTACTTCGTAAGTACCAACCTGGGCCTGCACTTGCGCCTGCAAGGCAGTTGTTGTCTGAGCCTGGGTCTGCATCGCGTGCACAAGTCCTTGTATCAGTGCTCCATAGTTCGCGGTGGCGGTCGGGGTGGCAATGGTACTTCTGCCTGACCTGGTGCTTGCTGATCTGGAGCCTGTGAACCTCTAGTTGGCTCATCTCCTCGGGCCGAGCTTGCTCCTCTACGACCACGGGTATCTATAGCCTGCAAAATAGGCATCTGTTATAATAACCTATTATTCTAAATAATCTTGGACTAATGCTTTATGCAGACTTAAGGATATGAACACATTGTTGATATTTCATTTATGTACATACTCAACCTGGAACGCTCTGATACCAATCTTTGTAACGCCCCTCCTAGACCTGGTACAGATGTACCAACTCACATTGGATCCAAGAGTGGTGCTATAGTGGAAACATCCAACATTTGACGGTTCAAATTGAGTTGTACACAAATGACAATTAAATTCCAACAAGTTTGCAATGGAATATGAAATTTACTTTTCCATCAACATTGTATTCAAATACTAAGTCTAGAGTATAAAGAAGAAATTACAATAGTCCAATGAAATAACAGTTCACAAGTCCATAAATCACACAAGTTCAATTACAATTTATTCTCACATACATAGTCACTCAACCACACTTCCAATAAAGGACTAAGCCTCCACGTCCTCACGCTTAGAGTCAGTATGGACTAACCCCTCATTGTCCTCAGCCTCTCTTGAAATGTTAATCAAGTGTGAGTCTACTAGACCCAGCAAGCAACAATGAAAGACAGTTCAAGATTTATCATATAAATACTTTAAAAACCTGATAACATATTCAATTACTTATCCTTGATACAATATAGCTCTTATCTCAATGTACTATAAATCATTTGTCAATTATTTTCATATACGATGGTTACTTATCATGTAAAGGAAACAATTCATATAACATGTGGATTTTATCATGTAGTAGGATATAGCATTTAAACAATATCATGTGGCATGGCATATAGACAAATCATGTAGCATGTAGTCAATATCATGTAGCATGTAGTCAATGTCATGTAGCATGTAGTCAATATCATGTAGCATGTAGTCAATGTCATGTAGCGTGTAGTCAATATGATGTAGCATGTAGTCAATATCATGTAGCATGTAGGTATAGTTGCCAAGACATAGCCCCACTATTAATAGAGATCATGTAGAGTGTAACATTCACTTATCACCTAGGCAAAATAGTGATGAAGTCTTGGTTATTGCGCAATACTAGGGGAAGTCCTCTCCACCTTAACCAGTAGAACATGTCTACCTCCAGGGTTTCAATCTGTTGCCATCTCTATAATAGCAATGTCTTATTGGCCATATCAGTTCAGAAATCTTATAACATGCAATTAACATGCTATACTTTGTGTTATTTGTGCTATGGCCATCTTGCTATTTGTGCTATACTCAATACTCTTGCTATATTTGGAAAGTTGTGCTATTTCGTTCACGTGCTATTTATGCTATGGCCATCTCTCACTCTATCATTAGTTACTCTACCTTTAATGCACTAATTATTTAAAGCCTACTTGACTATTGAGATTTAAGTCCTACTGGGCATTATCACTTACCTGCGTTATTTGACGTCGTGTTCTCAAGTGAGATTGATGATGAACTATACACTCAATAGGACATGAATGACCAGGAGTGACGTCACGAGTACCCTAGCGTCCTAGCAATATGTTAGAGTCATAGTTAGTCTTTTGCTTTATTTCATGTAATTGGGCTCTATAGAATGGCTCTGATATTAGTGGTTGTACCTAGACATTGGAAAGAATATTATGAAATGAATTTGCTTTAGTATCTTGCCCAATGGTTTGATGTCTAGTACTCGCTCTCTACCATTCCTTGCAACTGCCTCGCGTTCCGATATTCTCTGCGTTAGGGCATGACATTTTTGTGGTATCAGAGTCTAGGTTGTTCATAAGTATAGGATGATCTAGGTTAACCTGCCTCGACTAGAGTCAATTATCCTACCTATGTGAGTTGTGGTTAGAGCCAAGGGTAAATAGCTAAAATGAACTCGCACACGCACGAATTAAATTTCACATCATATCATGACAATAAGTTATTTTTGTAGGAACTAAGCAACAAAGATGACTGATGAACGTGCTCAAATGAGGGGCATGCAACAGACCATCCAAGAATTGACACGTGCTATTGAGCAAGCTACCCAAGGAGGTGGCAATCGTGGTGCAGGTGACCTGCATCATAACTTTCAGAGTCTGAACCCACCTAGGTTTAGTGGATCCACGGATCCAGATGAAGCTAAGCACTGGCTCAAAGAGACGGAAAGAATTTTCCGCGTCATGCAATGTGCAGCGGGGGATAAGCTGCTGCTGGCCACATTCCAACTTGAAAAGGATGCCTGCACTTGGTGGGAGTCTGTTGAAGCGACCAGAGCTAATGGTCAGTTCACTTGGACCGAGTTCAAGGATGCTTTTAATTCCAAATACTTCTCGGAGCGTGTACAAGAAAGGAAGGCTGCGGAATTTGCTGCTCTGAAATAGCGGAGCTTGACTGTGGCTGAATTGAAGCCCAGTTCTCTAGACTGGCAAGGTATGCTGATGTCACGCCCCGACGCGGAATATCGGAGCACGAAGGCAGTTGCAAGAAAAGGGTATAGAGCGAATACTAGACATCAAACCATTGCACATTGAATAACACTAAAGCAAATCTTTCTCATTAATAACTTTTCAAATGTCTAGTTACAACCACTAATATCAGAGCCATTCTATAGGGCCCAATTACATTGCAATAAAGGAAATAACTAACTACAACTCTAAGATAACATAATGACTCGAGGGTACTCCTGGCTTCACTCTTGGTCATTCCCTTCCTCATGAGTGTATGTGTCATCCTCGGTCTCACCTGAGAACACAACATCAAATAACGTAGGGTGAGCGATAACGCCCAGTAGGACTTAAATCTCAGGCTCAAGCAGGCTTTAAATAATTAACGCATTTAATGGCAGCGTATCTAAAGATAGCAGGTACAAGAGAGTCAAAATATACCAAGAGATAGCACAACAGGTAACAGGATAGCACAATAGCACGAGATCGAGTATAGTTTCCAAAATTAGCACAAGTATCGAGTATAGCACGAATAGCAGGATGGCCATAGCACAACTAGCACAAGTATAATAATAGCACGACGAGTATAGCACTTGTTTGTCATTCTAGACATCGAGAGAGTATAGCACGTTTTGTGTTTTGATTGTCATATAGATAGTCGAGATAGATAGCACTTGAGTGTAATGCCAAACACTCTGATCATTTACTCCCATGGGCACTAGCACTTTCGGGTGCACATCCAGGACCAGATCGGCCCTTTATATATTGCCAGGCATTGGTTATATTGTATATTTAGACAATCAGTCAATGGCCAATATAGAGTACCAAGAATAGTTAAGAGCACTAGATGAATAGACGAGATAGTAGAGAGAACGTGAATAGACGAGCGAGTAGAGTATAGATGAGAGCTAAGGGTACATCACGTAAAACAACGAGTAAACAGGCGATAGTAACAGTTGCACAACACGTGCACATCGTATTGGCAGTCAGGTGGAATTCACGATCTTCCCGTTGGCCATGTTATGCACAAGTCCAGAGGTCCGACGTGATTCAAGGTAAGAGCGAACTTCTAATAGCCATTTGGATCATATCGATCCCTAAAGGTGTAATGGGTGTTAGGGTACAACCGGCTCGTCGACCATGTGGGAATCCATGATCAGAGGAGACTTACGGAGGAGGCCTTGTGCAAGGGTTCACTAGTCCGGCGAAAGGAATATCCGACGGAGAGTTCACCACAAGCCAAGTAAAGTGTATATATAAAACAGGTGCTCGACGTTCTAGAGGAATTCTAGAACAGTGGAGCGTCGATATCGTTATATAAACAACGCAAGAAAGAATACAAGTCCTTTAAATAGGGCAATTAATATACTTTATTGCAATAAATTACCAGATACATTATGAGATATTTTATGCCAGATTTCAGCCATATATGGATGGTTCATGTGTGTGCATGTGTAAGAGAAATCATAGATAGAAAAGAAGTCGTGAATATGTATTTTAAAACATTCAATATAGCTCCATTTTAAAACAGGTGTTTATATTGCGTGTATGACTGTTAAAAAGGTTTAAGAATATTATAGAAAGTGAGAGCAATAAATTTTATGGGTTTTCATGCAAAATCTGTGAACACGACGTAGGCCAGTAAGGGTCGCGACAGGGTCAGGGCAGATCGCGACAGGGCCTGAAAAGGGTCGCGACAGGGCTGCCAGATAGAAGGCCAGAACACGACGTAGGGTACTGTCGCGTTCAGAACGCGACAAGGAAAGTGTCACAATGGGCTTGAGAACGCGACCTATGGGGCCGTCGCGTTCTCAGGTCCATGGCCTGAGTCTGACAGAGTTCTGCTCTGTCTTGGGTTGCGGTCCAGAAATTAGATTTTGATACAGGGTCGTTCAGAAAATCTTAACTAATTATATACACTATGAAAAATCATGAAACCAGTGGCAAATGAAACTAGACATGCAAGAGTACTTCCAGTAAATAGGAATTAGAGAGAGAGCATGGTTTGAATATGGTTTGAGCATGAACAATAACGAGTAACACGGAACATGATACAGAGAGCAAGATTGATTTAATTCGAGCAACATGCTCAACAAAAATTAGGGCTTTCAGTGGCAAAAGATCCTTAACAACATGAAGTATCTACAATAAAAATTTCATAGCATGGGATCAAGTGTACATGGAGATATGATTCAAACATGATGACTCAGAGTTATCATGTTTGCAGAACTTCTAAAATCAAGAACAAAAGATTGGCTCGATGAAAAAGAGGAATCAAGAGGGCTTTTGTTCCTTGTGGTTGGAACTACCTACAGATGAGTTTAATTTAATTTTGCTCGTGAGAATGCCTACCTTTGACTCGATTTATCTTCTAGGGCTTAGAACTCCAAGAACGAAGGAAGAAGCTTGATGGATCTTCCTCTCCTCGATTTCTCCTCCTCCTTGGCCTCTTCTCCACGTCCAAGAACCCCTTTGCACGAGCTAGGGCCGGCCATGAGGTTTAAGATTGTATTTATATAAATAAAAGTTCTTATTCCTACTACTACTCAAATTCCTCTTAATTACGAGATTTCCTAACTCCACCTTTCCTCTCTTGCTTTCCAATATCTAATTGGGTTAGGATAGTATCTAAATTCGTGCTAGACTATATGGGTAGGTTTAGAACCCAATTCCAACTCTAATTGCCACTTTTATTGCTTTAATAACCCCTTTCCAATTAGGAGATAATTAAACTCCGAATTTAGGGTATTTTCTTATTATTCTCCCTTTGTAAATTCATATTTTTGACCCAAGCCATTACCCTCTTCCATTTAATGGGTTTTATTTAATACTCTTTTCATTGAATATCCCTTTAGCTGAGTTTTTAATTTATTATTTAAATTTTTTATTTTTCTCAAAAATTCAGGTTGCTACATCCTCCCCCTCTTAAAAGAATTTGGTCCCCAATTCATATGACCTTATAGGAGAGAATGGCTTACCGAATAGATCAGGATAGTTTCGTCTGATAGTTCCTTCTGGTTCCCATGTGGCTTCTTCCCTCCGTGGTTATTCCATAAGACCTTCACCACGTGAATGGGACGATTTCTGAGTTGTTGTACCTTCCAGCCAATATCTTGATCGGCTTCTCTTCACACATCATGTCCTTGTTTAACACCAGATCATCATGCTGAATGACACGTGTAGGATCGTACACATACTTTCTAAGCATGGAGACATGGAAGACATTATGCACACTTGCCAAATTGGCGGCAAGGCCAGTCTGCAAGCAACTGCACCAATCCATCAAGTACTTCGAAAGGACCAATGAATCTTGGACTAAGTTTTCCTTTCACTCTGAATCTTTGAATACCACGGGTAGGAGATACCTTCAGTAGCACATGATCTCCTATTTGAAATTCCAGATCCCGTCTTCTCTTATCAACATAGCTCTTCTGTCTAGACTGAGCAATCTTGAGTCGATCTCGTATCATCTGTATATTCGAGGTTGTACTTTGTACCATGTCAGGTCCTAACCAATGTTGTTCTCCCACTTCATTCCAGCACACAGGAGATCTACAATTCTTGCCATAAAGTGTTTCAAATGGTGCCATTTTAATTCTCGCCTGGTAACTGTTGTTATAGGCGAACTCAATCAAGGGTAAGTGTTCATTCCAACGACCATTGAAATCTATAATGCAGGCTCTTAACATGTCTTCTATATTTGATTTGTCCTCTCAGTTTGCCCATCAGGCTGCGGGTGAAAGGCAGTACTAAAATTAAGCTTCGTACCAAGGGCAGTTTGCAGACCCTTCCAAAAATGAGAGGTGAACCTTGGATCCCGATCTGAGATAATAGATGACGGAATACCGTGCAACTGCACGATCTCCTTGACATATAATGCAGCTAACACCTCCACAGACCATGTACTCTTTATGGGTAAGAAGTGCGCAGATTTGTTCAACCGGTCAACGATGACCCATATGGCATCAAGTCCCCCACGAGTTCTGGGTAAACCCATGATGAAGTCCATGCCAATACTTTCCCACTTCCATTCTCGGATATCTAGTGGTCTGAGTACACCGGCAGGGCGCATATGTTTTGCCTTCACTTGTTGACATGTGAGGCAATGAGCTACATGCTCGGCGACTTCCCTCTTCATATTCGGCCACCAAAATATTCTTTTCATGTCGTGATACATTTTGGTACCTCGGGGATGAATAGTAGTTTGATGAGCTTCATCCATTAGTTTCCTTTTTAAGGCTTCGTTTCTGGGACACAAGTTCTCCCTTGCAATACTAACCTTCCATCTTCAGTCATGGCAAAATCCGGTCTGTCCGCTAAGGTTTCCTTGACATGAACCAAGAATGGATCGTTGTCCTGTTGCATCTTGATTTCCTCCAGCAGATCGGATTGGATTTTGAGATTGGCAATCAAAACATGATCATCCCTATGTTCAATATTTAAGTCTAGCCTCGCGAATTGTTCAAGTAATTGCATCTCGCCTAGGACTAGACTTGAGATAGATGCCATTGGCTTTCTAATAAGAGCATCAGCCACGACGTTCCCCTTACCTGGATGGTACTAGATGTTGAAATCGAAGTCCTTTAGATATTCTAACCATCTTCTCTGCCTCATGTTGAGTTCTTTCTGGGAGAATAGGTACTTTAGACTTTTATGATCTGAATAGACAGTGAATTGCTCACCATAGAGATAGTGCCTCCAGATTTTTAATGCGAAGACCACGACAGCCAATTCTAAGTCATGCACAGGGTAGTTAACTTCATGCGTCTTCAATTGCCTTGAGGAATAGGCGATGACTTCTCCTTTTGCATTAGTACACAGCCTAGCCAATTCCTGAGGCATCAGTATAGACAGAGAAACTTTCTCCCTCTACTGGTAGAGCGAGAATGGGTGCTAAGGTAAGGCAGTCTTTGAGAGTTCGGAAACTCTTCTCACACTCTTTACTCCAGGAGTAGGGATTCTCCTTTCGTGTCAGACGCGTGAGTGGTACGGTGATCTTAGAGAAGTCCTTTATGAACCTCCTGTAGTATCCAGCCAGTCCTAAGAAGCTTCTGATTTCTGTGACATTGGTTGGTCTCTCCCATTGAGTACAACTTCGACTTTGGAAGGATCAACAGAGATGCCGTCCTTTGATATGACATGGCCCAAGAAAGACACTTCTTCGAGCCAGAACTCACACTTGCTTAATTTTGCATATAGTTTTTGTCTCGCAAGACTTGCAGTGCGGTCCTCAAGTGTTCTTCATGTTCTTCCTTGGTATTTGAATATATGAGGATATCGTCGATGAAGACGACCATAAATTTGTCAAGGTATGGCTGATATATGTTGTTCATGAGTTGCATAAAGGCTGCAGGAGCATTGGTTAGACCAAAAGGCATAACAACAAATTCATAATATCCATACCTGCTTCTGAAAGCCGTTTTAAAGATATCGTCATCCTTGATCCTCATTTGATGATAACCAGATCGAAGGTCGATCTTGGAGAAGTATTGGGCTCCAGATATCTGGTCGAATAGTTCATCAACTCTAGGCAATGGGCACTTGTTCTTGATGGTCAATTGGTTGACTTGACGATAGTCGATGCATAGTCTCATCGACCCATCCTTCTTCTTGACGAATAGCACAGGTGCTCCCAAGGGGAGGTACTTGGTCTGATGAACCCCTTCTCTAGCAGCTCCATCAGTTGTGCTTTTAGTTCTTTCAATTGGCAGGCGACATCTGGTACGGTTGACGTGATACCGGGGCAGCTCCAAGAGTCAACTCAATGGCGAAGTTGACATCACGTTCAGGGGAACTCCGGGTAAGCCTTCAGGGAATACATCTGGGTAGTCCTGGACTATGTGGATGTCTTCTATTTTTGAACCCTTCTTTTCGACTATGACGACTGTAAGGAAAGCAAAACATCCTTTCCTTATCATGTTATGGGCTTTTAAGGCGGAGACTATAGACATCCGCTTCCTATGTCTAATCCCAGTGAACGCTAATTTAGGAAAGTCACTAAACGTCACCCTTCCTTTCTTACAATCGACGCTTGCGCCATATGTGGACAACCAGTCGGCTCCCAATATGACATCATACCCTTCCATGGACATACATACCAAGTCGGCCTTTAGGTTAGGTCTCCGATCATTACATCGGCAGATGGAAAGTATTGGTTTAGTTTCTCCTTCTCCCCCAAGGGTGTTGTGACAAAGAATTCACAACCCTAGTTTGTAGGTTTTGCAGTCAGGGTGTCAGCAAAGTGTTGAGATATAAATGAATGAGTAGCTCCAGTATCAAATAACACAAATTTGGCAAGGAAAAGACTTGTAGGGTACCTTCTACCACGCCACCTTCCTCATGGTTTCTTCATTGTAGGGCTTGCAACCTGCCTTGTTTCTTAGGCATAGCAGTGTGCTTCTCATTTTCTTTCAGCATCGGCACTCGGGTATGTGATGCTCATGACTTCCGCAGCCCAGACACGCTCCTGCTTTTCTCCAGCATTCATCAGCCGTGTGACCAGGCTTGTCACAATGTTTGCAGTGGCTCTTTGTTGGTGTTGTGTATGAAAACCTTGGGTTTCCTTTCTTGGCTAGATCCCCCCATGATGTTGAAGGGACGCTTTTTGCCGTTGGTCGGCTTGGCAGATGCTGGTCTTGATGTCATTTCTTTCTTGACGAACTTCCATTTGATACGATCGGTGAAGTCCGTAGCATCTCTAGCAGCTGAGCCCTCTTCACCATCTCAGCGTAGGTCGAGATGTTGAACTGTGCGAGTTGAGTGATGTACTGAGGCTTAAGGCCATTTAGAAATCGCTTAGCCTTCATTCTCTCAGTGTTGATCAGATGTACAGCATAGCATGCCAGTCTAGAGAACTGGGCTTCGTATTCTGCTACTGTCAGGCTTCCCTGTTTAAGAGCAACGAATTCAGCAGCTTTCTTTTCCTGTACTCGTTCAGAGAAGTACTTAGCATTATAAGATTCCTTAAATTCGGCCCAAGTAAATTGGTCGTTAGCTTTTGTGGCTTCCACGGACTCCCACCATGCGCGGGCCTCCTTCTCCAGTTGGAATGTCGCTAATAAAAGTTTGTCTCTGTCCGCACATTGCATTACACTAAAGATCCTTTCCGTTTCCTTTAGCCAATGCTCCGCTTCATCTGGATCCGTAGACCCACTGAACCTAGGCGGGTTCAGACCCCTGAAATTGCGATGCAGCTCACTTGCACCCAGTTGGTTCCCTCCGCAGTTACCACCGCCTTACTGGGTGGCTTGAAGTATGGCACGACTCAGTTCCTAGAGGGACTGTTGCATGCTTCTCATCTGGGCACGCTCCGTATCATTGTAGTTGTTTAGTTCCTACAAAATAGTTTGATAGTTATAATGCTGATTAAAGGTTTAATTTGTGTGTCGCGATGGGCTTGAGAACGCGACTATCGGGCCATCACATTCTCAGGTCCATGGCCTGAGTCTGACAGAGTTCTGCTCTGTCTTGGGGATTGCGGTCCAGAAATATCAGATTTTGATATAGGGTCGTTCAAAAATCATAACTAATTGTATACACTATGAAAATCATGAAACCAAGGCAAATGAAACTAGACATGCAAGAGTACTACCAGTAAATAGGAATTAGAGAGAGAGCATGGTTTGAATATGGTTTGAGCATTAACAATAACGAGTAACATAGAACATGATACAAAGAGCAAGATTGATTTAATTTCGAGCAACATGCTCAACAAAAATTATTGCTTTCATGGGCAAAAGAGCCTTACAAACATGACGTGTCTATAGTAAAAATTTCGTAGCATGGGATCAAGTGTACATGGAGATATGATTCAAACATGATGACTCAGAGTTATCATGTTTGCAGAATTTCTAAAATCAAGAACAAAAGATTGGCTCAAGAGGGAATCAAGAGGGCTTTTGTTCCTAGTGGTTGGAACTACCCACAGACGAGTTTAATTTAATTTTGCTGATGAGAATGCCTACCTTTGACTCAATTTATCTTCTAGGGCTTAGAACTCCAAGAACGAAGGAAGAAGCTTGATGGATCTTCCTCTCCTCGATTTCTCCTCCTCCTTGGCCTCTTCTCCACGTCCAAGACCCCTTTGCACGAGCTAGGGCCGGCCATGAGAGGTTTAAGAGGTGTATTTATATAAATAAAAGTTCCTATTCCTACTACTACTCAAATTCCTCTTAATTACAAGATTTCCTAACTCCACCTTCCTCTCTTGCTTTCCAATCTCTAATTGGGTTAGGATAGTATCTAAATTCGTGCTAGACTATACGGTTTAGGATCCAATTCCAACTCTAATTGCCATTTTTATTGCTTTAATACCCCTTTCCAATTAGGAGATAATTAAACTATGAATTTAGGGTATTTTCTTATTATTCTCCCTTTGTAAATTCATATTTTTGACCTAATAAGTTCTAGAGGATCCATTAAGAAAAGCCCATTACTCTCTTCCATTTAATGGGTTTTATTTAATACTCTTTTCATTGAATATCCCTTTAGCTGAGTTTTTAATTTATTATTTTTCTCAAAAATTCAGGTTGCCACAGCTGAACACCTGGTGAAGTGATGAAGCTAGCGCTTCCTCAACAGCCTTAAGCCTCAGTATATTACCCAAATGGCACCCTCGATCGACATCCAGACCTACGCCGAGATGGTGAAGAAAGGACAGCTATTGGAGATGCTTACGGACTTCACCGACCGTATAAAGGGAAGTTCGTGAAAAAGGAAATGACCTCTGGACAATCATATACTAAGCTGAACAATCGCAAGAAGCATCCCTTCACATCACGAGGGACCCAGCCAAGAAGGAAACCCAAGATCCAGTCTCAAACCTCCAACAAAAAGTAACTGCGAGCACTGTGACAAGCCAGGTCACACCGCTGACGAGTGCTGGAGGAAAGTCAGTGTGTGTCTGCGCTGCGGGAGTCACGAGCACTGCATTCCCGAGTGCCTGCTGCTGAAGAACATGAGAGGCACCCTAATGCCCTACGAAACAGGGAAGACAGCAAGCCTGCATGATGAGGAACCCGCTACAGACAGTGGCGTGGTAGAAGGTACTCTACAAGTTTTTCTCCTTATCAGCATTTGTCTTATTTGATACTGGAACAACTCATTCCTTTATATCTCAAAACTTTGTTGATACCCTAACTGTAAAACCTATGTCCATGGGTTGTGAGTTCTTTGTCACAATGCCACTAGGGGAAAAGAGAAATTGAACAAATACTTTCCATCTGCCGATGTATGATCGGAGACCATAACCTAAAAGTCGCCCTGGTGTGTATGCCCATGAAGGCTATGATGTAACTTTTGAAGAGATGCGAAATCCATAAATGGTAATCTAGAAAGGGGGTTGAATAGATTACGGACAATTTAAAAGCTTAAACGCCATCTTTTTGCAATAGCACAGACAATTAAAGTGTAGCAATGATCAGACTATGTGTGGATGTGTGTGAGTGATTGATAAATGGATAAGCAAGTACACAAACGTGTATAAATGTGTCTTGCCTACCAAACATCAATGCAAATTCATGCAAACACGAGACACGTAGATTTTACGTGGTTCGGAGTACACAACTCGTGTATCCTACATCCACGGACCACACACACACGCAGAATCACCTGCTTATGAGCTAGTTCACGAACTACAACTCACACACGTGTTTATCTGATGTGAACCCACGATCAGATTAACACACACACATGTATCAAGCACACAACCGCTTGAAACACCACACACACACACAAGTATGGAATAAAAAGACAGGGAAGAGTTTGAGAGTTGAAGAACAAATCCAATAAGCAAACTCTTCCTCTGAACGTCCTCCTGGAGTCCAAGCTTCGACTTTGAGATCAGATATTGATGTAGATGCTTGAATCCAAGACGTCCGGACTTCACCTTCTGCTGTAAAAGTCTTCTGTTCTTGGTTCTGGGCGGTAGGTTGAAGCAAAGCAACAGAACAGAGGTTTTCTGGAGAGCTCTTTAGGGTTCTTTGAAGGAGGCTTCTTGTGTACGAGATTTGTTGCAAAAGGTTGCTTATATATAAGTGTTAACATATGGAGAGTCGTACTCCATAGAAACACTAATTTGGCAACTTGCAAAACTTCCCATAATGTTTTTCCGTTTGTCTGTCGACAGGTCTTGCACCTGCTGTCGACAGCGTAGACAATTTGTGAAGAACCAGAAGGCTGAAGGCTTGACTGTGTGCATCTGTCGACAGTGTGGTCTGCTGCTGTCGACAGGCGCAAGCCTTCCAGAGCTTTTGATCTTCGGACTGGTTGCATCTGTCACATGGGGCACTCCTGCTGTCGACAGGCAATGCCTTGGCAGAACTAGTTACTTTCTGACTAGTTGTATATGTCGACAGGTCCTTGCTTGCTGTCGATAGGTACATTGTCTTTTGACTTTTTCTGATCTTTCAAGCTTGTTTTTGGCACATGTCTTGCATGGTATATCTCCTACAAAAGTAACATAATTAGTGAGATATTATGAGCATAAAATCAAGCATTGTACCAAGTTGTTATGACAAGTTATTGTTTGAAGATCTCATGCATTTAAAACTCAATTCACATTGTTTATCACTTTTTGCATTGCACTCATTGCACATCAATGTTCATCAATGTTCATCATCCAAACATGTTGTATTGATTAATTAGAATGTGAGCTCAATCTTCTCAACATAAGAACCCAACATTCTCCCCCTTTTGATGATGACAAAATTAATCAATTAATGCATAATTGAGTTTTTCTCCCCCTTTTGACACATCCAAAAGCACACCATAGACACAGGTAGAATGCACAGAACAAAGATTTTCATTGATTTTCATGAGTGCATACACATTACATTGGGTGCTAATGAAAGGAAATAACAAGTAAAGGGAAAGTCATGGCATGATGACCATAGAAAAATCAAATTACATTAAACATGACATGAATAAAAAAACTGAGACTACAAGACTAGACCCAATCCTAGACAACTAAGCTATCTAAGCATCTTCATCAGCGGGCTGTGAAGGAGCCGGTTGATCCGCATGACGCTCAGGAGCAACGTGGTCCAGACTTGAATCTAGAGCTGCAATGCTAGATTCCATAGTATCCAACCTTGCATTGAGGCTTGCAAACCAGTGTCATCTGAAGTTGCAACTGAGCTAGTAGTTGACGGATGGACGGCTCAGTAGCATCAACAGTGACATCCCCCGGAGCATCAAATGACTCAGAGTGGGAGTCATCTTCATCTTCAGCATCTTCCTCATCTTCATATTTTCTTCTTTACCTCTTCAACACCAACACCAACCTTTTCAGCTACAGCTGCTCCTTTACCCTTTAGATCTCTTGAAACTATCCCATCGCTAGCTTGTAGCCCATCCTCTGAGCTGCGGTGAGGTCATAGGAGCTACGGGAAGGAAGATCCGTCATCTCCTCCTTTGGGATGTGGATGCCAATAAAGGAATAGAGATGTGAGTTGGCAGGCATAGGGCATTGATCTCTATGAACTTCGAAAGCACTAGCGAAAGATAGAGATCATGAGGAGTGGAAGGTGATGAGTTCAGTTTGGAGGAATTGGTGAAGCAGGACTTGTGAAGGGAGGTCACAAGTTCACGGCTTCCATCTTTGGAACAGTTAGTGTGGTAAAGATGTGATGGATTAGGCGATGAAGTGGAGGGAAGAGTTGGCATTCAATTGCTTACGACGGTGGGGGTCGTAAGGCTGCTGAACGATGAGAGTGTGGAACTCCTCAGGAGTTGGATGATAGGTTTTGATGTCAACTCCTGTATTGGGGATTTGGAGGGCAGTGGATATAAGGTTTGGAGTTACAAAGAAGGGAGTGTCTTTAACTTTGGTCATGAGCTTGCCATCGGGGACACTCGAAGGTTGGTATAGAAATCACACACAGCGGTGGGAGAGTACCGCTTGTGATTCTTACAGAAGGGTGCCCACCCCTGGACATCAAAAAGAGGCTGGAGGCGAGGAGAAACATGTCCTCCAAGGAGATGAAGTCGATGTAGAGGGCTGCGCATTTTCGTGAAGGTGCCATGGGTGTTGAGGAGTTGGAGATTTGGCGGGATCACGAGCTCCGGCAGGCATCCTCCGGTGCTTCGTGCGACGCTCAGTGGGCACCCTGGAGCCCTGGCCTGGTTCGGGGGATCTTGCACGGCGACGAGATGTCATCTCTTCGCGGTGGAGCCATGAGATGATGATCCTCGTGTAAGAGGGAGAGGTGGAGGAAGAAGAGACACGGACAGAGAGAATCTGCAAGGGAAGCGGGATCTCTTCCTGCGCCCTGGAGAGGGAGGGTTTTGGTGGAAGGAGGGAGGGGAAGGGTTTGGAAGGAGGTAGAAGGGGGAAAGGGGTGTGGGATCCTTTTTAAAGAGTTTAGAAAGGATTTGAAAGGTTGGTCCCACAAAAATCCGGTTTAAACCCTTGCCCTTTGGGCTTCCCGTTTGGTGCTGGCCACTGCTGTCGACAGGGCCTTGGTGCCTGCGACAGGCGCATTCAGAAAATGGCCAATTTTGTGTTTTGGTGATTTTGTGAACGGAAGCTCTGAGCAATGTCTTCCAGGTGTTGATGAAGGTGTATAAGAGGTGAATCAGTATGTTAACCTACCATATGCAAGGATATAATAAACCATATCATTTTCCTCAATGGTTTAACATAATACCAAGGAATTAAGGTTAAAGCATTAAGAAAACACTCACGTAAATAAAGAACAATGCACACTCACCTTCGTTGTATAAATGCAATGTAAGACAACACAATCCCCATTTTGTTGATAGGCAAATGATGCATGAAATGATATCTATATGTCAAGACATCACAAGACCAATGACCTTGGAAATTATGACTCAGTGGAGGCTTCACACTATTTTTTATTTTTTTTTGTTTAATTTAGAAAAACAATGGGGAAGAAATGGTACTTAAGAAGCCTCACACCTTTTGACATGAGGAAACCTTACAAGTGCCCATACCCCCAGTTACTCATGGAAGTTTCTATCATACCGTTGTACAGAGATGATAGTTAGCCTTTTGAACGCGAGGGCAGACATTTGTGATGCCTATACCCCGGTTACTCAGCATAACCCAACATTTCTCTATATTCATCCCAATTTAAAGTTGATTTCATTATTTATATATAATTTTTTTGTTTTCCTGTGAAAGATTTTTCAGAAATAGGTAGCTTTTCTCCAAGTATTGTTGTAAAAAGCCATATCAAGTAGGTGATATGATTACCTATCAATATTAGACATGCACTTTCATGACCAAAAGGCTTATCAAGTAAATTGAAGACTATGTTTGCCCACAAATAATTGATTTAGAGGAGTGAGGTGGATATCCTTTAGAGTTATGAATGTTTCCAAAATGATAGAACCTAATCCAAACATGAATATATGTGAAAATCATAGTGGTATAAAGAATAGCTTAAATATCATTTGTATATAGTGTGGTCAAACATGCATTAACACTTTATAGACACTCATCAAACACCTGGAAGACATTGCTCAGAGCTTCCGTTCAAACAAATCACCAACACAAAAATGGCCATTTTCTGAATGCACCTTCCAGAGCTTTTGATCTTCGGACTGGTTGCATCTGTCGACAGGGGCACTCCTGCTGTCGACAGGCAATGCCGTGGTAGAACTGTTGCTTTCTGACTGGTTTGTATCTGTCGACAGGTCCTTGCTTGTTGTCGACAGGTACCTTGTCTTTTGACTTTTTCTTGATCTTTCAAGCTTGTTTTGGCACATGTCTTGCATGGTATATCTCCTACAAAAGTAAACATAATTAGTGAGATATTATGACATAAAATCAAGCATTGTACCAAGTTGTTATGACAGTTATTATTTGAAGATCTCATGCATTAAAACTCAATTCACATTATTTTCACTTGTTGCATTGTACATCATTGCACATCAATGTTCATCAATGTTCATCATCAAAAACATGTTTTATTGATTAATTAGAATGTGAGCTCAATCTTCTCAACATGAGAACCCAACAACTTTAGGAGCCGACTGGTTGTCCACATTATGGGGCAAGTGTCGAATGTAAGAAGGGAAGGTTACTTTTAGTGACTTTCCTAATTGGCATTCTCTAAGATTAGACATAAGAGACGGAGTCTCTAATCTCCACCCTAAAAGTCCACAACATGAAAAGGAAAGGATGCATTGCTTTCCTAGCAGCCGTAGTTGTTGCAACGAAGGGTTCTAAGTAGAAGACATCCACATAGTCCAGGGTTACCTCAATGTGTTTCTTGAAGATCTGCTAGGGATTCCCCCGAACGTGATGTCAACTTCGCCATAGAGTTGATTCCCTGGAGCTGCCCCGGTATTGCGTCAACCGTACCGGATGTCACTTGTCGAGCTAAAGTAGTTGAAGACGCAGCTAATGGAGCTATTAGAGAAGGGGTTCATAAGACCAAGTATTTCCCCATGGGGAGCACCCGTGCTATTCGTCAAGAAGAAAGATGGATCGATAAGGCTATGCATCGACTATCGACAACTCAATCAGCTTACCATCAAGAACAAGTACCCATTGTCTAGGGTCGATGAGCTGTTCGACCAAATATCAGGACCTCAATATTTCTCCAAGATTGATCTTCGATCTGGCTATCATCAATGAAGATCAAGGATGATGATATCTTCAAAACGGCTTTTAGGAGTAGGTATAGACATTATGAATTCGTTGTTATGCCTTTTGGTCTAACCAATGCTCCTGCAGCCTTTATGCAACTCATGAACAGCCTATATTGGCCATACCTTGACAAGTTCGTGGTCGTCTTCATCGAAGATATCCTCATTTATTCAAAGACCAAAGAAGAGCATGAAGAACACATGAAGATGCATTGCAAGTCTTGCGAGACAACAACTGTAACGCAAAGCTTAGCAAGTGAATTCTGCTCGAAGAAGTGTCCTTCTTGGCCATGTCATCTTAAAGGATGGCATCTCAGTTGATCCCTCTAAAGTCAAAGCTGTACTCAACTGGGAGAGACCAACCAACATCACTGAAATCTGAAGCTTCCTAGGACTGGCTGGCCTGCAGGCAGTTCATCAAGGACTTCTCCAAGATCGTCGTTCCTCTCACCCAACTTACACGAAAGGAGAATCCATTACTCCTGGAGTA
>CM024756.1:16904325-16961125 GCA_014218235.1 Colocasia esculenta
TTCTAATTATTCTCTTAATGACGTGATCATTCATGAAACTTGTGATTCGCTCTTGTTACTATTCTAGCTTGATAAAGTGATATTTATTATCTTAAAATCTTGCAAACCCATGTGTAATTAAATGCATTGTTCATTGCCATGCCATCATGTTAAGTGCTTTCCGCGAGTTTGAGACTGATGGTTTGTGAATTGAGAAGCGTACATCACTACACACTTGCACTACTAGGCAGCCCTTTCTTGGGGATTTGGAAACTCTCACGGTCATTCCGAAGGTAGACTAGTGACTTTTTCTCCAAGGCCTCCGGAAATCTCCTCTGACCATGGATTCCCACATGCCGATGAGTTGGTTGTACCATTGAAGTTCCGTGGAGATAGCGTGCACTTCCTTTCTCTTCTTGTTCTCGTGAGTGTGATTTACAATCTAGACTAAAGCCATTAACGTAAATTGAACTAAATTATAAATCGTACGTATACTACCAAATTTATCTCTTGACCATTGTTTCATGAAATCATGTTCAATTACTTATTACTAGTTCTCATCATCATCATGAACATGACATTACACATGCTACTTATTGAAGCTCTCATTGGCCATTATTAATGACTATGGGTATCTACTTTAAAATTTAAGTGAGATGCTGACCGGGCATGGCGAGTGTCCAAGGGCTCCAGTCTAGCCCCAATGACGGAGAGTCATAAATATACTATTAACCATGGGGTTATAAGGATTACGGCATTGCATCTGCGCTGGGAGTCGTGGTGTCGTGTTGATGATAGATACAATAACCACATACACGTGCCTGGTGTACATTCTTGATGGATCTTTTCTTGGTGTACATAGTGTCTACATGCCTGATTAGTGTTACATTATCGTGCTCGTGCATGCTTGCTTGCTTGCGTGATATGGCATCCTGCATTTATTGCAAATAGTGATATCTTGTGTTCTTGACATCAAGTGAAATCTTGCGTGCTTGTACAATGTGATCTGTTGCTAGTTCTATCTTGTCATCTTGTTCTAAAATCTTGTCTATCATGATCACTCTATCTAGCTTGTTTCATGCATTATTTTAATGAGTTTTATTCGTACATGCATATCATGACATTCATCGTGCTTACCTAGTTCTAAATTGCTAATCACTTATATCATTGCCCGCACATTGAGATATAAATCCTACTGGGCTAGTTTGCTCATCCCCTACTTTTACCCAATCTAGGTGACTATGATGTCCAAGAGGAGGAGCAAGTCGAGGATGGGAATGCGTCTGAGTGATGAGCGTCCCAACTATGAGTCTAGTTTAGTAGTTTGCTTTGAGTGTTAGAATCATGTAGTAGGAAGTGAGGAATAAAATGTACTTTTCTTTTTTATTGAGTCTTAGTCTTGTATTTTCTATTTGGAATACAATGAGTTGAATTTGAATACAAGATTAGTTGAGTTCAATATTTGGGCCCTATGATGATGTATGTTGTTATACATTTAGTGCGTGCTAGCTAGAGGCTTATTTGCCGACTGTTCACGTCTCGGGATATCACTCGAATTATTCCACATTATTAATATCCACTGCGTAATTCTCGGGATGTGACAGTTTAGTGGTATCAGAGCCTAAGAAATCCAAATAGAATATATGTCTCAGATTAGGAGATACCTATGGAACCTAGGTCATGGAACTTAAATATAGTACCTGGTGAGAATGGGTAGAGACTGGGTATATGCTAGAAAGAATTAGACACTCCTACCCATGGACTCTTATAATATATCTAGAGACATTTATTGGTCTCCATCCTTTTCTCAGGAACCCTCATAACTCTCACACCCAACTGTAATGGCTCGCTATCAGTGGCGAGCTATGCAAGAAACCGTGGCTGGATTGACTCAGATATTACAAAATGTAGTTCAGGCTGGAAATCAGGCTACAGCTGCAAGGAATGGAGCAGGTGATCTGCACCGAAATTTTAGGAGTTTAAACCCTCCTCATTTCTCTGGGTCCCCTGACCTAGACGAGGCAGAGAATTGGCAAGAGGAGATAGAACGATTTTCCAAGTGATGCATGCACTAATAGGGAGAAGGTGGTACTGGCCACTTTCCAATTCACTAAGGATGCCCGAGCATGGTGGAAGGCCACATCGGCCCACCTGCCTAATGTTGGCGAACTGGAGTGGGCAGGATTTCTAGAGATCTTCCGTGGAAAATACTTCTCTGAAAGAGTTAAGGAAAAGGGCGGCAAAATTTACTGCACTGAAACAGAAAGGAATGTCCATGGCTGAGTATGAGCTCAGTTCGCGCGTCTTGCTGTGTATGCACCACACTTGGTGGGGACGAAAAGACTAAAGGCAATCAATTCATGGATGGGCTCAGGCCCATGTTCATCGAGAAGCTCGGACCTCACAACATTCAAACTTACACTGAGATGGTCCAAAGAGCTCAACTAGTAGAGGACATTATGGCTAAGGTGGAAGGCATAAATAGGAAAGACATCTCAAAGCCGACCTCCATAAAAAGCGGATCAGTCGATACAACTGGAAATTTCCACAACAAAACAATAACAACCACTACAACAACAACGAAAGGCCAACCACTGGGAGGGTTATGGCATGGAGAAAAAGATCAAAGTAGAAGAAACAATGATGGCAGAATATTGTAACTTTTGCAACAAGCCTAGGCACCAAGCGGACAAGTGCTGGAAGAAGGCCTGGGCTGCGATGTGGGAGTCATGAAGATCGTATACCGAACTGTACCATGCTAAAAGACCAAGTTGGAAGGAACCAAGGAGTGGTAAAGCGTCAAGGATGCGTGAATGCAATAACGCAAGCAGAGCTCCCGGAGGAGGTATGATTGTTAAACCCCTAGACTGATCTTATGATGTTTTTCTTATTAGTACATATCTAAGTGGGGGAGGTCATTAAGGAGAAATTAGCAAGGGATAATCTAGTAATTATACCATAGTTCCTTTGGTGGAGTAAGATGGAGTTATAACAACCGTGGAAGGAAAACAGAGTGGAAGAAACCAAATGAATAGTACGAGTGGCCATAGGTGTAGATGTTGGACTAACCTCCACGATGTGAAACAAGTTAGAAGAATTAAATCTGAAACGACCTCAAGGTCATAACTATCAAAAGACAATTAATGATCTATGAATTTGGGGACCAATTCTCTTAAGTCGGGGAGGGTGTAGCACCCCGAAAATTTTAATTACATAAAAATTCGAATAAATGGAAATAAATAATTTTCATAATATCAGAGTATTTAAAACATACGTATCATTATCGTATGTGCTAAAACACATAGAAAACATTCAGTAAAAATTATAAATCAACCCCAAACATTATTACTAAATGTTTCACAAAGATTTTGTGCCAAGAAAAATCAGATCAGTCAAGTTTAAGTGTTTTGTGACTTATTATCGTAATTCATGAATAAGTCAAAAAATCATTATCACACGTACTCGGATGAGTCAGAAAATTAAATAAAAATCATATTCAGACTTCAAATAATATCCTCTAATGACCCATCAAGGAATTTGGGTCAATAAAAATCATTTGGGCTTGGTTTAAGAGTTATTGTGACCGATTATCCAAATTAGGAAACAAGTCGGAAACCGTTAACACGGAAATACGACGCAACCCTAAATTAAATAAAAATGTTGGAGAGACTTCCAACATTATATATTATGACCCAATATCATAATTGGGCCAATGGACCATATATGACCCAAGAATCAAATGAAGTAAGAAAATACATAGAAATTCGTAGCTTAAATAAGGTGAAATTGGAAAGAGGCAATTAGAGTTGAATTGGATGAGAACATGTATTCTTGGCAACCCAAATTCATGCTTAACTATGGGGGGAGGTTTTCTAAAGCCTCACACACTCTAATGGAGGAAGAAATCCTCAAAATAGGAAACTAGTATGTCAAAACCGCAACTCTTCTTTCCTTGTCACAATAGGACTCCTAAAACCTATAGATGCTTAAATACTCACCACCAAACCTTGGGGACGAGTTTACATCTTTTTGGGGTCGTGTGGAGGACTTCTTGGGGCTGTGGAGTAGGAGATCGTCCACACCAAGCCGTTCTTCTTCCCCGTTGTGTCTGCTGGCGACCTGCACAGATAGTCATCTTGGAGTCGACCAAAGGTGAGTCAAAACATAACCAACATTGCAAGGTTTATACCAATGGAAAGAGGGTCAAGACTACATTCTACCCAAGTGGAATGCCCAAATTCCATGCAGTATACACAGAGTATTAAGCGTTCTTCAAAAGGTCGTCTGAACATGGGTTTTCTGGAAAAATGGGACTTCTTCAACCCAGAAGGTAGGTTTTCTCAGGCCAAACCTTACCATATCCTATACCAATGTGTAGATCATCAAGTTAACTTTCGTTTCCCACTGGTTTCATCTAATTCCAATGAGTATATTTGAATTATAAGCATTTTCCCCAAGTCGCGCACTATCAGGGCTTTTCCTTTTCGTTATATGTTGCATGTGATTTGAGACCGAATTAGACAAACCCACAACATGAACGTTTTTATACTAGTTGTCCTCGTCATGTTCTGTGTTGAATGTTTTGTCTAAATTTATTAATTAGAGAGTTGTAAGTGTGGTAAGAGGGTCACTGCATGACACTACATTTTCGGGTTGCACTTGGCTTTTACGTTGTGTCGAATTATCATGCATCTCGAGGTCGTCTAAAATTATTTAAAAATCATAGTCTACATCTATTCCATGTTCCCACAACTTTTGTGATGAGACTTTTGTCCTAAAAGCCCTAATTATTTTGGCATTATACCTTGCAAATTAAATCTTCCATTTGATTGTCCTCAGTCTCTATACCTCATGTTAGACTTGATTAAAACCTATCGAAACCATCAGTGTTTTCTAATTTCGATTTACTGGAAGCACCCTTGCATGTCTAGGTTGGTGTAAAACTAGTTTCGTGATTTTTCATGCACTGTACAATTTGTTCTCTATTTTTGAAGCACCCTGTGTCAAAATAAGACAATTCTGGACCGCAATCCAAGACATGTCTTTCTCTGTCAGATTCAGGCGGAGACCTTGTGAACGCGATGGCCTGATAGGCCGCGTTCTGAGGTCTTGTCACGACAGCAAACCCGTCGCGTTATGAATGTGACGAGCATGCCGTCGCTATCTCTCTGCCTGATTGACTGCCTTGTAGCGTTCTGTACATACCCTTCTCGCGTTCTGTCCCGACCCCGTCGCGACCCTTACTGGGGTGCGGTCACGTTCTCAGAATTTTGCATGAAAGCCAACTTGTTTCTTTTGAAAACTTACCACTATACCCCAGGTCGGTTTAATATGGTATTTAATGTGTAAATTGCAAGTCTTGGGTCTGGTCATTAGATGATGATTGTTAATGGCTTAAAAGTGAATAACCCATTTAAAAACTATAATTACATGAACAGTATTCTAATTATTCTCTTAATGACATGATCATTCATGAAACTTGTGATTCGCTCTTGTTACTGTTCTAGCTTGATTAAAATGATAATTATTATCTTAAAATCTTGCAAACCCATGTGTAGTTAAATGCATTGTTCATGCATGCTAGCATGTTAAGTGATTTCCCGCGAGTTTGAGACCGATGGTTTCTGAATTGAGACGCGTACATCACTACACCCTTGCACTACTAGGCAGCCCTTTCTTGGGGATTTGAAAACTCTCTACCGGTCATTCTGAACGGTAGACTAGTGACTTTTTATCCAAGGCCTCCGGAAATCTCCTCTGACCATGAATTCCCACATGGCCGACGAGTTGGTTGTACCATTGAAGTTCCCTGGAGATAGCGTGCACTTCCTTTCTCTTCTTATTCTCGTGAGTGTGATTTACAATCTAGACTAAAGCCATTAATGTAAAGATTGAACTAAATTACAAATCGTACCGTTATGCTGCCGAATTTATCTCTTGACCATTGTTATCATGAAATCATGTTCAATTACTTATTACTAGTTCTCATCATCATCATGAACATGACATTACACATGTTTACTTATTAAAACTTTCGTTGGCCATTATTAATGACTGTGGGTATCTACATTTAAAATTTAAATGAGATGCTGACCGGGCACGGCGAGTGTCCAAGGCTCCAGTCTAGCCCGAATGACGGAGTGTCACAAATATACTGTTAACCATGGGGTAAATGATTACTGCATTGCATCAGCGTTGGGAGTCGTGCGTGTCGTATGGAATGATAGATACAATAACCACATACACATGTCCTGGTGTACATTCTTGATGGATCTTTTCTTGGTGTACATTAGTGTCTACGTGCCTGATTAGTGTTACATTATCGTGCTCGTGCGTGCTTGCTTGCTTGTGTGATATGGCCATCCTGCATTTATTGTAAATAGTGATATCTTGCGTTCTTGACATCAAGTGAAATCTGGCGTGCTTGTACAAAGTGATATGTTGCTAGTTCTATCTTGTCATCTTTTTCTAAAATCTGTGTCTATCATGATCACTCTATCTGGCTTGTTTCATGCATTATGTTTTAATGAGTTTTATTCGTACATGCATATCATGACATTCATCGTGCTTACCTAGTTCTAAATTTCTAATCACTTATATCATTGCCCGCACATTGAGATATAAATCCTACTGGGCTAGTTTACTCATCCCCTACTTTTACCCAATCTTGGTGACTATGATGTCCAAGAGGAGGAGCAAGTCGGGATGGGAATGTGTCTGAGTGATGAGCGTCCCAACTATGAGTCTATTTAGTAGTTTGCTTTGAGTGTTAAATCATGTAGTAGGAAGTGAGGAATAAAATGTACTTTTCCTTTTTATTGAGTCGTAGTCCTGTATTAGTTTCTATTTGGAATACAATGAGTTGAGATTTGAATACAAGATTAGTTGAGTTCAAATTTGGGCCCTTTGATGATGTATGTTGTTATACATTTAGTGCATGCTAGCTAGAGGCTTATTTGCCAACTGTTCACGTCTCGTGATATCAACTCGAATTATTCCGCATTATTAATATCCGCTGTGTATTCTCGGGACGTGACATAGATAACTGAGTATTCTATATATGCCATAACAAAATGATGTTGCTGAGAGAAGGAATAGAATGTTGTGAGATATAGTTACTGTAACACCTCATTTTTATAATATGGGAATAAATAAATTTTGAGAAATTTAATTAATCAATTTTAATATTACATGTTAATGTTACACTTGATTAAGTGTATTCCATAATGTCATTACAAAAACTTTTATTGAAAGTAAATACACATAAATTTATAAAATGTTCTAGCCAAGGTAAATCTGAACTATCAATTTAAATGGATAATATTTGAATTTAAATGCAAGGGATTACATAATTACATTTTACTTGCATAAATATTATATCAATCATATATCTTTTACTATTCACCTATGTAATCTATGTTACATATGAATTTTACCACTATTCCTTACACGTGTTCAATCTGAAAACTTACCCGCGACGTGGGTAAATATGTGCAAATCCGTAAGCCATGCAAATCTACCATCACCGGTAGTTGTTAAACTTGCATTACCATAGTCTCAATCCTTCGACCCTCAACTCTATAATATAGAACCTGTCGTTGGCCAAACTATTGGTTGTTATTTCATAGTCGAAGCCTATAAGAGATTTGGAAGGAGCTTGCTATCGTCTGCAACTAACTAAGGTAGGGATATCTTGTTGGGTTTCTAACATTTATAGCAACATGTTTTTCGATGATGAATAACTTCAATTGAGGTTTGATACATGTAACACATGAAATAGAAACCAATGCAATACTTGATTATTTGTGTATTCAAAATACTTAGTTTTACATGTTTCATCATGTAGGTACAAATGCACAAAGTCAAGCTCTCTCCAAGCAAGTAAAAAAAAAGACAAAAAAGCAAAACAAGGTTTCCTGTCGACAGACACAAAAGACCTGTCGACAGATCTCACAGGTGTGGTCTGCCAGAAGACCCATAGTTCAGAAATGCTTCATCTGTCGACAGATGACAGATCGGCTGTCGATAGATCTCACAGTCCAGATATCCAGACTTCTGTCGTTTACACAAAAGAGCACATCTGCGACAGATGGTCTTCGACTGTCGACAGATCTCACAGAGCTGAAGATCCATACTTCTGTCTTACTGTCGCCTGTCGACAGATGGCCAAGACCTGTCGACAGACAGAGTACAATTCAAATTACGGAAAGTTTCTAAGTTATCCTATGAGGTGTTTCCAACTCACGTCTCTCTATGTGAGAACTCCTATTTTAAACACCTCTTAGAAGGAATTTCGCAGAGAAGCAGCCACAACAAAAAACCCTAGAGCTACTCCAAGTTTCACAAGAGTTGCTGCTGCCCTGCTTCAGACTGCTGCACAGAGCCCTAAAGATCCATCGATCCAGCAGTCCTGAAAGATGAACGTCGAGGATTCAACCTTCTCCATCGACTCAAAGCATTCAAGTCGAAGATTGAACTTCCTCCACGTCCTCAGAAGAGTTCTTAACCAGGATTCATTTTCTCACTCAGAACTCTCTCTGTTTTTTCATATCTTTACCATCTGTGTGTGTGTTGTGGTGATTCAAGCGATCCTTGTGCTTGTGATCACGTGTGTGTTGTTCTGATCGTGGGTGCACGTCAGAAAACACGTGTGTGTGTGAGTTGTAGTCACCGAACTCGCTGATAAGCAGTTTTCTCTCGTGTGTGTGTGTGTGCCATGGACGTAGGATACACGATTTGTGTACTCCGAACCACGTAAATCTTCGTGTCTTGTGGTTTGAATGATTTTCACGTTAGATGCTTGATAGGCACGTTGCATTCACACACTAGATAAATTGCTAACTCACCTACACATCGTCAACACATCTAAGTCTCACGTTGTTTCTGCAGAAAATTCAAAAGACTTTGTTGTGATTGACAAAGGGTTGCTTTCATACTTTTAATTGATAGTAATCTATTCACCCCCCCTTCTAGATTACCATATTGGGATTCCGCAAATCTTTTAATTGGTATCAGAGCCGAGTTTCTCCCGACTTACTGATTTATCTGTTGATCTTGCGATCAGGAGATTCACGGTCAAATGGAATCTAACAAGGGGTATATGGCTGGGGGACACTCAGTGACCCGGCCACCCTTCTTTGATGGCACTGACTATCCTTATTGGAAAAATCGATGCAGGTTTTCTCCGCGCACAGAATTTCGAACTATGGAAAATAGTCAAAAGGGAGCATACGAACTGCCTGAGAATGAGGATACCTGGACGAAGGACCAAAGCTCAAAGGGGACACTCAATTGGAGCGCCCTGAACATGATGCAGTGCGCGGTCCATCCGAAGAATACTCGAGAGTCTCCACATGCACCTCAGCAAGAGATGTGGGACAAGCTTGAGCTGATCTATGAAGGTACGTCTGAGGTAAGAGAATCAAAGTAAGCATGTTGGTTTCAGAATATGAAATGTTCAAAATGAATAATAATGAAACCATCTCTGACATGTTTGCTAGATTCATGATAATAATAAATGGATTGAAAGGTCTTAAAAAGGAATACTCAGAGAGTGACTTGGTGAGGAAGATACTTCGATCTCTTCCATCCTCATGGAATACCAAAGCCACAGTCATTGAGGATTCCAAAGACCTCTCAAAAATGAAAGTAGATGAACTGATTGGCTCTCTGATGACTTATGAATTGAATGTCAAAAGAAAGGAAACTGAAGAAAATCCTAGGAAGTCACTTGCCTTGAAGGCTTCCAGGAAGAGTTCTTCAGCTTCCAAAAAGGAGATAAGTCAGGAATATAATGAGTCTGAATCGTCTAGTGAGAGTGAGAATGAAGAAATGGCTATGCTCACCAGACAATTCAAAAAATTCCTGAAAAACAAGACGAGAGGTACAGGTAACTCTAAACCTTTCCAAAAGAAAGACTTTGCTAATAAATTCGATTCTACCAAAAAGTCTGAGATTGTTTGTTATGAGTGCAAGAAGCAAGGGCACATGAGAGGAGAGTGCCCCTAGCTCAAAAAGAAGCTGAAGAAGGACATGTTCACCTTCAAGAAGGCCAAGGCAATGGTGGCCACTTGGAGTGATGAAGATGAAGACGAGGACAGTCAAGCTACCTCAGGAGATGATGAGATTCAGTGCCTCATGGCAAGGAGTGATGACTCCAATGAGGTAAATTCTTCCTTTGAAACATATTCTATTAATGAATGGGAAGAAGCTTATACTGTTCTATTTGAAAAATTCTGTGAATTTAAGTCTGAAAATAAGGCACTCAAGAAGAAAGTCAATTCCCTTGTTTATAGGTCAAACAATGATGAAGAAATTGAATCCTTGAATAAGATAATTGAAATGATGAAGAGTGATGAACAAATACACAGTGATGAATTGGATAGCATGAAACTTAGTTTCAAGAAGTTCAAAAGGAAAGAGATGATCTAATGAACTCTCTTGAAGTTCTTAAAATGAGCATGCTAATCTAAAAGAAAGACTGGATCAAGCTGAAAAGGAAATAAAAGATAAGTCAAAAGATCTGTCTGGCTTTGTTAAAAGTAAACAGAATCTTGATGCAATTCTAGGTTCAAAAGTGTTTGTTGCAAGACATGGGATGGGTTTCAAAATGCAAAGCCAAAGGTAATTGGCAAAAATCTGCTAACAGATTTCATTGATCCCAGCCCAAGTACAAGTAAACAAACCCCTTCAAAGGGTAAGAAACAAGAACCTAAGTTGATCAAGTTTGTTCCTGGACAATCTAAAGAATTTGTAACAAGCCCAAGACAGAACAAAAAGCATGCTCCCAAGCACAAATTGACAAGACAACAAAAGGTAAGATGCCAATGCAAGCTCCCAAGAATATCATGCCACTGTTGTTCACAAACCTTCATTATGCAAAGTCTGCAAAAAGGTCGGGCATAATGAAAAACAATGCTGGAACAATCCAAATAACTTGAAACTCAAACAAATTTGGATACCTAAGCATTTACTGTTTGGCATGAATGACAACGGCACCCAAAGTAATTTGGGTACCAAAACCTTTTGTCTGATCCACATGTGCAGGAATGCCTAGCAGCCAACAATCAAACAAATGGTACCTGGATAGTGGCTGCTCGAGGCACATGACGGCGATAAAGAAAAATTCAGTTTGCTCCTGGAAAGAGATGGAGGTCAAGTAATTTTTGGAGGTAACAACAAAGGCCAGATCATCGGCTCAGGTAAGGTTGGTAAGTTTGCCTCTAACTCCATAGACAATGTTTTACTTGTTGATGGCCTTCATCACAACTTGCTTAGCATAAGTCAATTGTGTGATAAGGGTCATAAAATTGTCTTTGAATCCGATTCATGTCAAATTCTTGATAAGGAAACAGGAAGTCTGAAATTTTCTGGAAAAAGAACAAACAACATCTACATGGTTGACTTAGATGATCCAGAAAATAATGATCTATGTCTTGTAGCAAACAAACAGGATGAGCTTACATTGTGGCATCGTAGGCTCGGTCATGCTAGCTATAATGTATTGCACAAGATCATGAGGCTTAAATTGGTAAGTGGTCTTCCTGACATTTCCTTTAACAAGAATGAAAATTTCTGTGATGCATGTTACAGGGAAAACAAACCCGGAAATCCTTCAAATCAAAAGCACCGGTGAGTACTACTAAAGCTTATGAACTGTTGCATATGGACCTATTTGGACCTACAAGAACGTTAAGTCTCAATGGCAAACGATTTGGTTTTGTTATTGTAGACGATTTTTCTAGGTTCACATGGTGAAATTTCTTGCTCACAAGAATGAAGCACTGCAAGTTTTTGAAGATTTTTTAATAAGATTGAGCATGGAAATGTCAACAAAATATGCTCCATCCGCACTGATCACGGGGGAGATTTGATAACAACTCCTTTACTGAATTCTGTAGGCTCCACGGGATAGAGCACTTGTTCTCCTCTCCAAGAACTCCGGAACAAAATGGAGTGGTGGAGAGAAAGAACAGAACATTAGTGGAGATGGCTCGCACGCTTCTGGTCGAGAATCAACTAGCAAGAACCTTTTGGGCAGAAGCAGTAAACACGTCTTGCTACATTCTTAATAGAGCCATGGTAAGACCGGTATTCAAGAAAACCTCCTACGAACTACTGAAAGGTAAGAACCACTATTGGGTATTTCAGAGTTTTTGTCTCAAAAGTGTTCATACATAACAATGATAAAATGATTGGACAAGTTTGAAGCCAAAAGCGATCAAGTATTTTTTCTTGGATACTCAGAACACTCTAGAGCCTATAGGGTGTTCAATCTTAAAACAAGAAAAGTGGAAGAAACTCCGCATGTTGTATTTGATGAATCTCAAACCAAGTCTAACAATTCTAATCTTTACAGGTTTGAAGATGAAACTGAAGATACAACACTTGGAGAACTACAGAAAAATCAAATGCAATCTCTATAACAACTGTCAAGACTAAAAGTGGATATCTTCGCAGGTATAATGATGAAGAAGATATTCTCCCGTTCAACAATTCAGAAGATGTACCTGTCAAAGATCCACAAGAGGAAGAACAACAACCTTGAACTACCTCAAGCACTTCTTCTCCAGAACAACCTCCTCAAATGCAAGATCTTCCAGGCCCTTCAACAGTCATGAATGTGAGGTATTCAAAAGATCATCCTCTTGAGAATGTGATTGGAAATTTAAATGAGTCGGTTCAAACTAGATCTAAGGTTAATCAAATAGTTGAACAGGACCATTTAGCTTTTGTTTCTCAAGTGGAACCCAAGAATGTTGAAGAAGCCTTAAAAGAAGATTCATGGATTGATGCTATGCATGAGGAGCTTGGGCAATTCCAAAGAAATAATGTATGGAGTTAGTTCCTAAAACCCCTGAAATGTCTGTCATAGGTACAAGGTGGGTCTTTAGAAACAAACTCAATGAAGAGGGTAAAGTGGTGAGAAACAAGGCTAGACTGTTGCAAAAGGATATAATCAGGAATTGGTGTAGACTTTGAAGAATCTTTTGCACCAGTAGCTAGGCTAGAAGCAGTTAGAATTTTGTTAGCATATGCATGCTCAAACAAATTTAAATTGTATCAAATGGATGTCAAAACTACTTTCTTAAATGGCTACATAAAAGAGGAAGTCTACGTTTCTCAACCACCTGGCTTTGAGGATCATGATAAACCAAACCATGTATTTAAATTGCACAAAGCTCTTTATGGTTTGAAACAAGCACCCCGAGCTTGGTACGACAGGCTGAGCACATTTCTGGTAAGCAAAAACTACTCAAGAGGTAAGGTAGACCAAACTCTCTTTACAAAGAAAGTCCGCAATCATATAATTGTTGTTCAAGTCTATGTGGACGACATTATCTTTGGTTCTACTAATCCTTCACTGTGTGAAGAATTCTCCAAACATATGCACAGTGAATTTGAGATGAGTCTTATGGGGGAGCTTCAATTTTTTCTTGGTTTGCAGGTCAAACAATTCGAAGACAGATTCTTCATCAACCAAGAAAAATATGTCAAAGAGCTACTGAAAAAGTTTCAGTTTGAAGAAGCTAAACATGCCTCAACCCCATGAGCACAAGCATTAAGCTAGAAAGTGATGCGAAAGGTAAATCGGTAGATGCTAAACAATTTCGAGGTACGATTGGCTCACTCCTTTATCTTACTGCAAGTAGACCAGACATCCAGTTCAGCATTTACCTTTGTGCTAGATACCAATCTAGTCCAAAAGAAAGCCACTTAATTGCCGTTAAGAGAATTTTCAGATATCTCTCAGGTACGTTTGATTTGGGTCTTTGGTATCCAGCAGGTAGTAGCTTTGACTTGGTTTCATATTCTGATGCTGACTATGCCGGATGTAAAATTGACAGAAAAGCACTAGTGGCTATTGCCAAATCCTTGGCAGTTGCATGGTTTCGTGGGCATCCAAGAAGCAACACTCGGTTGCACTCTCCACTGCAGAGGCAGAATATGTTGCTGTAGGGAGTTGTGCGGCACAAGTGTTGTGGATAAAAAGTCAGTTGTGTGACTATAATATTGATATTGATGCACACATATTCTATGTGACAACACCAGTGCAATCAACTTATCAAAGAATCCCATTCAACACTCTAGGACAAAACACATAGAAATCCGTCACCATTTCTTGAGAGATGTGGTAGCCAACAAAACCTTAGAAATCAGTTTCATACCCACAGAAAAACAATTGGCTGACATCTTTACCAAACCTCTAGCTGAAGATAGATTCACCACTTGAGAAGAGAATTGGGCTTGTGTAAATTGCAGTGAAACTTATCCATATACTGAGCATATGTCTCTTGTGTGCACCAACTATGAGGTATATTAAATAGTGTTTATGGAAGAACAAGTAAAGCTTGTTTGGAAACTTTCATTATGCGTAGAGGAAAGATCCTCCGCCACGTATCCATAGTTGACAAGCATGTAAGGGGTATGTACTTTATATAGGAATGAGTTTCTTTACAATTTGCCCACTTCAGTGAAATCTTAACAATCTGTCTTCCTGAAAGCTTTGTGTGCTCACATGATTGGTCCAGTTGTAATAGTGTGTCTTGAATTCTCAATTGCTTGTTTTCACATGAGCACACACTATGGGGGAGCAAGTTTAGGTTAGATGTCCTTCATGAGAGGAGAATCACTCATTCCTTGTGTATTTTCAATTCCCTCACTTGTAATGATCATCTCACTCTTCATTCTAATCTTAAACCAGTTTTGCACAAGCATCTGTCGACAGCTCCAACTCCATCTGTCGACAGATCAGGCCTCACACAACTTTAATTCTTCTGTCTGTGAAATCAGTCGACAGACAAACCTTATCTGTCGACAGATCTCACAGGTTCTGCTTTGCCCGAACTGGCCTTTCTTCTGTCTGTGTGATCTGTCGACAGGCACTTCTCTAGCTGTCGACAGACACCACCTCTTCAAGTAATCATGCCTATTTCACATCCTACTGTTCAGCAGGTTCATGAACTTTCACTAAGGTGTTTATTGGGTGGATATACATGTTTAGCTTCATCATATATACATGATATTGATGCTATCCCCTAAACCACCATGATTTGGACATACTACTCATGCTTGGGCTTATGTTATATCATTTTGAAAACATTGAACTATTTTAGAGGATTAACACCTAAACTCCATTGAATAACTTCCTATAGGCTCACACCATTCTCAATTCAACTGAAAAATCTTATGGTCATTGATCTTTATGTTTTGAACTGAAGGATCATCATATACATCCACTTGATCTTAAGTTTAAGCTAAAATGGAGAAAAGCTACCTATTTCAGAAAAAATATATACAACATCATTTAAAAATAGAAATTGGGATAAAGGTAGAGCTATGATGGGCCTTGCTGAGTAACCGGGGAGACGGCATCACAAATGTCTGCCCTCGCATCAAAAACCAACTCATTATCTCTATACAACGGTATAATGGAAACTTCGACTGAGTAACTGGGGATACGGGCACTTGTCATGTCTATCCTCATGTCAAAAGGTGAGAAGTTATCTTGAATATCACTTTTCCCATTGCATTCTTGTCTTAAAAATTTAGTGAAATAGTGTGTGAAGCCTCCAAAGTGCCTCAAATCTAAAGGTCATGTACTGTCTATGGCTATCCAGAAGTTTAGACATTTATTTCAATCATCATTTGATCATCATAAACTTGGGATAGTGTTGGTCTACAATGTCCTTAATCAACCAGGGTAATGGTGTCTTTTCTCAACGAATGGAAAATGTTCTCTTAATGCTTAACTTTAAGTCCCTTAGGTATTATGTTTAAACCATTTAGGTAAGTGAAGAGACTTAATGTCCATGACAATGATAGGTTACAACATGTGTTAACCCATCTTACACCTCATAAATATGACTCATGAAATCACTGCTCACATTTTTTCTTCTTCAAAATCCACATCACACATCACTGGCAGAAACTCTGCAAGATCTGTCGACAGATCCCCTATTATCTGTCGACAGCCGCGCCAGACCCAGTTTGGGAAGTCCAACGGGCACGCCGTTTGGGGCTTTTTTTTTATGGGGCTCGCCTTTTAAAATCCACTCCTCATTCTATAAAAAGGCATCTATAGGAACCCTTCTCCTCCTACCACCAAAACCCCTCTCCACTTCCCCTCTAAATCTCCATCCCCTGTTCTGGACGGGAAAACCCTATCTTCCTCAGATCTTCATTCCTCTCATCCGAGTCCTCATCCACATCTCTCTCTCACGCTCATTCTTCTTGTTCTAGCCCTCCTCATGTCTTCCAGGCAGTCCAAGAAATTGGCTTCTCGCCGCCGTCCATCCTCTTCTCGGGCTGACGGGGCTGAGGCTGAGCGCAAGACAAAGCATCGGGATGATCGTCTTCCCGAGCTTGTGGTGCCTACCCGTCTTCACTCACCCACTCAAGGGGACGCATACAAGTTTGTTCAACAACGGTATGTAGATTTTGAGTCCTTGGCTGTCATGTTTCCTAATCTCCAACCCCTATTCGACAGTCAGGGCTGGACTCCGTTTCTCTACCGTCACATGCGGTATTCTCCTTCTGCCGTTCGTGACTTCTACAATCACCTTGGCTTCACTCCAGATAATCATTTCTTTACCACCGTCAAGGGCACTTGTAAGGCCCTCGAATTTCCGTCGCATTATTTGTACTTATGTGTGTATATTTGTGCTTGTGTATGTATGTACATATTTACGTACGCATTAATTAGTATAATTACGTGTGCACGTGTTTACGTTAGATGTAAATAATGTATGTATTGCATGGTGTTAGTATGGATACAATACCGTATATATATTGCATGTATATATGCATGGTATGCATGGTTTTCTGCATAATTTGGAGTTCTGGCCGAAGGCCACCTTGGCGTCAAGCCCAGGCCGTTTAGCTGGTGTCAGCGTCCAGACATGGACGCCAACACTCATCCTGGCGTCCAGCGATGTGGACGCCAATTTCTCTGGCCTGCATGCACAGCATGTTGCCCAGCTAACTAGCCCAGAGGGGGGGTGAATGGGTTAATAAAAACTTCGATCTTTATTAAAAGCTGTCAATGAAAGGATTGCACAACTTAACAACAAAGTTAGAGTTAGAGCAAATAAGACAACAATCACACAAAAAACACACACCCACAAGACGCAAGGATTTTTATCCTGGTTCGGAACTCCTCTCCACAGGAGACCTACGTCCAGTCCCTGAGCAATATCTCAGGATTTCACTACCAAGGGTACAATCCCCCTTAAGGATCCTTACACCCAGCCACAACTGGTCTTCCTTCAACCTGAAGGGAACAACAACCACCCTGGATACCACCAGGTCTTCCTTCGTCCAGAAGGGAACACAACCTAATAAGAAAAAGGGTGTGGAAACAGGCTTCAGACTCTAGCTTGAACAGCTACACACTGAAGCTTCTAAGCCCTCGAGAGAGAAAGAGATTTAACAAGGTTTTTCTCTCCAAGGACTACACAGGCTCTAAAAGGATAAAGTTCTTTTGAGCACAAAGAGCTAAGAGCTTAGAACAAGGTTGGAGAGGTAGCTTCGCTCTTGTTTCGATCTTCTAAAAGACTTGAAGAAATGGATTTCTATCTTTTGAAATTGCTAGCGTTGTTTCTTTTTCATCCACTTGTGTTTCTTCGTCTTGAGTCTTCTATTTATACTTCTGATTCAAATTTGAACGTTGAAGTGTCCGTTGTCTCTTATCCTTGTGTACGTTAGACTGGTCACAAAGGAAGCTTCTGATCGACAGTCTTTTATCCTTGTGTACACGCCAAAGAGATGTCATAGAACTTTGTATCTTGTGTCCAACGTTGTCCAGATGAGTCTTGTCAGATATCTGTAAGCATATCATCAAAAAAATAGAGGACAGCTAAGACTGCCGTCGATTGTTAGTTGTAGATTGGAACAGATATTGCAATATTAGCAAAGCTCCTTTCTGTCGAAAAAGTACGTAGACAGAGTAGCATAGAAATGGAAGATATTGTCTGCATGCATGGAGATACTATCAGAGAGCATTTATGCGTAGCAGTCAACAGACAAGATATGACTTTGACTTTTCAACGCTATATAAAAAGGCATTATACTGATACAGTAAGAAATTCGATAAATAATCCCAATGCTTACATGACTTATGAAATCGTTATGTGATAACAGACAAATCGTTGTGAGACATGAAGAAATCGTTACAGGATGTAAGTCGTTGCGTTTCTAAAAATCGATATGAAACACTTAAGAATCGTTATGACAAACAAGTCGTTACGAGTTCTAAAAGAATCGTTACGATGACTTATGAAGTCGTTATGACACGCAAGTCGTTACGAGTTCTAAAAGAATCGTTACGATGACTTATGAAGTCGTTATGAAACCCAAGTCGTTACGAGTTCTAAAAGAATCGTTACGATGACTTATGAAGTCGTTATGACACGCAAGTCGTTACGAGTTCTAAAAGAATCGTTACGATGACACTTATAGAATCGTTATGACGAACAAGTCGTTGCGAGTTATAAAGGAATCGTTACGATGAACACTTATAGAATCGTTATGACGAACAAGTCGTTGCGAGTTCTAAAGGAATCGTTACGATGAACACTTATAGAATCGTTATGACGAACAAGTCGTTGCGAGTTCTAAAGGAATCGTTACGATGAACACTTATAGAATCGTTATGACGAACAAGTCGTTGCGAGTTCTAAAGGAATCGTTACGATGAACACTTATAGAATCGTTATGACATCGATTTGTTTGCAACTAGGTCTGGAAGGAAATCGATCATAATACTTGTGAATTGAGAGTCTTACCTGACTCTCTTGAACTTTCATTTTTCTTTTATTTCCTGTTCTCAAGCTCAAGAAATCCAGTACTATTTTGTTAATCATCAAAAATAAAATAATATATATAATTAACTGAATTATTTATTATGGGGACAGTTTGGTCATCAATCTCCCCCTTTTTGATGATGACAAAATATACTAAATATCATACAAGGAATTAAACATGTTTTTCAGATTTACTTTAGTTTTCTCCCCCATTTGTCATTAGCAAAAAGAAAAGCTGTGCGACAAAGAAGAGAGAAATTATATATTAAGATGGAGGTAGATAATACAGAGGATATAACAAGGAGGCATGCTGTGAGATAACAGCCCATGCCTTGATCTCAAGATCCTCAAAAGATTGCAGAAAAAATCCAAAAGCAACTGAGAAGGAGGGTCCCATGGAGGGAATGTTCCTCTGAATGTAGAGTTGCCGTGCTGCTCTAGGAAGTCTCGATACTGAGTTTTGTCCAATATGAATCTGAAATAAGTACTCTTGCCAAAACTGGCCCTATGGAGAAATCTGTCCAAGGAAATGGGATAGTGAATCTTTTGATCTAGAAGATCCTTCTTCATAGCATAGAAGGCAGAGTATCTAGATGCCCATACAGCATAGATCTCTGGTATGGGTGCAATGGAATTTAGATCCATAAAGGCTTCTGCAGAAAGAGCAGGCTTCCTCTGACTAACTAGATCTTGATTGATGGCTGCCAACTGCTGATAAGAGGCCCGATAGAGGAGCTCCCATTCTGATGAGGTGAGTCTTCCACACTCAGAAATGAGTGGAGCTAAGTCTGAGAAGAACATGCGGCCAGAGTGGTATTCTCTGTAGATGAACCGCAAAAAGGAAGGAGATCTGCCCTGCTTGGCTGACATCCTGCCATCTGTCTTGCAAAACATCTAGAGCATGTGACCCAGCATCGGAATCAAATACTAAAGAGTGCAGCTTCGGCAGAAGAACTGGAAAATCAACCTTGAAAGAGACAAAGTCTATCTTAAGAGGAAGGTTGAGAGGATTTCTGATCTCAGCACAGTAATCTGCGAATGGAACTGGCAAAACTGAACTTCTGGAAATTTGTTCAAGTAACAGAAGTC
Organism: Colocasia esculenta; assembly: GCA_014218235.1. Lineage (NCBI taxonomy): Eukaryota > Viridiplantae > Streptophyta > Magnoliopsida > Alismatales > Araceae > Colocasia > Colocasia esculenta. The sequence goes on from CM024756.1 coordinate 16,924,197, forward strand.
ACTGTACAGCTGAAAAGCTCTGGCAATGCGAATTTCCTTCAAAATGAAAGATCCCCAAGAGTTCTTGTGCTGGATGATAAACCACTCAGAGAAGGTGAGTGGGTGTGAGCTCTGTGAGAGAGGGATTCGGCCCTTGCAGTCAGGTATTTTTCATACTGAGCCTTATTTCCTTTGATAGCTGCCCACTGATCTTCAGTCTTGAACTCAGTGCCCTCAAGGATTTTGGATTTGAAAGCTTGGGATATCTGAGTAAAAGGAAGAACAATGGCAGGTGTTCGATAGGTTGAGAAAAGGAATACCATAAATGGTAGAAAGAATACATTTCTGGAGGTATTCTTTGTAGATAGGTCTTCTCTTAGGATCAAGGGTAAGAGAGTACCACAAAGGAGGGTATAGAGGAACAGAAGGAGTGCTTAGAGAAGAGGTGGTTTTTCTCTTTTTCTTGGCAGGACTGGGAGGGTCAGTCCTGTGAATGTGAGAGGCTGTGGAAAGAATGGTGAGGAGGGTGTTCCTTTCAAAAATGTCTGGAACATTGGTGTCAAAGACACCAAGAGCGAGGATTATTGGAGGAAAGATAACAGAATTGGGAGGAGTAGGAGGATAGAAAAGATGTTTAGGATTAAAGGAAGAGGTTGGTTGAGGAGGAGGTGTTTGAATTTTAATAGTGAAGGTTTGGGAGTTAATGAGGATGGAGCTGAGATGAGAGTTTGGAGTAGGAGAGAAGGAGGGTTGAGATGAAGTAGAGGATGAGGATGGTTGAGTACGAGGCATGGGATGTTTGATGGTTGGTGGAGCAGGAGGTGCAGTAGAGAGATGAAGGTGTGGAGAGGGTTGGAGTGGCAAGAGATGAAGTATCAGGGGCCTTGGAGACTGACACTGGCTCTTTCCCTTTGGCTTGACTTTCTCTGACTGCTGAAGAGGGTCCTGAAGACCCTGAGGCTGCCACTGGTCCGGGTGACCTCACTACAGATGGCCCTGATGGCCCTGACCCTTGAGCAGATGGCCATGCTGCCCTGGTGGCCGAGGAGCAGCTGTCTGCCCGGAGACATCCCACTGGACTTAGACAAAACACCCAGCATAGACTTCATGTCAGACAATCTTTATTGAAATACCTCATTGCATTTCTTATTGAGGATACGTCTGAGGAGGTTGAGGCTTGATTGGAAACAATGCCTTGAATGCTAGACTGAACAGATGCCAAGATCTCTCCTTGGGCTTTTAACAAGGCCATAACATGCTTCAACTTCACATTTCTATGGCCCTTCCCTGATCTCCTGTGAACAACTCTTTTCTGCTTACCTTGCTGAGAGACAGGCTCCTCTAGATTTATATTGCTTGCACTTGGGCCTTCACTAACATCAACCCTGGCTGAGTTGGGATTTCCTGAGTAGGTGAACATTCTCAGGAATATCTTCATTCACAGGCTTCTCAATTCAGCTTGCTCCCCCTGAATGGGAGCAGGGACTTCAATACTTTCTTGCTCCCCCTTAGCAGGAGCTTCTTCCAAGACCACATCTTGTGAGTACCTGCTTGTACCTCAACATCTGCAACCGATTCAGACTGAACTGTCGAATAACTAGGTGCCACAGCTTCTTCTTCAAAACATCCACCTTCTTTAGAAGAGGCTAAGGTGGAGGGAATGGAGTCCAATACTTCTTTTAAGATAGAGGCAACTAAGTGGTGGGCAGGGGATCTGCACCCACCGGCTGCATCCTCTTGCAATTGAGCTTCGGATTGGCATTCAACACTTGGTACTTCTGCTGCAGCTGATTCTACAGGTTCTTGTTCTGCTGCTACTACTTCTTCTTCTTCTGCTGCTGCTGCTTGCTCTGCTGCTGCTTCTGGAATATCTTCAAAAACAGCTTCTCCTTCAGCCACAGAGGACTTTGACCAAACTCCTTCTTGCACAGAAAAACCGCTTTTCTTTAGATTTCTGGACCTTATTGACTGGCCCATCTTTTCAGCTACTGCTCCAGATAAATCTACTCCAAAGTGCTTGAAAACCTTGGTCAGTAGATGAGCATATGGAAGGGAAACATTCAACTTGCTCTTTGTTTCCCATATCTGAGCATGTGCAAACATCATTCACTCAATCATCACTGCGGCCAGGTTTATCTCTTTGTTCTGGATTGCCCAGAACATTATGTCCGAATCTGCCCTAGTGCATGAGGAAAAGGTAGCACTACGAGGTACTAAGATTTGGCAGACTATAAAGTGAAGTAATCTATTGAATGCGGACATCTGATTAATATCAAGCTTCCCATCCTTCAACTTAAATCCTGGACCGATAATCCCGAGACCCTTGACTTCATCATTCACAGAATGAATGCCACTAAATCCAGAGGTCTTCACCCCAAACAGATCACGCAAAAGCTCATGGGTTATTCTGATTTGGATACCCTTGACAGAGGAAACAAGGGACCCATCTGATTCTGACTTCAGACAAATGTAGAAAGCTTTCACCAAGTCCGGGTAGCTTACCTCACTGAAGGTGACCATATCCATCCACTGCAATCTTCTTAGAGTATCAACTAACCTGGCCATGCCACTTGACTCAAGATTCTGAACATCTACTGCCTTATTTCCGCAAATCTTCGTCTTCACAAACGTAAATCTTTCTTGCTCCTCTGGGGATAAATACTCAGCACTGTAGCCCCCAACACTTCCGGAGATTAACGGAGCGGCCATGGGTGCAGATAAGAAAAGATTCTGGAAGGGAGGATGATGGAAGGGACGGAAGATCTCGAAGGAATTCTTCGCGGGAAGAGAAGAAGGCTTCGAAAGTTGCAGAGAGTCGATCCCAAAATCGTTAGGGCATCGGCTTTGGGTGAACAGATAGAGGATAAAAAGGGTAAAGGTAGAAGACGAGTCGATCTCAGAGCGATTTGGATAAAATAATATTACTTTATTGAACGGAGGAGCGCCAAAGGCGGTAAAGATAGAAAGCGACAAAAAAGTTTGACAAGTCAAACAACTTTCTACACAGAAGCAGTCAAAGCATATAGATAACTGAGTTTTGCTTAACTTTAACGGAGAGAGAACTTTCATTTAATCTGAAAAATTTATTTGTCAATAAAATTACAGAAATTCTTTCACAAATTGCACATCCCTAGTTCCCTTCTAAGAGATGTAAATCTCTCTTCAGGTAGGGCTTTCGTGAAGATATCTGCCAATTGACCATTTGTATCTATAAACGAAATTTCTAAATTACCACTAGCTACATGGTCTCGAATAAAATGGTATCTTACCTCAATGTGCTTCGTCCTTGAGTGTTGAACTGGATTTTTGGTGAGGTTGATGGCACTTGTATTATCACACAATAGAGGAATTGATTTGATGTGAATGCCGAAATCTTCAAGTTGTTGCTTTATCCAGAGAAGTTGTGTACAGCAATTTCCAGCAGCAACATATTCTGCCTCAGCTGTTGATAGAGCTACTGAATTTTGTTTCTTGGATGTCCATGATATTAAGCATCCTGCAAGAAACTGACAACATCCACTGGTGCTCTTTCTATCTACTTTGCAACCAGCATAATCAGCATCTGAATATCCTATTAGTTTTATTTCACATGATCTAGGATACCAGAGACCTAAGTCATGAGTTCTAGCTAGATATCTAAATATTCTTTTTACAGAAATTAAGTGAGACTCTCTAGGGTCTGCCTGATATCTAGCACACATGCATACACTGAACAAAATGTCTGGTCTACTGGCAGTTAAGTAAAGTAATGATCCTATCATACCTCGATAATTCTTTTGATCCACCTTTTTACCTTTTTGATCACTGTCCATTCTGGTTGATGTGCTCATTGGAGTTGATAATGGCTTTGCATCTTCAAATCCAAATTTCTTTAACAGCTCTTTAGTGTACTTTGCTTGACAGATATGAGTGCCATCCTTCCCTTGCTTGATTTGCAATCCAAGGAAGTAGCTTAGCTCCCCCATCAAGCTCATTTCGAATTCTCCCTGCATAAGCTTTTCAAAGTACTTGCAAAGAGATTCATCAGTAGATCCAAAAATAATATCATCTACATAGATTTGTACAAGAAGTATATGTTTAACCTTAGATTTTATAAATAATGTACTATCTACTTTACCTCTAGTGAAACCATGATTTAATAAGAAAGTACTGAGCCTTTCATACCAGGCTCTAGGAGCTTGCTTTAAACCATATAAAGCCTTATGTAGTTTAAATACATGATTTGGAAATTCAGTGTCATCAAAACCTGGAGGTTGTTCAACATAAACTTCCTCCTTGATGAAACCATTTAAGAAAGCTGATTTGACATCCATTTGAAATAGTTTTAAATCAAGTGCAGATGCATAAGCAAGTAAAATCCTAATAGCCTCAAGTCTAGCTACAGGTGCATAGGTTTCATCGAAATCTATGCCTTCCTCTTGGGAGTAGCCTTGAGCCACCAATCTGGCTTTGTTCCTTAAGATTATTCCAGACTCATCCAGTTTATTTCTGAACACCCACTTGGTGCCATAACTGAATGATTTGATGGTCTAGGAACAAGTGACCATACTTGGTTTCTCTTGAACTGATTTAGTTCATCTTGCATGGCTAATATCCAAGATTCATCAGATAAAGCTTCATTGACTGTCTTAGGCTCTATTTGAGAAACAAATGCTAAATAATCGCATGAATTACATTACCTCTAGTTCTTACCCCTACAGATGGATCACCAATGATGTTTTCAGGAGGGTGATCTTTCTGATATCTCCATTCCTTTGGAAGATCTTCATGTTGAATTTCTGTTTGCTGCAGTTCTTCCAGAGTTGGATTCTCTTTGTCCTTAATTGAAGTATTCTTTAATTTTTCGGACAAGTCATCTGCATCATCAATGTCACTAATTTCTTCCTTTTTCAAGGAAGGGTTAGATTCATCAAAAATAACATGTACTGATTGTTCAATTAATAAGGAACGTTTATTGAAAACTCTATAACCTTTGGGTTTAGAAGAGTACCCCATGAAGATGCCTTCATCTGATTTGGCATCCAACTTACCAATGTCCCTTTTTCCATTGTTATGGATGAAGCAAGGACATCCAAATATTCTGAAATGGCTAATCTTTGGCTTCTTTTCTTTGTAGAGTTCATAAGCAGTCTTTTTCAGAATGGGCCTGATCATCACTCTATTTATAATATAACATGCAGTGTTGATAGCTTCGGCCCAGAAATATCTTGGCAGATCATATTCAGACAACATGGTTCTTGCCATATCCAAAAGAGTTCTGTTTTTCCTCTCAGCAATTCCATTCTGTTGAGGTGTCCTGGGAGCTGAGAAGTTGTGCTCAATCCCTTGATCATCACAGAATTTCGTAAACTTTTCATTCTGAAACTCACCACCATGATCTGATCGAATAGAGACAATTGAGAATTTCTGATCTTTCTGAACTTTCTTACTGAAGCTGACAAAATTTTCAAATGTGTCATCTTTGTGCTCTAAAAAGGATACCCAAGTGAATCTTGAATAATCATCAACTATTACAAATCCAAATTCTTTCCTCCCAAACTGGTAGTCCTCATTGGCCCAAATAAATCCATGTGAAGTAGTTCTAAGGGCTTTGAGGTGGTTACTACAGTCTTTGATTTGAAGGAGCTCTTGGTGTGCTTTCCTTTTGCACAAGGTCTGCAAATGCTATCCAATCTGAAATTTACCTTTGCAGTCCTTCAACTAGTTTTCTCTTTCTGAGCTTGTTCAACCCATCCAGGCTACAGTGGCCCAATCTTCTGTGCCACAACTCAGTTGATTGATCTTTACTAGCTGCCAACACACATCTTGATCCTTAAGTTCCTCGAGATATAGAACATACAAATTTCTTTCTCTGTAGGCTTCAAATATGACTGCACCATCCTTTAAGATACTGCATTTTGATTCTTGAAACTGAATTTGATGGCCTTTGTCACACAACTGGCTGATGCTGATGAGATTATGCTTTAACCCTTTGACCAGCATTACATCCTCTATGACTGATTTTCCTTTGATGTTCACAGACCCGCTTCCTATCACAGTCCCTTTTCCATTATCTCCATAGGTGACTGTACCTTCTTCAGCTTGGAGATCGATAATTCTTCTTGTTGCCTGACATATGCCTTGAGCACCCACTATCCAAATACCATTGGATGCTCGAGGGTTAACCTGAAATGAGAACATCAAGCTTTAGGTACCCAAATTCTTTTGGGTCCTGATTGGTTAGTATCATCAACTTACCTTTTAATATCCATTTTTTATGTCTTGTTGGGCATGTAATTTTAATATGTCCTAACTTGTTGCAGTGACTGCAGCAGGATAACTTAGTCACTTTTTCTATATATTTGAAATCAGCTTTGTATGCTATATCTTGTTCGGGTACAAATTTGGTGTTGGATATGTTTTAGGGTATATTATGGTTTCTTCATTGTCTGGGGTGTATATCCTAATCCATTTCTTTTTATTACCCGATCTCCTAGCACCTTTTAATATTAAAGAGTTTTTACCATTGGTAAATTTCTCTAGTGTACTTGATAGATTATCATTTTCTTTATTTAGTCTTTCTATTTCTATTTTAAATTCACTTAAGTCTTCTTGCTTTTCTAGATGATTTATTTTCATATTTTTTTCTTTTAAATCTTCACATAATGGTTCTTTCTTCTTTTATGTTCAGTAATTTGTTTTTCAAGTTCTTCATTTTCTGTTCTTAGGTCTGAATTTGTATTTTCTAAACAGATTATATTTTTCTTACTAGTTTTAAGTAATTTGCATACTTCTTTGTATTTTTCATACAGTTCATTAAAGCATTTTCCAAATTATCTGAATCTGAATCATTGCATGAATCAAAAGAGGAGTCAGAAGTTACCTGTCTTCGTGTTGGCCATGAGAGCCAAGTTGGCTTTTTCACCTTCACTGCTAGAGCTTGACTCACTGTCTGAGTCACTGCTGTTCTCCCAAGCGGCTGCCATGGCTTTCTTTTTGTACTTCTTAAATCTTCTGAAGTTGTCCTTCTTCTTGTGATCACTCTTTTTGATCATGGGACAATCTGCCTTGATGTGTCCAGGCTTCTTGCATTCATAACAGATTACTTCTCCTTCTTTTGATCCTTTACTTCTGGTTTTCTAAAGTCTTTGTTTTTCTTAAAAAATTTTCTTCCGGACTGATATTTCTTTTTCTTTGCTAGAATCCTTTGAAGTCTTCGAGACAGCATGGCTTCTTCATCATCACTGTCTTTACTACTCTCACTATTATCCAAAGATTCTTCTGAATTATCTTCACTTGCTTTGAGAGCATTTGATTGTTCCTTCTACTGGAGGATTCTCCTAATCTCTCCATGTTTATCTCGTGAGCCATGAGAGATCCTATTAGCTTTTCCAATGACATTAATTTAAATCATTGGCTTCTTCAATGGCTGTTACCTTCGGAGTCCATGAAGATGGTAAAGATCTGAGGACTTTTCTAACCATATCTGGTACATCATAAACCTTTCCCAAACCAGCTAATCCATTTGTGATGTCAGTGAATCTGCTGAAATCTGAGTTATTGATTCACCTGTCTGCATCTGAAATCTTTCATATTGAGCTACTAGAATATCTATTCTTGTCTCCTTTACCTTGTCTGTCCCTTCATAGGTAATTCTGAGCTTTTCCCACATCTCCATTGCGGATTTGCAGGCTGAGACTCTATTGAACTCTTTCTTGCTTAGGGCACAACATAATATGCTCTTGGCTTTGCAGTTTAAGGATATTCTTTTCCTATCATCATCTGTCCACTGAGCCTTAGCGTTTGTGACCAGAAGATCACCTTCTTCTACAATGGACCAGATTGTGTAATCATGACCTTGTAGAAAATATTCCATTCTAGTCTTCCAGTATGTGTAATCTTCTCCATCGAACAAGGGAGGCCTGTTGACTGACTGACCTTCGAAGTTACTTTGGGCTGCCATTGATCTTTGCTCTTCAGATCGTTGGATCTTCTTCTTTGTCGAAGAGACGGGCTCTGATACCACTTGTTGCCCAGCTAACTAGCCCAGGGGGGGGGGGGGTGAATGTTTAATAAAAACTTCGATCTTTAATTAAAGCTGTTCACTGAAAGGATTGCACAACTTAACAACAAGTTAGAGTTAGAGCAAATAAGACAACAATCACACAAAAAACCCACCCACAAGACGCAAGGATTTTTATCCTGGTTCGGAACTCCTCTCCACAGGAGACCTACGTCCAGTCCCTGAGCAATATCTCAGGATTTCACTACCAAGGGTACAATCCCCCTTAAGGATCCTTACACCCAGCCACAACTGGTCTTCCTTCAACCTGAAGGGAACAACAACCACCCTGGATACCACCAGGTCTTCCTTCGTCCAGAAGGGAACACAGCCTAATAAGAAAAAGGGTGTGGAAACAGGCTTCAGACTCTAGCTTGAACAGCTACACACTGAAGCTTCTAAGCCCTCGAGAGAGAAAGAGATTTAACAAGGTTTTTCTCTCCAAGGACTACACAGGCTCTAAAAGGATAAAGTTCTTTTGAGCACAAAGAGCTAAGAGCTTAGAACAAGGTTGGAGAGGTAGCTTCGCTCTTGTTTCGATCTTCTAAAAGACTTGAAGAAATGGATTTCTATCTTTTGAAATTGCTAGCGTTGTTTCTTTTTCATCCACTTGTGTTTCTTCTTCGTCTTGAGTCTTCTATTTATACTTCTGATTCAAATTTGAACGTTGAAGTGTCCGTTGTCTCTTATCCTTGTGTACGTTAGACTGGTCACAAAGGAAGCTTCTGATCGACAGTCTTTTATCCTTGTGTACACGCCAAAGAGATGTCATAGAACTTTGTATCTTGTGTCCACGTTGTCCAGATGAGTCTTGTCAGATATCTGTAAGCATATCATCAAAAAAATAGAGGACAGCTAAGACTGCCATCGATTGTTAGTTGTAGGTTGGAACAGATATTGCAATATTTAGCAAAGCTCCTTTCTGTCGAAAAAGTACGTAGACAGAGTAGCATAGAAATGGAAGATATTGTCTGCATGCATGGGAGATACTATCAGAGAGCATTTAATGCGTAGCAGTCAACAGACAAGATATGACTTTGACTTTTCAACGCTATATAAAAAGGCATTATACTGATACAGTAAGAAATTCGATAAATAATCCCAATGCTTACATGACTTATGAAATCGTTATGTGATAACAGACAAATCGTTGTGAGACATGAAGAAATCGTTACAGGATGTAAGTCGTTGCGTTTCTAAAGAAATCGATATGAAACACTTAAGAATCGTTATGACAAACAAGTCGTTACGAGTTCTAAAAGAATCGTTACGATGACTTATGAAGTCGTTATGACACGCAAGTCGTTACGAGTTCTAAAAGAATCGTTACGATGACTTATGAAGTCGTTATGAAACCCAAGTCGTTACGAGTTCTAAAAGAATCGTTACGATGACTTATGAAGTCGTTATGACACGCAAGTCGTTACGAGTTCTAAAAGAATCGTTACGATGAACACTTATAGAATCGTTATGACGAACAAGTCGTTGCGAGTTATAAAGGAATCGTTACGATGAACACTTATAGAATCGTTATGACGAACAAGTCGTTGCGAGTTCTAAAGGAATCGTTACGATGAACACTTAGAATCGTTATGACGAACAAGTCGTTGCGAGTTCTAAAGGAATCGTTACGATGAACACTTATAGAATCGTTATGACGAACAAGTCGTTGCGAGTTCTAAAGGAATCGTTACGATGACACTTATAGAATCGTTATGACATCGATTTGTTTGCAACTAGGTCTGGAAGGAAATCGATCATAATACTTGTGAATTGAGAGTCTTACCTGACTGTCTTGAACTTTCATTTTTCTTTTATTTCCTGTTCTCAAGCTCAAGAAATCCATTAGTACTATTTTGTTAATCATCAAAAATAAAATAATATATATAATTAACTGAATATTTATTATGGGGACAGTTTGGTCATCACAGCAGAGCTGCGCTTCTGAAACAAGGTATGGCCACCCATTGGGGGATGTCCCCAACGGCTCCGAGGGTGTCCTATCACCCTAGTGAGTGGGAGAGAGACCCTCCTTAAGTCTGACCCGAAATGGCCTCTCCCCACTCTTCCCTTCACCCTTGTAAGAGGAGAAAAAGAGAAGAAAAACCCTAGAGAGAAAAGCTGTGAGAAAACCCCACCTTAGCACCCAAAAATCCGACCCCGTGGAGGTTGATCCGGCCGTCTTCCACGACAAGGAGGAAGCGGAGCAAGGAGCAGACTTCCCCATCGTCCCCTTGCTGTGGAGCTCATCCAAGAACCCTGAGGAAGGTGATCTTGGAGGCCTTTCTGCAACTTTCTTGGGACTGCCCAAGGAGGTCTTCACCGAGCCCTAGATCCCTTGGAGGAATTTTTGAAAGGAAAGTGACCTATCCATGGTGTTCCCTTATGAGTCTAGGTCGGTTTTATGATTTTTGAGCATTTTTCCTCGAGTCCTAGACCCTCCATTCACCCAAGTTTCAGAGCTCGGGTCTGTTTGTTTCTGCAAGACCTGATTCGACGGCAAGGTCCCTGGACGCCCAGATCATGTTTGGCGTCCATCGACCATGCCGCTGACCCTGAGTCAGCGGCCAGAGACCGCCGCCAAGTTCCTGAGGACAGAACAGTGACTGTTCTGCCCTTCTTCTACTTTAATTTCGATATGGTTTCCGTGATGAGGATATATGGTAACCTTATACTCTATGTATATTGTTAATTGGGGTGTGTGAATGAATGTGGGATGTGATGTGAATGTGGGAAATGGTATCCCTTAAACTTGTAAGCATGACTTATTGAGATTCTTGAAAATTTATGTTTCACGATTAGATTAGTATGAATGCCTGGTTTTGGACTGATCATGAAGGTTAGTGTGTCGTATGTGTGTTTGCAATTTTGGTAAATTATCCATGCTTGTGTAATTTGCTAATAAAATCCGATTCGGTAAAATAAAAGCATGCAAGAATGGTTTGTGGTGATTGATCTATAGATGTATGATTTAGGGTAAACTTTGTATTCTCAAATCATGCATATATTAGAAGCCTCTGTTTAAAACAGTAAGTGGCAATTTGCAAGAGATTATAAACCCCATGTTAACTTAAGTTGTGAATAGTATGCTAATAGGTATTTGAATTTCTGTAAATTCTATGTAGCTCAGAAAAATCTGAAAATTGAGTGTATGTTCTTTAACCCGAAAACAGCATGTGGTTAAAATTTCAGGTCATTGGATCAGTGAATAAAAAGTTATGTATTTTCATGTGAAATGTGATAATCTACGTATATTATCGTAATGTGATTAGTTATTGTCAAAACCACTTGATTAGTGAAATTCCGGTGTGTTAAACTCCTGAAATCTGTAGTACCATGTTAGGAAAAACAGAAATATTCATGTGAGTGGGAGAGTGAATGTGATGAAAAGTGTGAAGTGTAAAACTATGTGTAAAACGGTAAATGTGTAAATGTGTAACGGTGCCAATGTGACACTGCTTCTGTAGAGGGCAGTGGAGCTGTATCAGGGAAAAGTCCCCCTGAGAAAGTTCAAAGTGTAAGTGACCCTAAGGGCATTAGGGGGAAATCCTGGAGGTGGACAAGTACCACTGGTTAGGGTGGAGACTTGTTCTCCCGGTCTGCGCAGTCCAAGAGTCGCCATTGGAATGCCTAGATGGCGTCTATGTGTAAAGTGATGTGTATGTGTCCTTCTTTGGTGGTTTGGACTATGTGTCACGGCACCTAAAAAGTGTAATGTGAAATGTGTAACGTGTATGTGACCATGTGTAAATGTGTAAGTGACAATGTGAATGTGTATGCGTAAAGTGAACCATGTGAAAGAGTAAAATTGTGTAAAGAAAATGTGAAACTAAAGATGTGAAAATGTGTTATTGAAAACCATGTGAGACAATCTGAAATCATGTGAAATCAGTGAATTTATGTTATTATCATCATGTATTATGTGCAAAGATGTTTAGAATCCATGTTAGGGATAATTGGTGAAAACGGGCAAAGATAGCATGATTGTTGATCACATGATATGTTTTATGAATTATTGTAGCTCTCATGCATAGGTTTTCAGCCATGGAACCATGTGAAATCAGCAACCTAAAGCATGAGAAAAGGTTCATGTATGTGTTTAAAAAATGTAAAATCCATGCTAGTTGTGTTCCCTTTCATGTATGTAAAATGTTCATGTGGTAGCTCTCACGTTAGTTCTTTAAAGATAAAGTTTCATGAGTAAAGTGAGTATAGAGCATGTGATAGGTGAATTTTATTCTTAAAATCTGAAAGCATGATCCATGTATAAAAATTGTAGAACTTTCATGATAGGTTGAAACTTTGAATTGAATAGCATGCCATGTGTTGCAAATTGTAAATGTGCATGTAGAAACCACTAGGACTTGTAAGTGTATATCATGAGTAGTGTTGCTTGCTGAGTCCTTGGACTCACTCCTTGCTTCGGCGTACAGTGTAGTTGGTGACGTGGCACCTTTGGAGGAGCAGCAGAGACGGACTCCGAGCGCGGAGATTAGCTAGTTTTGGACCTTCTTGTGATTTGTGTATTTCATAAGTATGTAATTTGAACATTGTACTAGAAATATCATGAAAAGGATGTATAAGTGTGGACATTATGTATTTCTATTTCAGCAATTTAAATTATGTGGACCTTTAGTTCTTTTATGTTAATTACGAACTGCATGTATGTTTAATGTGGGTGATGAATGAATAGAGACAGTTGTCTTTTACTTCCGCTACTCCGTTATATATTCGCGTGTATCTCAGCTGTATGTATCGTTTGGGTAAATGTCCCACTATGGCAGCACTGTTATACCGACGTGGGTTGGTATAACCGTACCGGTGTAACGAGGGCCGTCACAGAGATTGGTATCAGAGCAACCGGTTGAGATTGCACATGAATATACCTAAGTCATCATCCCCATTGCATGCTAAGTATGTCCACATGTGTAGAAAACACTTATAAGAAGCAAAAATAGATAAGAAAATGGTAGAAAACCTAGTAACCTAGCTCTAATGGTGGCTGAAATTTTATTACAGCCATGGCTTCCCCGTGGACGACGTGGAGGTGCGCCAGCTCGCAACGACGAGCAGAGGCGTGAGGAGCGGGCGGAGCAGCAGGCCCCGGCCCCACAGGGTCCTGTGCTTCCCCCACCACCGCCAGTGACTATGGAGTATTCATGCAAGGTCTGGTGCAAGCCATGCAGACGCAGGCTCATACCCAGGCAGCACTCCAAGCCCAGTTGGAGGCCCAGGTAGAATAATGAATCAACTAAGTAGCTTGCTATTTAAATTGCATGATATTGTGTTTATCGTATATGTTATTGTTTAATGTAGCAGGCTCAGGCACCAGCCAGGACCATGGTGGACCTTCCATCATGGAGCGATTCAAGAGGATGACCCCACCCTCTTTAAGGGGGAGAGTGATCCGCTAATGGCAGAAAGCTGGATGAGGGAGACGGAGAAAATCTTCCGAGCTATCAGGTGTCCTGATGAGGATAAGGTGACATTAGCCACCTACATGCTACAGGTATGCTTTAGTTATGCTTGTATGTTGTTTGTCAAGTTAGCATTGTTAGTTAGCTTATGAAGGTGTATTGCAGGAGAGAGCTGATGTATGGTGGTCCTCCCTACTGCGTACACGCTTTGAGGACGGAGCAGTAGACGTGGCATGGGACGCGTTCGTGAGACTCTTCCGAGCCAAGTTCGTCCCAGAGCACATTCAGGACAAGATGGAGCAAGAATTCCTTTCCCTGACGCAAGGATCAATGACCGTCCTGGAATACGAGGCAAGGTTTTCTGAACTTTCTAAATATGCACCGCATATCGTAGAGGATGAGCGCAGGAAGACCAAGAAATCGTGATGGGTCTCAAACCATCACTGAGGACGAGGCTCGTGGCATTCGACCACCGCACGCTAGATGAGGCCCCAACGCAGCTTGCAGACAGGAGGGAGAAATGGAGCAATATCTGGAGGAGAAGAAGGCTTCGCAGAAGAGGCCGGCAGCGATTTCCAGCGGCAGGATAAGAGGAAAACGGTGTACCAGACACCGCAGAAACCAATAAACAGTCAGCAACTCTCAGGTACCCTCTGTACGTTCCCCCGGTGCGAAGAAAGGTTGTCCCAGTGTGGGAAGAACCATGGTGGGTCCGAGTGTTTTTGGTTAGTAGCTGGTAGATGCTTAAAGTGTGGGAGCAGCGACCACAAGATCAAGGATTGCCCAAGACTTCAGCAGGGAGCTCACGTGGAGCGCCAGTACCAGCAAGTAGCGGCAGCCGCGCCAGCTACAGGAAGACCCCAGGAAGGCCTCGAGCCCCAGCTCGAGTGTTTGCTTTAGCTCGAGGACGCCGAGCAGGCGGAGCATGTCACTGAAGGTACGGTTTTGCTTTTCGTGTGTGCACGCTCGGGTTTTGTTTGACACGGGTGCTACTCACTCGTTCATTTCCGAGCGGTTTTCGCTAGGCAGTTAGCCCTAGAGTCAGGCATAGAGTCTGAGGAGTTAGAGGTCCCTTTGTCTGTGCACACCCCTGCGGGTACGGTATCGACTAGGAAGTGCATTCCGTCGTTACTGTGTGCATTGAGGATAGATTCCTAGATGGGTGTTTTCTTCTTGCTAAAGATGAAGGACTATGATTGCATTCTTGGTCTGGATTGGCTAGAGGAGCACTATGCGTTAGTGGATTGTCGTCGGAAGAAGATTGTTTTCCACATTCCTGGTGAGGACGAGTTCTCTCATCCCTTGCCAAAGAACTTAGCGGGAAAGTTAGTTATCTCTGCCATGAAGGCGATGCGCATGGTGAACAAGGGTTGTGACGCCTTTCTTGCCAGCGTTATGCTAGTACCCGATGCTGGTTCGTCCTGACTCTTGCAGAGATCGATGTGGTGCAGGAATTTGCAGATGTCTTTCCCGATGACTTGTCTGGATTGCCACTGGATAGAGAGATAGATTTACCATAGAGTTGCTTCCAGGCACCTCTCCTATCTCGAAGGCTCCATATTCGATGGCACCTGCAGAGTTAGCGGAGTTGAGGAGCAATTGCAAAAATTGCTTGATAAGGGATTTATTCGCCCCAGTGTTTCCCCTTGGGGCGCACCTGTATTATTCGTCAAGAAGAAAGACGGGTCACTTAGGTTGTGTATTGATTATAGGAAGTTGAACAAGTGACTGTGAAGAACAGTATCCCTTACCGGATTGATGATCTGTTTGACCAGTTGTGAGAGGCATCAGTCTTTTCCAAGATTGACTTGCGATCTGGTTATCATCAGTTGAGGATTCGGAGTGAGGTGTGTCCAAGACGGCATTTAGAACCCGTTATGGACATTATGAGTTTTTGGTTCTTCCTTTCGGATTGACCAACCCCCTGCAGCGTTCATGGATCTCATGAACCGGTGTTTAGTCCGTATTTAGATAGCTTTGTTGTTGTGTTTATTGATGACGTTTGGTCTATTCTCCGGATGAGGCCACGCACCGTCAGCATTTGAGGCTAGTCTTAGAGGTTCTTCGTGAGCACAAGCTGTATGCAAAATTCAGCAAGTGCGAGTTCTGGTTGCGCGAGGTTCACTTTCTCGGGCATGTTATCTCCGGCGCTGGTGTAGCTGTTGATCCAGCAAAGGTCCAGCAGTTATGGATTGGGATGTTCCCAGGACCCCTTCGGAGATTCGTAGTTTCCTTGGGTAGCTGGTTACTATCGGCGTTCTTGATGGGTGAGGCTTCTCATCCATCGCCGCCCCTATGACAAAGCTGACCAGAAAAGGTGAGAAGTTCGTATGGTCTGAGGCATGTGAGCGTAGCTTTCAGCTATTGAAGGCTAAGCTTACTTCTGCTCCGGTATTGGTATTGCCTAGTGGTCTAGAGGGCTTTGCCATCTATACGGATGCGTCTCGGATCGGGTTAGGCTGTGTGCTCATGCAGCAAGAAAGGGTAGTGGCTTATGCTTCTCGTCAATTGAAGGAGCATGAGAGGAACTATCCGACTCATGATTTGGAGCTCGCAGCTGTGGTTCATGCACTAAAGATCTGGAGGCACTATCTTTATGGTGTCAGATTTGAGGTGTTTACCGACCACAAGAGCTTGAAGTATCTTTTCTCCCAAAAGGAATTAAACCTGAGGCAGAGGAGATGGATCGAGTTCTTGAAGGACTATGACTTCGACCTTCAGTATCATCCTGGAAAGGCGAACGTCGTAGCGGATGCTCTTAGTAGAAGAGGTCTTCGCTCCAGTAGATGGAAGATGTTGGAGGATGCGGCGTGCTCTATGACCGAGTTAGAGCCATCGTTGTGTCAGGCTTTTGTAGCTCAGCTATCCCTTAGATCCTCGGTCTTGGACGAGGTGATCGAGCAGCAGAAGGCCGACCCTAGATTGTTAGAGTTAGTGGGTAAGGCGAGCATTGCTCGAGATGAGGACGGTGTGAATTAGATTTCAGCACCGTGTTTGTGTCCCTGATGTGGTAGATGTCCGTGAGCATGTGTTAGCGGAGGCTCATAGATCGCGATTCTCTATTCATCCGGGTAACAGTAAGATGTATCAAGACCTAAAGAGATCATTTTGGTGGTCCGGCATGAAGAAGACATTGCAGATTATGTGTCTAGGTGTCTAGTGTGTCAGCAAGTGAAAGCCGAGCGACATCGACCATCTGGCCTTATGCAAAGGATGGATATCCCAGTGTGGAAGTGGGAAGCTGTCACTATGGATTTCGTATCGGGTTTGCCTCATCTAGAAGGGGCATGACTCGATTTGGGTAGTGGTAGATATTCTCGAAGACTGCTCATTTCTTGCCCATGAAGAAGAAGCAGTCAGTAGAGAGTTTAGCTAGATTGTATTTAGCGGTATCATTAGACTGCATGTGTGCCGAAGTCGATCATTTTGGATCGAGATCCAGATTTACTTCGAGATTGTGGAAGGGTCTTCAGGATGCGTTAGGTTCGAGCTTAAGCTCAGTTCGGCGTTTCATCCCCACCGATGGACAGTCCGAGAGGACTATCCAGACGCTCGAGGACATGTTGAGAGCGTGTGTTCTGGATTGGAAGGATGATTGAGCGCCATTTACCTCTTGTGGAGTTCGTATACAACAACAGCTTTCATGCTAGTATTGGTATGGCTCCATTCGAGGCGTTGTATGGTAGGCCCTGCAGATCTCCTTTATGTTGGGGGAGACTGGTGATAGGCAGTTGATCGGACCGGAGTTAGTTCAGGAAACTTCGATAAGATCCAGCTTATCAGGAAAAGGCTTTGCGGCACAGGATAGGCAGAAGAGTTATGCCGACAACAGAAGAGGATTTGGAGTTCGAGGTTGGCGATCATGTCTTCTTGAAGATATCGCCTACTCGAGGTGGTTCAGATTTGGCAGGCATAGCAAGCTAAGCCCTAGATTCATTGGCCCATATGAGTTCTCAGACGTTTGGGCAGCGTGGCGTATGAGCTAGCATTACCCCCAGCTTTGGCTAGCGTTCACCCGGTATTCCACGTATCTATGCTCAGGAAGTATGTCCGAGATCCGTCTCATGTGATTAGTCATGAGCCGTGAGATCCAGCCAGATCTTTCGTATGTCGAGCACCCAGTAGCCATTCTTGATCGGAAGGTCAGCATCTCCGGAACACGAGTATCGCGTCGATGAAGTTCTATGGCGGAACTTCTCACTTGAGGAGGCTACGTGGGAGCTTGAGGATGCGATGAAGAAGAAGTATCCCCTTTTGTTTGAGTAGTATCGTTCTAACTTCGAGGACGAAGTTTCTTTAAGGGGGAGAGGGTGTAAGCCCTCGAATTTCCGTCGCATTATTTGTACTTATTGTGTATATTTGTGCTTGTGTATGTATGTACATATTTACGTACGCATTAATTAGTATAATTACGTGTGCACGTGTTTACGTGATGTAATAATGTATGTATTGCATGGTGTTAGTAGGATACAATACCGTATATATTGCATGTATATATGCATGGTATGCATGTTTTTTTGCATAATTTGGAGTTCTGGCCGAAGGCCACCTTGGCGTCAAGCCCAGCCGTTTAGCTGGTGTCAGCGTCCAGACATGGACGCCAACACTCATCCTGGCGTCCAGCGATGTGGCGCCAATTCTCTGGCCTGCATGCGCAGCAGAGCTGCAAGCTTCTGAAACAAGGTATGGCCACCCATTGGGGGATGTCCCCCAATGCTCTGAGGGTGTCCTATCACCCTAGTGAGTGGGAGAGAGACCCTCCTTAAGTCTGAACCCGAAATGGCCTCTCCCCACTCTTCCTTCACCCTTGTAAGAGAGAAAAGAGAAGAAAACCCCTAGAGAGAAAAGCTGTGAGAAAACCCCCACTTAGCACCCAAAATCCGACCCCGTGAGGTTGATCCGGCCGTCTTCCACGACAAGGAGGAAGCTGGAGCAAAGGAGCAGACTTCCCCATCGTCCCCTTGCTGTGGAGCTCATCCAAGAACCCGGAGGAAGGTGATCTTGGAGGCCTTTCTGCAACTTTCTTGGGACTGCCCAAGGAGGTCTTCACCGAGCCCTAGATCGCTTGGAGAATTTTTGAAAGGAAAGTGACCTATCCATGGTGTTCCCTTATGAGTCTAGTCGGTTTTATGATTTTTGAGCATTTTTCCTCGAGTCCTAGACCCTCCCATTCCCCCAAGTTTCAGAGCTCGGGTCTGTGTTTCTGCACAGACCTGATTCGACGGCAAGGTCCCTGGACGCCCAGATCATGTTTGGCGTCCATCGACCATGCCGTTGACCCTGAGTCAGCGGCCAGAGACCGCCGCCAAGTTCCTGAGGACAGAACAGTGAACTGTTCTGCCCTTCTTCTACTTTAATTTCGATATGGTTTCCGTGATGAGGATATATGGTAAACCTTATACTCTATGTATATTGTTAATTGGGGTGTGTGAATGAATGTGGGATGTGATGGTGAATGTGGGAAATGGTATCCCTTAAACTTGTAAGCATGACTTATTGAGATTCTTGAAAATTTATGTTTCACGATTAGAATTAGTATGAATGCCTTGGTTTTGGTCTGATCATGAAGGTTAGTGTGTCGGTATGTGTGTTTCAATTTTGGTAAATTATCCATGCTTGTGTAATTTGCTAATAAAATCCGATTCTTCAAATAAAAGCATGCAAGAAGGGTTTGTGGTGATTGATCTATAGATGTATGATTAGGGTAACTTTGTATTCTCAATCATGCATATATAGAAGCCTCTGTTTAAAACAGTAAGTGGCAATTTGCAAGATGTATTAACCCCATGTTAACTTAAGTTGTGAATAGTATGCTAAATAGGTATTTGAATTTCTGTAAATTCTATGTAGCTCAGAAAAATCTGAAAATTTGAGTGTATGTTCTTTAACCCGAAAACAGCATGTGTTAAAATTTCAGGTCATTTGGATCAGTGAATAAAACGTTATGTATTTTCATGTGAAATGTGATAATCTACGTATATTATCGTAATGTGATTAGTTATTGTCAAAAAACCACTTGATTAGTGAAATTCCGGTGTGTTAAACTCCTGAAATTCTGTAGTACCATGTTAGGAAAAACAGAAATATTCATGTGAGTGGGAGAGTGAATGTGATGAAAAGTGTGAAGTGTAAAACTATGTGTAAAACGGTAAATGTGTAAATGTGTAACTGTGCCAATGTGACACTGCTTCCGTAGAGGGCAGTGGAGTGTATCGGGAAAAGTCCCCCTGAGAAAGTTCAAAGTGTAAGTGACCCTAAGGGCATTAGGGGAAATCCTGGAGGTGGACAAGTACCACTGTTAGGGTGGAGACTTGTTCTCCCGGTCTGCGCAGTCCAAGAGTCGCCATTGGAATGCCTAGATGGCGTCTATGTGTAAGTGATGTGTATGTGTCCTTCTTTGGTGGTTTGGACTATGTGTCACGGCAACCTAAATGTAATGTGAAATGTGTAACGTGTATGTGACCATGTGTAAATGTGTAAGTGACAATGTGAATGTGTATGTGTAAAGTGAACCATGTGAAGAGGAAAATTGTGTAAAGAAAATGTGAAACTAAAGATGTGAAAATGTGTTATTGAAAACCATGTGAGACAATCTGAAATCATGTGAAATCAGTGAATTTATGTTATTATCATCATGTTATTATGTGCAAGATGTTTAGAATCCATGTTAGGGATAATTGGTGAAAACGGCAAAAGATAGCATGATTGTTTGATCACCTGATATGTTTTATAATTTATTGTAGCTCTCATGCATAGGTTTCAGCCATGGCCATGTGAAATCAGCAACCTAAAGCATGAGAAAAGGTTCATGTATGTGTTTAAAAATATGTAAAATCCATGCTAGTTGTGTTCCCCATTCATGTATGTAAAATTTTCATGTTGGTAGCTCTCACGTCTTAGTTCTTTAAAGATTAAGTTTTCATGAGTAAAGTGAGTAGAGAGCATGTGATAGGTGAATTTTATTCTTAGAAATCTGAAAGCATGATCCATGTATAAAAATTGTAGAACTTTCATGATAGTTGAAACTTTGAATTGAATAGCATGCCATGTGTTGCAAATTGTAAATGTGCATGTAGAACCACTAGGACTTGTAAGTGTATATCATGAGTAGTGTTGCTTGCTGAGTCCTTGGACTCACTCCTTGCTTCGGCGTACAGGTGTAGTTGGTGACGTGGCACCTTTGGAGGAGGCAGCAGAGACGGACTCCGAGCGCGGAGATTAGCTAGTTTTGGACCTTCTTGTGATTTGTGTATTTCATAAGTATGTAATTTGAACATTGTACTAGAAATATCATGAAAAGGATGTATAATGTGGACATTATGTATTTCTATTTCAGCAATTTAAATTATGTGGACCTTTAGTTCTTATGTTAATTACGAACTGCATGTATGTTTAATGTGGGTGATGAATGAATAGAGACGTTGTCTTTTACTTCCGCTACTCTGTTATATATATTCGCGTGTATCTCAGCTGTATGTATCGTTTGGGTAAATGTCCCACTGTGGCAGCACTTGTTATACCGACGTGGGTTGGTATAACCGTACCGGTGTAACGAGGGCCGTCACAGCACCACTTTTCAACTCACTGAAATCCTTCTTTGCACAGCCCTTCAAATCCCCAATTCTGGAGTTGATATCCTAAGCCACAAACTGGATGCCTCTGTCTACTATCCTCTCCTCACACTTGAGGATTTGATGGCACCAAGAAAATCTCTAAGCTCAATGCAAACTCATTTCCTCCACTGATCAGATGATCCACCATATTCACTACCATGATTGCGCCTAAACATGGCAGTCGGAGTTGGTACCGATGTTCACAAATCTCTCTTCACCTTCTTCCTCATTTGAACCCATTAATCTCCCACTTCTGATGCTTGGTCTTATCATAAAAACATTCTACCAACCCCGGAGGTCGATGCCCTTTGCCTGTCCACTGACCTCCCTCATGAGGTTCATCGGCATTGACATTCTAGACAGCGAATGCATAGCGCTTATTCCCGCAACAGCTTTTGATCTCACTGCCGCTCATCGCATGGGATACAAGCTTGTTGATGGAGTTGTTACCCGGGAGCTTAAGGGTAAGGCCCCTGCTGATGCCGAAGAGGAGCATGTTGAAGATGAAGATGAGAATGTTGCTGATGATGCTGAAGATGAAGAAGATGACGACTCTCATTCTGAATCACATGGTATACCGGGATTTGAGATTGTTAGTGATGCCCAACTCAACCATCCATCAGAGATTTGATTGCATAGTTACAGCAACAGATGACCACTGGATTTGAGAACCTGAACACAAGATTGGATACAGTGGACCGAGTCTGGAATCACTTGCGGACACTCAAGTCCAGCTCAAGCTCCGTATGACAAGGCTTCAGACAGAGATGCATACACTCGTCAGGCTCCAGCTCTGCCTGCTGATGATGCTGCCTAGATAGGCTTTTGTCCAGGAGGGTCTTCACGTATTGTCTATGTCTTGTCTTTTCTGAGTCTTATGGTCTTTTTATTTCACTTTGTGGTCATGTTCTTCCTTCTCTTTTCATGTTTACTCTCATCCAACAACCTTTTGTACTGTGTATGCCTCCTTCAAATCAATGAATTCACAGTGGCATGTTCCATGTTTGTCTATATGTTTGTCTGTGAATGCTTTTAGATGTTTGTCAAAGGGGGAGAAACCTCAATGTGCATTAATTGATAAATTTTGTCATCATCAAAGGGGGAGAATGTTGGGTTTCTAACATTTATAGCAACATGTTTTTCGATGATGAATAACTTCAATTGAGGTTGATACATGTAACACATGAAATAGAAACCAATGCAATACTTGATTTTTTTGTATTCAAATACTTAGTTTTACATGTTTCATCATGTAGGTACAAATGCACAAAGTCAAGCTCTCTCCAAGCAAGTAAAAACAAAGATCAAAAACGCAAAAACAAGGTTACCTGTCGACAGACACAAAAGACCCCGTCGACAGATCTCACAGGTGTGGTCTGCCAGAAGACCCATAGTTCAAAATGCTTCATCTGTCGACAGATGACAGATCGACTGTCGACAGATCTCATAGTCCAGATATCTAGACTCTGTCGTTTACACAAAAGAGCACATCTGTCCAGATGGTCTTCGACTGTCGACAGATCTCACAGAGCTGAAGATCCATACTTCTGTCTTACTGTCGCCTGTCGAAGATGGCCAAGACCTGTCGACAGACAGAGTAAATTCAAATTACGGAAAGTTTCTAAGTTATCCTAGGAGGTGTTTCCAACTATCACGTTTCTCTATGTGAGAACTCCTATATTTAAACACCTCTTAGAAGGAATTTCGCAGAGAAGCAGCCACAACCAAAAACCCTAGAGCTACTCCAAGTTTCACAAGAGTTGCTGCTGCCCTGCTTCAGACTGCTGCACAGAGCCCTAAAGATCCATCGACCAGCAGTTCCTGAAGAAGAACGTCGAGGATTCAACCTTCTCCATCGACTCAAAGCATTCAAGTCGAAGATTGAACTTCCTCCAGACGTCCTCAGAAGAGTTCTTAACCAGGATTCATTTTCTCACTCAGAACTCTCTCTGTTTTCATATCTTTACCATCTGTGTGTGTGTTGTGGTGATTCAAGTGATCCTTGTGCTTGAGATCACGTGTGTGTGTTGTTCTGATCGTGGGTGCACGTCAGAAAACACTGTGTGTGTGAGTTGTAGTCACCGAACTCGCTGATAGGCAGTTTCCTCTGTGTGTGTGTGTGTGCCGTGGACGTAGGATACACGATTTGTGTACTCCGAACCACGTAATCTTCGTGTCTTGTGGTTTGAATGATTTCACGTTAGATGCTTGATAGGCACGTTGCATTCACACACTAGATAGATTGCTAACTCACCTACACATCGTCAACACATCTAAGTCTCACGTTGTTTCTACAGAAAATTCAAAAGACTTTATTGTGATTGACAAAGGGTTGCTTTCATACTTTTAATTGATAGTAATCTATTCAACCCCCCCCCTTCTAGATTACCATATTGGGATTCCGCAAATCTTTCATATCTTTTACTCATATTCCTTCTTCAAATAGGAATACTTAATACTCTGTTAATTTGTTCCATTACCTAATTTCTGGAGATCATATACACATCATTATTCATACCTTCTGAGAATCACACCTCTTACTACCCATATAACCATAACCACTGAGAGATCATAGAAATACTCAGACATCTACAAATGCTAGAATCGGTTGATCGATGTCCCTAGTTTCTTGCCATCCCGAGACCTTGAATCTAAAGAAAAATGACCTTAGGATAGTCTATTTGATCAGGTCAACATCCCCAAACATACTACTGGCTATCCTCTCTATTCTTGATTATTTATTTCCATTGTCAGGTTAGGAAAGTCTGTGCGATTCTATAATGTCATATTCTAAGATTTCGAAATCGATCTACCAATTTGTTCTTCTAGTCGACCGATTTCACCTTAAATATAAGATCAAGCTACTCGGAGGGTCGGTCGATCGAAAAATTAGTATTCAGTCGACTAATGACACAGACCTTAAACGGTCAACCAAATTTGCTCTTTCGGTCGACCGATTACACCTTATAACCAGAATCATTCCATTGGAAGGGTCGATTGACCAAAATCATTTGAACGATCTACCGATTCCTCTGTTCAGTCCAATCTATCATCTTATTTTTCTAAATATCCAGTTTTTCTTGTACCCTTGTTTGAACCTTCACGTAATCGGACTTGTTAGCTTCACACTTCACTTGTTATCTTTGTACTTGACTTGATATTCTTACATTTGGCTTACTTGACTTTTTATTATCATTACAACGAGATATCTTGAACTTGGCATCTACCCAAAGGCCATACATGAGTATGATCAAATGGAAATAAATGACACACACTTTTTAGGTCTTCAGAATCATTTGGACACTATGCATGTGCAAATGGGGCCAGTCTAGTCCCAAAAGGAGCATCCGATTCATTTACTGGCCATACAGAATGATAATGGATAGGGTTGTTCAACAGTCCGGTTCGGTCTGGGTTGGCCAATTTTCGGTCAACTCGAATCGAACTAATTAGGGTGGCAAACTGAATCAAATCGAGCAAAAATTATTTCGGTTCGGTTTGGTTCAAGCTGATTTTTTATTTAATTAAATATGAATTAAATTATTTAATATTTATACATTAAAAATAAGAATAAAATTGAAATATGTGTATCTATATATAAATTTAGTCATATATTATATTTTTTAATACACATAATGTAGCAACTCTAAAAATTTAATTTGTTAAATAAAATTAAATTAAAAAAAAGGTTGAAAGATGTGCGGAATAATCTATTGTGGTAATCTAGAAATGGGGGGGGGGTTGAATAGATTACTTCCAATTTAAACACTATGACCTTCTTTTTTATGGAAACATAGACTTATCAAAATCTTAAACAGATTTGATTTGTATTCGAACCAAGATGTATGTGTTGATTAAAAGTAGAACAATGAACAACCTATCTAACGTGTGAGAAACCAACATGCCTACCAAACATCTACCATAAAATGTTCAAACCACAGACACGATGATTTAAGGTGGTTCGGAGTACACAACTTGTGTATCCTACGTCCACCGTCCACACACACACGCAGAAACACTGCTTATAAGCGAGTTCGACTCTTACAACACACACACTCAAGTTGTCTGATGGAAACTCAATCAGAACAACTAGCCACACGTGAATCAAGCACAAGGGACGCTTGAATCACAACCACACACACAGATATATGAGAAATATGAAAGGACAAGAGTTCTGAGATGAAATAACAAATCCAGTTGAAGAACTCTTGTCGCTGGTCGTCCCAGAAGAACTCCAAGCTTCACTTTGATGATCCTCAAATGACGTAGAAGCTTGAAGCATGGACGAACCAACTTCAACTCTGTTCCGAAGATGATTCTTCTTTGATCTGGACGAAGGGTTGAAGTAGAACAGCAGGGATAGCTTTCTCTCTTGGGTTTTGCTTAGGGTTTAGATATGGTGGCTTCTTGCTGTGAAAAATAGCTTCATATGATCTTTATATATGGGTGTCCAACATGGAGAGTCGTGCTTAAAAGGATCACCCAATATAGATCATATCCGGACCATCAGATCTTTCTAAAACTTCGGTTGTCGATAGGCGATTTACTGCTGTCGACAGCTACTGCATATTTCTGGTTTGTAGAACCTTTGAGAGTTCTTGGAACACTGGGCTGTCAATAGGCGATTCTCCTCTATCGATAGGACATTTGTATCTGTCGACAGGTGAGCTTTAGTTATCGACAACTACTATCCCAAATGTGCTTCCAGTAGTTAGTCTTGTTCTAGATGGTGCATCTGTCGACAGGGGTCTTCATGGCTGTCGACAGGAGTTTAGTTGAAATCTTTTTCTTGATCTTTTTCACTTGGTTCTTTTGCTTGACTTGTAAACATCACACCTACATTGAGAAACATTATAAGTGAGATACAATGAACGTATAGATGATCAATAAAAGCATGTTCTCATATGTGATTGTTTCTTGCATGTCTTTGTCATTGTCATCATATTTCTATCATTCACACAACATCAATTCACATTGTCTATCATCAAAATTATTTAAACACAAACATTACACATGAGAACCCAACATTCTCCCCCTTTTTGATGATGACAAAATTTCCAATTATGCACATTGATGTTTCTCCCCCTTTTGGCAACATCCAAAAAGACAAATCATGCACTCACGAAGAGGAATTAGTCAAATAACTGTGATTTCATTCAAATGTCATTCATTACCACAGTTACAAAAAGTTGCATGACATGACATAAAGAAGGCAATAGAAGGAAGATACATGACTGACGCAAGGGACAAAGTGACTCATGACCCAACCTAGGAACAAAGAAAAAGACTAGACAACCCAAACTCTCTAAACATCGTCATTCCTAGGAGCAGTGGGATGACGGAACTCATGAAACTCCGTAGAAAGCCTGGTAAGCCGGTGCTGAATTTGCACATGAGTATCGGCCAGAGCATCCATCCTTGTATCAACATGATCAAGACGAGCATTGAGATGGTCAAAGCCCGTAGTGAGTTGGTTCTGCAGTTGGGCCATATGACCAGCAATGAAATCTCAAAGGGATGGGACTGGATCGTGTGGTTCTTGGTCTTCATCAGTAGCATTATCTCCCTGAGCATCCATGGGCTCTGCTTGGGAGTCTTCATCACCACCAACATCTTCATCACCCGCATCGGACTCTTGGGCACCTCCGGCGTCTGACCCTTGAGAGTCCTTGTGACTCTCCCTCTACAAGCTTGTAGCCCATCCTATGTACCGCAGTGAGATCAAAGGATTTGCGGGATGAAAGAGTTTTACACTCAGAATCAGAGATGGGAATGCCAATGAAGGAAAGGAGAGATGTGATAGGGCAGCATATGCGTAGACCTCTTGGAATTGGTAAGCACTGTTTGATGAGGTCAACCATAAGAAGAGGAAGATTAATTTACTCAGTCCTAAGGAGTAGTAGAAGAGGGACTTATGAACGGTAGTGACGAGTTCCCTACTTCCATCCTTAGGAACGACCAAAGTGGTGAAAATGTGATGAATGAGACGATTGAGTGGAGGGAAGGAGTTTGCATTTAACTTCAAGTGATCAACACTAGGATGATAGATCTGGTGAGTGATGAAGGTGTAGAAGTCAGAGGCACAAGGAGGATTGACAGGATATTTGCCCCTGAGTTTGGAATTTGAAATGCACGACAAAGGAGGTTTGAAGAGATTTGGAAAGTGGTACCCTTTACCGTGGTGTAAAGCTCATCACGTTGAATAGACAACTCCAGATTGTTGTAAAACTCCGTCACAACGATAGGGGAGTACCGCTTATGGGAGTACAGAAAGGCCGTCCAACCCTGGGTGTCAAACAGGGGCTGGAGACAGGGGAACATGTTCTCCAGGGACACGAAATCCACGAACCATGGCTGGACAAACTTTGTGAAGGAGCCCCAGACCTTAGAAGTGTGGCGGTTGGGAGGGATAATGAGCTCTGGCAACCGGTCGTCCTGGTGCTTGCTTCAGCGCTCGACAGGAGCCCTGGAACCGTCGCCGGCTTCTGGCGAGATGGGATGCCGACGGGAAGCAAGGCGTTTGCTTGGAGGAGCCATGGAGAAGGTGATGTCGGAGAGTGAAGGATCCCTGTGGAGAGGAGGAGAACCAGAGAAAAGAGAGACATAAGGGAGGGGAATCTGGGTTCCGGTGCCCTGGAAGGAGGAGGCTAGGGCTGAAAGAGGGAGGAGAGGCCTTTTTTGGAAGAGGTGGAAGAGGTTGAGGGGTTGTGGGTTCCCTTTTAAAGAAGTTGGGAAAGGATTTGAAATGGAAAGGGACCCACAAAATCTGGCCAAAGGGCTCGCTGGTTGGGCTTCTGAACTGCCCAGGCCGCCGGCTGTCGACAGCCAGCCAAGCATTTGTCGACAGCTGCTAAGCAGATTTTTGTCAGAGCTTAATTTTTGAGGAGTTGAATGGGAATGAGCATGCCATTGGGATTTAAGGTTGAGAACAGTTTTTATACTCATTACAAAGTGTCATAACCAGTAGTATGAAGACACATAAAAGTTCTACAATGGTTAAGAGATAATACTCCGGGAATCTTAAGTTATGGCATTTAGAAACACAGTTTCAAAAGCCTATGAATATATATAACCCCTTGAATAAAACCATTGAGAAAAATCATATGTCTTAGTGGTGATTTTCAGTGGGTAAATGAAGGTAATGTCCACATAAACAATTGACAATAGACACACCCAATTCCTTGAGTCAAGATCATGGAGGCTCACTCTATTTCTAGCATTGCAAAGATTTTTATGATTGAGCAATGGAAAAAGTGGTAATTAGGAACACTTTCACTTTTTGACGTGAAGGTAGACATGAGGGATGCCCGTACCCCCCAGTTACTTAGTGTGAGTGACCATCATACCATTTTACAGAGTTAATGAAATGCCTTTTAGATGCGAAGACAGACATTGTGATGCCCATGTCCCCGGCTACTCAGTAATGATCATCATTGCTCTGCCTTTTATCCAAAATCATTTTTATTTATTTATTTATTATTTAGAAATAGGTAGCTTTTCTCGTCTTTTTTACTTTTATCAATCAAGGTTGATGGTTATTTAAGGTCAAAAGCCAATGTAAAACATTAAGTTCAATAACCGTCTTACTTATCAAACCATTTGAGAAACATGATAATCCACAAGGGAGTTATTCAAATGAGTTAAGTTAAGTTCATTAGATTTGTCCAATGTTTGCTAGATGACACAACCTAGACTCAAGCACAAATATTTATTTCAAAATCACTGCGGTGAAGTCAATGTCTTGGATACTATGTGAGTATGATAGGTTGTAATGATCATTAAGTCCAAATTCTCCCCTTACACAGAGATTGTGAACATACTCATTAAGAAGGGATGATAAAAGAAGAGGAATTGACATAAAAGATGTATCTGTCGACAGCAAGAAGTTGCCTATCGATAAGTACTGAATTCCAATAAGATGTAGGTTCTGGGAAGGCTTGTCTGTCGACAACTGAGATGCTGGCTGTCGACAGGTACCTGGAAAGCCAATGTTATGGCTGGAATGGAGAGAGATTGGCAACAATATGAATGAGGGATAAAGACACATGGAATATAAGAAGTATCCCTTACCAATTTCACTCACCTAGCCTTACCTTACTCCCCCATAGTGTGTGCATGTGATGACTCAACATTGAAGCAAATCAATCAAGCATTTGCACACAACACAACATCCATAACCATGTGAGCAACAAATTCATTCTTTTTAAGAGGATGCGTATGACAAACATAAAGAAAACCAAATACCTTATTGTGAAGTGAATGACCTTCATGTATAAGAAGACTGTGGATACATGGCGGAGAATGTGTCCTCACACATAATGATAGTTTCCGAACAAGCATGACTTGTTCTTCCACATGTCACCATTTGATATACCTCATAGTCGCTATACACAAAGACCATTTTCCTCATAATGGGGCATTGGTCTCATTGCATTTTGCACAAGCCCAATTCTCTCTCAATGTTGTGAACCTATCCTCAGACAAAGGTTGGTCAAGATATCTGCTAGTTGTTTCTCTGTGGGTATGAAACCAAGCTCCAAGGTTTTGTTTGCTACCTCATCTCTCAGAAAATGTTGTCTAATCTCAATGTGTTTGGTTCTTGAGTGTTGAATTAGGTTCTTTGAAAGGTTGATGGCACTAGTGTTGTCACATAGGATAGTGTGCATCCAACATCAATATTATAGTCGCATAGTTGACTTTTAATCCATAACACTTGAGCAGCACAACTCTCTGCAGCTACATATTCTATCTCAGCAGTGAGAGTGCAATCGAGTGTTGCTTCTTGGATGCCTACGAAACCATGCAACCACCAAGAAATTGGCAATAGCCACTAGTGCTTTTTCTGTCAATTTTACATCTAGCATAGTCAGCATCAGAATATGAGATTAAGTTAAAGCTACTTCCTGCTAGATACCAAAGACCCAAATCATACGTACCTAAGAGATATATGAAAATCCTTTTAACTGAAACTAAATGGCTTTCCTTTGGACTAGATTGGTATCTAGCATAAAGGCAAACACTGAATTGTATGTCTGGTCTACTTGCAGTAGGGTACAAAAGTGAGCCAATCATACCTCGGAATTGTTTTGCATCTACCATTTTACCTTTCTCATCATTTTCCAGTTTTATGCTTGTGCTCATTGGGTTGAGGCAGGCTTAGCTTGTTCAAACTGAAAACGTTCAGTAGTGTAGACACCTGATTCTGGCCTACAAGTCGAAACACATTTATTGTTATCTTAATGAGCCCAAAGTTGGTCATTCACCTTGAGCCCACCATTAGCCTTGCTTTGAGCCGATTAACAGCTGAATTTTTATGATATCCCATCCATTATCTCTTAAAAGAGTCCTTGAGCCTTAAATTCCCATTATTCTCCCATTTGATTGGCCAATAATTCAAGAATAATCGATTTTCCTTGACGCGATGGGTCGTGGCGCCACATCAATCCTTGTCGCGCCCCCTATGGCCATCGCGACAGCCCATGCATATCCATGCATGTGGCCTTGCTGTCGTGCCCCTTCTGGTCGTCGCGTTCATCCCTGTCGTACCCCTACGACCCGTCGCGACAACAGCCGCTTGCGCTGGCCTCTGCAACCACCTCCTATTTATCCTCTTATGGCCTTTGCATTTATCCCCAAGCAACCCCCCAACCTCCTGAGCACATCTTGGGATTGTAGGACTCTTTGGGCATCCCTTGGACTCTCACCCACGATATTTAATGTCATTTATCTCTTATTTGGGTCATTATCATAAAAATGCAATTATTCTCTCTCATTTATCTATAAAAGCAAGGCCCTTCCTTAGAGCGAGGGGAGCCCCATTTTTCACCCCGAAGGTTGCCGAAATTTTCTGTGACCAATACTTAGCTCGTAGCTCTTCCATTCCTCTCATTTTCCTTCTATTCCCTTCACCAAGCCATGCCCATTTCTTCATCTACGGAGCTTGGAGCTTGAGAAGGGTGGCCCCCACTTCTTCTGAGGCTTCAGCACGAGCCAAGGACACATATAAAGCCAGGGAGTCGCCCCATATGGGGCTCTTTCTTCCCTCTTCCCTCATTTCCTTTTCCCATGCATGTTATTTTATTTTCTAGATAGGCTGCATTTCTTTTTTTCACCCACGTTTTTTTTCCATCACCCAAGGGGTTAAAAAACCCCCCAGGTCAGTTCCACCATGCTCTTTTCTTCCACTTCATTTATGAATAGTTTCTACACTTAATTTGTTCTAATAGGGTTTGTTTGTTTGTTTCTCTTGTTTGGCAGGTATTCAGGCATCATTCTACGAGTAGCTCTTGTTCTCTGGCCGGTCGAAGAGCAGGAAGAAGGTCCTCTCACATATCTCCCGCACTACAGAGGACGCGACCGACGGGGCGACGCAACAAAGAAATGCGCCCTACACGGGCGTCGCGACGTTAAGCCCATCGCGACAGGGTCCCCGTCGCGATCTCAGTAAGTCCTTCTGGCCTCTTCCATTTCCTAGCTTAGTTAGCCCGTCTCAACTCATTATTAGGCAACTATCTAGGTGGTGATCATATCCATTTTTCCATGCTTCTATAGCTAATACATGTTTGTGTGTCCTGGGGGTTGCACATTCCCCGTGATTACACCTTTTGGTGATCACGGTGGGACCTTCAGTGCTAGCCTCGTGAGTTTAGCCTGTTTTCCTGCCATGTTTTGTGTTTAAATGCTTTCCTAGAACCCTGTTAGGTATGTTTTTTTGTATTATTTTGACGTTCCTATCTCTGTTGGGAACGCGGCGTATCGCATTGCCGCAATCTGGTTGCGTCGGCGGTGACCGAAGCGAAAAGAGTATGCCCTTCTCCTCTTCTGTCCACCCTATTTCCTTTCTGAAGATCCATCCATGTCTCTCTCTTCTATTCTTTTCCATGTATGTTCACGTTTCTGATTGTTAGAATCCTTCTAGGGTTCGGATTTTCCTTTTCTTTTACTGTTTATTTTTCGGATCCGTTCGCGGCGGGTCCGCAGGGCCGCGATCTTGTCGCGCCGTGTGAAGGATGCGTTCTTTAGGTACACATTGCCTGTTAGTGCTTTGATCATGCATGTTTTCTGGTGGATCCATGAGCCTTGCTGTGTTATTTTAGTTATTCCATGCTTGTATTGTGCTCTAGGTTAGTCTGTGTGTTCGTTGGTTTGCGTGGACTAAAGGTTTCAGCATTCTGCTGATATCACGGCTGGTTCCCGGTCGCGATAGGGTCGCGGCGTATATGGCCGCCGCGACTTCGCCTGAGGCCTGTAGTCACCCTGTCTTGCTATTAGTTAGATATTCCATGCTTTTTGGTTACTTAGCCCGTGCATACACTACTGATCCATACTGTTTAGGTTATCCCTCCTTGGTTGAGTGGGTCCTCTCACCTGTGAGCACTCGCGGGCTGACTAGGGCTACCTTCCGAGGGCCTCCGTAAGTCCCCGTGACCGTACGCACATTGCGGTTCACCAGGCTGTTTTACTTGTTGTACGCTTAGTTTGAGCCATCCCCACGTGTGAGCCGGTGTCTCCCCTAGTTACACTGGAGGACTTGAGTTCATACCTATTAGGGTCTGCTTGACCGAGTGATATTCCATTAATCAATCTATTTAAAGGTTAAGTGCAAACTCTAAAATTTTGGCGCTAATCAATAAATAACTTGAGTGCTTATTCGGTGCATCCCTTCTTATCTCACAGTCCCTTCTTATAGAGTTTAGGTTTTGCTTGGTTAGTGTCATCTCCCCTAATTGCTTAGGGGCGGTGAATGCTTCATTGTTTAGGTGATCGAGTCAGTCCCCTCCCTCTATCGTTCTATTCATAATCCCCTGTTCGACATGGACCATTCCACGTCCTTGCTGATGATTCTCTGCCATTGGCCTTCTGGAGGATGTAGCCCAACCCTCTGTGGCTGTCCTCTCCGGCACATCGAGCCCTCTCTTGCCACCGGTGGTCAGTTCCCGCCCTCCTTCTCCTCCTAGGGTGGATGACCCACATTCTCAATTTAGTCAACTTCTCCCTCATCGGAGTCTGGACCAAGTCCGTGAATTTCTGGCCGCTGCCCACGGCAAGCGACCCTTATCTCCTCCCACTCACAGTTCTGCCCAACAGCAGCTTCCTCCCTCCTGTTATTTCAGCGCCACATGCACCCTCCACTGGGCCAGTCCTACACCCCTCCGTCTGCGGGCTATTAACTTTTCTGAGCCTAGCTACCTTCCAGGCGTGGGAGGTTTGGCCCAAGTCCCCTTCGATGTCCACCTTCTATCATGACGAGCCGGCTCCCCTTCCCCGCGAAGGTCCTACTCCGTGGAGCGCTCTCGCTCTCTCATTCCCGCTCACCACACCACGTCCCCCTCTAACTTCCTACGGAGTGGAATCAATGAGTGGGAGCTCCAAGACCTAAGGAGACAATTAGACCCACGGAAGGCCGTGGACTTCCCCTTCCATCTTTTCACACCTCCGTGTCCCACCTCTGTCAGAACTTCTTGTGTACCGCGTTTTCTAGGGTAGGAGACCCTTATGTACATTTTAAAGATTTTGTGTATGAGTCTACACCGCACAAGTTTCCACCATCTCACGGCCGAGAAAATGAAACATAAGGGTTGATCTAGTGGCCGAGAAAATGAAACCTGATGAGGAATTTGCTGTTTTCGCCGACAGATGGCGCGCCCTGGCTACTAAGGTCCGATGCCCCATGCCGGAGGAAGAGAAAGTTAAATTGCTGATTTCAATGCCACACCCACCTACCGTGCCATCCTAGCTATGAACGACATCACATTGTACAGCCGAGCCCATTTCATCCATACACCAGCTCAAGGATTTCATCCATCAACTCTATGTTTGAGGCCACTAAATCTCACTATCCCAAGAAGCCCCAGGGACCTGTCACTGATGAATCCAAGCCAATGAGCAGTAAGGCAGTGAACAAACCCCAAGGCCCGGTAGGTAGGGCACCCCTTAATCAGCAACCCCATCAACCATGGAACAATAGGCAGCCACCTCCTCAGGGCTTGTCTAGGCTATGGTTATTGTTTTGTTGTGTTGTGTATTCTGTGACGGCTTTTTCTTGCTCTTCGGGGAGGCGGAGGCAAGAGCCAGGCTGGCGAGTAGAAGGATTGGCTTGGTAAGTCCTCCTCTTGGCTTTCCAGTAGCGGTGGCTTCGTTGTTTTTGTTGTGACAGCGTTTCCTCATGACGTTTCCAAGTGTAATCTGTTGCCCTAGCTTGCACGGCGGTTTATCGCCTGGTCGTGTCTAGTTTCCATAGGCATCATTGGTTTGCCTTGTTGCCCGTGCTTCTGTTGGTTTTCCGCTCGTGTCCTCTCGTTTCAATAGTCCCCATTCTTAGTGCCCGTCCGGGTGGCACCGGCGTTGTGCTTCCCCCACCTCGAGGTGTGTCCACGGTCTGGTGGTTTTGCTTGTTGGCCCTCGACCTTGGTGGAGGTCTGAGGTGGCCGTGCTTGTGGTAGACGTCGTTCTCACTTGGTTGTTGCATGGTCTCGATGGGTTGTGCCGAGGGTTGCTTCCGCTTGGTGCCTGACTCCATTGGTTTCTGCGGAGTCAGTGTGTGTCACGACCTTGGTTGGTGTGAGTGGCGTCGCATTGTTCTTATTCCGCCTGCTTATTAGTACCCTGTTGTAGGTGTTCCTCGCTTTACAATATTCTAGTGTAGTTTCATGTTTTCGGAGTTCCTACTGCTCTGGCTGGTGAGGGACTGGTAATCCCTACTGGGCCTTGTTTCGCGAGGCTCACCCCCCCTACTTCCCTCAGCTAGGGGCTCGTCGTCACAGGAGCTCGGTCTCGGATGAGTTGCTGGGTGACTATGGCACCGTGTATTGTCAGTAGCAGTGAGAGCGAGTGTTGTGAGCTCTTGTACCTGAGTTAGTTGTGAGTTTGTGCTTTGCAAGTTCTCCGGGTATGCCCCTTAAGGACTGTGGCTTTTTCTTGTACATGTGCTTTTACTTGGGACACATTGTACAGTTATTATATTGTTATAGTTATTTACAATCTCAATACATAACTCACTACCCTTTCGAGTCTTCGGATCCGTGGGTGGTGCCCTGAACTTCGGGGTCCCTCATGGGGGGCCGAGAGGTCGGGTCGTTACCTACCAAATCTCCTGTTGTCAGAAACATTCCTTATTTTTAGGATACAACTTTCATTCTATTCTTTAATGCACTGAACATCTGTCCATCTGAGGTTCTTTATACTTTATATATATTTCTACTCACCTACCTCTGAAAGAACAAAGGTACTTGTGCTCCCTTACCTTGCAGATAGTTAGCTACCTGCTGGAGCTTGCAGTCCTTTTATAAGGTATTTTGATAAAGCAATGAAGCGACCTACATAGCTGAAGACATTGGGACTCTAAACCGAAAGGATTGATGGATATAAATAGAAGTGTCAAGATGTCAAATATCCAAGGATCAACAGCTATTCTTCAAACGGCTAGTTTAAACGGCAAGATTCAAGCATCTGAAGCTTATATATAGATGTTGAACTTTGAATCAGAACAAGAAGCGAACACCAATACACCAGTCACACTGCTCCAATCTGAAATTGCAAGGGTCACCACAAGGCTTCTACTAAAAAGAGAAAGAGAGCTGCTTCAACCCTTGACTTCCAAGCCTCCTTTCTAAAACTCTTTTTCCTTCTTTGGTAAAATTTACTTTTGTAAATCTTCTCAGTCCACCTCCTAGATTCAGAAAGAGTTAGAGCTACAATTATTACTTGTATCAGTTTTGATTTTTTGTGTTGCTCATTCTCTGACAGACACACAAGTGTTGTTCATTTCTATGTTAGATACCCGCAGGGGGTTTGTTCCCTGCAGTGCCCCTCTTGTGAAGAGAAGATCTACTGGTGTAGTAGTATTTGTACCCCTTGGTAAAGGGAAGACTTGCTTAGGAGCAATGGGGTTTGTAATACCTCTCAGGTGGAGTGAATGCCAAGTTCTCTTAGCAGTTAGTGAAATCACAAGAGGTTACCTGGGGACTAGATGTAGGACTTCCATGTGGGAAGGGCCGAACCAAGATAAAATCTCTTGTGCAATGTGTGATTGTTTCTGCCAAGTTTTTCACTTGTTTCACACACACCACACTAAATACTAACAAATTTATTTAGTGTTATCTATTTTCAGATAAATGTTTTAAGCCCAATGTAGTCCTATTCACCCCCCCTCTAGGACATTTGTAGTGCCATCATGATCCAACAAGTGGTATCAGAGTGAGGTCTTCTCAAAGAATCAAAGGATTTGAGAAGAGATGACATCTGAAGCTCACAACTACGAAGGTCAGTCAGTCACAAACCACCATTCTTCAATGGTGAGGTTACTAGTAATGAAAGAAGAATGGCATGCTTCATTAGAGGCACAGACTTTGATCTTGGCAGTATAGAAATGGTGATTTTACTATACTTGCTGATGGAACTTCTGCATTATCTGTAACTGACAAGAAACATGTTGCTAATTATAAAGCCAGAATTATCTATGATGTGCTATATCCAAAAAGGAGTTTACAAAATTTTCTGCTTTATCAACTGCTAAAGAATGTGGGATAAGTACAAGTAACTTATGAAGACTGCTAGAGTAAACAAACTTGAATAGATTCTGTCTCCCATATGAACAATTTTAAAATGTTTCCTCATGAAAACATAATCCAAATGTATAATAGATTTCAAATATAAAAGTAGGTTTGAGTCATTAGGTAAATTCTTACTAATGAAGAAAAAGTAAGAAAAATTCTAAGATCATAACTCATGCCTAACCCCAAGGTCCTGCCATTGAAGACACATGATCTAACAGAACTTTCTATTGATAAATTGATTGGTTCTTTAATAGCTCGTGAAATTAATATGAATGATTTCTGAAAGCTCTTCCAAAAGAAAAATGTCAAATGCTTTGAAAACTGC
>CM024756.1:16961225-17118442 GCA_014218235.1 Colocasia esculenta
AGTCCAAAAGCATAAAGGAAAATACATATAGTCCTCACATACAAGAGTCACTCTAAAATCTCTCAACCAAATCTAAGTCTTCACATCCTCTCGCTTCGAGTTAGAGTTTACTAACTCCTGAGTATCCTCTGGTTCTCCTAAAATTGTTAAGCAAGTATGAGTCTACAAAACTCAACAATTTACATGAAAGACAGTTCAATATATTAAGGGGATAATAGATTTGAAAACATGGTAGTATATTATCATTCACATCTTTAGTAACATATACTTTTCTACTAGCATGTTTCTAAGTCCATTGGCAATCGCATATTTCATAAAACACTTCTAATTATCATGGAATGGAACATGTCATGTAATGCATAAAATTTCCTACATATAGCATGTAATCATTCTTATCATGGAATCTACTTATTGTCATGTAACATATAAACCATTTAATGAAAGCCTTATGCTACATTATGCAACATGTAACCGTTATCGTATAACAATTGAACATTTAAACATGTGGCAACTCTTTACATAACAATTTGAATGTAACATTAACACATTAAAATATGGTATGTAATCATGTAAACAATGTTCATGTAGGCATGTAGCATGTAACATGTAGCATATAGCATGTAGGTCATGTAGACATGTAGACATTTTCAATTAATTGCCAAGACATAGCTCGCACTATAGTAGAGATCAATAGTCATTTAACATTCACTTATCACCTAGGCAATGCAGTGATGAAGTCATGGTATTTGCGCAAAACCGGGGAAAGTCCTTCCCACCTTAACCAATAGAACTTGTCTAATTCTAGGATTTCAATCCGTTGCCCACGGATTCAATAGATCATTTACATGTAGGTGAACCATTACTATAGGGGCATCTACAGTGTAGTTCCTTGTAGGAATCTCTAATATAGCCGTCTTATGGCATTCATTTCAATGCATGTTCTATTATATTTATATATATAGTATCCTTTCATTACATGTAATTCTAACATATGAAAGTGAAACGATCTATAATATGTTTATTTTTAGTTCTACAATTCATTTTCTGTTATCAGACCCCTAACATGGCACTAAATGTAACACGTTCTTTCATGCACATATTCTCATATTATTCAATTTACATGATATCTAACATTCGGAAATTTATTACAGTAGGTACACATGTCCCAAAATTTCCAAAATTTTGACAAAAATTTAGAATCAGTATATACTATGCACATGCAAAATTTTACATTTTTCTGAACTCTATAACTATTTTTCATAATTGAATTTCACTATTTTAACCTAACTAGCATGATACATCAGTGAGAAAACTATATGATTCTGTACAGAAAATGGTATATCACCATATTGCAGTCTCAACTAAACTTTCTAACATGAATGATGTTGACAATTAGTTTACTTTTCTTTTTTATTAATTCATTAACATAACAAAATATTTATTCACATGTTCATGCGGCCTAAACATCATTACAACAACCTGTCCATAATATAACAGTAATAAAACTCACCATTCATAACCTGGCCGAAACTCCATACAATCATGGATCATAGATAGGTAATTAAAATCAATTTTAGACAAAGCATGGTGCTGAAACTTGACGGCAAGGTATGTGGCGTTTACTGACGTAGACGTCCACATATTCTGTCGTTAAGTATAAATAGACGGTGGCACATAGCGCTGTTAACATATACTGATGGCAGCACATAGCGCCGTTTACATATAGTAAGGGTCAAAAAATGAATGGTTCACATGAAGTAGACGGCCGTCGTTGCCACCATTAATAAGAAATAAACGGCAAGCGATCTGGACGTCTAGTTCTTATGCATAGAAAACATAGAAAACCCTACATGAAATAACGCGATTTCTACCCCTTCCCTTAGGTTATTTTCATGCTTTAAAAATACGGAAAAATGGTAATTACGTAGTGTATCATATCCTAAACTGAACCCCCATGTAACTTGACTCTTTCCCTCCACAGGAGTGATGAATCTAAGCTCAAAGATGCCCACCTCGTCTGTGAGGTAGTCCCTTTCCTTCGACTTCAACTGCTCCAATCTGCCTCCAATCGTGGCTCCTCTGCTTGGATGAGTTCTTGATCACGAAGCTGGACGTACCACCTTGGTCTAGAAGCCTCAAGAACGCACGAACCAGCACTGCAACCCCTTTCCTCGGCCCTCTTTTCTCTTCAAAAACCAGCGTGAAAACCCTTATCTAGATGCGAAATCGGTCTTATAAAGACCTCTCTGCGATGGGCAACCCAAATCTAACCCTAGGATGCAAAAGCTCAGATCTACGCATTAAAACCCCCTAGAAACAGTCGATCTCCCTTTTCCCGAATGGAAATATCAAAAAACAGGCAAGTCAGCTCAACGTCAACATAGGTTGTCGTCAGGAACAATGTAAACGTCCATCGATAGTGTCGTTACAAGCTGCCCAAAATTCAAGAAATTCATAAAATAATAAACGACACAAGAGTATGTCGTTAACAGGAATTAAACGGCAGGCGATCTTCCCGCTAATAGGACTTAACCCCAAGAGATGTTGACACAAGTTCCACACAAATCAGCATTCTAATTCATGCATAAATAAACATACAATTTGAAATAACTTAAGAACTTTTCTGGGGCACTACATCATCTCCCCCGTAAAATAATCTTCGTCCTCGGAGATTGAGTTAGAATACTCACCAAACAAAGACGGATAAAGCTTCTTCATCCTTTCTTTATGCTCCCACGTCGCTTCTTCACCTGAGAAGTTCCTCCATAGAACCT
The DNA here is from genome assembly GCA_014218235.1 of Colocasia esculenta. Taxonomy (NCBI): domain Eukaryota; kingdom Viridiplantae; phylum Streptophyta; class Magnoliopsida; order Alismatales; family Araceae; genus Colocasia; species Colocasia esculenta. The sequence goes on from CM024756.1 coordinate 16,964,000, forward strand.
TCACAAATGGAATAGACTTCGATCTCAATTCCTGCACTTTCCGATCTAGAATCTCTACAGGCTACTCGCATAAGACAAGACTAGCTGAAACTGCACTGGCTCCTAACTGATCACATGAGATGGATCTCTAACATACGCCTTAACGTGGACACATGGAATACTGGGTGCACCGCTGCTAAAGATGGTGGCAAGGCTAACTGGTATGCCACATTTCCGATCTTCTACAAAATCTAGAATGGACCAATGAACCTCGGGTTCAGCTTGCCTCTTTCCAAACCTCACTACACCCCTGGTTGGCGAAACCTTAAGAAAAACATGATCTCCAACCTCGAATGCCAAATCCTTCCTCCTTGTATCCGCATAACTCTTCTGATGATCCTGAGCTCCCTTTAACCTATGCACAATCATCTGGATCTTTGCTGAAGTCTCCTGTACCACTTCTGGTACAACCAGATGCCTATCTCCTCCCACACACAATGGGGATCTATAGGGTCTCCCGTACAAAGCCTTGAAAGGTGCCATGCCTATGCTCGAATGGAAACTGTTATTATATGCAAATTCCACTAGAGTTAGGTGGCGCTCCCAATCACCTTTCCACCCCAAAACACAAGCCTGAAGCATATCTTCCAATGTCTGAATAGTCCTCTCGGACTGTCCATCATTTGTGGATGAAATGCCGAATATAGCTTCAACTGACTGCCAAAAGCCTGCTGCAAACTCTGCCAAAACCTAGAAGTAAATCTCATATCACGATCTGAGATAATCGACTTCGGAATCCCATGTAGCCTCACAATGCCATCAATGTAAATTCTGGCCAAGCTCTCTACGGACTGCTTCTTCTTCATGGCAGGAAATGCGTACTCTTCGAAATCTATCAATGATCACCCAAATGGAATCATTTCCTCTAGCCGATCTAGGCAATCCAGACACAAAATCCATGGACTTGCGCTCCCACTTCAACTGAGGAATATCCAGCCTCTGCATCAAACCTGAAGGTCACTGACGCTCTGCCTTCACTTGCTGACAAATCAAACACTTGCCACAATATCAGTCACATCCCGCTTCATGCCAGACCACCAGAAGGAACGCTTCAGATCCTTGTACATCTTCCCACTGCCTTGGTGAATAGAGAACTGAGACCTATACGCTTCCTCCAAAATTTCCTTCCTCAGATCAGCATCATTAGGGACACACACCCTAAGATTCAGGTGAATCACATCATCCTCATCTCTGGTAAACCGGCCTTTCCAATCAATTCCTGCAATAATGGGTCATCTTTTTGCAAAGCAATAACCGATCAAGAATAGACGACCTCAATGACAACTGAGCCATGAACAAGTTGCACAACTGAGGCTCTAGAACAGCCAAAGCACCCGAAGCATCTTCTAGCATCTTCCAATCCTGCCTCATTAACTGCCTCTTCCTGCTCAAAGCATCTGCCACCACATGGCTTTCCCCGGATGGTAAGAAAGCTCAAAATCATAATCTTTCAAGAATTCTATCCACCTCCGCTGCATCAGGTTCAACTCTTTCTGTGAGAACAAATACTTGAGACTCTTGTGGTCTGAGAAGAGCTCAAATCTAATCCCATATAGATAATGCCTCCATATTTTCAACGCATAGACCACTGCCGCTAACTCTAAGTCATGGGTCGGGTAGTTGCGCTCAGGCTCCTTAAGTTGCCTAGAAGCATACGCCACAACTCGACCTCCTTGCATAAGAATGCAGCCAAGCCCAATCTTCGAAGCATCTGTGTAGATAGAGAAAGAATCTACACCATTGGCAAAACAAGCACTGGCGCTGAGGTCAAACGAATCTTCATCTCCTGGAATGCCTTCTCACAAGCCTCTGACCACTCAAACTTGATGCCTTCCTTGTTAACCTCGTCAAGGTAGCCCATAAAAGAGAATCCTTCGATGAATATCCTATCATAGCCAGCCAAGCTGAGAAAACTCCTTATGTTAGCTGATGATCTTGGTGTTTCCCAATCAAGGATACCTTCCACCTTAGTCGGATCCACAGACACTCCTTCACCAGAAATGACATGACCAAGAAATGGACCTCCTTCATCCAGAAGTTGCACTTGCTGAACTTAGCATACAGCTTGTGCTCCCTCAGGACATCCAACACAATCCTCAGATGCTCTCTATGAGTCTCCTCATCAGACGAATAGATTAGCACATCATCTATAAAGACCACAACAAAGGAACACATACTGTCGAAAAAACTCGGTTCATCAAATCCATAAAACTGCTGGAGCATTCGTCAAACCAAAGGGTAAGACAAGGAACTCGTAATGCCCATATCTCATCCTAAAAGTCGTCTTAGCAGAATCCTATGGCTTGATTCGGAGTTGATGATAGCCAGAACGAAGATCGATCTTAGAGAACACCGAAGCTCCTCGCAACTGATTAAACAAATCATTAATACGAGGTAAGGGGTACTTATTCTTGACTGTTACCTGGTTGAGCTTGCGGTAATCAATACACAGCCTCATTGATCCATCCTTCTTCTTCACAAAAGAGAATAGGTGCTCCCAAGGCGAAACGCTCGGCCGGATTAAGCCTTTATCAAGCAATTCTTGCAGCTGCTTCCTCAATTCTGCCAACTCTACCGGAGCCATACTATAAGGTGCAATGGAAATAGGTGCTGAGCCAGGGACTAGCTCAATGCCAAACTCAATCTCCCTAGCCGAGGGCAAACTAGACAAATCCCTCGGAAAAACATCGATGAAATCTCTGACCACCTCAATATCCTCAACAGATAACACCTTTTTCGAATCCTCGAACACAACCACACTAGCACAAAAACCACTACAACCCTTGCTCAACATCCGTGCTGCCTTCAAAGCAGAAATAACAAACTTTCCCGACATGCTCTTAGGCAAAGGATGAACAAACTCCTCCTTACCAGGAATCCAGAAAATAATAAGCTTCCGCCGACAATCCATCAGAGCGTATTTCTCCTCGAGCCAATCTAAGCCAAAAATAGCATCATAATCCTTCATCTTCAACAAATAGAAACTACCAGGCAAAATATGCTCCCCAATGCCCACCGGAAGTGAAGAAAAAAACTGCTCGGTCAAAATAGTTCTTGCTAGAGTATGCACAGACAAGGGAACCTCCAACTTTCCGGAACTAAAATCATCCTTCATCAAGACCTTGGCAAATCCCTCGGAAACAAAACTATGCGTGGCACCGGTATCAAACAAGACTCTAGCATGCATTCCCATAAATAAAATTGTACCTTCGGTGACATGCTCTGCCAACTCTGCCTCTTCTCTCGCCAATGCGAACACTCGAGCCTGAGGCCTTGGTCTCCCTGTTGCTCTCGGTGCCGGTCTCGCTGCTGCGGTGCTGCTGCCGCTACAGTCTACTGTGCCATCTTCGAACAGTCTCCGGAAGACACCCAACATACCTCGCCACCATGGCGCTTCCCACACTGGGTACACACTGGCTTCTTTGCAACTGTGCCTCCGCCTGGTGTCGGTGTAGCCACTCGCTGCTGCAACTACTCTCTGCTAGAAAGCTAGAGCCTTCTTCTTTCTGACCTGTCTCTGGAAAGCTGATGCTGGCCTCTTTAAAGAAGCCCTCTTCTCCTCCAGATAGACCTCCATCTCTGCCTCCTGCATGCATGCCGCTGACAAGCCTTCCATGGTACGATGTCCCAAAGCCACCAATCTCATCCTCAGGGACGGCTTTAACCCCATAATGAATTTCTTTACCTTCCTCCGCTCATCTGCCACTATGTGGGGCGCATACTTGGACAGCTCCGCAAACTTCACCTCATAGTCAAGTACACTCATTGACCCCTGGGTCAATGTCAGAAAACTCCTGCTCTATACAGTTCTGCACATGCTCTGGAATGTACTTTGCCCAGACGAACTCAGCCCAAGCAACTCCATGGCCCCATCTGCAAACTGTGTGCGTAGTACAGAGGACCACCACACATCGGCATGCTCCTGAGAAGAAAGATCAATACAACTAAGGGTACATTTTAAACAACATACACATAACCTTCAAAACCAAATTTTACCTGCAGCATATAAGTAGCTAGGGTCACTTTCTCCTCTTCCGCACAACGAATGGCACGAAAGATCTTCTCCGTCTCCCTAAGCCAACTCTCTGCCAAAATAGGATCACTCTCCCCCTTAAAGAAGGGTGGGGTCATCCTCCTAAACCTCTCCATCATAGGCACTCCTCCAAAGACTACCTCATGAGCAGGTGCCTGCACCTACAATCCAAGACAAACTCTTAGCCACAATTCCTCCAATTAACACCATGAATAGGTCTTGTATCTACCAACCTGAACCTGCACTTGGGCCTGCAATGCCGCTGTAGTCTGAGCTGAGTCTACATCGCATGCACCAACCCTTGCATAAATGCTCCATAGTCCATAGGTGGTGGTGGGGGTGGTAAAGGTACTCCAGTCTGGTCCTGAGCCTGTTGAGCTAGAGCCTACGAACCTCCCACTGACTCATCACCCCTCGACGGGCCAACTCCTCTACGTCCACGAGTCGCCATAGTCTGCAAAACAAGCATCAATTATCATAACCTATTATTCTACAAATTTTGGACTAATTCTTATGCAGAATTAAAATATGAATACAATGTTGATATTCCATTTATGTACATACTCAACCTAGATCGCTCTGATACCAATCTCTGTAACGCCCCTCTTAGACCCAGTACAGTTCACCAACTCACATTGGGTCTAACAGAGGTATTACAGTGGAATAAATCCAACATTTGACGGTACAGGTGGGATATACATAAATGATAATTCAATTCCAATAATAAGCAACGGAATATGGAACTAAATGATGGTAATCAACATTATACTCAATTATAAAGTCTAGTGCATAAAAGAGAAATGACAATAGTCCGAATTTATTACAATCCATAGTTCAAAAGTATAAAGGAAAATACATACAAGAGTCACTCTAAAATCTCACAACCAAACCTAAGTCTCCACGTCCTCTCGCTCCGAGTCAGAGTGTACTAACTCCTGAGTATCCTCTGGTTCTCCTGAAATTGTTAAGCAGGTATGAGTCTACAAGACTCATCAATTTACATGAAAGATAGTTCAATATATTAAGGGTATAATAGATTTGAAACCATGGTATTATATTATCATTCACATCATTAGTAACATACACTTTACTACTAGCATGTTTCTAAGTCCATTGGAAATCGCATATTTCATAACACTTCTAATTATCATGGAATGGAACGTCATGTAATGCATAAAATTCCTACATATAGCATAATCATTCTTATCATGGAATCTACTTATTGGTGTAACATATAAACCATTTTAATGAAAGCCTTATGCTACATTAAGCAATATGTAACCGTTGTCGTATAACAATTGAACATTTAAACACGTGGCAACTCTTTTACATAACAATTTGCATGTAACATTTAACACATTAACATATGGCATGTAATCATGTAAACAATGTTCATGTAGGCATGTAGCATGTAACATGTAGCATATAGCATGTAGGTCATGTAGACAAGTAGACATTTTCAATTAATTGCCAAGACATAGCCCGCACTATAATAGAGATCAGTAGTCATTTAACATTCACTTATCACCTAGGCAATGCAGTGATGAAGTCATGGTATTTGCGCAAAACCGGGGAAAGTCCTTCCCACCTTAACCAGTAGAACTTGTCTACTTCTAGGATTTCAATCCATTGCCCACAGATTCAATAGATCATTTACATGTAGGTGAACCATACCATAAGGGCATCTATGGTGTAGTTCCTTGTAGGAATTCTAATATAGCAATGTCTTATTGGCATTCATTTCAATGCATGTTCTATTTTATATATATATATATATATATATATATATATAATATTAGAGAGAGGGAGAGAGAGAGAGAGGAGAGAGAGTATCCTTTCATTACATGCAATTCTAACATATGAAAATGAAACGATCTATAATATGTTATTTCAGTTCTGCAATTTCATTTTCTGTTTATCAGACCCCTAACATGGCACTAAATGTAACACGTTCTTTCATGCACATATTCTCATATTTATTCAATTCTACATGATATCTACCATTCGGAAATTTATTACAGTTGGTACACATGTCCAAAATTTCCAAAATTTGACAAAAATTCAAAATCAGGATATACTCTGCACATGCAAAATTTTACATTTTTTTGAACTCCGTAACTATTTTTCATAATTGAATTTCACTATTTTAACCTAACTAGCATGATACATTCAGTGAGAAAAACTATATGATTCTGTAAAGGAATGGTATATCACCATATTGCAGTCTCAACTATAACTTTCTAACATGAATCACGTTGACAATTAGTTTACTTTTCTTTTTATTAATCTCATTAACATAACAAAATATATTCACATGTTCATGCGGTCTAAACATCATTACGACAACCTGTCCATAATAACAGTAATAAAACACACAATTCATAACCTGGCCAAAACTCCATACAATCATGGATCATAGATAGGTAATTAAAATCAATTTTTAGACAAAGCATGGTGCTGATAAACTTGACGGCAAGGTATGTGTCGTTTACTGACGTAGACATCCACATATTCTGTCGTTAAGTATAAATAGACGGCGGCACATAGCGCCGTTAACATATACTGACGGCGGCACATAGCACCGCTTACATATAGTAATGGTCGGAAAAACGAATGTTGTTCACATGAAGTAGACGGTCGTCGTTGCCGCCGTTAATAAAAAATAGACGGCAAGCGATCTGGACGTCTAGTTCTTATGCGCAGAAAACACAGAAAACCCTACATGAAATAACGCGACTTCTACCCCTTCCGTGGGTTATTTTCATGCTTTAAAAATACGGAAAAATGGTAATTACATAGTGTATCATATCCTAAACTGAACCCCCATGTAACTTGCCTCTTTCCCTCCTATAGGAGTGATGAATCTAGGCTCGAAGATGCCCACCTCGTCTGTGAGACAGCCCCTTTCCTTTGACTTCAACCGCTCCAATCTGCCTCCAATCGTGGCTCCTCCGCTTGGATGAGTTCCTGATCATGAAGCTGGACGTACCCCTTGGTCTACAAGCCTCAAGAATGCACGAACCAGCACTGCAACCCCTTTCCTCGGTCCTCTTTCTCTCTTCAAAAAACAGTGTGAAAACCCTTATCTAGATGCGAAATCCGGTCTTTATAAGATCTCTCCAGCGATGGCTGAATGCGTGACATTGTTGACTATACATTTTCGTTGTCCAGAGTTCCTCGCACAAGTCAATATGCTCACTTCCTCTAAACTGTCTCACAAAATTAAAATAGTAAATATGAACTCATACAGTGGTGAGACAGGTCATATCCACGGAGAGGCTGAATAAAGCTTGAATTAAACTACTTTGACTTGACACCATTCTATCGACAATGCATTAAAAGTGAATGTGTAAACAACACCGATTAAATCCTGCACAATCTTGACAGATCAAACTTAATGAAAGAACAAGTGGAATTGAAAATGGAAGAGATATGATATCACAGTACCCTCACAGCTCGAGGGATGAAAACAATAGACAGAAATCTTTAAAGAAAACTTTCAAATCAATGTACCCCTGGAGCACAGGAGATGAACAGTTATTAATAACGGAAAAAAGAACAACTAATTCGGAATCCTCGTGCTATGAAGGACAGAAAATAAGAACGAATAGTAACTCCAAAACAAATTATACAATCTCCTAATACTCATGAAATCACCCCCATCCTATAGCAGCCGAACTGAAGAAGAACTTGACAAAATCCCAAAAATTATCTCAAAGTTGCAGGACCTTCACAGGAGAAGAACCATCTCACAGTTGCAGGACTTCCAACAGCGGAATCAGCAAGAACCCAGACAAAATTCTAAACAATCAGAAGAAGAAAAGAAGGGCATCCGGAACAATAACACCGCTGTAGCAAAAGACTGGAAGAAAAGAAACATTCAAAATTATGAACACAAAAGAAATGAAATAGAAAATTGGAATTGGACTAGATCAATCTCCTCTCACTTGCTCTAACAGTAAGATAAGAAAATGGAACCCAAATTGTTAAACTCAAATCCCCCAAAATAAGAACTCTCCATCTAATCCCCTTCCCAGCAGCCGAAATCCTCCACACCAGTACAGACGAATAGAAAAAAAATTCTGAAATGTCTAACCACAGTAGAACAATAAATGCTCAAACACTTACCGAAGAAAGAAAAATTCTGAATAATAGGAAAAGCACCGAACTCCCCAACCAGAAATAAGAACCCTCCAATGCTCTACTCCCTGCAATAAGATTAGTAGAATAACAGAACTGTAGCAACCAGAAAAATTTAATACTTAAAAATTTGAAATGATAAATTTCTATAAAAACGAAATAATAGAAACATACGTACCATTATCGTATGTGCAAGAATACACCGGAAAATTTCATAATAATTATAAATCAACCCAAATATTATCCCTAAGTGTTCCACGAAGAAATTCGTGCAACGAAAAATCCTATTGGCCAAGTGTACGTCACAATGTGACTAATTATTTAAATTAGGAAACTAAGTCGGAAAAAACCGTTAACACGGAAAAATAACGAGCTTATAAATTAAACGATCATGTTGGAGAGACTTCCAACATCATGTGATGATTAACCATTATCGGGTTGGACCAATGGACCTCTCATAGTCCATAAATAAATCAAGTAAGAAAAATATAATAAAATCTGTAACTCTATTATTCTCTAATTAAAAAGGCAATCTCATAAGATAAATTCCAATAAATAATGGGTTTTAATAAATGGACCATATAAAATTTATTGGGCCAAAATAGAGAATTATAAAAGAAGAATAATAGGAAAATATCCTAAATTCGTAACTAAATTATTACTTAATAGAAAATGGGTTATTAAGCAATAAAAGTGACAATTAGAGTTGGAATTGGATTCCTAAACCTACCCTAATAGGTTGGCCATGAATTTTAGCTCCCATCCTAACCCAAATAGGAAGTGGGAAGCTTGGAAGGAGGTTAGGAAAGAGGAAATTCGGAATTTAATAGGAGTTAGAGTCCTATTAGGAAATAGAAAGAGGAGAAGCTTAAATACTCTCCTAAAACCCTCTTGGCCGACCCTAGCTCGATGCCAAAGGTTGTTGGACGTGGAGAAGAGGCCAAGGAGGAGAGGATCTCGTGGGGAGAAGGAGTTCTTGAAGCTTCTTCCTCGTTCTTGGAGTTCTAAGCCCTAGAAAACAATTCGAGTCAAAGGTAGGCATTCTCACAAGCTAAAATTCTGAAATCTTGTTTGTAGGTTCTTCCTACCTTCTTGAACAAGATCCCCAAGTTTCATATTTTTCCATCGATCAAATCTTTTCTTAAGAATTTTCGAAGTTCTGTACACTTCATGACCACGAGCCCTTTTCTTTATGCTTATCTTTGAATCCACTCGTCCTCTTGTCATGAAACTTTTTGAGTAAATACCGAGGGTAGATAGGCAACTTTTGCCCCTGAAAGCCCTAAATTTGATTCACTCTGGTTGGCGAATTAAATCATCTATTCCAAGTTGCTCACTGTTCTTGCTCTTCATGTTGCATGAATTTAAAGCCTATCGACTTCTTTGAAATCCACAAATTCCTATTACTGCATGTACCCTGGCTGTCTAGAGTTGTTAAAAATTGTTTCACGGATTTTCATAAACCATGTGATTTGTTCTAATTTTTCAAAGCACCCTGTATCAATTGATTCAAGTTGTCCCGCAATCCAAAGCCTGGTCTAATTCCTGTCAGAGCCAGGCGCAAACCCCCAGATTGCGACGGGCCGATATGTCGCCTTCTGAGGTCTGATTGCGACAGTCCACCAGTCGCGTTCAGAAAGTGACAGGTGAGCCGTCGCTATCCCTGTGCCTCCCTGTCGCGACCCTTTCCCGCCCTTGTCGCGTTCTGCCCTGACCATGTCGCAATCCTTACTGACCCATGTCGCCTTCACAGGATTTTGCATGAAAACTCATAAAATTTGTTACTCTGACCTTCTAAAATATCCTTACGCCTTTTTAACAGTCACATACGCAGTAAAAACATCTGTTTTACATGGAACTATACTGAATACTTTAAAATCCATATTCACGACATCTTTTCCATCTACAATTTCATGACACATGCACACACTTGGAACCATCCAAATATGGCTTAATTGGCATGAACTTGTGACATAATTTATCTAGTAATTTATGCAATTAAATTGCCTTACTTGTAAATGAACTTGTCCTCGATTTTCACGTTGTTTTGAAACACCGATCTCGACGCTCCACTGTTCTAGAATTCCTCTAGAACGTCGAGCACCTGTTTTTATATATACACTTTACTTGGCTTGTGGTGAACTCTCCGTCGGATATTCCTTTCGCCGGACTAGTGAACCCTTGCACAAGGACTCCGTAAGTCTCCTCTGATCATGGATTCCCACATGGTCGACGAGCCGGTTGTACCCTAACACCTATGATACCATTGGGGATCAACATGATCTAAACGGCCTTAGTTTGCTCTCGTTCTTACCTTGATTTCACGATGGACCTCTGGACCTGTACATAACATGGCCAGCGGAAAGGTAGTGTATTCCACCTGACTGCCAACGCCGTACGCGTGTGTTGTGCAACTGTTACTATCGCTCGTACTCGACGTTTATTGTGCAATGACCATAAGATCTCATCAATACTCTATTCGCTCATCTATTCAAGTTCACTCTACTATCTCGTCCATTCATTTGGAACTCTCTTGGTAACCTTGAGCTGTGTAGCTCCTATCATTTGTACTATTTCATGACTGTCTAGCACTATAATATGAGTCTTGTGACTCTACTGTATCAAATGCATACTGTGCAGGGCACGGAGAGTGTCCGAGGGGCTCCAATCTAGTCCTGCGGGCAGAGAGCCACCCGAAAATACCTGCAGGGGCTATTGACGGTGTTCTGCATTGCACGGATTCTGACTATACTGTATTGGCTAGACATCTGACTATTATCCTTTTAGTCTGAGGAGTTCAGACGAACTGTACCATTTCCGTGCTATTACTGTGCTAGCACTGACTGTTATAACATTAGTCTGAGCAGTTAAGACATAATGTACTATCATGAAATGGCTACTGTCCCAAAGTGACTACTGCCGTATCCACCAGTGCACCGTTGTGCAACCATACACGCTATCTCGTTACACGCTATCTTGTCATACACTCTACTTGCTCTACTTGATACTCTATCTTGAGTTACTATGTGCTATCGCGACTTGATCACATTCAAAGTGCAATTTACTCTTTACGTGACCATCTACTATCATCTCTCCTTGCTATACATGTTGCTTGATGTTGCTTGACATTGACGCTATGTGCCATCGTGTTGTTGTGTTGCTTTCTTTCGTGACTCGATCTTATTCATTGTACTATACTTGATTCATCTGCTATTTGAACCATGTTACTTGTGCTCTTACTTTCTCGACTTTACGTGACTCGCTCTATCTTTAGTTACTCTGCCATTTAATGCACTAATTATTTCAAGCCTGCTTGAGCCTGAGATTTAAGTCCTACTAGGCATTATCGCTCACCCTTCGTATTTGTTATTGTGTCTCAGGTAAGTCGGACAATGACGTTATACGTACCAATGGGACAGGACCAGAGTGATGAGTGACCTGGAGTCAAATGACGAAGTTACCCTAGCACCATGGAGTCTAGTAGTGATTGTTTTAGATTTTCTTTTCAATGTAATGAAGTCATTAAGCCTTATGTGTGGCTCTGAATTAGTGGTGTAATAGTCTTAGTGATTTTATAATGAAATAAAGAGTTTATTCCAATTATTGTTTATTAGATGCTCTGATGTTTGCGAAAGTATGCGCAATTGTCGTTACCATACTCGTTGTTCGCGTCTCCCTCCGATTTATTCCGCTGCTAAATTGGAGGGGCGTGACAGTTGGTATCAGATCCTAGGATGTCCTTATTAGGATATTTTAAGTCTAGGGATGTTCTAGGTGAACTGCCGTAACCGTGTGTAAGTCAACCACCATACCTATGTGAGAGATTGGGTAAAGCTTGGGGTTATGCTAGGAGCTTAACTATATGTATAAGTACCCTAAGTTTAAGAAGGAAATTAATAAGTATTATTGCTCGCAGGAACTAGAGGAGATGGCTGGCGAGCATGCACCAATGCACGAATTACAACAGACCCTACAGGGGTTAACTCAAGCCCTTAACAACGTAATGCAAGCAGGAGCAAGAAATGGGGCAGGAGACTTATATGGAAACTTTCAACGAATCAACCCCTCTAGGTTTAATGGAACTCCGGATCCCGATGAAGCTGAAAATTGGGTGAAGGCGAAGGAACGAATCTTTGGAGTCATGCAATGCTCAGAGCAGGAGAAAGTCCGTCTGGAAAACTTCCAGTTGGACCGCGATGCTAGAGCCTGGTGGGAAGCTGCCAGTCGACAATTACCCAACATCAACATAGAGTGGGATAAATTTTTAGAACTCTTCAACACCAAATATTTTTCCGAGAGGATTCGTGAGAAGAAGGCAAATGAATTCGCCAATTTGAAACAACGTATGATGTCGGTAGCAGATTATGAAGTGCAATTTGAAAGACTAGCGCAATATGCACCACAATTGGTGAGTACAGAGAAGATGAAGGCCAAGAGATTCTTAGAAGGGTTGAGACCTGTATTCTGGGAAAAGTTGGCTCCACGAGACATTGAAGTATATTCAGTCATGGTATTGAGAGCTCAATTAGTAGAGGACACCATGGAACTCCTTGAAAAGATCCATAACAAGAAGGTGTTGAAAAGGGAATGTGCTACTCATTCCAATGATAGTAAAGGAAGAAATACATTAGTTAGCAAGAGAATGAAAGGGAAAGTGGAGAGTAAGGAATTCTGTAAATTTTGTAAGAAACCAGGGCATCAGATGGATAACTGTTGGAAGAAATTAGGCAGATGCTTACGATGTGGAAGTCAAAAACATCGAGTCATTGATTGTCCAACAAAGAAGAACCGAACTCCATGCCAAGGACGATTACAAGCTCTCGTAGATATGAATCATGCCAATGAAGGTGGACAAGGTACCATCATTACACCCTTAGTCAATTTTATATTATTTCACGATAGCAAAACCCTAAGTGGGGGAGATGATGGAATGTAATATCCATAATAAATTGGTAGTCATAGCATATCATATGAATTTGGGGACCAAATTCTTTTTAAGTGGGGGAGGATGTAGCAACCCGGAAAAATTTAATACTTACAAATTTGAAATGATAAATTTCTATAAAAACGAAATAATAGAAACATGCGTACCATTATCGTATGTGCAAGAATACACCGAAAAAATTCATAATAATTATAAATCAACCCCAAATATTATCCCTAAGTGTTCCACGAAGAAATTCGTGCAACGAAAAATCCTATTGGCCAGTGTACGTCACAATGTGACTAATATTTAAATTAGGAAACTAAGTCGGAAAAATCGTTAACACGGAAAAATAACGAGCTTATAAATTAAACGATCATGTTGGAGAGACTTCCAACATCATGTGATGATTAACCATTATCGGGTTTGGACCAATGGACCTCTCATAGTCCATAAATAAAATCAAGTAAGAAAAATATAATAAAATCCGTAACTCTATTATTCTCTAATTAAAAAGGCAATCTCATAAGATAAATTCCAATAAATAATGGGTTTTAATAAATGGACCATATTAAATTTATTGGGCCAAAATAGAGAATTATAAAAGAAGAATAATAGGAAAATACCCTAAATTCGTAACTAAATTATTACTTAAATCGAAAAGGGGTTATTAAAGCAATAAAAGTGACAATTAGAGTTGGAATTGGATTCCTAAACCTACCCTAATAGGTTGGCCATGAATTTTAGCTCCCATCCTAACCCAAATAGGAAGTGGGAATCTTGGAAGGAGGTTAGGAAAGAGGAAATTTGGAATTTAATAGAAGTTAGAGTCCTATTAGGAAATAGAAAGAGGAGAAGCTTAAATACTCTCCTAAAACCCTCTTGGCCGACCCTAGCTCATTGCCAAAGGTTGTTGGACGTGGAGAAGAGGCCAAGGAGGAGAGGATCTCATGGGGAGGAATGAGTTCTTGAAGCTTCTTCCTCATTCTTGGAGTTCTAAGCCCTAGAAAACAAGTCGAGTCAAAGGTAGGCATTCTCACAAGCTAAAATTCTGAAATCTTGTCTGTAGGTTCTTCGTACCTTCTTGAACGAGATCCCCAAGTTTCATATTTTTCCATTGATCAAATCTTTTCTTATGAATTTTCGAAGTTCTGTACACTTCATGACCCCGAGCCCTTTTCTTTAATGCATATCTTTGAATCCACTCGTCCTCTTGTCATGAAACTTTTTGAGTAAATACTGAGGGTTGATAGGCAACTTTTTCCCCTGAAAGCGCTAAATTTGATTCACTCTGGTTGGCAAATTAAATCATCTATTCCAAGTTGCTCACTGTTCTTGCTCTTCATGTTGCATGAATTTTAAGCCTATCGAATTCTTGAAATCCGCAAATTCCTATTTAGTGCATGTACCCTGGCCTGTCTAGAGTTGTTAGAAATTTGTTTCATGGATTTTCATTAACCATGTGATTTGTTCTAATTTTTCAAAGCACCCTGTATCAATTTGATTCAAGTTGTACCGCAATCCAAAGCCTGGTCTGATTTCTGTCAGAGCCAGGCGCAGACCCCCAGATTGCGACGGGCCGATATGTCACCTTCTGAGGTCTGATTGCGACAGTCCACTAGTCGCGTTCAGAAAGCGACAGGTGAGCCGTCGTTATCCCTGTGCCTCCCTGTCGCGACCCTTTCCCGCCCCTGTCGTGTTCCCAGTCCTTGATCTGCAAGTCATGTCGCGACCTGTACAAGCCCCTGTCGCGTTCTGCCCTGACCATGTCGCAATCCTTACTGACCCATGTTGCCTTCACAGGATTTTGCATGAAAACTCATAAAATTTGTTACTCTGACCTTCTAAAATATCCTTACGCCTTTTTAACTGTCACATACGCAATAAAAACATCTGTTTTACATGGAACTATATTGAATGCTTTAAAATCCATATTCACGACATCTTTTCCATCTACAATTTCATGACACATGCACACACTTGGAACCATCCAAATATGGCTTAATTGGCATGAACTTGTGACATAATTTATCTAGTAATTTATGTAATTAAATTGCCTTACTTGTAAATGAACTTGTCCTCGATTTTTGCGTTGTTTTGAAACACCGATCTCGACGATCCACTGTTCTAGAATTCCTCTAGAACGTCGAGCACCTGTTTTTATATATACACTTTACTTGGCTTGTGGTGAACTCTCCGTCGGATATTCCTTTCTCCGGACTAGTGAACCCTTGCACAAGGCCTCCGTAAGTCTCCTCTGATCATGGATTCCCACATGGTCAACGAGCCGGTTGTACCCTAACACCTATGATACCATTTGGGGATAAACATGATCCAAACGGCCTTAGTTTGCTCTCGTTCTTACCTTGATTTCACGCCGGACCTCTGGACCTGTACATAACATGGCCAGCGGAAAGGTAGTGTATTCCACCTGACTGCCAAAGTCGTACGCGTGTGTTGTGCAACTGTTACTATCGCTCGTTACTCGACGTTTATTGTGCAATGACCATAAGATCTCATCAATACTCTATTCGCTCGTCTATTCAAGTTCGCTCTACTATCTCATCTATCTCGTCTATTCATTTGGAACTCTCTTGGTACCTTGAGCTGTGTAGCTCCTATCGTTTGTACTATTTCATGACTGTCTAGCGCTATATATGGGTCTTGTGACTCTACTATATCAATGCATACTGTGCAGGGCACGGAGAGTGTCCGAGGGGCTCCAATCTAGTCCTCGGGGCAGAGAGCCACCCGAAATACCTACAGGGGCTATTGACGGTGTTCTGCATTGCACTGGTTCTGACTATACTGTATTGACTAGACATCTGACTATTATCCTTTTAGTCTGAGGAGTTCAGACGAACTGTACCATTTTTGTGCTATTACTGTGCTAGCACTGACTGTTGTAACATTAGTCTGAGGAGTTCAGACGTAATGTACTATCATGAAATGGCTATTGTCCCAAAGTGACTACTGCCGTATTCCACCAGTGCACCATTGTGCAACCATACACGCTATCTCATTACACGCTATCTAGTTACACGCTATCTCGTTACACGCTATCTTGTCTTACACTCTACTTGCTCTACTTGATACTCGCTATCTTGAGTTACTATGTGCTATCGCGACTTGATCACATTCAAAGTTCATCTACTATCATCTCTCCTTGCTATACATGTTGCTTGATGTTGCTTGACATTGACTCTATGTGCCATCGTGTTGTTGTGTTGCTTTCTTTCGTGACTCGATCTTATTCATTGTACTATACTTGATTCATCTGCTATTTGAACCATGTTACTTGTGCTCTTACTTTCTCGACTTTACGTGACTCCCTCTATCTTAGTTACTCTGCCATTTAATGCACTAATTATTTCAAGCCTGCTTGAGCCTGAGATTTAAGTCCTACTGGGCGTTATCACTCACCCTTCGTTATTTGTTATTGTGTCTCAGGTAAGTCGGACAATGACGTTATACGTACCAATAGGACTGGACCAGAGTGATGAGTGACCTGGAGTCAAATGACGAAGTTACCCTAGCACCATGGAGTCTAGTAGTGATTGTTTTAGATTTTCTTTTCAATGTAATGAAGTCATTAAGCCTTATGTGTGGCTCTGAATTAGTGGTTGTAATAGTCTTAGTGATTTTATAATGAAATAAAGAGTGTATTCCAATTATTGTTTCTTAGATGCTCTGATGTTTGCGAAAGTATGCGCAATTGTCGTTACGATACTCGTTGTTCGCGTCTCCCTCCGATTTATTCCGCTGCTAAATTGGAGGGGCGTGACATGAACATTCCAGAAGATCGAATCATCCTTTCCACAGCAGGACTTCCACAGATCTAAACACATCAAGATGTTGAACTAGAGAAAGGAACAAATCCTGAACTAAAAATTTCTTAAACATGCTCAACCCTCTCCCCACAGCAGCAAAAACCAACTCAATGCTTACACAAAGAACAGAAGATGCATAAGAACAAAATTACAGTAATGCAGAAGAAATGACAAAACAATTAGGCGAAATGGGCAAAGCAAGTGCGCCTGGATCACTTAACAGTAGCTGAAATATCACAAATTAATATTGAATAAGAACAGATGCTAAATCCTGGAAGAATAGAACCCAGAACAACCCTCCCTGCTCTAATCTCTTGAAGAAAAGAAATCTAAAATCCTAAAAATTGAACTGGCGAATCCCTCTGAACTGTGGAAGAAAGGAACGGAACTAAAAACTTTAAAATCTCCAACTGGCCAAGCCAAGAATTCAGGAAGAACAGGGAAACAACTAAAAATCCTCCAAACTCCAACTCGTCTCCCACACCTAAATGCTGAAAAGAAAATACAGAAAAACTGGAAGAAATCAAATCCTAAATATTCCTCCAAAAATCGAACCCCCGGAGAAGAGGACCTTGGGGTCCTTTTATAGGCACCCGAAACTCTGCTTCTTGCCTCCTGGATCACCAACACAGCAGCACCAGGATCGCCACCTCAGCAGCTTCAGCCCATCGCCTGCGTCGCACGCCTCCAACCGCCCCCGCCAGCATCGCGCCTGCATCAGCTGGTCCGCTTGCACACACCCAGCCGCGCACAGGAGTTCCTCCACGCCAGCTGCTTCTTGGTTCAGCCGTGCCTTCACACCAGGGCACTTCCGGGTCCGGTCAACCCAGCACCGTGCCACCTCAGCCAGATTTGGCCGCCTTCAGTCCTGGCCGCAGATCGGCCCAGCATCGCCATCGCCTGGGCATACCCCATCTCCATGGCATGCCTGCATCGCACACAGCCCTCCTGCGCATGCTAGCTCGCCAGCCACCCTGCTGCTCACCGCGCCCAGCTCCAAACCGCCATGCCCAAGCCCCATCGCCAGAGCTCTGGAGCCAGCTTCCAGGAGCTTCTGTTGTGCCGCCTCTAGGGCTCCTGAAAAGGGCAAAATAAGGCTTCAGATGTGTTCCGTGTAAAAAGTGTGGTGAGGTGTTAAAAATATTTATTTATTATTTATTTGAATTGGGTGGATTAAAATTTATTTATTTAAGATTGGGTGGGGTATGTGACATGATGGTAAAATGCTATTATTTAGCTAAGACTTAAAATTTGATTTATTATAAACTAATATTTACAAAAGATGATTAAGAAAATCTAAGATCAATGATTTATTTATATACAATGTTCATGAGAAAAATTTATTAGTCAAACTATTAAAAAGTATTGACATTATTAAATGAAAATAACTATGTGATCTACCCAAAATCTTAACTGAAATGCTCAAAATTTTATTTATGGATGAAATGACAATACAATAAAATGCACATCATTTATAGACAATCGTTGTCTAAAATCAACTGCATGTATGAAATTAACATGAAAAATTTAGTAGTTATCACTCCCCCCTACTTGAACATTGCTAGTCCCTTAGCAATAAAAATTACTCCAAATGTATGACTAGAAGATGTAAGGTCTCATCTTAAGCAGTCGTCATGTAAAAGATTAATGTAAAGACATGTCTTTCCTAATTGTAAAGGCTTATGGCAAGAAATTTGTGCACAAAAGGTAGCTCACTTAAGAGTTCACATCAGCCTTCCTGGAGCTCCTCTATCTCAGCTAGTATTTAAGATTAGATTAATTCGAGGGAGAAGAAAAGATTTGTGGAATAAGTTCTTTGCTCAGTCAGATCTGGTTGTTTCTCTCAGTTCCATTCTGCCCATCTTCCTTGAGGATTATTTTGTTCTGAGCTGAGGACTTTGCAAATTTATTTGCACTTTGTGCACTCAGAATTTTTTCTTTTTCATCCATAATGCTGCACAACCCATCACTTTCAGGAGTAGCGAGTCCAACTTTACTCAGATTTGGGGCATTTTTCATGGATATATTTTTCTTTTGCTTTTGCTTTTTGCTTTTCTTTTCTTTTCCTCTTGAAGGAAGGATGGACAGTCAGGTTCCTTGATCACACGCCTTCACTTCCTTCACAATTCACTTAAGGGAGGGGGGAGGAGAAAACCAATCACATCTCTCCTACTAGCCTTGACAAATTTGCTACATTCAGGTTCAGCTAGTCTAAGTGGCTGTGTAGTGTGTGTATGAAAACTTCTTGCCATAAATCCTTACATAAGGTAGACAAGAAGTACATGTAATCCTTTACTAGAGGCTACCTAACATAGATGTTTGCAAAGGAGTGAGACAACCACAAAATTTTAATGGTTAAAGATCATACACCTAGTCTGGGGTGCACAAAGCCACGCATTTTTATTCAAAGATGAAACATGTGAAATTTTTATTTGCATATGTACAAGCTCAAGAAAAAGAATGAAGCAATGTTCGGGATGAGGACTATGATGCATGCTTATTCTACCTCTCCCCCCCTACTTATTCACAGGAAAAGAAAGTACGACAGAGAATTACCTGATGAAGGAAATCTGTACACTGGGTTGCCTCCCAAGAAGCGCTAAGTTTACCGTCTTCAGCCAGACACAATTAAGCTCCATTTGGCTCAGCTAGCTTGGTAGATTCCATTTTCAATGAAGGTGGGCTTTCAAAGAAATGATTTAACCTCTGCCCATTAACAGTGAATGATTGCCCAGTTTTAGGGTAAAGAATGATGACAGCACCATTGTCATAAGTTTTGACAACAGTGTAAGGACCATCCCATTGGGACTTCAATTTTCCCGGAAACAGACGAAGTCTAGAATTAAACAACCAAACCTTATCATGCACTTGAAAAGTTTTTCTATGAATGTGTTTATCATGGAATGCTTTGGCCTTGGCTTTATAAATCTTGGAACTTTCATAGGCTTCGTTTCTGAGCTCTTCTAGTTCATTTAGATGCAGGGTCCTTTGTTGACCAGCTTTGGTTAAATCAAGAATTACCTGTTTGATAGCCCAATAGGCTCTATGCTCAAGTTCTACCGGCAGATGACAAGATTTTCCAAAGACAAGCCGGTAAGGGGACATTCCAATGGGAGTTTTGAAAGCAGTTCGCTAGGCCCATAATGCATCATCTAACCTTTCTAACCAGTCTTTCCTATCAGGCCTAACCGACTTCTGAAGAATGTTCTTAATCTCCATGTTTGAAACTTCTACCTGGCCATTGGTTTGTGGATGGTAAGTGTCGCTAGCTTATGGGTGATCCCATACTTCCTTAGGAGGGTCCTAAACTGAATGTTAATGAAATGAGGTCATCCATCCCTAATGATTGCTTTAGGGCACCCAAATCTAGAAAAGATGTTTTTCTGAACAAATTGGATAACACCTTATGATCATCGGTCTTTGTGGCAATGGCCTCTATCCATTTGGACACATAATCAACAGCGACTAGAATATACGTGTATCCAAAGGATGGTGGAAAAGGTCCCATAAAGTCTATCCCCCAAACATCGAAAATTTCCACAACCAGAATGGGATTAAGAGGCATCATATCCTTCTTAGAAATGTTTCCCATGGTTTGACATCTAGGACAAACCTTACAAAATTGGTGGGCATCCTTAAACAACGTAGGCCAATAGAAACCAGAGTCTAAGACCTTAGCAGCGGTCTTCTTTCCTGAAAAATGCCCTCCACAAGCAAGAGAATGGCAAAACTTGAGGACACTTTGATGCTCACTCTCAGGGACACATCTTCTTATCACTTGGTCTGGTCCTATGAAAAATAGCTCGGGTCCTCCCAAATAAAATACTTATCCCTAGCAAAGAATCTTTCCTTTCATTTTGGTCCAATCTCCAGGTACTCGTCCAATGACTTTGTAATTCACAATGTGTGCGTACCATGTAGATGAATATTGGAGACAGCTAAAATGTGCTCATCTGGGAAAACATCTCTAATGGGCATGGAGTCCGGGGCAATTATTCTGGACAAATGGTCAGCTACCACATTCTTGGACCCTTCTTATCATGAATTTCCAGATCAAACTCCTGTAACAAGAGGATCCATCTGATCAACCTAGGCTTAGCATCCTTTTGGCAAGCAAATGCCTCAAGGCAGCATGGTCAGTGAAAACAATGATTTTGGCTCCTAAAAGGTAGATCTGAACTTCTCTAAGGCAAAAACAACAACTAGGAGCTCTTTCTCAGTGGTTGTGTATCGAATCTGAGTGTCATTCGATGTTCTACTTGCATAATAAATCACTACAGATCCTTTATCAGTTTTCTGACACAAAATAGCACCTACTGTAAAATCTGAAGCATCACACATTATCTCAAATGGTAATGACAGTCTGGAGATTGTAGAATTGGAGCTCTGGTCAAAATGTCTTTTAAGTCCTCAAATGCTTTATAACAAGCTTCGTCAAAGATGAAAGGAGTGTCTTTCAACAAAGAAGTCAATGGCCTTGCAATTTTGGAAAAGTCTTGATGAACCTCCTATAGAATCCAGCATGACCAAGGAAGGATCGAATTTGTTTGACAGAGTTGGGAGGAGGCAATTCGGAAATGAGATTTACCTGGTTTTATCTACCTCTATCCCTCTCTCTGAGACAATATGCCCTAAGACAATCCCCTCCTTAACCATGAAGTGGCTCTTTTCCTAACTTAAGACATGATTGGCATTAATGCATCTTTTGAGCACTTCAGTCAAATGGTCGAGGCACGAATCAAAGTCATTTCCAAACACAGAGAAATCATCCATAAGGACTTCTAAGTAGTCCCCAACCATGTGAGAAAATAGATAGCATGCAACGTTGAAAAGTTGCAGGGGCATTGCACAGCCGAAGGCATGCGTCTAAAGGCAAAGGTTCCAAATGGACATGTGAAAGTCGTCTTTTCTTGGTCATCAGGGTGAATAGCCTTGGTTATACCCTGAATATCCATCAAGGAAAAAAAGAATTTTTGGCCTGCAAGTTTCTCTAAGATTTGGTCAATGAAAGGCAAGGGGAAATGGTCTTCTTGGTCATCGCATTCAATTTGTGATAGTCAATGCACACTCTCTATCTGTAGCCAGCCTAGTGGGAATGAGCTCACCCTTTTCAGTTTGAATTACAGTTAGTCCTGATTTTTAGGCACAACTTGAGTTGGACTAACCCATGGCTATCAGAGATGGGATAAATAAAGTCAGCATCAAGCCATTTGACAATCTCCTTCTTAACAACTTCTTCATTTGGGATTAGCCTTCTTTGCATTTCTATTGAGCTTTGGCATTCTCTTCTAAGTATATGCGATGTGTGCACACTAAAGGACTAATCCCTCTTAGATCATCAATTGTCCACCTATAGCTTTCTGATGACTCTTCAAATATCAATCAATTTCCTTTCCTGCCCTTCCTCAAGATCACTAGCGATTATGATGGGCCATGTCTCATTCTCTCCTAAAAAGATGTACTTTAAATTAGCAGGGAGTGGTTTTAGCTCAACCTTAGGAGGACACTCTAAATGAAATGATGGCTCATTCTTATGCAACATGGAACAAAATGTCCTTCCTCTCCCTCAAACCCTAGAGCACAGGGTTGGTCTACCATTTCTTCCACGCAAGATTCTTCCAAGGTATCTACCACTAGACAACTTTCTCCTTGGTCATGGTGCCTAGATACCCTAAAAATGTTGATACTAACCCGCCTATCTCCAAATGATATCCATCATCCCGGTAGCACAGTCAATATTGGCTCTAGCTATGGCCAAAAAAGACCAAGGATAATGGTGGACTAAGTCAAATCTTGAGGAGTGTTCATTTCCAAAATGATGAAATCAGCCGGGAAGTAACAATCGTTAATTCTCACAATAACATCTTCAACTAAGCCTTTAGGAGTGGTGACAGAACGATCGACTAGTTGAAGGACAATAGAAGTGGGTTTCAACTCTCCTAGCTTGAATTTCTCAAAAATGGCAGGAAGGAGATTGACACTGGCTCCCAAATCTAAAAGGCCGCTCTCAAAAGTGACTCCACCGATGGTGCAAGGAATTAGTGGAGTGCCTGGTCTTTGAGCTTTTTAGGGAGTTGGTTTAAGACAATGGTACTCACAATTTCTAGAAGAATTATTGTTTCAGTTTTGTTTCTCACTTCTCGTTTTGGAGTACACATTTCTTTTAGAAATTTGGCATAAGCAGGCACATGCTTGATGGCATCAAGCAGAGGAATGTTGATGTGAACTTGTTTAAATAGTTCCAAGACTTCTTCATTACCAGTGGATTTGTTTTGGATTTTGGCTTTAAAGCTTCAGGAAAAGGAACTCTTGGGATGTAACAGTTTGGGTCTTCACTCATCTTGGTTTTGTCTAGGGGTTCTTCAATTATTTTCTCTTTTCCCTTGGATTTTCTGTTTCAGCATTTTCTTCAATCTCTTCCTCAATTTCAATTTCATTTTCATTTTCTTATCCTCATTTGACATGTGTGGGTGAGGATTTGTTCTGATTTTTCCACTTCTAAGGTAGACACAGTTTTTGCATTTTCTACTTCAGGGCCCCTAGCTTGGGTAGGAGGATGATCCTATTGTATAGGTTGATTTTGATTTTGTAGTGCAGGAATGTTCTGAACAAAAGCTTGTTGTGTTTTTGTGGTGGAGGTGCATTTTGTCTAGCAGTGGGGTGGTCTGTACCCCTGAGCTTGATGGTATTGCTGGTTCTGATAAAATCCGGGAGGGTTGTTCCTTGGGTTTGCTATGGTTGACTTGGTAACTGACCCAATTCCCTCCTTTGACATACATCAGCAATTTGGGACTCTATACTTGCCAAATTTTGTTGAAAATTTTGATTTTGAGTTTGTTGTTCTTGCACAGTTTGGCATAGAGTCGCCATCATGTTTTTGAGTTGGTTCATTTTATCATCCCAATTAGGTGAGGAGGTGGTGGTTGATATGAAGGTTGTTGGAAATTTGTATGAGCAATTTGATTTGAGTTTTGATTTCCTTGGACGTGTGGAGGTTTAGAGTAAGAAGATTGGCCAAATCCCGAATTCTGATTGGGATACGCTTGACCGTACATGGATTGCTTAAAGGCAGGTTGAGAAACTTGTTCAGATTGATTTTTCCAAGAAAAGTTTGGATGGTTTCTCCAACCAGGGTTGTATGTGTTAGAGTATGGATCATAGGAGGGTTTGTAGAAGCCTTGAGCAGCTTGGACTTGTTCCTAAATGAAAGGAGGTAATTGGGCAGTAGTGGGACAAGCACTGGTGGGATGAGCTGGGCTAGCACACATAGCACAAGTTTCAGGTGGTTGAGAAAATTTGGGTGTGGCTTGCCCAGTCAGAGACAGTAATTGGTCAAATTTTTGTTCCAGCTTCTGCTCCAATCTCTAGTCAAGTCTAGCTAACATGTCTTCTACCCTAGAATCTGATTCTCCTCTCTCCCTTAGTTCATACAACCCTGTCTATTTATAGGTCCTAATGCTTTCTCATAAGAGTGGAGTGAGGCATGATTGATAGAATTCTCACTCATGTCTCAAACAAATTATATGCCTCATCCTCGCTCTTAGTCATAAATGCTCCTCCACATGAGGCATCAACCATCTGCCTATTTGATTCTGTCAATCCTTCATAAAAAGCTTGGACTATTTGCCACCTCGACAGACCATGATGGGGGCATTTTCTAAGCAACTCCTTCAATCTCTCCATGATTCATGCATTAATTCTCCCAGGTGTTGGGAGAATCTAGTTATACTTTCTCATTGTATTGGTGCGGCCAATGGGATAGAATTCTTCAAAAACTCTTGCTGCATTTCTGGCCAAGTTGTAATGGTTCTCCCTATGGTCCCTAACCAATGTTTGGCTTCTCTTTCAAGGAGAATGGGAATAAGGTCAATCTTAAGGCATTTTCAGTGAAGTTTTGGATCCTTATAGTGGAACAGATCTCTAGGAACTCATATATATGACTATAAGGATCTTCATTGGGATTGCCATAAAAGGATGGCAACATCTGAATGGTTCCAGGTTTGATCTCAAAATGATTTGCCGGAATTTCCGGCCTGATACAAGCAGCAGGTTGATAGTCAGAAGGAATGAAGTATTCCTTCATTTGTCTGGGTGCAGCCTCTTCTACATTTCTAACAACTTGGTTCTGGTTTTGGTTGGCCATCCTATGAAAAAATCTTTCAATCTCATCTATAGGTTGGGCCAAATCTAAGTTCTGGGAGCGTCTACCAAGCATGCACAGATGAAAAGCCTTCTATTTTTTATTTTTAAATTTTTTAGATTTTTATTAATTTTTGAAATTTTATGAACAAACACAAACAAGCAAGCACTTTTAAAACAAATTAACCTAAACACTAAGTGTTCCTTGGACTTATGTTATGTAATACCCCCATATAAGAATATGTTAAATGGACTAAATCAGCAGACTACCAACAACCCGGACTAGTCATTTTCAGAGCTCGAGATGGAAAAGAACTCTGAAGTTAAGCGTGCTCAGTTGGGAGTAGTCCCAGATGGGTGACCTTCCTGGGAAGTCTACCAACTGACACGATTGTTGGGCCAGTTTGCTGGTTGGGTCGTCACAAATGTATCAGAGCCTTACCAGCCGGAAGTGCAGGAACTAAGGCCACACAGGGCAAAGTGCTACGCTATGGGAGCCACCTTTGAAGCCATAATGGCGCAAAGTGCTACATAGTGGGAGCCACCTCTTGAACCTGTGGGGGACCTCTAGAATCCTGCTGCCTGGGGTTTGATTGTGTGCTATGTGTGAGCAGCGACGAGGACGTCTCTTATATAAGAGGGGTAGATTGTAATACCCCCATATAAGAATATGTTAAATGGACTAAATCAGCAGACTACCAACAACCCGGACTAGTCATTTTCAGAGCTCGAGATGGAAAAGAACTCTGAAGTTAAGCGTGCTCAGTTGGGAGTATCCCAAGATGGGTGACCTTCTGGGAAGTCTACAAACTGGCACGATTGTTGGGCCAGTTTGCTGGTTGGGTCGTCACATGTTATTTTTCTAAAATTCAGATTTATGCTTGCTTAAGTCGAATCCTAACTCTTCTTGTACCGGCCAGGTAAGAGGTGGAGTAGACGGAGGCCCCCCTTGCTTTTGCAAGGACCCAATTAGATAACCTCTGACTCACTTAAGCATAAGCTTCTTAACCTCTAATCCTAGACACCAGACTTAAAGAGAAGTTTTGAATTCAAGAAAGGATAAATCTAATTATGAACCCTAGGGCCAAGTCTACTAATTTTTATTAAAAGTTTAGGCAAATGCAAGAATGTGGAAATTTTTGTGATTTTGGGGCAAAGGAAAGGGTGATGAAATCCCTCACCTTATCTTTTTATTCTAATGGGTGAAGCCTTAAGCAGTCCCATTTAAAAACATGAAGTGCACATATCAGATTCAAACAATGGGTTGTCTAATGCTAAGTCTAATGCATGAAACGAGCGATGGAAGTCTTACCTTTCCCCCGCACTCTTCAATGCAAGAAAGGAATAGAATTCAAATGACAATTAAAATGATGAATGTCCTAAAACATGAGATTCTAATCTTAGGAAGATGAAATTTTTATTTACAAATTAAACGGCTAATATGAAAGAGCGATTTGGAAATTTTTTTAGATTTTAGATTTTTTAATTTTTATTTGGTTTTTGAATTAAATGAAATGAAACTAAGAAAATATAAGGTGCTACTATAAACTAGTTCTCAAACCACACAAACTACAAAAGAGTCCAATTATTACATGCCAACAAGAAAGAAATCTCTGTACATGCACAGAGAGTACATGAAAACCTCACTACAAGCTTCTCTGACACTCCTCTATCTAAAATTCTGAATTAAAAACAAATGGGAAAAGAAATCAGCAAGCTCCTCCAATGGGCTTCAAATGCCAAGCCCAATCTCCAACTTTCTCCTTATGTGCAATCTGAAATAAAAGCCCAACAACAAGTCAATAGAAGCCCAATGCAAATGAAATCAAATGAAAGCATATTAAATCAAACTCTAATGCCTCCCCAGCAACGCACGACATAGTTAACTGTGCATTTTCGTTGTCCAGAGTTCCTCGCACAAGTCAATATGCGCACTTCCTCTAAACTGTCTCACAAAATTAAAACAACAAAGATGAACTAGCATGGTGGTGAGAACAGGTCATATCCACGGAGAGGCTGAATAGAATTTGAATTAAACTACTTTGACTTGAAATCTCTATCGATAATACATTAAAAGTGAATAAGAAAACAAAACCAACCAAATCCCTCACACCAGTCGAAATCCCAAATGCTCAACAAGAAGAAAAGAAAGATTCAAACTCCCAAATGTCGAACTCTTCAGCACAGAATAAAGGAAATTTGGAACACAGAAGAAATAGACAAATTAATATTGGATTGACCTTCACAGCACAGAAGAAATGGTAAAATCCACACAGAAGAAATAGCAAAGTTAACTGGATCGAATTCTGCAACTCAGAAGAACTGAGAAAACCCTTCACAGAACACATAAGAAATTACAAGATCTAGACAAAAGAAATGAGAAATTAAACTTCACTGGATCGAACTCTCTCAATCCAACCATGCTCTAAAGCTTTACAGAATAGAAAGAACTAAAATATCTAATTCTAAAACTTCTCCATTCGAATCTCTGGAAGAACAGGAAAAGTAAAACTAAAAATTCTAAAAACTCTAACTCGAACCCTCCTGATCTGCTGAAAAGAGAAGTTACAGAAATATAACAAGAAGAAATAAAATCCTACACATTTCTACTCGTGAAGCCTCTACACTGTGGAAGAACAGAAAGGAAAAATTAAGAAAAACTAAACTCTCCAACCCATGAAGAACTCGTCTCCCTTCTCTGCAGAAACAACAAAAATTAAAGCTAAAAACCCAGACCAATTCTAAAACTAGCCAAGCCTCTGCTCTTGCAGGAAAGAAAAATACAGAAATAAAAGCTAGAAAAATCCTAAAATCCGAACTAAAATCCGAACCCCATGCTCTGCTGAAAGAAGAAAACACAGAAGAGTAGAAAAACTCAAAATTCTGAATCCTACAAAACCAAAAAAATATACAAAGCTACTCACAACCGCAGAATGGAAGAAAACATAGAAGCCAATGGAAAATAGATGCACAGAATCAATTCCTCATAGCAGCTAAAGAAAGGAAGAAATGAAATCAACAAAATGTTCAACCCTTCAAATGCTAAAGAAAATCTTCTAGTAGCTTACATCGAACTAAGAACAGCAGAAAAATTCAAAAGGAAATCATAGTTGCCCATCGAATCCCTCACAACAGCAAAAAGAAAGATAAAATAAAGAAGAACTGAAAGAACAATCCCAAATTGCTGAACTCCCCTATAGATGCTAAAGGCAAACTATAGAAGAAGAAAAATGGCAGAAGAAATTCCCAAAAATCTCACTGGCTAACCCGTCTCCCTCACTGCTCTGCTCAAAAGGAAAAATACAGGAAAGAAAACTAAAAAAATTCCTACTAAATTCTAACCAGCGAACCCCCATGGAGAAGGGGACCTCGGGTCCTTTTATAGATGCCCGGGCGCCTCCCGAATCACCAACGCAGCAGCACCAGGATTTCCACCTCAGTAGCTTCATCCGCAAACGCCCAGCACCATAGCTTCTGCGCATCAGTTCACGCCACAGCAGTCGCACGATCGCCACCTCAGCTTGCACAAGCTCCATCGCGGCCCACCTCCGCCAGGTCCACTCTACAGCCGCTTGGCCCTGGCGCGCCTAGAAGATCCACATCAGCTGCACAAGCCCCGGCTCCTTCTGCTCTGCACCAGCTCACCGCCCATCGCCAGGACCACCTGTTTCGCATAGCTCTGCACCAGCCATCTCTACCGCTGCGCACGAACCCAGCCCAGGATCGCCATGGCCTGGCCACCTCAGCACACCACACCACCTCAGCATCACCATCGCACAACAGCCCACACCATCTGGCCTCCAGATCCGGGCGTGCCTAGCCAGCACCATCGCCCTGGCCTCCAGATCCGGGCGCGCCTAAGCCGCACAGACCCTGTACAGCCAGCCCAGCCGCACCATCGCCTGAGCGCACCTGGGAGCTGGCCGCCTCCTGCTCCATCACACCATCAAACCTCCATGCCCAAGCCCCATCGACAGAGCTCTGCCCTGGCTCAGGCCATAGCCCCAGCGCCACCCAGTAGCCGCCTCCGCTTCCATTAGCCAGCAGCTTCTCACACCTGTCCGGCCTGCACATCTGCCCCAAATCTACTTCCAGGAGCTTCCAGGAGCTTCTGCTGCTGACCTGGTGGAAAGAAGACAAAACAAGAAAAAGGGTTAAGTGGGATATTAAAACAATTAATAGGATTTATGGGGTAAATGGTATTTAGGTTGGATGAGAGGAGGTATTAAAAGTATTATTATTATTTATTTAATGGGATGAGGTGGGGTATGTGGCATGATTGTAGTGGTGAGGTATTTAAGTATTTACAAATTTTTTTGTTCTTTATAATCTAGTATCTATTTACAAAACATTTTTTACGACAAGAAATATTTATTTATAATATTTATTTACAAATGACTTTTATTTCTAAAATAAATCAAATTAATCAACTTGAAAAAGAAAGAGTGGCTTATTTGAATGAAATCTAACATGTATTCTAACACCAAAATCAACTAACATGTTCAGAATCCTAAACATGGATAGAATGAAAATTAAAGTTAAACTGCACGTTATTTATGGACAACTGATGTCTAAAATTACTATATGTATGAAATTTAACAGGAAAAATTAAGATGCTGTCAATGGCCAGCTCAAATCCTGACCCTAGGATGTGAAACGCTCAGATCTACACATTAAAACCCCCTAGAAACGGCCGATCTCTTTTTCCCCGAACGAAAATATCAAAAACAGGCAAGTCAGCTTAACGTCAACATAGGTTGTCATCAGGAACAATGTAAACGTCCATCGATAGTGTCGTTTACAAGCTTGCCCAAAATTCAAGAAATTCATAAAATAATAAACGACACAAGAGTATGTCGTTAATAGGAATTAAACGGCAGGCGATCTTGTCGCTAATAGGACTTAACGCCAAGAGATGTTGACACCAAGTTCCACACAAATCAGCATTCAAATTCATGCATAAATAAACATACAATTTGCAAATAACTTAAGAATTTTTCTGGGGCACTACATCCTCTCCCCCTTAAAATAATCTTCGTCCTCAAAGATTGTGTTAGAGTTTAGAAATGAATTGCAGGTGGACGTGGCTGGAGAGATTGCCTCTCTTCGAGCCCTGCTTCACTCTGCATTGTAGGACTGAGAGGTAGCCCAGCGGAGGCGAAGTAGCTGGTAAGTACTTACTCAGACTTCAGCACTTTACCAATTTCCTTAGCTGATTTAGAATTTGACGAGTGTTGCATGTGTAGCAGAGGGAGTTAGACCGGGTGAGGAGAGTAGCGGAGGCTGGTACTTCCTCCTCCAGAGCGGCGGAGGGCTGCCAGTCGGATCTGGAGGATCGAGTGGAAGCCGCGGTGAGGAGGGCTGAGGAGGCATGGGCGGAGTTGGCCGAGCAGGTAAGATAGTGATTTTAATTGAAAATTATTTAAATTTGGCACTGACTTGGCTTTTCCTTCAGGAGACGGTGCTGAGGACTGCCACAGACCGAGCGACCCAGCTGCAGGGGCAGGTCGATACCGTGACGCGAGAGAGGGATCAGTTGCACATCTGGGCGGAGGTAGCTGAGTCACGGGTGGCAGAGGCGACGAGGGAGCTGGCGACGTTGTGAGTGCAGGGGTCGTCGCTAGACCAGGAGGAGCTGGCCCGGCTGCGCGCTGATCTGCACGCACAGCAGACATTAGCGCGAGGACTTTAGGAGGTGATGACGGCCATAGGCCGGTCACGGAGCCGGAGCAGGAGCAGCGCGAGTGGGGCAAGTGGTGTGAGCGGCGCCTCAGTCCGCCAGTACGTAGTAGGGTCCTCCAGCCGCCGGAGGAACGAGGATGAGGAGAGGCACCTTAGTGGTGAGACGAGCGCCAGGAGTGGTCAGGGTGGTGGTGAGATGCCACCACCTCCTGATAGACATGAGGGATCTGGGGAGAGTGGTGGTGGGCAGTGAGGATTTTGTGAGCCACCTCCCCCTTATCTTTGTACATACTGCTTATCTCTTAGTGGATCTCTTACTTTATGTCAATATTATATAAAAAATGAATGAATGAATTGCAATTGACACGTGTGAGATGAGATCCGAATAAAAGAGAGAGGACAAGAGTACCCTGAGTACATTATTGCGCGCGTTCCAAAATTTTCGTGTCCTGCACACTTAGGAAAATAGGTTAGATCTGCTCTTTGGCTCAGCCCCTTGCATTAAGTAAAAATGACTTCAACTTCATAATTGTCAAGGGGCTAAGCCTTATTTAAATAGGTGGAAAGTAAATCAAAATATGCATGCCAAAAAAGTGATATGTACACACATTTTTTTTGGATTTTCAGAATTTTCTATTTTGTTTTTGGATTTTGAGATTTTCTATTTTTTTATTTTGAAATTTTCTGATTTTTGGGTTTTGAGAATTTTCTATTTTTTTTGGATTTTTGGGGCTTTCTGATTTTTTTAGATTTTTTGGGGTTTTCTTATTTTTTTTAGATTTTTGGGGTTTTCTATTTTTTTTGAATTTTTGGGGTTTTCTAATAACGACATCCTCTGTATTTGAGTGATTGGCTATGGACCTTATTCCTATCTTATGTTTGTCAAATATCCCCTAAGCACAGTGTGCATTTGCTTTTGGCTCCCCAAATGCCACTTGCCCCTAGTCACTAATGTTCTAACGTAGACCAGGTGCGGGGTTCTCCAGTCATTAGCGGGGATAGGAAGACCTAAAGGGGACAAGACTAGGACTTGGTGGTTGGGAGACTGGCTTGTATGACTTGCAAGGGTGTACCTCACACGGAATCCATCTGTTGTCCAGAGACTTTGTGGTCATTATTTTGTCCGGGGCATGCATATGACCGGGCTCAAGGGCGTCCCGCGGGGAACTGTACTGCCACTCTTTGACATGCCCCTATTTTCAATTTTCCGCTTACTTCTTATTCTTATCATTTTATTTTTATTTTCTTTTCTTTCTTTCTTTTGAACAGACCGTCTCTCTTTGAGACTTCATACATATGAACTACACCTTCCTAGTCCCACAAGTCAGTGTCATTTTGCCCCTAGACCTTGTCCGAGCAAGAAGAGAATTGACCTTCGCACCCCATACTAGGGCTAGGCAGGAACACCACTAACTAGGAAAATTGGCCCTGGGTTGCCGTATGGTGTGTGTGACTGAGCATAAGGGTCATTTGACAACAAATGAAAGGGAGTGAGACACATAGCTACTAACATTCTTTTGCAAAATGATGTCGTTATTGAAAACCTTTTATTAAGGATAGAGTCTTTTAAGATACAACCCATTGCACGGGTGAGAGAGCTCCTCACCATCGGCATTGATAAGCCTATATGCGTTCCCAGGGTACACTTCCTTAACAACATACGGTCCTTCCCAGTTTGCTTGCAACCTTGACCTAGGACCTCCAGGTTTTGTGAAAATTCGCTTCAAAACCATCTCTCCTTCTTGGAATTTGCGTTCAATCACTTTCTTTTGAAATGATCTTAGAGGCTATTTTGATATGAAAGCACATGATCGGCTGTGGCTAGACGTAGTTCGTCTAGGAGTTCCAACTGTGTAAGTAACGCCTCTCAACATTCATCGGGATTAAGTTCTTTGTCCAGCTGAACTCTTAGCGAAGGAATGAGGATCTCATGTGGGCATACGGCCTCCATCCCGTATGTAAGTGAAAAGGGAGTTTGCCCAATGGGCATGCGGACGGAGGTACGATAGGCCCACAGAGCCTCAATCAATTTTTCAGGCCAATCAGCGAACTTATAAGACTCACAAGTTTTCTTTAAATTTTTCAAAAGCGTTTTGTTTGTGGCTTCAGCTTGGCCGTTGCCCTGCGAATAATACGGAGACGAATGATGCAAGAAAATTTTGAATTTCTTACATAGGTCCTGAAGCTCTTGTGATATAATTGGGGCCCATTGTCGGTGACGAAGCTGTAGATCGAATAGGTGGATGGATCAGATCTAGAAGGGTGGGTTGAATAGATCTTACACCATTAATGCGAAAGCTTAAGCAATTCAAAATTACTTCGAATCAGAGATCAATTCAACAACAGTTTACTGATCTGAAGTGTGGGTGTGTGTAGATTATGTGAGAAGCAATTAAACACTTAGTATGAAGCGAAATCCTATGCAAGCATCACAAGGGATTTTTAGGTGGTTTGAAAATCACACCAGTGATTCCTACATCCACCCCTCACACAGTGAGGCTCCACTACTCAAAAGAGTACAACTCACACTGGAGCACGACGACTCCAAACAACCTTGACCACGACGGCTCAACACACACCTTGAGTTCAACGACTCACAAATTGAGCACGGCGGCTCAAACAACAACTGGAGCACGATGACTCCAAATTGAGCACGACAGCTCAAACCACACAGTGAGTGCGACCACTCACAAACCAGAGCTCGACGGCTCACAATACAAAATCTAGATCAAACACAAAAGAGATCAGATCCTCTAGCAATGATCTGATTCATAGACTCATTATACTCAGAAATATGTACAGAACTTCATGTATAGATCTCACAGAAGAAATAAGATGAACACTCCAAGAATTAGGTGAAAGAAGTATGAATTGGATGTTCTTCGGTGAAGAGGTCTTGCAAACGCTTGAATTGAGGAGCCTTGATGGAATGCAGTGGAGATTCTCCTCAATTGGCGATGCTCTGCTTTTATGGCATCTGAAATGCCAGAAATCCTTCTTCTACTGCTCCTCTTCAGTTGGATCTGCTCCCTTTCCTAGCACAGCAAACTTCTCTCCGGGGACTCCCCTTGATTCCCACGTCCTTCCTCTTGAAAGGATGGCCTGCAGCTTCTGGAGATGGAGCCAGATCTGGAAAACCCCTTTTTGCCGCCAAAAGCTTCTTCTGGAAGTGTATGGGCTCTCTTGCCTTTGGGGTACAAGGATCATGGGTGCTTATAGCCCCATATGCCCATAAGGTGCCTTGGGGTACATGGGCACGGAAATCTAGGTCAAATCCCTTGATTCCCAAGCAGCCACGTGTCTAGAAAAATTCAGTTTTTGAGTTTCAGTCGAAGTGTGTCGACACCATAGGGCACTATGTCGACACCACAGGCATTGTCTTCAAACTGGGCTTCTGGGACAGTGATCTAGTGTCGACACACAGGGCACTGTGTCGACACCACAGGCAGACTGTGTCGACACATAGGTAGACTGTGTCGACACCACTGGCTACTGCTTTAGACATGCTTCTGGGACAGTCATCTAGTGTCAACACCACAGGCACTGTGTCGACACACAGGTGGACTGTGTCAACACCACAGGACATTGTGTCGACACCACAGGTGGACTGTGTCAACACCACTGTAACAATTTGTGTAAACCTGAAAATATAAAGTGTAAACCATTAATACAAGATATTAACATTAAAATGTGAGATATTAAATGTCAAAAATATGTTGTTTAAGCATTGTTGTGATATGTATAAAATGTATAACATGTTCAATTAGTCATCATTTTAATATGTACAAAATGTCATCATCAAAATCAAATTATGAGTGATGTCAATTAGTCATGATTAAAGTCATCATTAAAAGGTTTCAAATACACACTCAACCCAACATTCTCCCCTTTTTGATGATGACAAAAATATGTACAATCTCCCAATAGCCTGACTCCCTTGACTACAATAACTCCCCTTGACCATATTCACCCTTTGAACTTTCTCCCATAAGAAACTTTCTCCCCTCAAAGAACTTTCTCTCCCTTTTTGACAGCATCAAAAAGATAGATAAGAGAGAGAAACAAAGACTATAGGAGATCAAGAAATGAAATGTAAGAAATGAATGGTCAGAAATGATTAAAATAAATGAGGCAAACTGATATTGACATATGAGAGAAGTTATTGTGTTTTTGGTTATTATGCAACAAAGTTTAATCCCAAAGACACACTCAACACAAGGTATTACAAGATATAATGATTTGAATGTAGTTAAAATAATGATGCAAATGTGAAGTAAAGTGACCTATATGAGTTAGCAGAAGTATTTAACAAGGATGTTAGGAGCTTTAATTTTAACACAATGTAGAATAATAGGTCTAAACTCAGTATACATGAACTTTATTATGGTCTTAAGCTTTTCAATCCTGTCACTTTGATTTTCTTTCATTTTTAACTGGGAAAGAATACAAGAATAAATTAGTTAAATCTCACTTTTCAGTGCAAGAGATCACATTGATCAGATGCAAGACCTCCTGATTACTCAGTGGTTTAACTTTCATTATCTTATACAGAGTTGAAATTTTTTATTTCCACTTTTTGACGCGAAACAAATCACTTTTTAGGTGAAATGGCCCGGATACTCAGTGGTTCAAGAATTTGCATTGCTCTGTTTGTATCTTTCCAGATTGTTTATCATTTTCATTTGATGTTTTGCAGGAATATGTTTGCTTTGAGCAGAAAAGTCATGACTACAAATTTAGAAAAATTATTCTTAACATGTGGTAAAAATGAAGCTTAAACATGCACATGTTAAATAATAAAGCCACTCATATGCCTACAAGTGTTTTGCAAGTCATTTTAAAGACATTCAGTATTAAGATTGCTTAACCTTGAAATGATAATGAATCTTTGAAATTAAACTAAATGCACAATGAGTTTAGTTTCAATGTCTTAACTCTCTCATAAGAAAATAGCAAATGACTCAAAAATTCTGATGAGTTTGGGGTTCAGATAGACAAGTAAGGTCAAGGAATGTGACAATGACTCCTCATCCTGTATCTCCCCCTCACAAGGCGAACATGAAGATTATTGAAGAAATAGGAATGGAATGAAGTGAAAATAGAATGAACAAGAATGTTTTATTGAAGACAAGACTCCCCCTCAACGATTGCATACAAGACTCTTGATACTTGGCGGAGATAATACTCACACATAGTGAAAGTGTCCAGACAAGCCTGACTTGTCTTTCTTCAAATCACCATTTGATATACCAAGAATACCAATGCAATGTGAGAGTGAGGAATTGATTTGTAAGAACAAGAAGACTTTTATTTGCAAAAAGAGATAGAAGATATCAAGAATGTGGAAATTTGCACAAACCAAGCTCTCTTCTTAAAGATCAGAATTTATTTTCTAGAAGAGGCTTAGTGAAAATATCTACAATTTGTTTTTCAGTTTCAATGAAGTGCAGTTCAAAAGATTTCTTAGCGACCTCATCCCTAAGAAAATGGTGCCTTATTTCAATATGCTTTATTCGTGAATGCTGAATTAGGTTTTTAGACAAATTAATAGCACTAGTGTTATCACACAAAATAGGAATACAACCCAATTTGTGATTATAGTCTAGAGCTGATGTTTCACCAAAGAACTTGAGTGCCACAACAACCAGCCGCAACATATTCAGCCTCTGCAGTGGATAGAGCTACTGAATGTTGCTTTTTAGACGCCCATGAAATTAGGCATCCACCTAGATATAAACACCAGCCAATAGTACTTTTCTATCAAGCTTACAACCAACATAATCAGCATCACAGTAAGCAATTAAATCTAACTTGCAACCAGCAGGATACCAAATTCCAAGTTCACATGTTCCAACAAGATATTTAAAAATCCTTTTGACAGCTAACATGTGACTTTCTTTAGGATTGGCTTGAAACCTAGAACACATGCACAAACTATACTGAATATCTGGTCTAGAGGTGGTGAGGTAAAGTAGAGAACCAATCATACCTCTGTAGGTCTTTGGATCTACTGACATACCAAATGAATCTTCCTCTAGTCTTACATTTATTGCCATTGGTGTGCTTGAATGCTTGAGGTGCTGAAAGTCAAATCTTTTCAGAAGTTCTTTCACATACTTTGTTTGACTTATAAAATCCTTCACTAGTTTGATGTACCTGCAATCCCAAAAAGAATGTAAGTCTCCCATCAAACTCATTTCAAATTCAGTTTTCATGTGATCAACAAATTCAGTACACAATTCTTTATTCGTAGATCCAAAAATTATGTCATCAACATATATTTGGACAACAATGATTTGATTATTGACAATTTTTGTAAACAAGGTTTGGTCTACATTACTCTTGTGTAACCTTTATTCAACAAAAATGAGCTCAAATGGTCATACCAAGCTCTTGGAGCTTGCTTAAGACCATAAGGAGCCTTATTGAGTTTGAAAACATGATCAGGATATTTTTTATTTTCAAATCCGGGAGGTTGTTCTACAAAAACATTTTCTTTGATGTATCCATTCAAGAAAGCACTTTTCACATCCATTTGATAAACTTTAAATTTCAGGGATGATGCAAAAGCAAGAAATATTCTCACAGCTTCTAGTCAAGCTACAGGGGCATATGATTCTTCAAAATCAACTCCAAACTCCTGATTGTACCCCTTGGCAACTATTCTAGCTTTATTCCTAACAACCTGTCCATTTTCAGTCAATTTATTTCTGAACACCCATCTAGTACAAATAACAGATTGTCACTAGGTCTAGGTACTAATTCCCACACTTGATTTCTGTCAAATTGATGAAGTTCATCATGAATTGCATTGATCCAATCCTCACTAGTTAGGGCTTCATCAATTGACTTGGGTTCAATTTGAGAAATTAGTGCTAGTGGGTCTGCATTTATTACATTCAGACAAGATGATCTAGTTCTAACTCTATCATGCACATTACCAACTACATTCTCAATTGGATGATCTCTTAAAATTTGTTTTCATGAATTACCTCTTGGGATGCATTCAGTTCTGGAACAATATTACCTGAACAACTTATGGTAGGTCATGATTGTCTAGATTTTCAAGTGGATCTTCATCCTCTTCAACAGTTGGTGAAGATTTGACAACGAAGTCATCCTCTTCATTATTTTGAGGAACCCTGCAAAATGTAGAGTCATCAGTTTGATATGAGTTCTCATCAAAAACTACAAGTGGAGATTCTTCCATAGTTTTATTCTTGAGAATGTAAACTCTATAAGCTCTATAAATTTCTGAATAGCCAAGAAAAATGGCTTCATGACTTTTGATCAAATTTATCAAGATTTGCTTTATTGTTGTTATGTACAAAACACTTGCAACCAAAGATTTTAAAATAAGACAGAGTTGGCTTTTTGTTTTTCAAAAGTTCATAGGGGGTTTTTCTAATTTTTGGTCTGACCAATGCTCTGTTCAAGATATGATTTGCTGTGTTCACAACTTCAGCACAGAAGGATTTGGGCAATTTACTTTCCAAGAGTATAGATCTAGCCATTTCCACCAGAGTTCTATTCTTCCTTTCCACAACTCCATTTTGTTCTGGAGTTCTTGCGGAGAGAATCTATGAAAAATGTTCAGTTCAACACATAAATCAGAAAAAGTTTGTTCTCAAATTCTCCCCCATGATCAGTCAAAATGGATTTGATTTTATGTGAAAAACCCATTAAGGCAGTGGTGCAGAAATTCCTGAATTCTAAACAAGCATTACTTTTGTGAGATAGAAAGATGACCCAAGTGTATCTAGTAAAATCATCAATGATGACAAATCCATATCTTTTACCACTAAGACTAAGAATTCTTGTTGGCCCAAAAAGGTCCATATGAAGTAATTCTAGTGGCTTAGAAGTGAGTACATCATTGAAAATTTAAAAGATTTTCTGGTTTATTTTCCTTGAGCACATATCCCACAAAGTGATTCTCTACATTGGGAAGAGATTCAGGAAGTCCTTTAACCAGATTTAGCCTTAAGAGTTTATTTATTGTGTTGAAACTTGTATGACCAAGTCTTTTGTGCCATGTCCATGCAATTTCATTTTTATTTGCCACCAAACAAATGTTTTCAGCAAAGTTTTTATCAAGATTGATCATGTAGACATTGTTTTCTCTTTTGCCAAAGAATTTTATTTTTTCAATTGAAGAATCAATTATTTTGCAAAAATCAGATTCAAAAACAACCTTGTGACCTTTGTCACACAATTGACTAATGTCAAAAGATTATAATCCAAACCATCAACTAACAAAACATTTTCAGTTGTGTTTGAGGAGGATTTACCAACCTTTCTAGATCCAATGATTTTCCCTTTATTTTTACCTCTAAAAGTAACAGATCCTCCTTCCTTTTCAATCAGAAATGAAAACTTTGTTCTGTCTTCAATCATGTGTCGTGAACACCCACTGTCAAGGAACCATACATTGGAGTTGGGTGCACACTTTCCTGCATAAATTAGATCAGAGAAGAAAAGATTTTGGTACCCAAACATTGTTGGGACCATCAGTTTGTTTGAGTAAAACAATAAGTCTTTTCTGATCCAATTTGAGTTGTTTTTGGCTTTTGTTTTGTTTCAGAAATGATTTCCCTTTTTGGCATTTTAACATTCTGATTTGGAATGAAAACACCAGTGTTTTTCCTTTCATATATGGAAATTATGCATTTTGGCATGATTGTTCATGTATGGAAATCCAAACCAAGAATTCTGTTGATATCTTGGAACTTTTGGATAAAAAGATTATGAATGGTACCAATAAGGATTATGATACCATTGATTCCAAGAATTGATCCAATTAGATTGACATGATGTCCCGGATCTCCAATAACCATCATGAAAGTTTGTTTTTGTGTTTTAACAATTTTTCAGATTTTTTTTTGAATTTCTTCAACTAGTTGTTGTTTTTCAGAATTGGACAGGTCGACCTGTGTTGGACTGGTGTCGACTCAGCAGCCACATTTTCAACTTGTGTTGATTGGTGTCGACCTATCAGCAATGTGTGTCGACCTGTTTTGTTTCTTTTGGTTAGAAACATTCTTTTTGTTCTGATTCTTGGTATTTCAGATGTGTTCTTTGACACTTGTTTATTTTTGTTTTCTGGACTAGTGCTTTTGACAATTTTATCAAAGAATTTTTGAAGGTTTTCTTTCTTTTCACCAGATTTATTCTTCAAAGATTTTTCTGTGGTGAATCCTAGTCCATGTTTTATAGCATTCATTTTTAGTCCTAACAATGCATCAAGGTTTTCCTTTCCATTTGTGAAATTTTTTATCACTTTTCCTTTTCTCCAACAATTCTTGAGTTTCTGAACTTCATCAATGACTTGTTGCTTTTCTTTTTGTTGCAATTCTATTCTTTTGAAAGTTTTTCAAAATCATTGTTGGCCTTTTGAGATGCATTTTAAATTCATCAATGCCATTCAAAAGATCTTCCTTTCCTTCATTGAGTTCAGTTATTTCATTTTCAAGTTCAGATATTCTTCTATTTAAGGAAGTATCATGCATGACATTTTAATTTTCTTTTTCAGATATTTATTTTCTTTTCTTATTTCAGAATATTTTTCAATCAACTCAGCATATGCATCTTGTCAATCTTCAATGAAATATTGTTTAAAAGAAGAGCCTACCTTTCCATCACTGTTGTTGGCCATAAAGCATAACTCCTCATTTGCTGAACTTGAGGAGTTCTCTCTTCATCCTCACTTTGGTCTTCATCTGACCAAGTTGCTATCATGGCTTTTGGCTTCTTCATTTTGTTGTTTTCTTTTATTTATCCTTTTTGATCTCAGAACACTCACCCTTCATGTGTCCTATCTTGTTGCACCTGTAGCAAACAATATCTTCATCAGTTTTTGATTTCTGCTAGCATTAAAATTTGAAGAAGAAGCATTCCTTTTACTAGAAGAATATTTTTTCTTTCCATTGAATTTTCCTCTTCTTGATTTTAAAAATTTCCTGAATTTCCTAGTCATGAGGGAAAGTTCATCCTCATTGGACTCAGACTCATCAGAACTTAATTTTCTTGATTTTTCTCTTTGTTGCTTGATGAAGCCTTAAGTGCTATAGGTTTAGCCTTAAGCATATGTTCTTCACTTCTTTTTAGATTTATTTCATAAGTCATTAAAGATCCTATGAGTTCATCCAAAGAGATTTTGGATAAATCCTTAGAATCTTCAATCACTGTAGCCTTTGTGCCAAATGGATGATAGAGAATGTAAAATTTTTCTTACCAGATCAGCATCAGTGTATTCCTTACCTAGTGCCTTCATCCATTGACAATTATCATAAACCTAGCAAACATTTCAGAAATTGATTCATCAGATTTCATCATAAACAATTCATATTCAGAAACAAGTATGTTTGCTTTGGTTTCCCTAACTTGAGATGTTCCTTCATACATTAATTCAAGTTTATCCCATTTCTTTAGCAGATTTACACATGGATATTCTTGAATATTATTTTGGGTGGACAGCACACTGAAATATATTCATGGCACTGTAATTAAGAGTAGCTTTCCTAATCTACTCTCTAGTCCAATTCTCCTCATCTCCTGATTTTCATAAGGACCCACTTCAACTATCCTCCAGATTTCATAGTTTTGAGCCCTAAGAAAAACTTGCATGCGATTTTTCCAATAAGAGTAATCAGACCCATTAAAGAATGGTGGTCTATTAATGGAATGGCCCTCAGCTACAAATCCTCGAGAATCCATCAATCACAATGAGAGTCATGAAAGAGCAAGCAAACAATTCAAGCAATTAACACAAACATCAAATAGAAGCAATCAAATCAGATCAGAACATATATTAACCCTCTCTGATACCAATTGTAGGATCGAATAGGTGGATGGATCAGATCTCGAAGGGGCGGTTGAATAGATCTTACACCAATTAATGCAGAAGCTTAAGCAATTCAAAATTACTTCGAATTAGAGATCAATTCAGACAAACAGTTTACTGATCTAAAGTGTGGGTGTGTGTGTAGATTATGTGTGAAGCAATTAAACACTTAGTGTGAAAGCGAAATCATATGCAAGCATCTAGCGCAGACAAGCATATCAAACCATTGCATAAAGGATTTTTAGGTGGTTCAGAAATCACACCAGTGATTCCTACATCCACCGCTCGCACAGTGAGGCTCCACTACTCAAAAGAGTACAACTCACACTGCAGCACGACGACTCCAAACAACCTTGAGCATGACGGCTCAACACACAACCTTGAGTTCAACGACTTACAAACTGAGCACGACGGCTCCAACAACAACCGGAGCACGACGACTCCAAATTGGGAACGACGGCTCAAACCACACAGTGAGTGCGACGACTCACAAACCAGACCTCGATGGCTCACAATACAAAAGCTAGATCAAACACAAAAGAGATCAGATCCTCTAGCAATGATCTGATTCACAGACTCAATAAACTCAGAAATCTGTATAGAACTTCATGTACAGATCTCACAAGAAGAAATAAGATGAACACTCCAAGAATTAGGTGAAAGAAGTATGAATTGGATGTTCTTCGGTGAAGCGGTCTTGCAGACGCTTGAATTAAGGAGCCTTGATGGAATGCGGTGGAGATTCTCCTCAATCGGCGATGCTCTACTTTTATGGCATCTAAAATGCCAAAATCCTTCTTCTACTGCTCCTCTTCAGTTGATCTACTCCCTTTCCTAGCACAACAAACTTCTCTCCAGAGATTCCCTGACCTTCCTCTTGAAAGGATGGCCTGCAGCTTCTAGAGATGGAGCCAGATCTGGAAAAACCCCTTTTGCCGCCAAAAAGCTTCTTCTGGAAGTGTATGGGCTCTCATGCCTTTAGGGTACAAGGATCATGGTATTTATAGCCCCATATGTCCATAAGGTGCCTTGGGGTGCATGGGCACGGAAATCTAGGTCAAATCCTGTCACGCCCTAACGCGAATATCGGAGCGCGAAGGCAGTTGCAAGAAAAGGTATAGAGCAAATACTAGACATCAAACCATTGCACATTGAATAATACTAAAGCACATCCTTCTCATTAATAACTTTTCAAATGCCTAGTTACAACCACTAATATCAGAGCCATTCTATAGGGCCCAATTACATTGCAATAAAAGGAAATAATAACTATGACTCTATGATAACGAAAGACTCGACGGTACTCAGGCTTCACTCTTGGTCATTCCCTTCCTCATGAGTGTATGTGTCATCCTCGGTCTCACCTGAGAACACAACATCAAATAACGTAGGGTGAGCGATAACGCCCAGTAGGACTTAAATCTCAGGCTCAAGCAGGCTTTAAGTAATTAATGATTTACAAGGCAGAGTAACTAAAGCTAGAACAAGAGAGTCAAGAGCGCGAGAGATAGCATGATGGCATGAAATCAAATAGCAATGCTTTCCAAATATAGACCTTCCAAAATATCACGACAGGTGTAACAAGCACGAGATAGCAGGATGGCCATATCAAGACAAGTAAAAGTAAAGCATGTCAAGTCAAGCACGTAGTTGTCATCGACAACGCAAGATATATCACATGATGATTGTCATTAGATAGTCAAGATAACTAGCACTCAAGTGTAATGCCAAACACTCTGATCATTAACTCCCATGGGCACAAGTACTTTCGGCGCTCATCCCAGGACCAGATCGGCCCTTATATTGCCAGGCATTCATGTACATATATATATCTTTAGACAATCAGTTAATGGCCAATATAGAGTACCAAGAAATAGATGACGATACTAGATGAATAGACAAGATAGCAGAGACGTGAACGTGAAAGATGAGAGTGTAGAGTATAGACGAGAACCAATGGTCATGGCGCATGAAAACATCGAGTAACAGGCGACAGAACAGTTGCTCAACACGCGCGTATGGTGTCGGCAGTCAGGTGGAATTCACTACCTTCCCGCTGGCCATGTTACACACCAGTCCAGAGGTCCGGCGTGACAAAAGACGAGATGTAGCTTCTAATGGCCGTTTAGATCTTATTGATCCCTAAAGGTATCATAGGTATTAGGGTACAACCGGCTCGTCGACCATGTGGGAATCAATGATCAGAGGAGACTTACGGAGGCCTTGTGCAAGAGTTCACTAGTCCGGTCAGAAGGAATATCCGACGGAGAGTTCACCACAAGCCAAGAAAAAGTGTATGTAAAACAGGTGCTCGACATTCTAGAGGAATTCTAGAACAGTGGAGCATCGATATCGGTATATAAACAACGCGAGAAACAAATACAAGTCCTTTAAAAATAGGGCAATTAATGTACTTTATTCAATAAATTACCAGATACATTATGAGATATTTTCTGCAAGATTTCGGTCATAAATGGATGGTTCATGTGTGTGCAAGTGCAAGAGAAATCATAGATAGAAATAAGTCGTGAAGATGTATTAAAAAATATTCAATATTGCTCCATTTTTAGGCGAGGTTTTTACTGGGGGTATAACTGTAAAAGGCGTAAAGATATTTAGAAAGTGACAGAAATATTTTTATGGTTTTCCACCAAACTTTCTGTGAAGGCGACATAGGTCAATGAGGATTGCGACAGGGGGTAGGCAGATCGCGACAGGGTCCTGTACGGGTTGCGACAGGGCTGTCTGTTCAGGCGGCCAGAATGCGACGTAGGTACTGTCGCATTCAGAAAGTGACAAGGAAGGCGTCGCGACGGCTTGAGAACGCGACAGGTGGTCGGTCGCAATCAGACCCAGAAGGCGACATATCGGCCTGTCGCAATCTGGTGGTCTACGCCTGGCTCTGACAGGAATCAGACCAGGCTTTGGATTGCGGGCCAACTTGAATCAAATTGATACAGGGTTGTTCATAAATTCATAACTATTTGTATACACGATGAAAAATCATGAAACTAGTTGCAAATTAACCTAGACATGTAAGGGTACTTTCAATAAATAGAGATTCGAGAGAGAGCATGGTTTGAATATGGTTTGAGAACAGACAAGAACGAGTAACATAGAACATGACACAGAGAGCAATACTGATTTAATTCGAGCAACATACTCAATGAAATTTAGGATTTTTAGGGGCAAATGATCCCTAACCACATGAAGTATCTACAGTAAAAATTTCGTAGCATGGGATCAAGTATGCAAGG
The DNA here is from genome assembly GCA_014218235.1 of Colocasia esculenta. Lineage (NCBI taxonomy): Eukaryota > Viridiplantae > Streptophyta > Magnoliopsida > Alismatales > Araceae > Colocasia > Colocasia esculenta. Next base: position 17,008,887 of record CM024756.1, read on the forward strand.
AGATATGGATTTAACATGATGTCTCGGGGTTATCATGTTTGCAGAACTTCAAATATCAAGAACAAAAGATAGGATTGATGGAAAATATGAAACTTTGGGGTTCGTTCAAGAGGGTAAGAAGAACCTACAGAAAAAGTTTCATGGTTTATGCTTGTGAGAATGCCTACCTTTGACTCGATTTGTCTTCTAGGGCTAGAACTTGAAGAACAAGGAAGAAGCTTCAAGCTCTTCTTCTCTCCACGAAATCCTCTCCTCCTTAACCTCCTCTCCACGTCCAGCAACTCTTGGCAACGAGCTAGGGTTGCCCAAGAGAGTTTAAGAGGTGTATTTATGCAAGTATGTATATTTATCTATTTCTATCTACTACTCTAATTCCTCTTAAATTCTGAGCACTAACCTTCTACATCCTTCCCTTAGCTTTGCACTATATTTAGGACCTGGATGAGATCGTATTAGTTAAACTCCTATTATATCATTATTATGCTATATAGTATTATATATTAATATATTATCTATTCTATTTAATATTTATTTATATTCTTGTATATTATAGTTTTATGGTATTTTCCTATTACCTTTTATAAATTCATATTTGACCCAATAGATTCTAGAAGATCCATTAAGCAAAGCCATTACTCTTTTCCATTTAATGGGTTTATTTAATGCTTTATTTAAATATCTATTTAGCTAGGTTTTAATTCTTTATTAAATTTTTATTTTTCACAAAAAATCAGGTTGCTACATCCTCCCCCTATTAAAAGAATTTGGTCCCCAAATTCATATGACCTTACAGGAGAGAATGGCTTACGAATAAATCAGGGTAGTTGCGTCTGATAATTCCTTCTGGTTCCCATGTGGCATCTTCCACTCCGCGGTTATTCTATAAGACCTTCACCACGTGAATGGGACGATTTCTAAGGTGTTGCACCTTTCGGTCCAATATCTTGATCGGCTTCTCTTCATACGTCATGTCTTTGTTTAACACTAGATCATCATGGCGAATGACATGTGTAGGATCGTACACATACTTTCTAAGCATGGAGACATGGAAGACATGTGCACACTTGCCAAATTTGGCGGCAAGGCCAGTTTGTAAGCAACTTCACCAATCCTTTCAAGTACTTCGAAAGGACCAATGAATCTTGGACTAAGTTTTCCTTTCACTCCGAATCTTTGAATACCACGGGTAGGAGATACCTACCTTCAATAGCACATGATCTCCTATTTGAAATTCCAGATCCGTCTTCTCTTATCAGCATAGCTCTTCTGTCTAGACTGAGCAATCTTGAGTCGATCTCGTATCATCTGTATGTCCCGGTTGTACTTTGTACCATGTCAGGTCCTAACCATTGTTGTTCTCCCACTTCATTCCAGCACACAGGAGATCTACAATTCCTGCCATAAAGTGCTTCAAATGGTGCCATTTTAATACTCGCCTGGTAACTGTTGTTATAGGCGAACTCAATCAAAGGTAAGTGTTCATCCCAATGACCCTTGAAGTCTATAATGCAGGCTCTTAACATGTCTTCTACATTTGATTTGTCCTCTCAGTTTTCCCATCAGTCTGCGGGTGAAAGGCGGTACTAAAATTAAGCTTCGTACCAAGGGCAGTTTGCAGACCTTTTCAAAAATGAGAGGTGAACCTGGATCTCGGTCTAAGATAATAGATGACGGAATACCGTGCAACCGCACGATCTCCTTGACATATAATGCAGCTAGCACCTCCACAGACCATGTACGCTTTATGGGTAAGAAGTTCGCAGATTTGGTCAATCGATCAACGATGACCCATATGGCGTCGAGTCCACCACAAGTTCTGGGTAAACCCATGATGAAGTCCATGCCAATGCTTTCCCACTTCCATCTGGGATATCTAGTCGTCTGAGTACACCGGCAGGGCGCAGGTTGTTCCGCTTTTACTTGCTGACATGTGAGGCAATGAGTGACATGCTCGGCTACTTCCCTCTTCATATTCGGCCACCAAAATGTTCTTTCATGTCTTGATACATTTTGGTACCTCCTGGATGAATAGTGTATTAGTTTGATGAGCTTCATCCATTAGTTTCCTTTTTAGGGTTTCGTTGTCTGGGACACAAGTTCTCCCTTGGAATACTAACCTTCCATCTTCAGTCATGGCAAAATCCGGTCGGTCTGCTAAGGTTCCTTGACACGAACCAAGAATGATCATTGTCCTGTTGCATCTTGATTTCCTCCAGCAGATCGGATTGGATCTTGAGATTGGCAATCAATACATGATCATCCCTATGTTCAATATTTAAGTCTAGCCTCGCGAATTGTTCAAGTAATTGCATCTCGCCAAGGACTAGACTTGAGATAGATGCCATTGGCTTCCTACTAAGAGCATCAGCCACGGCGTTTCCCCTACCTGGATGGTATTGATGTTGAAATCGAAGTCCTTTAGATATTCCAACCATCTTCTCTGCCTCATATTGAGTTCTTTTGAGAGAATAAATACTTCCGACTTTTATGGTCTGAGTAGACAGTGAATTGCTCGCCTATAGATAGTGTCTCCAAATCTTCAAGGCGAAGACCACAGCAGCCAGCTCGAGATCATGTATAGGGTAGTTGACTTCATGTGTCTTCAGTTGTCTTGAAGAATAGGCGATGACCTTCTCCTTTTGCATGAGTACACATCCTAGCCCAATCCTGAGGCATCGGTGTAGACAGAGAAACCTTCTCCCTCTATTGGCAGAGCGAGAATCGGTGCTGAGGTAAGACAGTCTTTGAGGGTTTGGAAACTTTTCTCACACTCTTTACTCCAGGAGTATGGATTCTCCTTTCGTGTCAGACGCGTGAGAGGAACGGCGATCCTTGAGAAGTCCTTGATGAATCGCCTGTAGTAGCCAGCCAGTCCTAGGAAGCTTCTAGTTTCTGTGACATTGGTTGGTCTCTCCCAATTGAGTACACTTCGACTTTGGAAGGATCAACAGAGATGCCGTCCTGATATGACATGGCCCGAAAGACACTTCCTCGAGCCAGAACTCGCACTTGCTTAATTTTGCATATAGTTTGTTGTCTCGTAAGACTTGCAGTGCGGTCCTCAAGTGTTCTTCATGCTCTTCCTTGGTCTTTGAATATATGAGGATATCGTCGATGAAGACGACACCACAAATTTGTCAAGGTATGGCCGATATATGCTGTTCATGAGTTGCATAAAGGCTGCAGGAGCATTGGTTAGACCATAAGGCATAACAACAAATTCGTAATGTCCATACCTGCTCTGAAAGCCGTTTTGAAGATATCGTCATCCTTGATCCTCATTTGGTGATAGCCAGATCGAAGATCGATCTTGGAGAAATATTGCGCTCCAGAGATTGGTCAAATAGTTCGTCGACCCTAGGCAATGGATATTTGTTCTTGATGGTAAGCTGATTGAGTTGTCGATAGTCGATGCATAGTCTCATCGACCCATCCTTCTTCTTGACGAATAGCACAGGTGCTCCCCAAGGGGAGGTACATGGTCTGATGAACCCCTTCTCTAGCAGTTCCATCAGTTGTGCTTTAGTTCTTTCAATTCGGCAGGCGACATCCGGTACGGTTGACGCGATACCGGGGCAGCTCCAGGAGTCAACTCAATGGCGAAGTTGACGTCACGTTCAGGGGGAACTCCGGGTAAGTCTTCCAGGAATACATCTGGGTAGTCTTGGACAATGGGATGTCTCTATTTTGGAACCCTTCTTTTCGACTATGACGGCCGCAAGGAAAGCAAAACATCCTTTCCTTATCATGTTATGGGCTTTTATGGCGGAGACTAGAGACATCCGCTTCTTATGTCTAATCCCAGTGAATGCTAACTTAGGGAAGTCACAACGGTACCCTCCCTTTCTTACAATCGACGCTTGCCCCATATGTGGACAACAGTCGGCTCCCAATATGAATCATACCATTCCATGGACATACATACCAGGTCGGCCTTTAGGTTATGGTCTCCGATCATTACATCGGCAGATGAAAGTATTGGTTTAGTTTCTCCTTCTCCCCCAAGGGTGTGTGACAGAGAATTCACAACCATGGTTGTAGGTTTTGCGGTCAGGTATCAGCAAAGTGTTGAGATATGAATGAATGAGTAGCTCCAGTATCAAATAACACAAATGTTGGCAAAGAAAATACTTGTAGGGTACCTTCTACCACGCCACCTTCCTCGATGTTCTTCATTGTGCAGGGCTTGCAGCTTCCCTGTTTCTTAGGCATAGCAGTGCGCTTCTCACTACAACAAAGGATCTATACCTACAGAATTTCCTACAGTAGGTAATAGGTGTATATACTTAATTATACTGTAACCTCCGTCGGTGTAAGGTTATACACACGCTTTTTTAGCCAATGTAGATACGAATATATAGTTACGGTTTTTACAAAGCCCTTTCCTTTTATTCCCGCTCCTCTTTTCATCTCTCCCACTTTCGCTCTTTTCTCTTCTCTTCTCTCTTCTCTCGCCACGCCACCGGAGCTGCACCGCCGCCGCCAAGACGCAGTTGTCAGGACGTCGCCGGAGCTCCACCGCCGCTGCCGGAGCTCCACCTCATCGCCACCGGTAAGCTCTCTCTGTTTGCTCTCTCTCTCTTTCTCTCGGGGGGGGAGGGCCGCCGTGGGGGGGGGGGAGACAGCTGGGCCTGGGGGGTGGAGCGGTGGGAGGGGTGGGGGAGAAGCTGAGGGGGGTGTCGCAGTGGGAGGAGACGGAGGGGAGGGCTGATGGGTGGGGGGGCATCGGATGGAGGGGTTTTGGGGGGGGGGAGACGGGGGGCGGGGGAGGAGACGTAGGGAGGTAGGGGTCTGGGGGGCGGGGGGGTGGAACTGGTCAGACGAGGGGGAGAGGGGCGAAATAGTGTGGGGGAGGGGTGGGAGAGACGGTTGTGGGGGGGGGGGGGGGGAGGAGATGGAGGGAAGGGAGGGGTCTGGGGGGGCAGGGGGGGTGTCACCGACGGACGAGGAGGAAGGCGAACCGGAGGGGGGGACGGCCTCCGTCAGTGATACGGCAGAGAAATTGGCGTGGGGTTGCGGCTCCCAGTTTTCTTTCAGGGATTCCTCGTCGGACGGCCCCAGCGAGGTTTGCCTGCATCACCATCCCGTCCTCTGTTGTGATAGGAGACGCCACAGACATTACTTGCACCCGCCCTCCGCGACCACGACTGCGCTCACCGCTCACACCCACGCGGAGCCCACCGCCTCGCACCATCGATGCCTACCCAGTTGCTTCAACGGCGCTGCAGTCCGTGCCAGCCTGTCTCTGCTGCCTTCAGTGAAGGCCAAAAGAAATGGACGGGCATAATCTTATCTATAGGATACTTAATGAAAACAAGTGATAATTTTTGACAGAGGAAATTTTAATGTATTTTTAGGACTGACTTAAAAATGCTCTTGTACCTTATTTTTATCTTTCATGATTTTTATAAAAAATCATATGGACTGTTTAAAACGTTTAGTGATTCATAGAACCTCTGTCTCCTCCCTCTGGATTCTGTTGTTTGATTCCTGGATCAGTAGCTTAATATAGTGTAAATGTTTGTGGCGTCTTGATAGGCATATCCATGTTATGAATTTCTTTGAGCAATATGGTCAAAGTAGTTTTTCTGAGATCCAATGCAGCAGTACTTCATAATGGTGTATTTGTATACACACATTTATTTCAATTAGAATGGTCTGTTTACTTGCATGATGCCTTGATGTGCATCTCAGAAGAAAGATGGTGCTGCTGGCTTTGTTTTTCTAGTTGGATTAACGTGCTGAAAAGAGGAAGGAGGTAGATGTATGTGCTGTTTATTTTTCAAGATTGGTGTTTTATATATACACCAATCATATATAGGTTCAACATTAAAATTTATTTTGAACTTACATTTGAGTGGTGCTGCAATCTCAGATCCCCAAGTTTTAGATTCATGTATTTTTATCAATTTTTATAGGAACCTTGCAGATCTGCATCCAAGTGACATGAAGGACCTGTTGGTGCTATGGTAGTTTTCCTTTGGATCTGAAGGTTGGCATTATCATAGAAGTCATTGACAAGATCAGCATCCCAGTGACTCAAAGCAACCTTGCTTATTTCATTTGGTAAAAGAGGAAATATCTTCTATTATTCATTATGTTCATTGATATAGTAGTCTTATTATTACTAATTGGGCAACCTGGTCATGATTTGTTGATTTCATAAATCACATCTTCTATATTCAGATCTGGCTATTGAAAATTTATAGAACTCTGTAGAAGTCTATTCGAACTTCATCTTTTGCCTCTCTATCTCTGATCCTTGGAGTGATTCATTTGACTGTGGAGTACATATGTTTGCAAGTCTTCCAAGATGGTGTTGTTCTCTGCTCCTTCATTTTCTATTTGCCTGTAATTTTATATGAAATAGTTGTATCACTTGTATTTAGGTCTCAATCAAAGATAGTTGAATGCAGTTGAATGCATGAACTTGAAGTGATAAGTGCTCAAAAAACTTCAAGTGATAAGTGCTCAATGATAAGTGTCTTCTACTGCCAACATTTCTATCTACCTGCCAGCAAAATGAACATTGTCATCTACTGCCAACAAAATGGGGTTCATGTTTGGGGATGGCACTGTCATCTACTGCCAGCAAAATGAACACTCATTTTTATCTACTTCAGTTATGAACCACAATATGTTTCCTGTTAAACATACTATTACTTTCAGTAGAATAGATTGTTTTTATTATATTTTTAGATGCCTCGGTATTGTCCCTTAAGTGTTTTTAGAATTTTATTACTTCACCCAAGGTTGAAACTAGAAATCCCCTTAGTACTGTATGATCCTTTTATTTACTATTATCAATGGTTGAATGCTACACTTATGTTGCCATTGGACTGATTTTATGAAGTGCACCAATTCACTGATATTAAATTGGTTTCTTTCAAAAGGTGAATTGAGGAATAAGTTCTTTCTTTTTGTTCATCTTTCTATCTTTTTATATCTTCCTCTCTATTTGACATAATTTTCCAGTCAATCTTCCTGTAAGGAGGATATTTTTGCAAAAGCCCCTTTTATTTTTTTTAAAGTTAATGTACATTATGTAAAGGAATGGCAGAAACCAATTCCCAAGCATTGAACCAGTTGGCCATTCTAGAAATAACTTGTGTTTTGATGCTTGCTTTCTTTTGTACATTCTTTCCTTCCTATTTATGGTTATGTTGATCAATAACATGTGGCATTTCAGTATTCAGTTGATCAATTTTCTGATTACTTCCAAGCAACTAATATGGATTTCTGCTTACGTCTGTACTTGTTTTTTTTTGTTATTCTCTTCATAAGCTGTCTCATGTTCTTTCTCTCATACCAGGCCATTTATCTTGATTTTATAGATTAAAATGCCAATGACAAATCTCTTACTTTTTTCTCTGTAGCTCCAACCTCGGGTGAATGGAGCAATCCCTGATTTGAACAATGCAACTTTAGATCATAAGAGGCTCTCAGAAAGGTTCCAACATGAAACTCTTTTCGTTTTCCCACAAAACTTTGTTTTCCTAGACCATCCTTAGGCATTTTCTCTCTGGGCTTCTGAGACTTGTCACATCATCTTCTCAAGGATATATTGTTCCCTTTTGTGTTTTCTGGCTTTGCTAAGTCCCATTTACAATTGTGTCTTCCTGTCTGTTCCAACATTCATTATATTTGTTCTCAGGATCACTATTTTTTATGATTTTTGAAGTCCATTCTAGGAGAAAAAATGTGCTGTATCTTTAACTGTTTCCTTGCATATGATGTATGTTTAATTTCTTCGTGAAGAGGCTTGATGAAAAACTTACAATGCATCTTGTTCTTGCCTAAGAAATGAGTGGTCAGAAAGAAATTTACTCTTTTTGTAGTTATTTCAATGTATCATTGTGGGCCGTATGATTGTTGGTTTAGTGTTATAGATTCAACATGGAGTTTGATAATGGACCAGAATGATCTCTAGGTCTAGTAAATTCTGTTGGAGTTCAACACTGTTAGATTCCATAAAAGTGTACATAATTCTGGGACTACCATGTCTCTTTTTTATGTTTGTTTTTGCTAGATAACCCCCCGTGACATTAAATTGTCATATGGAAAATAGTAAAATTTAGCAATCAGCGAGAAGCGGCAAGCAGCAATATCTTCAGACAAAAGGAGTTTAATCTTCAGAAGTTGGGAATAGGAGGGCTAAGGAGAAGTTTACAAATATTTTTCGAAGAGCGTTTGCTTCACGTATCTTTCCTCCCCATGTTACAAATAAGTAATTTAATTATTGCTTTGCTTTCTGACCTTTATGATGTGGATTTCAACTCAAAATTTTGTACAATGCATAATTATTTTCCTTTTCTCTATGCTGCAGATTGGGTATAAAGCATGTCAAGGGGATGTTGCTTTATGGACCTCCTGGTACTGGGAAGACCCTTATGGCTCGTCAGATTGTGAAACTGTTAAATGGAAGAGAACCAATGTTATGGATGTGAATGTGAATATTATGGATTTGAATGTTGTTTTGCTTTGTGATGTAGATGAGTGGATATAGATTTGAATTTTATTTTAGTTATGTGGATGTATCTGTATATGTATTACACTGTTAACATCAAATATGGACAGGTATTTGACTGGACATCTGAATGTTATGGATGTGATGTGAATATTATAGATTTGAATGGTGTTTTGCTTTGTGATGTAGATGGGTGGATATGGATTTGAATTTTATTGTAGTTATGTGGATGTATATGTATTTTATGTGCATGTGTTAGAATGCATGCTCGTAGAATATTTTTACATGCTTATATCAGATATGGACAGGTAGTTCTATTTGAAAAAAAAAAAAAATCTACACCTACGGTTTTTAATATTCATGACTAAACATGATTATAAAAACCATCAGTATAGATAAATCTACACTTACATTTATTTATCATCATCTCAAAAATTTATTACTACGGGTACAAAACCATCAGTATAGATGGCAATACCTATGCTTTTTTGGGTCTTTAACCTATGTTTTATAAATTCTTTACCTACGGTTAATATTCGTAGAATAACCGACTTATAACTACGATTATTGTTCTGTGGGTATAGGCTTAGTCACGGGCGCATGCGTGTCGGATTCAAACCGTAGCATTTTCCGTAGGTAAAGGATTTTACCTTCGGATTTTGGGTATATACCTACGGTTATTATGCGAAGTGATAGGTCATTTTTTTTGTAGTGCTCATTTTCTTTCAACATCGGGCACTCGGGTATGCGATGCTCACGACTTCCGCAGCGCAGACACGCTCCGCCTTTTCCCAGCATTCATCAGCAGTGTGTCCAGGTTTATCACAGTGCTTGCAGTTACCTTTTGTTGGAGTGTTGGGGATGAAGACTTGGGTTTCCTATCTTGGCTGGATCCGTCAGTTGGGTGGAAAGGACGCTTTTTGCCGTTGGTTGGCTTGGCAGATGCTGTTCCCGATTCATTTCTTTCTTTACGACTTCCCCTTTATACGGTCGGTGTAGTCCGTAGCATCTTCTAGCAACTGGGCCTTCTTAACCATCTCGGCATAAGTTTGTATGTCGAGTGGCGCCAGTTGAGTAATGTACTGGGCTTTAGGCCATTTAGAAAGCGCTTAGCCTTCATTCTCTCAGTGTTGATCAGATGTACTGCATAGCGTGCCAGTCTAGAGAACTGGGCTTCATACTCTGCTACCGTCAGGCTTCGCTGTTTTAGAGCAGCGAATTCAACAGCTTTCTTTCCTGTACTCGTTCAGAGAAGTACTTAGCATTATAAGCTTCCTTAAATTCGGCCCAAGTAAATTGGCCGTTTTCCTTTGTGGCTTCCACAGACTCCCACCACGCGCGGGCATCCTTCTCCAGTTGGAATGTTGCTAATAGGAGTTTGTCTCCGTCTGCACATTGCATTACACAGAAGATCCTTTCCGTTTCCTTTAGCCAGTGCTCCGCTGCAATCTGGATCCATAGACCCACTGAACCTAGGCGGGTTCAGACCCCTGAAATTGCGATGCAGCTCGCCTGCACCAGGTTGATCCCTCCGCGATTACCACCGCCTTGCTGGTGGCTTGTATTATGGCACGAGTCAGTTCCTGGAGGGATTGTTGCATGCCTCTCATCTGGGCACGTTCCGCAGTCATTGTTGCTGTTTAGCTTCTACAAAATAGTTTGATAGTTATAATGCTTATTAAAGTTTAATTTGTGCGTGTGTGAGTTTATTTTAGCTAATTACCCATGGTTCTACCCACATCTCTCATAGGTGGGATTACTAACTCTTAGTCGAGGCTTGTCAACCTAGATCACCCTATACTTAGAATAACCTAGGCTCTGATACCACAAAACTGTCACGCCCCAACGCGGAATATCGGAGCGCGAAGGCAGTTGCAAGAAAAGGTATAGAGCAAATACTAGACATCAAACCATTGCACATTGAATAATACTAAAGCACATCCTTCTCATTAATAACTTTTCAAATGTCTAGTTACAACCACTAATATCATAGCCATTCTATAGGGCCCAATTACATTGCAATAAAAGGAAATAACTAACTATGACTCTATGATAACCAAAGGACTCGAGGGTACTCATGGCTTCACTCTTGGTCATTCCCTTCCTCGTGAGTGTATGTGTCATCCTCGGTCTCACCTGAGAACACAACATCAAATAACGTAGGGTGAGCGATAACGCCCAGTGGGACTTAAATCTCAGGCTCAAGCAGACTTTAAGTAATTAATGATTTACAAGGCAGAGTAACTAAAGCTAGAACAAGAGAGTCAAGAGCGCGAGAGATAGCATGATGGCATGAAATCAAATAGCAATGCTTTCCAAATATAGACCTTCCAAAAATATCACGACAGGTGTAACAAGCACGAGATAGCAGGATGGCCATATCAAGACAAGTAAAAGTAAAGCACGTCAAGTCAAGCACGTAGTTGTCATCGACAACGCAAGAATATATCACATGATGATTGTCATTAGATAGTCAAGATAACTAGCACTCAAGTGTAATGCCAAACACTCTGATCATTTAACTCCCATGGGCACAAGTACTTTTGGGCGCTCATCCCAGGACCAGATCGGGCCCTTATATTGCCAGGCATTCATGTACATATATATATCTTTAGACAATCAGTTAATGGCCAATATAGAGTACCAAGAAATAGATGAGGATACTAGATGAATAGACAAGATAGTAGAGTGAACATGAATAGCTGAGAGTGTAGAGTATAGACGAGAACCAATGGTCATGGCGCATGAAAACATCGAGTAACAGGCGATAGTAACAGTTGCTCAACACGCGCGTATGGTGTCGGCAGTTAGGTGGAATTCACTACCTTCCCGCTGGCCATGTTACACACCAGACCAGAGGTCCGGCGTGACACAAGACGAGAGTGAGCTTCTAATGGCCGTTTAGATCTTATTGATCCCTAAAGGTATCATAGGTATTAGGGTACAACCGGCTCGCTTCGACCATGTGGAATCCATGATCAGAGGAGACTTACGGAGGCCTTGTGCAAGAGTTCACTAGTCTGGTCAGAAGGAATATCCGACGGAGAGTTCACCACAAGCCAGAAAAGTGTGTGTAAAACAGGTGCTCGACGTTCTAGAGGAATTCTAGAACAGTGGAGCGTCGATATCGGTATATAAACAACGCGAGAAACAAATACAAGTCCTTTAAAAATAGGGCAATTAATGTACTTTATTCAATAAATTACCAGATACTTATGAGATATTTTCTGCAAGATTTCTGTCATAATGGATGGTTCATGTGTGTGCAAGTGCAGAGAAATCATAGATAGAAATAAGTCGTGAAGATGTATTTATAAAATTATTCAATATTGCTCCATTTTTAGGCGAGGTTTTTACTGGGGTTAACTGTAAAAAGGTGTAAAGATTATTTAGAAAGTGACAGAAATATTTTTATGGGTTTTCCACCAAAATTTCTGTGAAGGCGACATAGGTCAATGAGGATTGCGATAGGGGTAGGCAGATCGCGACAGGGTCCTGTACGGGTTGCGACAGGGCTGTCTGTTCAGGCGGCCAGAACGCGACGTAGGTACTGTCGCATTCAGAAAGCGACAAGGAAGGCGTCGCGATGGCTTGAGAACGCGACAGGTGGTCGGTCGCAATCAGACCCAGAAGGTGACATATCGGCCTGTCGCAATCTGGTGGTCTACGCCTGGCTCTGACAGGAATCAGACCAGGCTTTGGATTGCGGCCAACTTGAATCAAAATTATAGGGTTGTTCATAAATCATAACTATTTGTATACACGATGAAAAATCATGAAACTAGTTGCAAATTAACCTAGACATGTAAGGGTACTTTCAATAAATAGAGATTCGAGAGAGAGCATGGTTTTGAATATGGTTTGAGAACAGACAAGAACGAGTAACATAGAACATGACACAGAGAGCAAGACTGATTTAATTCGAGCAACATACTCAATGAAATTTAGGCTTTTTAGGGGCAAATGATCCCTAACCACATGAAGTATCTACAGTAAAAATTTCGTAGCATGGGATCAAGTATACAAGGAGATATGGATTTAACATGATGTCTCGGGGTTATCATGTTTGCAGAACTTCAAATATCAAGAACAAAGATAGGATTGATGGAAAAATATGAAACTTGGGGGTTTCGTTCAAGAGGGTAAGAAGAACCTACAGAAAAAATTTCATGGTTTATGCCTGTGAGAATGCCTACCTTTGACTCGATTTGTCTTCTAGGGCTAGAACTTGAAGAACAAGGGAAGAAGCTTCAAGCTCTTCTTCTCTCCACGAAATCCTCTCCTCCTTAACCTCCTCTCCACGTCCAGCAACTCATGGCAACGAGCTAGGGTTGCCCAAGAGAGTTTAAGAGGTGTATTTATGCAAGTATGTATTTCTATTCCTAGTACTACTCTAATTCCTCTTAAATTCTGAGATTTCCTAACTCTAACCTTCCTTCCTTGCTTTCCAATCCCTATTTAGACTTGGATGAGATCTAAATTCGTGCTAAACCATATAGGGTAGGTTTAGGAATCCTATTATGACTCAAACTAGCTATTTAATGTATTAAATAACTCTTTTCTATTTAAGTAATATTTTAGTTACGAATTTAGGGTATTTTCCTATTATTCCCCTTTTATAAATTCATATTTTGACCCAATAGATTCTAGAAGATCCATTAAGCAAAGCCCATTACTCTTTTCCATTTAATGGGTTTTATTTAATGCTTTATTTAAATATCTATTTAGCTAGGTTTTAATTCTTTATTTAAATTTTTATTTTTCATAAAAATTCAGGTTGCTACAAATCCCTTGATTCCCAAGCAGCCACGTGTCTAGAAAAATTCACGTTTTTGAGTTTCAGTCGAAGTGTGTTGACACCACAGGGCACTGTGTCGACACCACAGGCATTGTCTTCAATTGGGCTTCTGGGACAGTGATCTATTGTCGACACCACAGGCAGACTGTGTCGACACATAGGCAGACTGTGTCGACACCACTAGCTACTACTTCAGAACATGCTTCTAGGACAGTCATCTAGTGTCAACACCCCAGGGCACTGTGTCGACACCACAGGTGGACTGTGTCAACACCACAGGACATTGTGTCGACACCACATGTGGACTGTGTCAACACCACTGTGACAAATTTAGTAAACCTAAAAATATAAAGTGAAACCATTAATACAAGATATTATCATTAAAATGTGAGATATAAACATCAAAAACATGTTGTTAAGCATTGTTGTGATATGTATAAAATGTATAACATGTTCAATTAGTCATCATTTTATATGTACAAAATGTACAAAATGTCATCATCAAAATCAAATGATGAGTGATATCAATTAGTCATGATTAAAGTCATCATTAAAAGGTTTCAAATACACACTCAGCCAACAGAAGCCGCTTGGTACTCCGAACCACGAGATGATGTTCTTCATGAGACACCTGCACGGTCGAGCCTTTGATCTCTGCCAATGCCTCTACTTCGGCCCACTTGTTGAAGTACTCAGTAGCAGTAAGGATGAAGATTTTTGTTTTACTTGAGCATTAGGATCACAAGGGGTCCAATGATATCAAAGGCCCACATGGAGAAAGGCCAAGGGGAAGATAGTGGATGCAAAGAGAGGATGGAGCATGGATTTTATCGGCATGAAGCTGGCCCTTGACACACCTACGTATGTAGATGGCACAGTCTTCTTCTAAGGTTGGTCAGTAGTAGCCCTGCCTAAGGATCTTCTTAGCCAACATCTGGCTATTCACATGCCCTCCACATTCACTAGAGTGGGCTCCTTCCACCACTTCTAGGCTTCTTCATCTTGCAAACATTTGAGGAGCATTCCATTTAGAGCACGCCTATGCAACACTTCTCCACAATGGTATATCTTAACACTGCTCTATGGATGGCTGTGGTACCATGGCCTTTTTTCCTCCATCATTTCTCCTAGTTCTACTAACACTTCCTTTGTCTCTTCTCTCTGCCTTTAAGACTAAAGTGCTCCTAAGGTTATTGAACCAAGGGTCCTGAGTGGAGGGAGCTTCTAATCTTTAGACTGTGATAGTCTCAGTGCTGCGGCTGAGAGGGAAAGAGAGAGATGAGGCCAGGGATGTGAGGGATCAGCCAGGAATTTTGAGAGCGAGGAGTGTGAATGTAGATGAGTTTGCGGAATTGCTTGGCTAGGAGCGTGACCAGATCTTGATAAGGCTTGAGCTTGGGATCACAGGTGCGATAGGTAGAAAGGAACTGCCGGAGAACAAGTGAGAGTCCCCTATGATCTTGAGGTGGCACCCGCCTAAGAGGTAGGCGAGCTTCAGACCGGCTAGGAGAGCCTCATACTCAGAGACATTATTGGTGGCAGGGAACTGGAGTTGATATGCAAGTGGAATGGTGATCCCTTCTGGGGTGAGCAAGATAGCACCTATGCCCCGTCCCCTAGAATTGAGAGCCCCATCAAAGTGGAGCGACCAGAAGAGATCGCGAGAGATGAGTGATAAGTTTTCATCGAAGAAATCCTCTTGAACCGTGTCACTGTGGGGAAGAGGAAGGTGAGAAAGGTGCTCAGCAATGGCATACCCTTTTATGGCCTTCTAGACTACAAAGGTGATATCGAATTGAGACAAGAAGCTCTGCCAATGCGCCAATCTGTCGGTGAGGACTGGCTTCTCTAGAAGATACCTAATAGGATCCATTGTAGAAATCAAACTCACCTTATAGGCTAAGAAGTAGTGCTTCAATTTTTGCACTACCCACACTAGCGCTGCACATGTTTTCTCCATTGTGGTGAGCTTGAGCTCGGAAGGATTGAAGAGCCTAGATAGGTAATAGACTACCCTTTCTTTGCCAGAATCATCATGTTGCACAAGGACAGCTCCTAGGGAGTTCTCAATAGTCGACAGATATAGGATTAAGGGTTTCCCAGGGACAGACGCCTGCAGCACGGGCGGATTCATGAGATAACTCTTGAGCTCATCAAAGGCTTCTTGGCACTTAGCGTTCCATTCAAATTTGGCTCCTCCTTTTAACAGTTCATAGAAAGGTCGACATCTTTGAGAGTGCTGAGATATGCATCTCCTTATGAACTGTATCCGACCAATCAAACCTCAGAGCTCAGATATGTTCTTAGGAGGAGGCATCTCATTTATTGCCTTGGCCTTGTGTGGGTCTATCTGAATCCCCCATTTGCTAACTATGAAACCTAGCAATTTGCCTGAAGAAACCCAAACACACACTTCTTTGGATTCATCTTCAATTGATATTCTAGTGCGCGGCGGAACACTTTGGCAAGCACAGAAGAATGCTCTCTTTGAGTCCGAGATGTAGGATCGAGTGATTAGGTGAAGCAGATCTAGAAGGGGGGGTTGAATAGATCTGTTGCCAATTTTTGCGGAAGCTTAGGAAAATTAAAAATTGCTTTGACTTAGAGATCTAATCACAACAATAATTTCCAAATCTGATATGTGAGTGTGTAAGAGGAGGTGTGAGACAATTAGGCAATTAGTGTGAAACAGCAATCCTATGTAATCGTCTAACGCAGATCAACAATTCAAACCATTGCACATAGGATTTTTTAGGTGGTTCAGAAAATCACACTTGTGATCCCTATGTCCACCCCTCACACAGTGAGGAGACATTACTCAAAATTTGAGTACAACTCACACTGAATCTCTCGACGACTCCAACACAATTGAGTTCACAACTTACACACAAATTCTAGAGCACACCCGCTCCAGAAACTGAGCACACTTGCTCACCACACACTGAGTAGACAACTCACACAAAACCGACTCAATAGCTCACAAAACACAAGCTAGATCAAGACCAACACAAATCAAATCCTCTAGCAAAGATCTGATTCAAGACAAATTCATTCACAGAAACTTGTGCAACACTTCATGCATAAATCCCATGGATGAATCAGGAGAACAACTTCAGAAATGATAGGAATAGATACAGTATTTGTATTCTCCGATGGAAATTCCGTTGCAGAAGGTTGAATTGAAGAGATTCGTTGATGCTTTCAATCACTTGCGATGCTCTGCTTCAGTAGCCTTTGGATCACCAGAAATTCCCTTCAATTTTTTACTTCTGCTGGATCTGCTCCTTTGAGAAGTGCTTCAGCTCCTTCTCCAGAGCTCTCCATCAATCCCTTGTGCTGTCCAAGGATGTAGATGAATCACCACAGCAACGAGATGAACGAGAGCAGGAGATTCCCCTTTTGCCGCTAAAAGCTTTTTCTGGATATTCTGGAGGTCTCCTTCTGTTTGGGGGGCCGATAATTGGGGGTATATATAGCCCTAACAAGTTCAATTGTACCCTTGGTGCGTGGGCACATGATCCAAGGCAAGTCCCCTTGAACCCCAAGCGGCCACGTGTCCAAAGGAATCAGATGAGAAGACTTCAGCCGGAGTGTGTCGACACCCCTACTGAGTGTGTCGACACACTGCCCCAGACGGGCCAAATCATCTCCTGGAAACTGGGTCTAGTGTCGATACCACTATTGAGTGTGTCGACACACTGTCCCAGTCAGACAAAAGGTCTCCTGGAATCCGGAACTAGTGTCGACACCACCATTGAGTGTGTCGACACACTTTGACCCTATCTTCAAATATGGCTTCAGGGATAGTGATCTAGTGTCGACACCACCAAGGGATGTGTCGACACCACCATGACAAAATGTATGGCCCTGAAAATTTAACATATAAACTATTAGCACAATACATTATCATCAAAGTATGAAGTGTAAAATGTTCAAACATGTTGGTTGGGCATTATTATTCTATGAAGAGGTATGTACCATGTTCACCCAACAAGCACAAAATCACATAATGTCATCATCAAAACTAGAGAAAGAGAGAGGGGAGAGAGAGAGATTAGTTAAAAAATTGTAGAACCACACTCAACCCAACATTCCCCCCTTTTTGATGATGGCAACAATGAATCAGCATGGAAGTTTGATTTTCTTATACATGTGATTTTTTTGTGTCATTCATTCACAAAGTTCCAAGCATACAAGAACCATAGCAAGGACATTCAACATGTTCATCATACCAACAATTGTCATTAAAAGAGATTTTCTACAAAATATCATTCACAAAGTTCCAAGCATACAAGAACCTAGCAAGGACATTCAACATGTTCATCATACCAACATTGTCATTGTATTAAAAGAGGTTTCTACAAAATATGACAGTTGTCACAATCAAAGACAAATGTTGCTAACAAGCACCCTTTTCAAAATGAATCATACCATACAAAATATGACAATCACATCAAAAAGTTTGCTTACAAGTTGCCTAGTCACAACTGAATCAACCCAAGAACCAACCCTTCTCCCCCTTTGACATCATCAAAACAAGAAAATCCATCAAGAGGATGGAGGTGGAGGAGGGAGAGGGAGTAAAATAGACTCTATAGACTGCATTCTGGCCTCCATAGCAGATAAGTTTGTCCTCAGCTGAGTTTGCATGGTGGCCAAACGAGTATGCAACAGTTCTTCCATATGTTGATGATTGTCATACATATTTGCTTGAAAAGAGCTGAGATCATCTGACACAGGTGGAGATGCTGAAGAAGGGCTTGGAATAAAGCCATGACTGTTCAAAGAATGAAGCTCACTCTTGAGAGCTGCCATTTCCTGATCAATATGAGCTAACAAGTTCTTCATGCCTTCCATATCATCAACCAAGTGAGCAAAAGATAGTCGAGTCTTCGACACTTGAGAGACAGCTTCCTGACTATTGAAAAGACCTCTCTGAGTGTTAGCTAAAATGCCTTGGAGAACAGCTTCAAGCTTGTCTTGAAGTTGTTTCAATTGGCGACAAGTATCTCCAAGGTGCCAATAAGTCTATTGAATCTATGGGTTGCATGTTCTGCCAGCTCTTTCTGTCTAATGAACTGACCATTAACTGTACTTTTCAACCTTTGAATTCGAAGCTCAAATCTGTCTGCCAGTTGTTGGATAGAAGAATTGAAATGGCAACTTGTCTTCAAGAAAGTATACAACTCTGGTGGAACAGAAGGTCCACCAGTAGAAGTAGATGCTGAACCAGGGAATTGGGGAAAGAAAGATGGAGGGTCCACATCATGAGGTAGAGGTAAGGAACCATGTAATATGGGTGAATTGGGTGTATTCTGTGGAATTTGAACCTCACCTCAGATGGGGGCTGAACCGCTTAAGCAGGCTGTGGTGACTGAACAGCAGGAGGATGTGCCTCTTCTTCAGGTGCAGCAGGTGGCTCAACAATTGGCCCTCGACAAACTTGAGCACCTCAATCCGAAATCCCATAAATTTTTGCAATGTTTCAAACAATAAATATTGTTTTGTGGAATGGATTGAACTTTTTCATTTACAAGAGAAACACCAAAATGCTGGAAGACAACAGTGAGATGGGCAGCATATGGTAGTGATCTATGAAGATCCTTCCTGGTTGTTTCAGACAAAATTTGATACATGATAACATTCAAATTGACCTTGATATCCATCTTCATGCAATACATGAAAAACCTCTGAATGTCTGTGAGCCTGCCCCTTCCACCACCTTGTGGTGTGATAATTGTAGTGAGAATATGATGAATTAACCGAAGGACAGGTGGAAATGTGTTTGTATTGAACATAGTGACATAGGTTTGCCTGGAGTCTATTTGATCATGAGGCAGACCAGTTAACAGGGTGTATGCTTCATGCAAATCAAATTCAAAGTTATGGTAATCTTCCACTTCATCAGAAATCTTGAAAAGTTTAGAAGCTAGCTCAGTGGATAAGAGAATAGAAACCCATTTCACTTCAGATTGAAAACCTTCTGGTTGAACAGACAAATCCAGATAGAATTCTTGCACCAGTCTAGGGTAGAAAGTACGAAATTCAGAATAAAGGTGCAGCCAACCTTGAAACTTGAAAAAGTTGATGAAATCAGGAAATGCACTGGCAAAGTTCTCATCTTGCAAATCAACAGCTCTTGGCTTGAGAATGGTTTCCCTTCATGACTATCTTGGAAGGTGTAGCCTCAGAAGGATGGGAAGACCCAGATGAGGCGGAGGAGATTCCTCTGAAGTGTCTAAAGAACGGAGAGAAGCTTCCTCCGGGGGATGACGAGGCACTTTGGGGATTTGCCACGACCAGAGATAACAACCTACCTCGCTTGGGGGGAGTTGCAGAGGGTGAAGACACATCCTGTTGCTGTGTCGGATCATGGCAGCACTTGCTTCGACTTTCGATTAGGGGTTCTTCGATTACAACCCCACGAGCAGTAGCTCTAGACCTCGCACCCCTTTTTTGGTGTCTGCTTGGGAGGCATCGCAATAAGCAGAAGAGAGGAAGATGATGGGGAGGAGGAGGAGATGGCGGGAACAAGAGAGAAATCTCTTGTTTCGTGGATATGAAAGGGGGTGGTGGGTCGACCTACAAAGATGGGCATAGAAAAAAGTCCCACGCAAGAGATGAAGAGGTAAGATGAGCCGCCGGTACACCTTACCCTAAACAGTGTCTGATGAAGAAATCCGCCTGGAGAAGCAGTGGTGTTGACATAAGAGGGGACTGTGTCGACCTGACCAATGATGGTGTCGACACAGGAAAAGGACTGTGTCGACGTGACTTGGACAAAAAACTGAGATGGAGTCTTTATGATGATGAATGATTTATGGAATCAACTTGTCAAGATTTTTAATATGTTAAAGAATCATTTGTCATTTCTTAACAAAAGCCCATTATTAATTCAAGAGTTAATAACACCTTACAAGATATGTTCATGACTATAATGAAACACTGAAATGGCAGTTTGAGTGATATAGGACATTCAATACAAGCAATAGCAATCTTTCATATTCTTCTAATCCAAGGTAATGAAAATTTCTTTTAGAATGAAGTCAATTGTGATGAAATTAAACAGTCTTAAGCAATCTGATTTGGGGCAAGGTTGTTTGTTTTGATGGAATCTCCTTGGACATTTTTTTTTTAATAATCAAACTGTCAAATGTAGTAAATCTTGTTCACACAGGAACTAATGCTTTTTACACCATAGTCCCTGATTACTAAAGATTTGCTCATTATCCAGTTTCAAATGGGCAAATGATAACTTTTTGACATGAAAATATACGTTTATAAGACGCCAATATTTCCATTTACTCAGTTATCATCAATATTGTAGGATTTTTTTTTATTCTATTTGACCCCTTGGACAGAGATAGCAAAAACACCTCATGACATATATGGCACTTCATTCTATGTGAAGGTTTGTAGTTTCTCAACATTAGTGCCATTGCTCTGTAGAAAGAAACATTGAAGGAGAATATTATAAAACAGAATACAACCTTTTCCCTCATCAGTTGTAAAAGAGATGTCTAAATTCAATGCACATTTGAGCTTCATGTCTTTAAGAAATTAAATTACTTTAGGAAGTCAGAATATAATTGAAGATTGACTGTAAAGATGTAGTAGATCAGTCAAAGAGTCATTATGTGGTTTCTTTTGAGAAAATTAATGAACATCTCACGAATAGGATTTGTGTTAACACAATTAATTAATGGTGAGTTTATGAAAGAAAAGAATTATGAATTCTGTAGCTCCCTCTGAGTTATTGATTCTAGAAGTCTTCCATTAAGATAAAGAGAATCAAAGGATTTGAATAAAACAAGAATGTTTTTTATTGAATACAGGGACTCCCCGTCATAATTGCATACAAGACTCTTAATACTTGGCGGAGACATATACTCACGCAAGTGAAAGTGTCCAGACAAGCCTGACTGTCTTTCTTCAAATCACTATTTGATATACCAAGATGCCAATGCAATGTGAGAGTGAGGACTGAGTTGCAAAGAAAAATAGATAGAAGAATGTAGAGTGAAAAGAATATTTACATCATGAGCAATCACTCCCCCTCAGAATGTGCCCGAACAAACACATACACAACACTCAAAAGAGAGGTCAAGAAGAATGTGGACATTTGCATAACCCATGCTCTCTCCTTAAAGATGAAAATCTGTTTTCTGGAAGAGGCTTGGTGAAAATATCAGCAATTTGATTTTCAGTTTCAATGAAATGAAGCTCAAAATATTTCTTAGCTACCTCATCCCTTAAGAAATGATGTCTTATTTCAATGTGTTTTGTGTGAGAATGTTGAATTGTGTTTTTAGACAGATTAATAGCACAAGTGTTATCACATAAAATGGGAATACAACCTAACTTATGATTATAGTCTAGGAGCTGGTGTTTCACCCAAGAATTTATGTGCCACAACACCCACCACAACATACTCAGCCTCTGCAGTGGATAGAGCAACTGAGTGTTGCTTTTTGGAAGCCCAAGAAATCAGGCATCCACCTAGATATAAGCACAAGCCACTAGTACTTTTTCTATCAAGTTTAAAACCCACATAATCAGCATCACAATAAGCAATCAAATTTAATTTACAACCAGCAGGATACCAAATGCCAAGTTTACATGTTCCAACAAGATATTTAAAGATTCTTTTGACAGCTAACATGTGACTTTCTTTAGGATTAGCTTGAAACCTTGCACACAAGCATACACTGAATTGAATATCAGGTCTAGAAGTAGTAAGATAAAGTAGAGATCTAATCATACCTCTCTATGTCTTTGGGTCTATTGACTTACCAAGTGAATCTTCTTCTAATTTACAATTACTGCAATTGGTGTGCTTGATGCTTGAGGTTCTGAAAGTTAAACCTTTTCAGAAGTTCTTTGACATACTTTGTTTGACATATGAAGATCCCTTCACTGGTTTGGTTAACCTGTAATCTCAAAAAGAATTGTAAGTCGCCCATTAAACTCATTTTAGATTCAATTTTCATTTGGTTAGCAAATTCAGTACACATACCTTTATTTGTGAATCCAAAATTATGTCATCAACATAAATTTGGACAGTAATTATTTGTTTATTCACTATTTTTGTGAACAAGGTTTGATCAGCATTATCTCGAGTGTATCCTTTATCCAATAAGAATGAACTTAAACGGTCATACCAAGCTCTTGGAGCTTGCTTGAGACCATAAAGAGCCTTGTGAAGTTTGAAAACATGATCAGGAAATTTTACATTTTCAAAGCCTGGAGGCTATTCTACAAAACATTTTCTTTTATGTACCCATTCAAAAAGGCACTTTTGACATCCATTTGGAAAACTTTAAATTTCAGAGATGATGCAAAAGCAAGAAATATCCTCACAGCTTCTAGCCTAGCTACAGGGGCAAATGACTCTTCAAAATCAATCCCAAACTCTTCATTGTACCCCTTGGCAACTAGTCTAGTTTTATTCCTAACAACTTGACCATTTTCATTCAGTTTATTTCTAAATACCCATCTAGTGCCAATAACAGATTGGTCACTATGTCTAGGTACTAATTCCCACACTTGATTTCTGTCAAATTGATGAAGTTCATCATGTATGGCATTGATCCAATCTTCACTCATTAGACTTCATCAATTGACCTGGGTTCAATTTGGGAATTAGTGCTAGTGGGTCTTCATGAATTACATTCAAAAAGGATGATCTAGTTCTAACTCTATCATGCACATTGCCAACTACATTTTCAATTGGATGATCTCTCAAAATTTTATTTTCAGGAATTACCTCTTGAGATGCATTCAAGTCTGGAACCATATTACCTGATCCACTTGTGGTAGGTGAATGGTTGTCCAGAATTTCAAGTGAGTCGGTACTTTCCTCAACAGTTGTTGAAGATTCAACAATGAAATCATCTTCTTCCTTATTCTGAGGAACCCTGCAAGATGTAGAATCATCAGTTGAGAATGAGTTTTCATCAAAGACTACAATGGAGATTCTTCCACAGTTTTATTTTTGAGAATGTACACTCTAAAAGCTCTAGAGATTTCTGAATAGCCAAGAAAAATGGCTTCATGACTTTTGGCATCAAATTATCAAGATTTTCTTTACTGTTATTATGTACAAAGCATTTGCAACCAAAGACTTTAAAGTAAGACAAAGTTGGCTTTTTGTTTTTCAACAGTTCATAGGGAGTTTTCTAATTGGTCTAACCAATGCTCCATATAGAATGTGATTTGCTGTGTTTACGCTTCAGCCCAGAAGGATTTGGGCAGTTTGCTTTCCAGAGCATGGATCTAGCCATTTCCACAAGTGTTCTATTCTTCCTTTCCACAACTCCATTTTGTTCTGGAGTTCTTGAAGAAGAGAATTTATGAAAATGTTTAGTTCAGCACACAAATCAGAAAAAGTTTTTTTTCAAATTCACCCCCATGATTAGTTAAAATGGATTTGATTTTATGTGAAAAACCTGTTAAGGCATGGTTGCAGAAGTTTCTGAATTCTAGACAGCATCACTCTTGTGGGATAAAAAAATAACCCAAGTATATCTAGTAAAATCATCAATGATGACAAAACCATATCTTTTGCCACTAAGACTAAGAATCCTTGTGGTCCAAAAAGGTCCATATGAAGCAATTCTAGTGGCTTAGATGTGAGTACATCATTGAAGGTTTTAAAAGATTTTCTAGTTTGTTTTCCTTGAGCACATATCCACAAAGTTGATTCTCAATGTTTAGAAAAGATTCAGGAAGTCCTTTAACCAAATTTCTCCTTAAAAGTTTATTTATTGTGTTGAAACTTGCATGACCAAGTTTTTTATGCCATGTCCATGCAACTTCATCTTATTTGCAACTAAACAAATATTTTCAGCAAAGTTTTTATCAAGATTGATCATATAGACATTGTTTTCTCTCTTACCAAAGAATTTTATTTTTTCAGTTGAAGAGTCAATTATTTTGCAAAAATCTGATTCAAACACAACCTTGTGACCTTTGTCACACAGTTGGCTTATGCTTAACAAATTATAGTTCAACCATCAACTAACAGAACATTTTCAATTGAGTTTGAGGAGGATTACCACCTTTCCAGATCCAATGATTTTCCCTTTATTTTTACCTTCAAATGTGACAGATCCTCCCACCTTTTCAATCAGAAATGAAAACTTTGTTCTGTCTCGTGTCATGTGTCGTGAACACCCACTATCAAGAAACCATACATTGGAGTTGGGTGCATAACCTTCCTGCAAAAATCAAATCAGAGAAGAGAGATTTTGGTACCCAAACATTGTTGGGACCATCAGTGTGTTTGAGCAGAGACAATAGATCTTTTCTAATCCAATTTGTGTTGTTTTTGGCATTTGATTTGTTTCAGAAGTGATTTCTCTTTTTGCCAACTTAGTATTTCTTTTTGGAATGAAAACACCAGTGTTCTTTCTTTCATAAGCATGGAGGTTATGCAATTGGGCATGATCATTCATGTATGGAAATTCAAACCAAGGATTCTGTTGGTATTATGGGAATTTTGGATAAAAGAATTGTGAATGGTACCAATAAGGATTATGATACCATTGATTCCAAGAGTTGATCCAATCAGATGATGTGTTTTCTTGAATCTCCAAGAATTATCATGAAAGTTTCTTTTTGTGTTTTTATTATTATTTAGTTTTTGTTTGATTTTTTGTTTAACTGAGTGTTGATTTTCAGACTTGGATAGGTCGACCTGTGTTGGACTGGTGTCAACCCACTTTGTTTCTTTTGGTTAGAGACATTCTTTTTGTTCTGATTTTTGAAAATTTCAATGTGTTTTATTTAACACTTGTTTATTGTTGTTTTCTAGACTAGCACTTTTAACAAATTTTATTAGGGGAGTTTTTGAAGATTTTTCTTTCTTTTCATCAGATTTATTCTTCAAAGATTTCTCTGTGGTAAATCCTAGTCCATATTTTATAGCATTCATTTTTAGTCCTAATAATGCATCAAGATTTTCCTTTCCTTTGTGAAATTTTTTATCACTTGTTCCTTTTCATCCAACAACTTCTTGAGTTTCTGAACTTCATCAATGGCTTGTTGCTTTTCTTTTTGTTGCAATTCTATTCTTTCAGAAAGTTTTTCAAAATCATTGTTGGCCTTTTGAGATGCAATTTTAAATTCATCAATGTTATTCAAAAGATCTTCCTTTTCTTCATTGAGTTCAGTTATTTCATTTTGAAGTTCAGATATTCTTCTATTTAAGGAAGTATCATTCATGAAATTTTCATTTTCTTTTTTTTTCAGATGTTTATTATCTTTTCTTATTTCAGAATATTTTTCAACCAACTAAGCATATGCATCTTGCCAATCTTCAATAGTATATTGTTCAGAGGAAGTACTTACCTTTCCATCACTGTTGTTGGCCATAAAACATAGCTCCTCATCCCTGAGCTTGAGGACTTCTCTTCTTCATCCTCACTTTGATCATCATCTGACCAAGTTGCTACCATAGCTTTAGGCTTCTTCTTTTGTTGTTCTTTTGTACTTGCCCTTTTTATTCTCAGGACATTCCCCTTTCATATGTCCTGCTTGTTGCACCTGTAGCAAATATATTCTCATCATTTTTTTATTTCTATTAGAATTAGCATTTGAAAAATAAATATTCCTTTTGCCAGAAGAAAATTCTTTTTTCCAATGAATCTTCCTTTTCTTGATTTTAGAAATTTTCTGAATTGCCTAGTCATGAGGGCAAGTTCATCCTCATTGTACTCAGACTCTTAAGAACTTGATTTCTCTTGACTTTTCTCTTTGTTTCTTGATGAGGCTTTAAGTGCTACTGGTTTGGTCTTAAGCTATGCTCTTCATTTCTTTTCAAATTATTTCATATGTCATTAAAGATCCTATGAGTTCATCCAAAGAGATTTTGGACAAATCCTTAGAATCTTCAATCACAGTGGCCTTAGTATGCCAGATAGATGAGAGAGAGCGCAAAATCTTTCTTACCAAATCAGCATCATTGTACTCTTTACCTAGTGCCTTCAGTCCATTGACAATTGTCATAAACCCAGCAAACATTTCAGAAACTGATTCATCATATTTCATCATGAACAATTCATATTCAGAAACAAGTATGTTTGCTTTAGTTTCCCTAACTTGAGATGTTCCCTCATACATTAATTCAAGTTTATCCCACATCTCTTTAGCAGATTTACACATGGATATTCTTGAATATTCTTTAGGGTGGACTGCACACTGAAGCATGTTCATGGCACTATAGTTAGAGTGGCCCTCCTAATCTGTTCTCTAGTCCAATTCTCCTCATCTCCTTGATTTTCATAAGGACCCACTTCAACTACCTTCCAAATTTCATAGTTTTGAGTCCTAAGAAAAACTTGCATGCGATTTCTCCAATAGGAGTAATCAGACCCATTGAAAAATGGTGGCCCATTAATGGAATGACCTTCAGCAACAAAACCTCGAGAATCCATTAAGTAGGAAGCAAAATAGAAATAAGACAATCAACCAATTCAACCAAGTGTCACACAAAAGCAGAAAAAAACACTCAAATCAGTTAAGAACAATTGTGAACCCTCTCTGATACCAATTGTAGGATCGAGTGATTAGGTGAAGCAGATCTAGAAGGGGGGTTGAATAGATCTGTTGCCAATTTTTGCGGAAGCTTAGGAAAATTAAAAACTGCTTTGACTCAGAGATCTAATCACAACAATAATTTCCAAATCTGATATGTGAGTGTGTAAGAGGAGGTGTGAGGCAATTAGGCATTAGTGTGAAACTGCAATCCTGTGTAATCGTCTAACGCGGATCAACAATTCAAACCATTGCACATAGGATTTTTTAGGGGGTTCGGAAATCACACTTGTGATCCCTACGTCCACCCCCCACACAGTGAGGACACACTACTCAAAATTTGAGTACAACTCACACTAGAGCATGACGACTCCAACACACTTGAGTTCAACAACTTACACACAAATTCTAGAGCACACCCGCTCCAGAACTGAGCACACTTGTTTAACCACACACTGAGTAAACAACTCACACAAACCGGGCTCAATAACTCAAAAAACACAAGCTGGATCAAGACCAACACAAATCAAATCCTATAGCAAAGATCTGATTCAAGACAAATTCATTCACAGAACTTGTGCAACACTTCATGCACAAATCCCTGGATGAATCAGGAGAACAACTTCAAAAATGATAGGAATAGATACAGTATTTGTATTCTCTGATGGAAATTCCATTGCAGAAGGTTGAATTGAAGAGATTCGTTGATGCTTTCAATCACTTGGTGATGCTCTGCTTCAGTAGCCTTTGGATCACCAGAAATTCCCTTCCTTTCTTGCTTCTGCTAGATCTGCTCCTTTGAGAAGTGCTTCAGCTCCTTCTCCAGAGCTCTCCTTCAATCCCTTGTGTTGTCCAAGGATGTAGATGAATCACCACAGCAACGAGATGAACGAGAGCAGGAGATTCCCCTTTTTGCCGCTAAAAGCTTTTTCTGGAATATTCTAGAGGTCTCCTTCTGTTTGGGGGGGCGATAATTGGGGTTATATATAGCACCATAAGTCCAATTGTACCCTTGGGGTGCGTGGGCACATGATCCAAGGCAAGTCCCCTGAACCCCAAGCGGCCACGTGTCTAGAGGAATCAGATGAGAAGACTTCAGTCGGAGTGTGTCGACACCCCTACTGAGTGTGTCAACACACTGTCCCAGACGGGCAAAATCATCTCCTGGAACTGGGTCTAGTGTCGACACCACTATTGAGTGTGTCGACACACTGTCCCAGTCAGACAAAATAGTCTCCTGGAATCCGGAACTAGTGTCGACACCACCATTGAGTGTGTCGACACACTTTGACCCTATCTTCAAATATGGCTTCAGGGACAGTGATCTAGTGTCGACACCACCAACGGATGTGTTGACACCACCATGACAAAAACTGTATGGCCCTGAAAATTTAACATATAAACTATTAGCACAATACGTTATCATCAAAGTATGAAGTGTAAAATGTTCAAACCATGTGGGTTGGGCATTATTATTCGATGAAGGAGGTATGTACCATGTTCAACCCAACAAGCACAAAATCACATAATATCATCATCAAAACTAGAGAGAGAGAGGGAGATTAGTTAAAAAATTATAGAACCACACTCAACCCAACACGAGACTTCACCACAATATCATCCACATAAACCTCAACATCAATATAAATCATATCGTGGAAGATAGCTAACATCGCCCTTTGATAAGTGGCTCCGGCATTCTTTAATCCAAACGGCATGACCACATAGCAATAAGTTCCCCAGAGCATGGTGAAGGAGGTTTTCTGTTGGTCCTCCGGGGCTAGGCAGATTTGATTATATCCTGAGTAACCATCCATGAATGACAGAGTTTCATACCCAGCGGTGTTATCAATCAACACATCCAAATGAGGTAAAGGGAAATCGTCTTTTGGACATGCCTTATTCAAGTCCCGGAAATCAATGCAAATCCGCACTCTTCCATCCTTCTTCATTACTGGGACTATATTAGCCACCCACAATGGATAGAGGACTACACGGATGAACTTAGCTTTGTGTAGTTTATCAATCTCCTCTTTCATCGTCAAAGTAATGTGGGGGAGGAAATGCCTTAACTTCTATTTAACGGCAACTGCCCCTGGCTTCAAGATTAACCTATGTTCCACCAATTCGAGGTCGATGCTAGGCATGTTGTCGTACGACCAGGCAAAAGAATCCTTGAACTCCCTTAAAATTTCTATAAGCACCTCTTCTTCCTCAGAGGGAGACCGGAAGGTATGGTTAGGAGCCTGGGATCTCCGTCAGTTCCAACATTTACCTCTTTGGTGGTTCGTCCACTGCCGACGTGGGTTCATCGAATCTTCTCATGCCACTTGCATACATCTCAGCAACGTCCTCTATCTCACCATCTTGTTCATCCATTGGGTCTTCCTCAGTTAAGATCTCATAAACTCCAAATCCGTCATCTAGCCCTTCCTCTTCGTGCTGAGCTTCTATGTTCAAAACAACTACTTCTTGGGCAAACTCTTCAACAGCTAGAAGAGCACCACACCTTTGCACCAAATCTAACAAATACCTGCGGGGTATGCCACTACCCTTTCTCTTCCTAGACGGGGACAAAGACTTGCTAGATTCTACCCTTGAGTCTAAACTAGGGTTGATATTTACAGGAGGCTCCGGAGAAGTGTCCAGAGGCTTATTGGAAGGGAAATAAACAGGTGCGGCTGGGCCGCGAGAATCTTCTCATGGGTCTGGAGGCAGGGGCAGACCACTCGAGCTCAGGGTGTCCGTAGAGGAGTTTGGGTGTAGGGGAACAGAAGGCCCCTTACCCAGATCGCCAAGCGTGACCATGATGGTCAGGCGAGTGAGGATCGCAGTTTGCACGCAGAAGGAGGAAGGAGAGGCAGGGATTGCCGCCGAGGAAGGAAGAAAGCTGGGGTGACGGGGATCGCTGTCGAGAGTAAGGAAACGCAGGGACGAGGATCGCCGTCCGAGTGTTGGGAGCAAGGAGTGACGGGGATCGCCATCGGGGGAATGGGGATTGCAGCGGAAATGAAAGTAGGAGATTGATGTTTGAAGAGGGAAAGACCGGGATCACCGTCCGAAGGAGAGGGGAGGAAAGGGAGGACGGGGATCGCCGTCCGAATGATGGAAAGGGGGGAATGGAAGCATTTTTTCCTTTTTTTGTTTTTTTTTTTTTTTTGAATTAAACACAATCATACTAGACTAAGAAAGGGAATTAACTATCCTACAGGTGAAGGCATCAAGAGATGGACAGAATCGAGCAGTCGAAAGAAAGGGTGAAAGAGGACGAAGAGATGGTTAATGCTTCGAGAGCGTCAGGGGAGAATTGGAGGATGAGAGAAGGATAAGAAGGGATGAAAGCTAAATTATAAACAAAGATGGAAGATACAAAATGACTAGAAGGCTGGAATACCCTGGCCAGAACTCCTTTGTTGCGTTGATGGGGTTCACGACTTCAAAATCTTCACCAGGTCCAAGCAACTGTCACTTGGTGGTGGCTGCTGATACTGACTGTTCCATTGCTGGAGAGTGCGGAATGCTGTCCTTGCTGAACAACTGACTGACTGCCAAAACGAGGTCTTCAAGGTCTTGTTCTTCTGCCTCTGCTACCAGGGACTACATGGTGTTGTCCTCCTTGAACAAAAAACTGATGGCTAAGACTAAATCTTCCAAATCTGGTTCTTCTGCCTCTGTTTCTTCTGGCTTCCTCTTTTTATTGGGCCGCTGGGCCTCCAGAGCTTCATATGGGGACAATGGTGCTTCTATCGCGATAGTATGGTAGCCCGGCTGCACGGGCCCTCTGACAAAATGATCATATAGAGTCAAGGTGAGAGGCTCTTGGTCTGACTTCGATGTAGATGACTGTGCTGCCCAAAGCTTAAATCCTTCTTGGTATCCAAGCCCTCGCTTTGTGAATTTCTTGGGATCATTAATAATTTGAGTCCTCCCCTGAAGGTGAGCGCCAAGCCCCTTTCCCGGTTGATACCCAATTCTAACCATGATATTCCATCCCTTGGAGTTTGTAAATGTGTTCTTTTTAACAGCGGCCACTGATGGAGATACAATCTGACAGTTGCTGGAAAATGTGTAAGCCCATGGAAAATTCACATCAAGCACTGAGATGATGGGCTTGTTAGATGGCCAGACCGATGGCATTATCTTCTCGATGGCCTCTACAGTGTGGGTGGTCGCCGCACTTTTGACTTTAACTATCCGCCCTTGGAATGGAAATTTCAAGCATTGATGAGCCATAGAGGGGACTACCCCTAATGCCTCAATCCATGGGCGACCCAGAATGGCTTTGAAGGTCAGATCAATATCAAGCACATAAAAATCCACAGTCATGACAAGTGGGCCCAATTCAGCTTGTAAAGAAATATGCCATGGCAGGCCCGCCGAGAATTGGCATAGGCCGCTAGGGTTGTAGGAGTGGGCTGCAAGCGGCACTTAGGATGTTGCAGGACCTTAAATTGGGAGGAGGTGTCTTGTTAAGTCGAGTTCTCTCAGTTACATGTCTGCCATCCGTCCCCGCTGCTGCTCTCCTGAGCAAACCTAGGCCGCTGTCGGCCATGGCTGGCCTGGGGGGGAGGGGGCCTTGGTTCCTCCCCGTGCGTCCTCACCTTGATCCTGGGGTTTCCTCCTCTAGGTGTCCTCCTATTGCGTTGGCTCCTCTTCTGGGAGACCCCCCTAGTTCTGCCTGGCGACTTGGTCCACCCCAGATGATGTTCGTCTGGGTGCTTCTTCGCAGGGAGAGAAGGCTACATCACTTCCTCCTCTAGGTGCCGCCCACATCCATGCAGCCCCCCATGTCCTTGTCGCCTTCCGCACAGCCGTCTCAAGCGTTGCTTCCTTTGTTGTTGTGTGCGGGTTCGGATGTCATGCAGAGCATTCTTTTGCCCAAGTTGTGTTGAAATCTATTCAGCCTCCTTCACTCCCTTTGAAGGTTCACGTGTCTGCATGTACGGATTCTGGTGAACCGGGTGTCTTCTTTTCCATAGACGAGGTTTAGATATCTTGTACTCCTCTTGCTTTTGCTATCATTGCGAGGACCCCTCTTGGGCGTCCTTCCTTTCAGGAAATTCGGTTGCATCTGGCTCAACGTTTCAGTTTCAAACAAGATTTCGTTATTAGTGCGTTGGATGGGAGACATCTTCTTTTCAGGTTTCAAAATCACGAGGACTATCTTCAGGTTTTTTTGAAGGAATTTCTGTACGTCAAAGGTCGCTTATTTAGGTTCCTTCAATGGACTATGGATTTCTGCCCTGACAACGACTCATCGTTGGTTCCTATTTGGAGGACTTACCGGTCTTCCAGCCAACTTCTATAATGATGCTATAATCCTCTCAATCGCTGGTAGTGTTGTCCAGGTTCTCCAGGTGCACAGGGACACTCAGTGCTTAACAAGAACACATGCTGCTCGTGTCTGTGTCCAGTTAGATGTTTCAAAGAAGCTTCCTGAGTGTGTGTGGGTTGGTTTTGGGTCTGGCGGCATATGGCAGCCTCTAGTGTTTCCGGATCCTCCGTCCTTTTGTCAATCGTGCCATCGCCTGGGCCATCTGATGTCCATTTGCAAGAAATCATCTGCCCCTCCTGCCAAAGACCCTGATGTTCTCCCTCAAGTTATTGTACTCGTAAAGAATGGCGTCCGTTTCATCTGTTCCTAAGAATAATGAAACTTGTCATACTGGTAAGGCGACTATCTCTGTGGATGCTCTGAAAGATAATCTGGTAGATGCTCCTGTCTCCGATACTGGTAAGGCTGCTCTGGTGGACGTGTTGTGTAAGGAACGGGTGGGTGCGCCTGTGGTTTCTGATCAGGGTCTTGTTGTTCCGCACGATAACTCTAATAACTCGGCTCTCATTCTTACGGAGGATGTTCATGTGCCTTTGAATATGGGTGGAGTGCAGGGTCCTTCTGTTATTCCTGATAGTGCTGTACCAGATATTATTCCTAATTACATTGATCGTGACGGTGCTCTTCTTCCTTCCTCTTCTTTGCAAGGGGTTTATCTGTTGATGAGTTTGTCTCTATATCTGGTAAGCAAATCAGCAAGGCTATTGGTTTTCCAGTGGGTGTCCGGCTGAACCTCCAGATCCAACACAGGTACATGTGAGTTTTGTGGGTAAGGGGTCTGTTAGAGCTAAGGGTGTTAAAACACGTACCTCGTTGCGCAGGAGCGCGTCTGTAAACTCTTCTCAACATATTGTCTAATGAATGCTCTTATTTGGAATATTAGATGTGTTGGTAATGCTCCCTCGGTTAGTAGGTTGAAACAGCTTGTGAGAACTAATCATATTACTTTCTTGGCTATCATTGAGCCGAAATTGTGTCCCTCTAAGATAATCAGGTACAAGCATAAATTAAGTATGTTCTCTTCTATGGCTAATGCCAGTGAAAGTGCTCGGATTTGGCTTTTTTGGCAGTCTCAACTTCAGGTGGTTGTGTCTTCTTGCTCTGATCAGCATATCACGATTCGATTAAGTTCTCCCTTTGCTTGTGATGTGTTCATTACTGTGGTCCATGCTAGTTGTATCCTCTCAGAATGTCCTATCTTATGGGATCTTCTTGTTGATTTCTCATCTACCTGTATTAGCCCTTGGCTTGTTGGTGGCGACTTCAATAGCATCCTTGATCTCATTGATAAGGGGTAGGAGGGCTTTTCAACGGTCTATGATTGACTTCCAGGCTTGTGTTTCAGCTGCGGGGTTAGAGGATGATGGCTTTTCTGGAGGCAGATACACATGGTATAATGGGCAGCAAGCTAATGGGATTTGGGCTAGACTTGATCGTGTTCTTCTTAATGGTGAGTGGACTATTAGATGTCCGCAGATTTCTGTGCGTCACTTGTCTAGAGCTTGCAGTGATCATAGTCCTTACTTATTGCAGCCAATCTGAATCCCTCTGGCATTCCATCAAGATTTTGTTTTCAGAAAATGTGGACCTCACATAATAGCTTTATTGTTGGTTCCCGTGTTGCTTGGGATGCTGCTCTTTGTTCATCCTTCCCCTCCTTTCTATGGCCTTGAAGCTGAAGCATATGAAGAACTTTTATAGAGAGTGGAACAAAAGTGTTTTCAAAAATATTTTTGATAATATTCAAGAGGCTGAGGACAATTTCACTATTGCCGAGGGGATTTTGATGGAGATCCTTCTCACGTTAACAAAGAACGGCTTGAAGGTGCTCGTCTTAATCTTCAACGTGTTCACCTTCAGGAGGAAATTTTCTGGAGACAGAAATCTAGAATCAAATGGTTGAAGGAGGGTGATCACAATACAAAATTTTTTCATGCTTGTGCAGTGTCCCAAAGAAGGAGATCGGCCATTAATGTCCTTCATGGCAATGATGGTTCTATGGTGGATGATAAATCTGAAATGGCAGCTATGCTTGTTGCTCACTTTCAAAGTGCCTTCACCTCATCTGGTCATTCTCTTCATCCAGATGTTTTGGAATCTATTCCCTCTCTTTTGTTACAGGAGCAAAATCAACAGCTTTGTATTGTTCCCTCTTCTGCTGAAATCAAGGAAGTTGTCTTTAGTATGTGCCCGGATAGTGCCCCTAGCCCTGATGGCTTTACTGTTCATTTCTTCCGTGATTGCTGGGATTTCATTGACAGTGATGTTTGCTTGGCTGTGAAGGCATTTTTCTGTGGTCATGCTCTTCCTAGGTCCTTCACATCTTCCCTCATTGCGTTGGTGCCCAAGGTGGATGACCCCCGTACCTGTGCTGATTTCAGGCCCATCAGCTTATGTAACTTCTTTTATAAAATCATATCTCGTATCATAAGTGACAAGCTTGCGCAGGTTCTTCCTCTTCTAATATCGGAAGAACAAGGAGCTTTTACTAAGGGTCTTATATTTCTAAAAATATTTCTTTGGCTGGGGAGATGGTTCAGCATTTGGCTAGGAGATGTCGTGGTGGCAATGTCATCTTTAAGCTGGATATGGCGAAAGCATATGATCGTATGGAATGGGGTTTTTTTATTGCTGTGCTCCAATGGTTTGGTTTTTCTTTGCAGTTCATTTCTCTTATTGAACCTCTCATTTCAAATTGTTGGTTCTCAGTTATTTTTAATGGTCAGATCAATGGGTTTTTTAAATCCAGCAGGGGTCTTCGTCAGGGAGATCCTATTGCTCCTGCTTTATTCATTCTTGCAGAGGAGGCACTCAGCAGGGGTCTTTCTATGTCGTTCCATCGCAGCATTGGGGGGGCTTATTTCACGTTTCGGTGATGCCCTTTGATTTCTCATCTCCTGTTTGCTGATGATACCCTAATATTCTCTAATGGTTCAGCCTGTCATATAAGAAGTCTCATGAGGTTTTTGAGAAAATATGAAGCTTCCTCTGGCCAGCTCATCAATGTTTCCAAGAGTGCTTTCATTATTTCAGATCGTGCTCCCTTATCGCTTGGTCGTTCTATTGTTGATCTAACAGGATTTGTGAAGGCGAGATCTCCATTCCGGTACCTGGGGTTACTCTCTTTTGTGGAAGGAAAAAACCAGTGCATTTCAGCCACATCCTTTCTAAAACTGCAGCGAAGATTCAATCTTGGAAGTCCGGCTTCTTGTCCTCTGGAGGGTGGCTTGTGCTTGTGAGACATGTTTTATATCCGCCCTCCCTATCTACACCACGTCTTCCCAGGCCATCCCTGGTTCGGTTATCAGAGCATTTCACAAGCTTCTGGCTAATTTCTTTTGGGGATCTTATGAGGGGTCCCCAAAAAAACACTGGGTGTCCTGGCATGATATGTCTAAACGTGTGTCTTCTGGCGGTCTAGGGATCCTGGATATTCGTGGTATGCAAGTTGCCTAAGGACTAAATTGCTTTGGAGGGTTCTCTCCTCCACTTCTCTATGGGCTTCCTTCTTTAAAGCCAAATACTTGCATAAGGTTCATTATTCTGACGCTACATTTGATATTATGATTTCTGCGAAAAGAAGTTATGGCAGCAAGCCGCCAGTCCTGTTTTCTCTAATCATAGAGTTTTTATATCTGGGCCTGGGTCAATGGTCAGTTTTTGGTTGGACATATGGGCTGGGTCTGTTCCACTTCGGACATATCTGCCTTCGCATGTTTGGATGAATATTTCTGAAAAGTTCTGCTCTGTGCAGCATGCTTTTTCGGATATCACTTGTGAACACCTTGCTATTGCCCGAGCGCATTGCCCTTCAGCGGTTCTGGATGGTGCACTTGCTAATGCTTCAGGCATGGACCGGTGGATCTGGTGTCCTGCTCCTGATGGGGTATTTACATCCAAGTCAGTGCGGTCCATTTTACAGGGGGATTCAACGCACTCGTGCTGGTCGCATCTTTGGAGTTCGTGTATTCCTCTTAAATGGTCCATTTTTTGCATGGCATGTGGTACGTGGATGTATCCCTACTGATGATAGAATAGCTGCTTGTGGTATTCCGTTGTGCTCCAAATGCCCTTGTTGCACTATCCCTCAATGTGAGACCATCCAGCACCTTTTGTTTCAAGGGAAAATCGCTAATGATGTGTGGACTGTTGTGCATGGCCTCATCAACTTCAATAACCTTCATGTTTCATTGGTGCCCAGTGGGGTGTTTGGTTTCCTTTCAAATCTCCGTTATTCTACAGTTGGTGGAACTATATCCAGGTGTCTTTTCTTGGCTATCCTCTGGGAAATCTGGTGCAGCAGGAATCATTGTCGTTTTGATGATCAGGTGATGTCAGCTCAATGTATTCTGCATAGAGAGATGATTTCTATTCGTGACATTGCTGATGTATCTCTATTTAAAGGGTCTGATCTTACTCTGCTCAGCGGGGTTTCTTACGTTGTTGGAGTATTCATGTGTCTGCTAGGACCCCTTTGCCTCCCAGGGTTGTTCGCTGGTTCCTGCCTCCTTCTGGTCGCTTCAAGCTTAATGTTGATGGGGCGTTCCAGTCTGGCACTGGTGTTGTGGCTGGTGGGGGTATTTTGCGAGATTGCCATGGTAATATCTTGTTCGCCTTTGCTGTAATTACCCGGATGTTTACTCTAGCCTTCAATCTGAGGCTCTTGCTCTCAGGGATGGTCTTTCACTGTGCTATCAGAGAGGTTTTACTTCCGTTCTAGTTGAGTCTGATTCCCAAGTGTTAGTGTGCATCTTGCAATGCCGTGCATCCTGCCTGTGGTGGTTGATCTACATTCTTCATGATATTATGCATTATTGTACAAGGGTTCAAGCCTCTATATGCCATGTCTTCAGGGAGGCTAACCAGGTTGTTGATTCCTTAGCAAGTGTTGGTTGTTCTATTTCTGAGTTTCTTATTGTATGGTGCTCATGGGCCAATCTTCCCTCTTCTGTAAGGGGTCCCTATCGTCTTGATAAGATAGGTTGCCCCTCCATCAGGCCCTAGGATTCTTTTGTACTCATATTTTATCGTTAATAAAATCTCCTTGCTAGGTGATGGGTGGTGGAGCGAACAACTCTCCCCTTCCTTGAAGGGGGGAGCGCTATCCTGCCTTCCCTATCAGGTACCGATTAAAAAAAAAAACCTTAAAGTGCTCAGCGGGCACACATTTATAGAAGCTCCGGTATCGACCAATGCTGCATCAACAGCCACTTGTTCATGGTCAGGGTGACACATAAAGGCATTCTCCGGCCTCTGGGGAAGCTAACTCACTGTCTGAAAAAGTAATTGTTCGCCCTTGTTCACAATGGAAAGAACAGATGGCAGATTATTAGGGTTCATATCTTCATTTACCATGATCCTTCGCAGAAACGCCCTTAAGGCATCTTGATGTGTCTGCGACCTTTTAATTAGCTCAAGGATGGATATCTTGGCTGGAGTTTGATCCAAATGCTTCAATATGTCATATTGGGTCCCCGGGACCGGATCTATCTCCTCAATATCTTGTTGCTGCTGGTGGTTGTTGGAAGGTTGGGTCGGCTGACCCAGCATAGACACGGATGCATTTGGGTACATCCGGTGGAACATCTGCCTACTCCGTAGGGAGAGGTTGTGGTGAAGGGGAGGTGAAGTGGTGTCAATGATGGAGGGGGTGGCTAATAAGGGTGCTGGCGCAGGGGAGAGTGGGATGTTGAGAGGTGACGGGATAACGGGCGGTATGACAGGGTTGTTGTAGAGTGGTGAGGTAAGGGTGGCAACGATGGGTGTGGTAGGTGTGGATGTGGTGGTAGTAGGCGTGGTGGAAGTAGGTGTGGCGTGGGAAATAACCAAAAGTTGGGCTACTTCATGCTCGTCGTCGTAGGCCCACGCGGATGTCGGAGGTGGATGGTGGACAACGGGATTAACCTGAGCAGGTGGAGGAGGTGGAGCAGGCTGAGGGTTCGGAGGGGGCTGATGCTGCGGCATAGGGTTACGAATTATGTCGAGATCATTGGTTGGCTGCTGTGGTGGCTGCGGTTGCTGCTGTTGCTGATACTGTTGCTGGAATTTCTATTGCTGAAACGGTTGTTGTTGCTGCTGGAATTGCTGTTGTCGCCTTTGCTGTTGCTGCTACTGCCTCTGACCCTGTTGGTCCCTCAGTGTCTGGATCAACCTTTTCATCTCGGCCCAATCAATCTGATTCTGCTCATGGAGATCATATATAATGTCCCGAAATTGGAAGTAATCTTACACATTGTGCCCCGGGTGGCGATGGTACACATAATACTTTGTTTGGTCTGTTGCCATGTTCCAATTTTGTTTCTCGGGAGGGAGCCTTAGAGCATTTAAAGACATGAGGGCCGCAAAGATATCAGCTAAACTTTCAGGAAGAGGAGGATATTGCGCCCTCTTGGGCCCATTAGGCTTTCGAGGAGCATAGCCATTTTGGGGTGGAGGAACCTGGTTGTATTGACGTTGATCTTGCTGAGGATTTTTTTCCCTGAGGAGGTGGCTGCCTATTGTTCCATGGTTGATGGGGTTGCTGATTAAGGGGTGCCCTACCCACCGGGCCTTCGGGTTTGTTCACTGCACTTACCTGCTCATTGGCTTGGATTCCCTCAGTGACAGATCCCTGGGGCTTCTTGAAATAGCGAGATTTAGGGGCCTCAAACATAGAGTGGATGGATGAATCCTTGAGCTGGGTATGGATGAAACGGGCTCGGCTGTACAACTGGTGCATGGAGGTGATGTCATTCATAGCTAGGATGGCACTGTAGGTGGGTGTGGCATTGGAAATCAGCAATTTAACTTTCTCTTCCTCCAGCATGGGGCATCAGACCTTAGCAGCTAGGGCGTGCCATCTGTCGGTGTAAACAGCAAATTCCTCATCAGGTTTCATTTTCTCGGCCACTAGATCAACACTTATGTTTCATTTTCTCGGCCATGAGATGGTGGTCGTTGTTGAACCACTCTCTATTTGTTCTTGTATTTTGGTGATAATAAAATTTATGATGTAACTTAAATTGAATATTTTGTTTCATCTGTGTCGCATCAATCTCATAGCAAAAGCTAAGTCTTTCATTGATGCAATATATGGCGCACTAAAATGATAAAATCGATGTTTAATCAATATACATCGATTTATGTTTAAAGTGCCAAAATATTAAGCGCAACGATCTGTTAAGAAGTCGATGCCATAACGATTTCTTCTGTAAAGCGCAAGAAGTCGATGCCATAACGATTTCATAAGTGTTCGCAACGATTTCTTCTGTAAAGCGCAAGAAGTCGATGCCATAACGATTTCATAAGTGTTCGCAACGATTTCTTCTTTAAAGCGCATTGATTTGGTAAGAAATCGATCTCATAACGATTCTATAAGTGAGCACAACGACTTGCTAAGTGAGCACAACGATTTGTTAAGAAATCGTTCCCATAACGATTTCATAAGTCATGCTCATAACGATTTCTTCATGAATTCTGATCAAACACAGATTGCCTTTATATTCAAATATGCTTGGCGCTTAAAAAAAAGTCAAATATCTTCTGACAAAAAGCTGCATGCATATTTCAGAATCTTGTCAAAAAGATATGACCTACTATTTTCAGTATGTCAGCAGAAGCACAGTACCATGCATCGTTTATCATAAACACTCGTTATGCTAAACACTCTCTTCTATGCTGACAGATCTCGAAGACCACCAGAGTCTGATTAAGACAAATGAAGAGAAAGATCAGCAACGACTAGAAGAGCTCCAACGGATCTCTTCAACGGATCTATTCTAAAGCTGCTCAATATAAAAGATGGAGCATTGCTGAAGAACACATGAGCCTTTTCTTGAATATCTTTGAAGGAGTGTACATCTGTGAGAAGCACCTTCACGCCACATACACTCAAGGAAAGAGAGAAAGAGCCCGAGCCAAGAAGAAGCAATCAAGCGTCTCAAGCATTCAAGCTTCCGAGCTTTCTGTCTTCTTTTTTTTTCTCTTCTGTTTCTCTCCGAGCTTATTGTACATCTGGAGGAGAGTTTGGGACTGTGAGCTTTACATGAGTGTTCATCTTGTAAGGTCTCTCAGTCTGATCTTTCTAAGAAAGATCTGTGTCCAGCTGTAGGACTGTATACAGTTGTTAACCCAGCTAGGGGTTGGTGTCTAGCAGAACCTAACTGGGGTTTGTACCAGTTGTCAACCCAGCTAGGGGTTTGTGTCTAGCAGAACCGCACTGGGGTTTGTTCCAGGAGGTTGGCTTCTTTACTTGTAAGAGAAGTGGGCTGCCTCCTTGCCGGGAAAGAGAAGAAGACCTGGGGGGGGATCCAGGGTGTTGTAAGGTCCATAAGGGGGACTGTACCTTGGTTAGTGAAATCCCAAGAGTTTGCTGGGGACTGGACGTAGGACTTCCATGTGGGAAGGGCCGAACCAGGATAAATCTCCTGTGTCCTTGTGTGATTGTTTATTTGCTTCCGCACTGCACTCTCTATCACACTGAACTAACCAAGCTTTCAAGTGTTATTTTCTGTGTTTAAGATTCTATTTCAGATTTCAGAAAAACCTATTCACCCCCCCTCTAGGTTGGCTTGCTGCCGTACCAAAAGGGCCAACAAGTGGTATCAGAGAGGGTCTCTGAACTTCCAAGAAGATCCAACGATCTTAGAGCAAAGATCCATGGCAGCTCAAGGATATGTTGAAGGCCAATCAGTCACCAGACCTCCATTCTTTGATGGAGAGGACTACCAATACTGGAAGATGAGAATGGAATGCTTCATTCGAGGCACAAACTTTGATCTGTGGCAGGTAATTGAGATAGGTGATTTCATTGTTGTTCCAGCTGAAGGCACTACTGCTATTACAGCTGCAGATAAAAGTAAATTATCATTGAATTTTAAAGCAAAGAATTATTTATGTTGTGCTTTATCTAAAATAGAATTCAGTAAAGTATCCGCATGTATATCTGCTAAAGATATGTGGGACAAATTGAAGCTCACATATGAAGAAATACCCACTACGGATGAAATACCTACTGATGCTCAAGTGTTTAAAGAAACAAGACAGGAAGCTATAACTCCATCATCTCTAACTGTCGCCACTCAAGGGGAGCAACAGGAAGCACCTCAGGAAGTTATCCTTCCACATGAAGAAGAAGAAATAAAGGAGGAACCTCAGATTGTGGGGAAGCCTCATATCTTTTTCAAAAAGGATATCTCTAAAGAAATAAGCGCTGAAGAAGCTTCTGATGATGAAAACGCTGAGGATAAGGCTCATAAAATCCAAGTAACTTCTCAGGAGACATCTTCTGTAAACAACTCCTCAGGTAGCTTCAACATTAAAGAAGAAAATGCCTATCTACTCTTGATGAACAAAAGGAAAAGACATTCAAATGGGTATGGTTAGAGGATGCTCAAAAACATCCGATTGGTGATTACCAACTCTTCACTTCATTCCAATCTGAAGAGGAAGTAGTCATCCTTTAGTTTTAGTTTTCTTTTTTTTTAAAAACCTCATTTCTGTTTGTTATATTCAGTAAACTACAATGCTACTAACAATGTTTGCAAGTTTTTTTATACAGATAAAAATCTTGAAGACTTGACAAACAACATGTCAAAGGTCAAGAGCAACAAGATCTGACTTGCCTCACAGACTAAGGGGAGTTATTCATTAAATATTATTGTTGAACCCCTCTATGGTAAGAAATTCTCTCAAAAAGGGGGAGAGAAAATCCTGGTAAGATCCATCCTTTTTGGTTAGTGACAAAAAGGGGGAGAGTTTGTATGAATTTTCTGAAACCTCTATGCTATATACATTTTTATCAGAAAATTCACATAAATTTTGTCATCACCAAAAAGGGGGAGATTGTTGAACCACTCTCTATTTGTTCTTGTATTTTGGTGATAATAAAATTTATGATGTAACTTAAATTGAATATTTTGTTTCATCTGTGTCGCATCAATCTCATAGCAAAAGCTAAGTCTTTCATTGATGCAATATATGGCGCACTAAAATGATAAAATCGATGTTTAATCAATATACATCGATTTATGTTTAAAGTGCCAAAATATTAAGCGCAACGATCTGTTAAGAAGTCGATGCCATAACGATTTCTTCTGTAAAGCGCAAGAAGTCGATGCCATAACGATTTCATAAGTGTTCGCAACGATTCTTCTGTAAAGCGCAAGAAGTCGATGCCATAACGATTCATAAGTGTTCGCAACGATTTCTTCTTTAAAGCGCATTGATTTGGTAAGAAATCGATCTCATAACGATTCTATAAGTGAGCACAACGACTTGCTAAGTGAGCACAACGATTTGTTAAGAAATCGTTCCCATAACGATTTCATAAGTCATGCTCATAACGATTTCTTCATGAATTCTGATCAAACACAGATTGCCTTTATATTTCAAATATGCTTGGCGCTTAAATAAAAAGTCAAATATCTTCTGACAAAAAGCTGCATGCATATTTCAGAATCTTGTCAAAAAGATATGACCTACTATTTTCAGTATGTCAGCAGAAGCACAGTACCATGCATCGTTTATCATAAACACTCGTTTATGCTAAACACTCTCTTCTATGCTGACAGATCTCGAAGACCACCAGAGTCTGATTAAGACAAATGAAGAGAAAGATCAGCAACGACTAGAAGAGCTCCAACGGATCTCTTCAACGGATCTATTCTAAAGCTGCTCAATATAAAAGATGGAGCATTGCTGAAGAACACATGAGCCTTTTCTTGAATATCTTTGAAGGAGTGTACATCTGTGAGAAGCACCTTCACGCCACATACACTCAAGGAAAGAGAGAAAGAGCCCGAGCCAAGAAGAAGCAATCAAGCGTCTCAAGCATTCAAGCTTCCGAGCTTTCTGTCTTCTTTTTTTTCTCTTCTGTTTCTCTCCGAGCTTATTGTACATCTGGAGGAGAGTTTGGGACTGTGAGCTTTACATGAGTGTTCATCTTGTAAGGTCTCTCAGTCTGATCTTTCTAAGAAAGATCTGTGTCCAGCTGTAGGACTGTATACAGTTGTTAACCCAGCTAGGGGTTGGTGTCTAGCAGAACCTAACTGGGGTTTGTACCAGTTGTCAACCCAGCTAGGGGTTTGTGTCTAGCAGAACCGCACTGGGGTTTGTTCCAGGAGGTTGGCTTTTTACTTGTAAGAGAAGTGGGCTGCCTCCTTGCCCGGGAAAGAGAAGAAGACCTGGTGGGGGATCCAGGGTGTTGTAAGGTCCATAAGGGGGACTGTACCCTTGGTTAGTGAAATCCCAAGAGTTTGCTTGGGGACTGGACGTAGGACTTCCATGTGGGAAGGGCCGAACCAGGATAAATCTCCTGTGTCCTGTGTGATTGTTTATTTGCTTCCGCACTGCACTCTCTATCACACTGAACTAACCAAGCTTTCAAGTGTTATTTTCTTGTGTTTAAGATTCTATTTTAGATTTCAAAAAACCTATTCACCCCCCCTCTAGGTGGCTTGCTGCCGTACCAAAAGGGCCAACAGTCGTACTTGTGCGGTGTAGACTCATACACAAATCTTTCAAATGTACATAAGGGTCTCCTACCCTAGAATAACACGGTACACAGGAAGTTCTGACAGAGGTGGGACCCGGAGGTGTTGAAAAGATGGAAGGGGAATGTCCACGGCCCTCCGTGGGTCTAATGTCCCCTTAGGTCATGGAGCTCCCGCTTCATTAATGTCCACTCCATAAGGAAGTCGGAGGTGGGGGCGTGGGTGTGGTGAGCGGGAATGAGAGAGCGGGAGTGCTCACGGAGTAGGACCTTTCGCGGGGAAGGGGAGCCGGCTCGTCATGATAGAAGGTGGACATCAGAGGGGACTTGGGCCAAATCTCCCACGCCGGAAGGTAGCTAGGCTCGAAAAAGTGAATAGCCCGCGGACGGAGGGGTGTAGGATCTGCCACAGTGGAGGGTACATGTGGC
The DNA here is from genome assembly GCA_014218235.1 of Colocasia esculenta. NCBI lineage: Eukaryota > Viridiplantae > Streptophyta > Magnoliopsida > Alismatales > Araceae > Colocasia > Colocasia esculenta. The sequence continues at coordinate 17,052,922 of CM024756.1, forward strand.
ACTGAAATAACAGGAGTGGAGGAAGCTGCCTGTTGGGCAGAACTGTGAGTGGGAGGAGATGAGGGTCGCTTGCCTTTGGCAGCGGCCAGAAATTCACGGACTTGGTCCAGACTCAGATGAGGGAGAAGCTGACTAAATTGAGAATGTGGGTCATCCACCCTAGGAGGAGAAGGAGGGCGGGATTGACCACCGGTGGCAAGAGAGGGCTCGATGTGCCCAAAGAGGACAGCCGCGGAGGGTTGGGCTACATCCTCCAGAAGCCCAATGGGCAGAGAATCATCGTCAAGGACGTGGAAATGGTCCATGTCGAACAGGGGATTATGATATAGAACGATAGAAGGAGGGGACTGACTCGATCTACCTAAACAATGATGCATGCACCGCCCCTAAGCAATTAGGGGATATGACACTAACCAAGCAAAACTAAACTCTATAAGAAGGGACTGTGAGATAAGAAGGGATGCACCGAATAAGCACTCAAGTTATTTGATTAGCGCCCAAATTTTAGAGTTTGCACTTAACATTTAAATAGATTGATTAATGGAATATCACTCGGTCGAGCAGGACCCTAATAGGTATAAACTCCAGTCCTCCGGTGTAACTAGGGGAGACACATGGCTCACACGTGGGGATGGCTCAAACTAAGGGTACAACAAGTACAACCAGCCCAGTGAACCGCAACGTGGTACGGTCACGGGGACTTACAGAGGCCCTCGGAAGGTAGCCCTAGTCAGCCTGCGAGTGCTTGTAGGTGAGAGGACCCCACTCAACCAAGGAGGATAACCTAAACAGTATGGATCAGTAGTGTACGCACGGGCCTCAGTACCCAAAAATGCATGGAATATCAAACTAATAGCAAGACAGGGTGACTAATAGGCCTCGGGCGAAGTTGCGGCGGCCATATACGTCGCGACCCTATTGCGACCAGGAACCGAGCCGCGATATCAGCAGAATGCTGAAACCTTTAGTCACACCCAAACCAAGAACACACAGACTACCTAGAGCACAATACAAGCATGGAATAACTAAAATAACATAGCCAGGTTCATGGATCACACAGAAACCAGCGCAGGATCAAAGCACTAAAAGCAATGTGCTACCTAAAGACGCATCCTCCAAGCACGGCGCGACAAGATCGGGCCCTGCGACCCACCGCAACAGGATCCGAAAAAACAAACAGTAAAAGAAAGGAAATCTGAACCCTAGCAGGATTCTAACAATCAGAAACGCGAACCTACATGGCAGAATAGCATGGAAGAGACATGGATGGATCTTCAGGAAGGAAATAGGGTGGACAGAAGAGGAGAAGGGAGTAACCTTTTGGCGTCGATCACCGCCGACGCGACCAGATCGCGGTAACGCGATACGCCGCGTTCCCAACAGAAAATAGGAACGTCAAAAAATACAAAAAACATACCTATCAGGTTCTAGGAAAGCATTTAAACAACAAAACATGGCAGGAAAATAGGTTAAACTGACGAGGCTAGCACTGAAGGTCCCATCGTGATCGCCAAAGGTGTAATCAAGGGGAATGTGCAACCCCCAAGACACGCAAACATGTATTAGCTATAGAAGCATGGAACAATTGATATGATCGCCACCTAGATAGTTGCCTATAATGAGAATGAGACGGGCTAACTAAGCTAGGAAATGGAAAGAGGACAAAAGGACTTACTGAGATCGCGACGGGGGTCCCCGTCGCGATGGGCTTAATGTCGCGACGCTGTGTAGGGCGCGTTTCTTGTTGCGTCGCCCCGTCCGTCGCATCCTCTATAGTGCGGGAGAAATGTGAGAGGACCTTCTTCCTGCTCTCCAGCCGGCCAGAGAATAAGAGCTGCTCGTAGAATGATGCCTGAATACCTGCCAAAACAAGAGAAACAAACAAACAAACCCTATTAGAACAAATTAAGTGTAGAAACTATTCACAAATGAAGTGGAAGAAAAGAGCATGGTGGGAACTGACCTGGGGGTGGTTTTTTAACCCCTTGGGTGATGTTAAAAAAGGTGGGTGGAAAAGAAATGCAGCCTATCTAGAAAATAAAATAACATGCATAGGAAAAGGAAATGAGGGAAGAGGGAAGAAAGAGCCCCATATGGGGTGACTCCCTGGCGTTTATATGCGTCTTTGGCTCATGTTGAAGCTTTAGAAGAAGTGGGGGCCGCCCTTCTCAAGCTCCAAGCTCCGTAGATGAAGAAATGGGCATGGCTTGGTGAAGGGAATAGGAGGAAAATGAGAGGAATGGAAGAGCTACGAGCTAAGTATTGGTCACAGAAATTTTGGCATCCCTTCGGGGTGAAAAATGGGGCTCCCCTCGCTCTGAGGAAGGGCCTTGCTTTTATAGAGAAATGAGGAGAATAATCGCATTTTTATGATAATGACCCAAATAAGAGATAAATGTCATTAAAATCGTGGGTGAGAGTCCAAGGGATGCCCAAAGAGTCCTGCAATCCCAAGATGCGCTCAGGAGGTTGGGGGGTTGCTTGGGGATAAATGCAAAGGCCATAAGAGGATAAATAGGAGGTGGTTGCGGAGGCCAGCGCATGCGGCTGTTGTCGCGACGGGTCGTAGGGGTACGACAGGGATGAACGCGACGACCAAAAGGGGCACGACAGCAAGGCCACATGCATGGATATGCATGGGCTGTCGCGATGGCCATAGGGGGCGCGACAACGATTGACGCAGTGCCACGACCCATCGCGTCAAGGAAAATCGATTATTCTTGAATTACTGGCCAATCAAATGGGAGAATAATGGGCATTAAGGCTCAAGGACTCTTTTAAGAGATAATGGATGGGATATCATAAAAATTTGGTGTTAATCAGCTCAAAGCAAGGCTAATGGTGGGCTCAAGGTGAATGACCAACTTGGGGCTCATTAAGATAACAATAAATGTGGTTCGACTTGTAGGCCAGAATTAGGTGTCTACACTACTGAAACGTTTTCAGTTTGAACAAGCTAAGCCTGCCTCAACACCAATGAGCACAAGCATAAAACTGAAAAATGATGAGAAAGGTAAAATGGAAGATGCAAAACAATTCCGAGTATGATTGGCTCACTTCTGTACCTTACTGCAAGTAGACCAGACATACATCAGTGTTTGCCTTTGTGCTAGATACCAATCTAGTCCAAAGGAAAAACCATTTGGGTTCAGTTAAAAGGATTTTCATATATATCTCTCGGTACGTATGATTTGGTTCTTTGGTATCTAGCAGGAAGTAGCTTTAACTAATATCATATTCTGATGCTGACTATACTAGATGTAAATTGACAGAAAAAGCACTAGTGGTTATTGCCAATTTCTTGGTGGTTGCATGGTTCGTGGGCATCTAAGAAGCAGCACTTGGTTGCACTCTCCACTGCTGAGGTAGAATATGTTGCTACAGAGAGTTGTGCTGCTCAAGTTTTATGGATTAAAAGTCAACTATGCGACTACATATTGATATTGGATGCACACCTATCCTATGTGACAACACTAGTGCCATCAACCTTTCAAAGAAACCCAATCAACACTCAAGAACCAATCACATTGAGATTAGACATCATTTTTAAGAGATGAGGTAGCAAACAAAACCTTGGAGCTTAGTTTCATACCCATAGAGAAACAACTGGCAGATATCTTCACCAAACCTTTGTCTGAGGATAGGTTCACAACATTGAGAAGAGAATTGGGCTTGTGCAAAATGCAATGAGACCAATGCCCCATTATGAGGAAAATGGTCTTTGTGTATAGCGACTATGAGGTATATCAAATGGGTGACATGTGGAAGAACAAGTCATGCTTGTTCGGAAACTATCATTATGTGTGAGGACACATTCTCGCCAAGTATCCATAGTCTTCTTATACATGAAGGTCATTCACTTCACAATAAGGTATTTGGTTTCTTTACGTTTGTCATAGCATCCTCTTAAAAAGAATGATTTTTGTTGCTCACATGGTTATGGATGTTGTGTTTGTGCAAATGCTTGATTGATTTGCTTCAATGTTGAGTCATCACATGCACACACTATGGGGAGTAAGGTAAGGCTAGGTGAGTGAAATTGGTAAGGGATACTTCTTATATTCCATGTGTCTTTATCCCTCTTCATATTGTTGCCAATCTCTCTCCATTCCAGCCATAACACTGGCTTTCCAGGTACCTGTCGACAGCCAGCATCAGTTGTCAACAAACAAGCCTCCCAGAACCTACATCTTACTGGAATTCAGTACTGTCGATAGGCAACTTCTTGCTGTCGACAGATACATCTTTTATGCCAATTCCTCTTCTTTTATCATCCCTTCTTAATGAGTATGTTCACAATCTCTGTGTAAGGGGAGAATTTGGACTTAATGATCATTACAACCTATCATACTCACATAGTATCCAAGACATTGACTTCACCGCAGTGATTTTGAATAATATTTTGTGCTTGAGTCTAGGTTGTGTCATCTAGCAAACATTGGACAAATCTAATGAACTTAACTTAACTCATTTGAATAACTCCCTTGGATTATCATGTTCTCAAATGGTTGATAAGTAAGACGGTTATTGAACTTAATGTTTACATTGGCTTTTGACCTTAAATAACCATCAACTTGATTGATAAAAGTAAAAAAGAGGAGAAAAGCTACCTATTCTAAATAATAAATAAATAAATAAAATGATTTGGATAAAAGGTTGAGCAATGGATCATTACTGAGTAGTCAGGGACATGTGCATCAAAAATGTCTGTCTTCGCGTCCAAAAGGCATTTCATTAACTTTGTAAAATGGTATGATGGTCACTCACACTAAGTAACTGGGGGTACGGGCAAAAAGTGAAAGTGTTCCTAATTACCACTTTTTCCATTGCTCATCATAAAAATCTTTTGCAATGCTAGAAATAGAGTGAAGCCTCCATGATCTTGACTCAAGGCATTGGGTTGTTATTGTTAGATGTTTATGTGGACATTACCTTCATTTACCCACTGAAAATCACCACTAAGACATATGATTTTTCTCATGGTTTTATTCAAGGGGTTATCTTATATTCATAGGCTTTTGAACCGTGTTTCTAAATGCCATAACTTAAGATTCCCGGAGTATTATCTCTTAACCATTGTAGAACTTTTATGTGTCTTCATACTACTGGTTATGCATTTTGTAATGAGTATAAAACAATGTTTCTCAACCTTAAAATCCCAATGGCACGCTCATTCCCATTCAACTCCTCAAAAATTAAGCTCTGACAAAAATCTGCTTAGTAGTTGTCGACAGATGCTTGCTGGCTGGCTGTTGACAGCCGGCGGCCTGGGCAGTTCAGAAGCCCAACAGCGCGCCCTTTGGCCAGATTTTGTGGGGTCCCTTTCCATTTCAAATTCTTTCCAACTTCTTAAAAGGGAACCCCAACCCCTCAACCTCTTCCACCTCTTCAAAAAGGCCTCTCCTCCCTCTTTCAGCCCTAGCCTCCTCCTTCCAGGGCACCGGAACCCAGATTCCCATCCCTTCTGTCTCTCTTTTCTCTGGTTCTCCTCTCTCCACAGGTATCCTTCACTCTCGACATCACCTTCCATGGCTCCTCCAAGAAAACACCTTGCTTCCCGTCGGCGTCCCATCTCGCCAGAAGCCGGCAACGGTTCCAGGGCTCCTGCCGAGCGCTGAAGCAAGCACCGGGACAATGGCTGCCAGAGCTCATTATCCTCCCAACCGCCACACTTCTAAGGTCTGGGGCTCCTTCAAAAAGTTTGTCCAGCCATGGTTCATGGATTTCGTGTCCCTGGAGGACATTTTCCCCAGTCTCCAGCCCCTGTTTGACACCCAGGGTTGGACGGCCTTTCTGTACTCCCATAAGCGGTACTCCCCTGTCGTTGTGACAGAGTTTTACAATAATCTGGAGTTGTCCGTTCAAGGTGATGAGCTTTACACCATGGTAAAGGGGTACCACTTTCCAAATCTCTTCAAACCTCCTTTGCCGTGCATTTCAAATTTCAAACTCAGGGGAAATATCCTTGTCAATCCTCCTTGTGCCTCTGACTTCTACACCTTCATCACTCACCAGATCTATCATCCTAGTGTTGATCACTTGAAGCTAAATGCAAACTCCTTCCCTCCACTCAATCGTCTCATTCATCACATTTTCACCACTTTGGTCATTCCTAAGGATGGAAGTAGGGAACTCGTCACTACCGTTCATAAGTCCCTCTTCTACTACTTCCTTAGGACTGAGTAAATTAATCTTCCTCTTCTTATGGTTGACCTCATCAAACAGTGCTTTACCAATTCCAAGAGGTCTATGCCATATGTCTGCCCTATCACATCTCTCCTTTTCCTTCATTGGCATTCCCATCTCTGATTCTGAGTGTAAAACTCTTTCATCCCGCAACTCCTTTGATCTCACTACGGTACATAGGAGGGCTACAAGCTTGTAGATGGGAGAGTCACAAGGACTCTCAAGGGTCAGACGCGGAGGTTTCCCAAGAGTCCGATGCGGGTGATGAAGATGTTGGTGGTGATGAAGACTCCCAAGTAGAGCCCATGGATGCTTAGGTAGATGATAATGCTACTGGAAGACCAAGAACCACAGGATCCAGTCCCATCCCTTCGAGATTTCATTGCTGGTCAGATGGCCCAACTGCAGAACCAACTCACTACGGGCTTTGACCATCTCAACGCTCGTCTTGATCATGTTGATACAAGGATGGATGCTCTAGCCGATACTCATGTGCAAATTCAGCACCGGCTTACCAGGCTTTCTATGGAGTTTCATGAGTTCCGTCATCCCACTGCTCTGGGAATGACAATGTTTAGAGAGTTTGGGTTGTCTAGTCTTTTCTTTGTTCCTAGGTTTGGGTCATGAGTCACTTTGTCCTTTGCGTAGTCATGTATCTTCCTTCTTTTGCTTTTTATGTCATGTCATGCAACTTTTGTAACTGTGTGTAATGAATGACATTGAATGAACTTCACAGTTATTTGACTAATTCCTCTTCGTGAGTGCATGATTTGTCTCTTTTGGATGTTGCAAAAGGGGGAGAATATCAATGTGCATAAATGAAAATTTTGTCATCATCAAAAAGGGGGAGAATGTTGGGTTCTCATGTGTAATGTTTGTGTTTAAATGTTTTGATGATAGACAATGTGAATTGATGTGTGTGAATGATAGAAATATGATGACAATGACAAAGACATGCAAGAAACAATCACATATGAGAACATGCTTTTATTGATCATCTATACATTCATTGTATCTCACTTATAATGTTTCTCAATGTAGGTGTGAATGTATACAAGTCAAGCAACAAGAACCAAGTGAAAAAGATCAAGAAAAATATTTCAACTAAACTCCTGTCGACAGCCATGAAGACCCTTGTCAACAGATGCACCATCCAGAACAAGACTAACTACTGGAAGCACATTTGGGATAGTAGCTGTCGACAGCTAAAGCTCACCTGTCGACAGATACAGATGTCCTATCGATAGATGAGAATCGCCTATTGACAGCCCAGTGTTCCAAGAACTCTTAAAGGTTCTGGAAACCAGAAATATGCAGTAGTGTTGACAGCAGCAAATCGCCTATCGACAACCGAACGTTTTAGAAAGATTCGATGGTCTAGATATGATCTATATTTGGGTGATCCTTTTAAGAATGACTCTCCATGTTTGGACACCATATATAAAGATCATATGAAGCTATTTTCGCAGCAAGAAGCCACCATATCTAAACCCTAAGCAAAACCCAAGAGAGAAAGCTTCTCCCTACTGCTCTACTTGAACCCTCCGTCCAGATCAAAGAAGAATCATCTTCGGAACATAGTTGAAGTTGGTTTTTTCGTCGTGGTTCAAGCTTCTATGTCATCTGAGGATCATCAAAGTGAAGCTTGGAGTTCTTCTGGACGACCAGCGACAAGAGTTCTTCAACTGGATTTGTTCTTTCATCTCAGAACTCTTGTCCTTTCATATTTCTCATATATCTGTGTGTGTGGTTGTGATTCAAGCGTCCCTTGTGCTTGATTCACGTGTGGCTAGTTGTTCTGATGAGTTTGCATCAGAACAACTTGAGTGTGTGTGTTGTAAGAGTCGAACTCGCTTATAAGCAGTGTTTTGCGTGTGTGTGTGTGGACGGGGACGTAGGATACACAAGTTGTGTACTCCGAACCACCTTAAATCATCGTGTCTGTGGTTTGAACATTTACGGTAGATGTTTGGTAGGCACGTTGGTTTCTCACACGTTAGATAAGTTGTTTATGTTCTACTTTTAATCAACACACATACATCTTGGTTCGAATACAAATCAAATCTATTTAAGATTTCGATAAGTCTAGTTTCCATCAAAAAGAAGGTCATAGTTTTAAATGGGAAGTAATCTATTCAACCCCCCCCCCCTTCTAGATTACCATAATAGATATTCCGCACATCTTTCAACCTTTTCTTTAATTTAATTTTATTAACAAATATTAAATTTTAGAGTTGCTACATTATGTGTATTAAAAATATAAATATAGACTAAATTTATATATAGATATACATTTCAATTTTATTCTTATTTTTAATGTATAAATATTAAATAATTTAATTCATATTTAATAAATAAAAAAATCAGCTGAACCAAACCGAACCGAAATAATTTTGCTCTATTTGATTCAGTTTGCCACCCTAATTAGTTCGATTCGAGTTGACCGAAATTGGCCAACCCAGACCGAACCGGACTGTTGAACAGCCCTATCCATTATCATTCCGTATGGCCAATAAATGAATTCGGATGCTCCTTTTGGGACTAGACTGGCCCCATTTGCACATGCATAGTGTCCAAATGATTCTGAAGACCTAAAAAGTGTGTCATATTATTTCCATTTGATCATTACTCATGTAGGCCTTGGGTAGATTGCCATGTTCAAGATATCTCGTTGTATGATAATAACAAGTCAAGTAAGTCAAATGTAAGAATATCAAGCCAAGTACAAAGATAACAAGTCAAGTGTGAAGCTAACAAGTCCGATTACGTGAAGGTTCAAACAAGGGTACAAGAAAAACTGGATATTTATGAAAATAAGATGATAGATTGGGACTGAACAGAGGAATCGGTAGATCGTTCAATGATTTTTGGTCAACCGACCCTTCCAAGCATGATTCTGGTTATAAGGTGTAATCGGTCGACTAAAAGAGCAAATTTGGTTGACCGTTTAAGGTCTGTGTCATTAGTCAACTGAATACTAATTTTCGGTCGAAAAACTCCAAGTAGCTTGATCTTATATTTAAGGTGAAATCGGTCGACTAGAAGAACAAATTTGGTAGATCGATTTTGAAAATCTTATAATATGACATGATAGAATCGCACAGACTTTTCTTACTTGACAATGGAAAAAAATAATCAAGAATAGAAGAGGATAGCCATTAGTATGTTTGGGGATGTTGACCTGATCAAATAGACTATCCTAAGGTCATTTTTCTTTAGATCAAGGTCTCGGGATGGCAAGAAACTGGGGACATCGGTCAAACCGATTCTAGCAATTGGTAGATGTCTGAGTTATTTCTATGACTCTCAGTGGTTATGGTTATATGGGTAGTAAGAGGTGTTTATTCTCAAAAGGTATGAATAATGATGTGTATATGATCTCCAAGAAATTTAGGTAATGGAACAAATTAACAGAGTATCAGTATTCCTATTTGAAGAACGAATGAGTAAAAAGATATCCCACCTTAGTTAGTTGCAGACGATAGCAAGCTCCTTCCAAATTCTATAGGCTTCGACTATGAAATAACAACCAATAGTTTGGCCAACGACAGGTTCTATATTTATAGAGTTGAGGGTCGAAGGATTGAGACTATGGTAATGCAAGTTTAACAACTACAGGTGGAAGGCTAGATTTGCATGGCTTACGGATTTGCACATATTTACCCACGTCGCAGGTAAGTTTTCAGATTGCAACACGTGTAAGGAATACGTGGTAAATTCATATGTAACATAGATTACGTAGGTGAATAGTAAAAGATATACGATTGATATAATATTTATGCAAGTAAAATGTAATTATGTAATCCCTTGCATTAAATTCAAATATTATCCATTTAAATTGATATTTCAGATTTACCTTGGCTAGAACATTTTATAAATTTATGTGATTTACTTTTAATAAAGTTTTTGTAATGAATTATGGAATACACTAATCAAGTGTAACATTAACATGTAATATAAAATTGATTAATTAATTTCTCAAAATTTTTTTTCCCATATTATAAAAATGAGGTGTATAGTAACTATATCTCACAACATTCTATTCCTTCTCTCAGCAACATCATTTTGTTATGGCATATATAGAGTACTCAGTTATCTATGTCACGTCTCGAGATTATGCAGCAAATATAATAATGCGGAATAATTCGAGTTGATATCCCGAGACATGAACAGTCGGCAAATAAGCTCTAGCTAGCATGCACTAAATTTATAACAACATACATCATCATAGGGCCCAAATATTGAACTCAACTAATCTTGTATTCAAATCTCAACTCATTGTATTCCAAATAGAAACTAATACAGGACTAAGACTCAATAAAAAGGAAAAGTAGATTTTATTCCTCACTTCCTACTACATGATTCTAACACTCAATGAAAACTACTATAACTAAACTCATAGTTAGGACGCTCATCACTCAGACGCATTCCCATCCTCGACTTGCTCCTCCTCTTGGACATCATAGTCACCTAGATTGGGTAAAAGTAGGGGATGAGCAAACTAGCCCACTGTAGGATTATATCTCAATGTGCGGGCAATGATATAAGTGATTAGCAATTTAGAACTAGGTAAGCACTATGAATGTCATGATATGCATGTACGAATAAAACTCATTAAAACATAATGCATGAAACAAGCTAGATAGAGTGATCATGATAGAACAAGATTTTAGAACAAGATGACAAGATAGAACTAGCAAATATCACTTTGTACAAGCACGCAAGATTTCACTTGATGTCAAGAATGCAAGATATCACTATTTGTAATAAATGCAGGATGGTCATATCACGCAAGCAAGCAAGCACGCACGAGCATGATAATGTAACACTAATTAGGCATGTAGACACTAATGTACACCAAGAAAAGATCATCACAGAATGTACACCAGGACACGTGTATGTGGTATTGTACATATCATTCCATACGACACGCACGACTCCCAGCGCAGATGCAATACAGTAATCATTATACCCTATGGTTAACAGTATATTTATGACTCTCCGTCATTGGGGCTAGACTGGAGCCCTTGGACACTCGCCGTGCCCGGTCAGCATTCAATTAAATTTTAAATGTAGATACCCACAGTCATTAATAATGGTCAATGAGAGTTTCAATAAGTAAGCATGTGTAATGTCTGTTCATAATGATGATGAGAACTAGTAATAAGTAATTGAACATGATTCATGATAACAATGGTCAAGAGATAAATTCGGCAGCATAACGGTACAATTTGTAATTTAGTTCAATCATTACATTAAGGCTTTAGTCTAGATTGTAATCACACTCACGAGAATAAGAAGAGAAAGGAAGTGCACGCTATCTCCAAGGAACTTCAATGGTACAACCAACTCGTCGGCCATGTGGGAATCCATGGTTAGAGGAGATTTCTGGAGGCCTTGGAGAAAAAGAAACTAGTCTACCGATTCGAAATGACCGGTAGAGAGTTTCCAAATCCCCAAGAAAGGGCTGCCTAGTAGTGCAAGTGTGTAGTGATGTACGCGTCTCAATTCACAAACCATCGGTCTCAAAACTCGCGAAAAGCACTTAACATGATGGCATGTAATGAACAATGCATTAACTACACATGGGTTTGCAAGATTTTAAGATATAATTATCATTTTAATCAAGCTAGAACAGTAACAAGAGCGAATCACAAGTTTCATGAATGATCATGTCATTATGAGAATAATTAGAATACTTTTTATGTAATTATATTTTTTAAATGGGTTAATCACTTTTAAGCCATTAACAATCATCATGTAATGACCAGACCAAGACTTGTAAATTTACACATTAAATACCATATAAACCGACCTCGGGTATAGCGATAAGTTTTTCAAAAGAAACAAGTGGGGTTTCATGCAAAATTCTGAGGAAGTGACGCACCCCATAAGGGTCGCGACGGGGTCGGGACAGAACGCACAACAAGGGTATGTACAGAACGCGACAAGGCAGTAAGATCAGGCAGAGAGATAGCGACGGCATGCTCGTCGCATTCATAACGCGACGGGTTTGCTGTCGTGACAAGACCTCAGAAAGGGCCTATTGGGCCATCGCGTTCACAGGGTCTCCGCCTGAATCGACAGAGAAAAGACATGTTCTTGGATTGCGGTCCAGAACTGCCTTATATTGACACAGGGTGCTTCAAAAATAGAGAATAAATTGTACAGTGCATGAAAAATCACGAAACTAGTTTTAAACCAACCTAGACATGCAAGGGTGCTTCCAGTAAATCGAAATTAGAAAACACTGATGGTTTCGATAGGTTTTAATCAAGTCTAACATGAGGTATAGAAGACTGAGGACAATCAAATGCAAGATTTACTTTGCAAGGTATGATGCCAAAATAATTAGGGCTTTTAGGACAAAAGTCTCATCACGAAAGTTGTTGGGAACATGGAATAGATGTAGACTATGATTTTTAAATAATTTTAAACGACCTCTATATGCATGATAATTTGACACAACGTAAAAACCAAGTGCAATCTGAAAATGCAATGTCATGCAGTGACCCTCTTACCACACTTATAACACTCTAATTAATGAGATTTAGACAAATGTTCAACACAAAACATGACGAGGACAACTAGTATAAAGACTTTCATGTTGTGGGTTTGGTCTAATTCGGTCTCAAATCGCATGCAACATATAACGACAGGAAAAGCCCTGACAGTGCGCGACTTGGGGAAAACACTTCTAATTCAAAATATACTCATTGGAATTAGATGAAACCAGTGGGAAATGAAAGTTAACTTGATGCTCTACACTGGTATAGGATATGTAAGGTTTGTCCGAGAAACCCTACCTTCTGGGTTGAAGAGAAGTCCCATTTTTCCAGAGAAAACCCATGTTCAGACCACCTTTTGAAGAACGCTTAATACTCCGTGTATACTGCATGGAATTTGGGCATTCCACTGGGTTAGAATGTAGACTTGACCCTATTTCCAGGGGTATAAGCCTTGGAATGTTTGGTTATGTTTTGACTCACCTTTGGTCGACTCCAAGATGACTATCTGTGCAGGTCGCAGCAGACACAACAGGAAGAAGAACGGCTTGGTGTGGACGATCTCCTACTCCCCAGCCACCAAGAACTCCTCCACACAACCCCAACAGATGTAACTCGTCCCTAAGGGTTTGGTGGAGAGTATTTAAGCATCTATGGGTTTAGGAGTCCTATGTGACAAGGAAAGAAGAGTTGCGGTTTGACATACTAGTTTCCTATTTTGAGGATTTATTTCTCCATTAGAGTGTGTGAGGCTTTAGGAAACCTCCCCCCATAGTTAAGCACGAATTTGGGTTACCAAGAATACATGTTCTCATCCTAATCCAACTCTAATTGCCTCTTCTAATTTCAGCTTATTTAAGCTACGAATTTCTATGTATTCTTGCTTCATTGATTTTGGGGTCATATATGGTCCATTGGCCCAATTATGATATTGGGTCATTAATATATAATGTTGGAAGTCTCTCAATATTTTTCTTTAATTTATGGTTGCGTCATATTTCCGTGTTAACAGTTTTCCGACTTGTTCCTAATTGGATAATCGGTCACAATAACTCTTAAACCAAGCCCCAAATGATTTTATTGACCCAAATTCCTTGATGGGTCATTAGAGGATATTATTTGAAGTCCGTATATGATTTTTATTTAATTTTCTGACTCATCCGAGTACGTGTGATAATGATTTTTCGACTTATTCATGAATTACGATAATAAGTCACAAAACAATTTAAACTTGACTAATCCAATTTTTCTTGGCACAAATATCTTTGTGAAACATTTAGTAATAATGTTTGGGGTGATTATAATTTTTACGGAATTTTTCGATATGTGTTTTAGCACATACGATAATGATACGTAGTTTTAAATACTCTGATATTATGGAAATTATTTATTTCTATTTATTCGAATTTTTATGTAATTAAAATTTCGGGGTGCTACACCTTCCCCCACTTAAGAGAATTTGGTCCCCAAATTCATAGATCATTAATTGTCTTTTGATAGTTATGACCCTTGAGGTCGTTTCAGATTTAATTCTTCTAACTTGTTTCAACATCGTGGAGGTTAGTCCAACATCTACACCTATGGCCACTCGTACTATTCATTTGGTTTCTTCCACTCCTGTTTTCCTTCCACGGTTGTTATAACTCCATCTTACTCCACCAAAGGAACTATGGTATAATTACTAGATTATCCCTTGCTAATTTCTCCTTAATGACCTCCCCCACTTAGATATGTACTAATAAGAAAAACATCATAAGATCAGTCTAGGGGTTTAACAATCATACCTCCTTCCGGGAGCTCTGCTTGCGTTATTGCATTCACGCATCCTTGACGCTTTACCACTCCTTGGTTCCTTCCAACTTGGTCTTTTAGCATGGTACAGTTCGGTATACGATCTTCATGACTCCCACATCGCAAGCCCAGGCCTTCTTCCAGCACTTGTCCGCTTGGTGCCTAGGCTTGTTGCAAAAGTTACAATATTCTGCCATCATTGTTTCTTCTACTTTGATCTTTTTCTCCATGCCATAACCCTTCCCAGTGGTTGGCCTTTCGTTGTTGTTGTAGTGGTTGTTATTGTTGTTGTTGTGGAAATTTCCAGTTGTATCGACTGATCCGCTTTTTATGGAGGTCGGCTTTGAGATGTCTTTCCTATTTATGCCTTCCACCTTAGCCATAATGTCCTCTACTAGTTGAGCTCTTTGGACCATCTCAGTGTAAGTTTGAATGTTGTGAGGTCCGAGCTTCTCGATGAACATGGGCCTGAGCCCATCCATGAATTGATTTGCCTTTAGTCTTTTCGTCCCCACCAAGTGTGGTGCATACACAGCAAGACGCGCGAACTGAGCCTCATACTCAGCCATGGACATTCCTTTCTGTTTCAGTGCAGTAAATTTTGCCGCCTTCTTTTCCTTAACTCTTTCAGAGAAGTATTTTCCACGGAAGATCTCTAGAAATCCTGCCCACTCCAGTTCGCCAACATTAGGCAGGTGGGCCGATGTGGCCTTCCACCATGCTCGGGCATCCTTAGTGAATTGGAAAGTGGCCAGTACCACCTTCTCCCTATTAGTGCATTGCATCACTTGGAAAATTCGTTCTATCTCCTCTTGCCAATTCTCTGCCTCGTCTAGGTCAGGGGACCCAGAGAAATGAGGAGGGTTTAACTCCTAAAATTCGGTGCAGATCACCTGCTCCATTCCTTGCAGCTGTAGCCTGATTTCCAGCCTGAACTACATTTTGTAATATCTGAGTCAATCCAGCCACGGTTTCTTGCATAGCTCGCCACTGATAGCGAGCCATTACAGTTGGGTGTGAGAGTTATGAGGGTTCCTGAGAAAAGGATGGAGACCAATTAATGTCTCTAGATATATTATAAGAGTCCATGGGTAGGAGTGTCTAATTCTTTCTAGCATATACCCAGTCTCTACCCATTCTCACCAGGTACTATATTTAAGTTCCATGACCTAGGTTCCATAGGTATCTCCTAATCTGAGACATATATTCTATTTGGATTTCTAGGCTCTGATACCACTAAACTGTCACATCCCGAGAATTACGCAGTGGATATTAATAATGTGGAATAATTCGAGTTGATATCCCGAGACGTGAACAGTCGGCAAATAAGCCTCTAGCTAGCACGCACTAAATGTATAACAACATACATCATCATAGGGCCCAAATATTGAACTCAACTAATCTTGTATTCAAATCTCAACTCATTGTATTCCAAATAGAAACTAATACAAGACTAAGACTCAATAAAAAAGAAAAGTACATTTTATTCCTCACTTCCTACTACATGATTCTAACACTCAAAGCAAACTACTATAACTAGACTCATAGTTGGGACGCTCATCACTCAGACGCATTCCCATCCTCGACTTGCTCCTCCTCTTGGACATCATAGTCACCTAGATTGGGTAAAAGTAGGGGATGAGCAAACTAGCCCAGTAGGATTTATATCTCAATGTGCGGGCAATGATATAAGTGATTAGCAATTTAGAACTAGGTAAGCACGATGAATGTCATGATATGCATGTACGAATAAAACTCATTAAAACATAATGCATGAAACAAGCTAGATAGAGTGATCATGATAGAACAAGATTTTAGAACAAGATGACAAGATAGAACTAGCAACAGATCACATTGTACAAGCACGCAAGATTTCACTTGATGTCAAGAACACAAGATATCACTATTTGCAATAAATGCAGGATGACCATATCACGCAAGCAAGCAAGCATGCACGAGCACGATAATGTAACACTAATCAGGCATGTAGACACTAATGTACACCAAGAAAAGATCCATCAAGAATGTACACCAGGACACGTGTATGTGGTTATTGTATCTATCATTCAACACGACACGCACGACTCCCAGCGCAGATGCAATGCCAGTAATCCTTATACCCCATGGTTAATAGTATATTTATGACTCTCCGTCATTGGGGCTAGACTGGAGCCCTTGGACACTCGCCATGCCCGGTCAGCATCTCACTTAAATTTTAAATGTAGATACCCATAGTCATTAATAATGGCCAATGAGAGCTTCAATAAGTAAGCATGTGTAATGTCATGTTCATGATGATGATGAGAACTAGTAATAAGTAATTGAACATGATTTCATGATAACAATGGTCAAGAGATAAATTTGGTAGTATAACGGTACGATTTATAATTTAGTTCAATCTTACGTTAATGGCTTTAGTCTAGATTGTAAATCACACTCACGAGAACAAGAAGAGAAAGGAAGTGCACGCTATCTCCACGGAACTTCAATGGTACAACCAACTCATCGGCCATGTGGGAATCCATGGTCAGAGGAGATTTCCGGAGGCCTTGGAGAAAAAGTCACTAGTCTACCGATTCGGAATGACCGGTAGAGAGTTTCCAAATCCCCAAGAAAGGGCTGCCTAGTAGTGCAAGTGTGTAGTGATGTACGCGTCTCAATTCACAAACCATCAGTCTCAAACTCGCGGAAAGCACTTAACATGATGGCATGCAATGAACAATGCATTTAATTACACATGGGTTTGCAAGATTTTAAGATAATAAATATCACTTTAATCAAGCTAGAATAGTAACAAGAGCGAATCACAAGTTTCATGAATGATCACGTCATTAAGAGAATAATTAGAATACTGTTCATGTAATTATAGTTTTTAAATGGGTTAATCACTTTTAAGCCATTAACAATCATCATGTAATGACCAGACCCAAGACATGCAATTTACACATTAAATACCATATTAAACCGACCTCGGGGATACCGGTAAGTTTTTCAAAAGAAACAAGTGGGGTTTCATGTAAAATTCTGAGAACGCGACGCACCCCAGTAATGGTCGCGACGGGGTCGGGACAGAACGCGACAAGGGTATGTACAGAATGCAACAAGGCAGTCAGATCAGGCACAGAGATAGCGACGGTGTGCTCGTCGCATTCATGATGCGACGGGTTTGCTATCGCGAGAAGACCTCAGAACGCGGCCTATCGGGTCGTCGCGTTCACAGGGTCTGTGCCTGAATCCGATAGAGAAAAGACATGTTCTTGGATTGCTGTCCAGAACTGCCTTATATTGACACAGGGTGTTCAAAAATAGAGAACAAATTGTACAGTGCATGAAAAATCACGAAACTAGTTTTAAGCCAACCTAGATATGCAAGGGTTCTTTCAGTAAATCGGAATTAGAAAACACTGATGGTTTCGACAGGTTTAATCAAGTCTAACATGAGGTATAGAAGACTGAGGACAATCAAATGCAAGATTACTTTGCAAGGTATGATGCCAAAATAATTAGGGCTTTTAGGACAAAAGTCTCAACACGGAAGTTGTTGGGAACATGGAATAGATGCAGACTATGATTTTTAAATAATTTTAAACGACCTCGAGATGCATGATAATTTGACACAACGTAAAAGCCAAGTGCAACCCGAAAATACAGTGTCGTGCAGCGACCCTCTTACCACACTTATAACTCTCTAATTAATGATATTTAGACAAAATGTTCAACATAAAACATGACGAGGACAATTAGTATAAAAACTTTCATGTTGTGGATTTACTCTAGTTCAGTCTTAAATCACATGCAACATATAAAGAACGGGAAAAGCCCTGATAGTGCGTGACTTGGGAAAATAATTATAATTCAAAATATACTCATTGGAATTAGATGAAACCAGTGGGAAACGAAATTTAACTTGATGCTCTACACATTGGTATAGGATATGTTAAGGTGTGGCCCGAGAAAACCTAACTTCTAGGTTGAAGAAGTCCCGTTTTTCCAGAAAACCTGTGTTCAGACCACCTTTCGAAGAACGCTTAATACTCCGTGTATACTGCATGGAATTTGGGCATTCCACTTGGGTTAGAACGTAGACTTAACCCTCTTTCCAGGGGTATAATCCTTGCAAGGTTTGGTTATGGTTTGACTCACCTTTGGTCGACTCCAAGATGACTATCTGTGCAGGTCGCAGCAGACGCAACGGGGAAGAAGAACGGCTTGATGTAGACGATCTCCTACTCCCCAACCCCCAAGAACTCCTCCACACGACCCCAACAAGATGTAAACTCATCCCCAAGGGTTTGGTGGAGAGTATTTAAGCATCTATGGGTTTTAGGAGTCCTATTGTGACAAGGAAAGAAGAGTTGTGGTTTTGACATACTAGTTTCCTATTTTGAGGATTTCTTCCTCCATTAGAATGTGTGAGGCTTTATGAAACCTCCCCCCATAGTTAAGCACGAATTTGGGTTGCCAAGAGTACATGTTCTCATCCCAATTCAACTCTAATTGCCTCTTTCTAATTTCAGCTTATTTAAGCTACGAATTTCTATGCATTTTCTTGCTTCATTTGATTTTTGGGTCATATATGGTCCATTGGCCCAATTATGATATTGGTTCATTAATATATAATGTTGAAAGTCTCTCCAACATTTTTATTTAATTTATGGTTGCGTCGTATTTCCGTGTTAACGGTTTTCCGACTTGTTTCCTAATTTGGATAATCGGTCACAATAACTCTTAAACCAAGCCCAAATGATTTCTATTGACCCAAATTCCTTGATGGGTCATTAGAGGATATTATTTGAAGTCCGTATATGATTTTTATTTAATTTTCTGACTCATCCGAGTACGTGTGATAATGATTTTTCGACTTATTCATGAATTACGATAATAAGTCACAAAACACTTTAAACTTGACTAATCCGATTTTTTTTGGCACAAATTTCTTTGTGAAACATTTAGTAATAATGTTTGGGGTTGATTTATAATTTGTACGGAATTTTTTGATGTGTTTTAGCACATACGATAATGATACGTATGTTTTAAATACTCTGATATTATGGAAATTATTTATTTCCATTTATTCGAATTTTTATGTAATTAAAATTTTCGGGGTGCTACAATCTGTGTATTCCTTTCTCCTTGCATAGGGTTCTGAACTAATCTAAAAGATATTCACATCCTCGATCTATTTGAAGATATTTTAAACTTGCCTAATTGATGATCAGCCTCTATTATAAGCGTTTGAAGCAATCCAATGCTTCATAGAGGTGAGTGATTTGGTAGGCATATCCATATCATGAATAATCATCTATAAATGTAAGGAAATATGAAGTTCCTTGGAGGGCCTTCTCATATATGTTGTCCTACTTAGTTGGCAGTAAGACTAACCTAGAGCGGGATGAATAGGTAATCTGAAAACTAAAATAAAAATCACCACTTAAAAATGTTTGGTTAGTATAAATAAGAGTGTGCAATAGAAATTAAAGGAGCAAAAGAGAACACACAAGGAATACAGAGATTTATCCTAGTTCAGTCGTTCCAAATGGAAGTCCTACTTCCAGTCCCGAAGTAAATTCTTGGGATTTCACTAACCAAGGGTACAGTCCCCCTCAAGGACATACAACACCCAGCCCTGCTGGTCTTCTTCTCTTTCCGGGCAAGAAGGTAGTCCACTTCCTTTACAGGCTCATAAGCAAACCTTCAAGAACAAAACCCAGAGTGGTTACACCACCAAACACAAGTTGCTCTTCTTCTCATTTCGGGCAAGAAGGCAACCACTTCTCTTACAGGTCAAGAAGTCAATCTCCTGGTAAAAACCCCAGTGCGGTTCTTCCCTTAACTCAAATGGAACGTTTTCACTGCAAGCCTTCTCTTCTAAAAAAGAGGAACACTTATGAATACAGAAACTAGGACCTGAAGCCCCTAGATCAAGCTCAAGATGGACAATGAAATGTCTAATCTGAGACTGAGCCTAAGAAGAAAAGAGTTTATAAGAAAGGACTCTCTTAAGCTAAACCCCCAGCTCTCTCTCTCGCAAATACACAGACACACAGAGAGAGAATGAGGAAGAAGGAAGACAGCTTGAATGCTTCTACTTTAATGGGCTCGAGCTCTTCCTTTCTTGTTTTGAGTGTGTATGAAAGCTCATTGGATGTACACTCCTTGAAAGACCTTCAGGTTTTCTCTATCTATTTCTTCAGCCTTTGCTTCATCCTTTTTTAGAGCAGCCTGAAGAGTACCGTTGACAGATGGTTGTTGAAGTTTCTTGTCCTCTTCTTCTACTCTCCTTCTCTTGAGTCTAACGGCTTCTTTCTTGTGCCTACTAGCTACTTGGAATGGAGGAAGATGTTCCAGCTGGTGCGCACTTCCAAGGGCACAGATGTTGACTCATTTTTCCTTTTGTCCATATTTCCTGTTGACACCCTGTGGATGTAAAAGCTTTTGACTATCAGAAGAATAATAAGATACACATATAAAGTGCATTTGAAACCTCATTGGGTGCCAAAGACATTTTGAAAGCCAATCGATAAAAATACAAAAGCAATAGATGTTTGCTTAAAGGCAATCAATATGTAAAGGTAATCGATGTGAAACTTAACTATAATTGATGCAATAGTGCAATCGATGTGCCATTTAATTATAATCGAGGTATGAAGGCAATTGATATGAAGAGGCAATCGATGTGAATGAATAGCAATCGATATTCTTAAGGCAATCAATGTTTTAAAAGGCAATCTATGTTTAAGGCAATCGATGTTTAAGGCAGTTGATGATTAACGACAATCGATGTTTAAAAACAATCGATGTTTAAGACAATCGATGTTTTAAAGGAAATCGATGTTTAAGGCAATCGATGTCTAAAGGCAATCGATGAATACAGACAATCGATGTTTAAAGATAGTCGATGTTTTAAGGCAATTGATGTTTAAACAAAACAACAATCGATGTTTAAGTTAAACAACAATTGATGTGAGTGAAGGCAATCGATGCGCAATTATAACAGTAATCGATGGAACCTTTGTTCTTTAATCGATGTGGCACTTAGTCAGTAATCGATATGCATTGAACAACAATCGATTGAGCTTTCTAGTGCAAATCATGAAGCGATAGTGCCATAATATGCTATATTTATGAGGAAAATATGATATTAAATATATTCATGATATTAAGTTAATCATGAGTTTTGTTATCACTAAAATAAAATGACAAAATATAAGAGTGGTTCAACAATATATGTCTGCAAATGTCAAAGTGGATTAGTTACAATGTCTCAATGACCCTCTTAGCCATCCAAAAGGCCTTTGGCATGCTTTGCTAGCCAAACATGACTCACACACAAGAAGACCGACTTCAGCGAATGAGCCTAAAAGGCCTTTTTCAAGCTAACTTAACCATTCTATCATGTCCTATATATCCTTGCAGAGCATGCCAAACTATAGAATTGAGGTCCATTACATTACATGTCATACACGATGTAGAGGAAACTTAATTATCTAGATATAAATCCAACTTAAATAGACCATCAACAAAAACCTCATGTCCTTGCAAAACACCACTAAAATAAATGTTAATATCACTGCCAAAAAATGAAAGAAAGAATTCTAGTGCTAGTAGTGATGGGACTGATAGCAGATTATGCTGAACTCCTGGCGCATAGAGTACATCATGAAGAGTCAAAATGCATCCAATTGTAATATTATGTTGGCACACATCAAGTCAAAAGACTTCTTCACTAGAGCCATTACCCATATATATTTTGTGTGCCTGTTGAGACTCGACGATAATCTATGTATCCCACTTGATCTCTTGTTATGTGCTTGGTCACTCCTGAATACACAATCCATTCAAAAAATATTCTAGCAACTAATATGACATGTACAATTTTCAAGTAAGTATTTGAAATATTGGATCGACATGGAGCTTTAGATGTCCTAGAGGGGTTCTTGCACATTAAAAAAATTATCTGAAAATAGATAACACTAAATGGTATTGTTAGTACTTAGTGTAGTGTGTGTGAAACAAGTGAAAAGCTTGGCAGAAACAATCACACAAAGTGCACAGAGATTTATCCTGGTTCGGCCCTTCCAAATGGAAGTCCTATGTCCAGTCCCTAAGCACCCCTTGGGATTTTCACTAACTGCCAAGAACACTTGGCCATCTCTTACCAGAGAGGTATTACAACCCACTTGCACCATGCAAGTCTTCCCTTCACAGAGAGGTATTACAACCACCTACAACCATAGGTCTTCCCTTCACAGAGGGGCACTACAGGAAACAAACCCTCTGCTGGTTTCTACATTGAGATGTACACAGTGTGTTTGCTCAGAAAAATGAGCAAACACAGAAAATCAGAAAGATATTACAAATAGGATTGAAAGCTCTGACTCTTTTTGACTCTAAGAGGGTGGACTGAGAAGATCTAGAATACAGAATGCCACCCAAGAACTTCTGAAAGCAAGAGAGCATGAAGCTGAAGCTTGAACAGCTGGCTCTCTTGTGATATTGTGAGCTTCTTCTCTTTTAGTGAGTGTGGAGACTTCTCTTGTTGTGTGCACTCACGTATGTGTTAACTCCTTTTCTCTTCGTGGTAGTCTCCTTGCTTTTCAAACTTCAGCTTCTTATATAACTTCAAAGTCCTCAGCATCTCGTTTGAATGTAGCTGTTTGAATTCTAGACATTGTAAATGGAAGACAGCTTGAGAGATCCATCGAATCTTGAGCTTCTTAACGGCTTCAAAGTTACTTGGGTAGCAGCATGGTTCTGCAAATTGCTGCAATAAATGCAGACATCATACCCATGCAAAGTCTTTTCTCTTTCTCAGGGTTAGACTTGTGACAGATAAAATAATATAAGAGGGTAAGGGAAAAGTTGTTTGCAATAGAAAATTATCAGTTCTAGATAAATAATCTATCCTTTGAACAATACAAAGTTAGGTAAGCATTCAAGGAGGAATGGACACCTTCTTGGCGCACAGTACATCTCCAAAGGATCTGTTCCTTAAAATTTGGAAACTGGTCATTCTGAAGGATGCTAACACATGTCTTTATAAGACATGCAACTATCTTGATAAGATAAACTATGAAATTGAGCTTTAGAAATGACAGGAAATATTAAACAGAAAGAATAGAGAAGTACAATGCACATTGGATAAATTATCGTACAGATAACAAAGAGAATGTCACAATGTAGATCATGTGTTCATCTGTTGTTCATTAAATGATTTCATAAAGATTAAAACAATAATTACAATAATAATAATATCTTAATAGTTTTGCAAATATAACAGTAGTCATTAAGAATTAAGTATAGTTTGTAACATAAGTTGAAACCTAACTTCGACTCTCCAAGAGTCGGAGTAGGTCAGCAATCAATATAACCAACAGGCGATATGAATCATATAAGCAATCGATGTTCAGAAAAAGAACAATCGATATTCATAACAGCAATCTACATAGACAATCGATATGGAAAATGATCAACAATCGATAGACCAAGTCATTAATCGATATACACTTCAACTGACAAGAAAACAACGTAGTCAGTCGAAGTTAAGTTTTGGATATGACGAAGTTAAGTTTCGGATATGACGAAGTTAACTTCGAATATGACGAAGTAAACTTCGGATATAACGAAGTGAACTTTGGATATGACAAAGTGTAGCATCGGATGAAAAGAAAATAACGTTGTCGGTCGAAGCAGAAACACGTAGTCGGTTGAAGTGAACTTCGGATATGATGAAGTTAGCTTCATATATGATGAAGTTGGACTTCGACTGAAAACGACCAAAAGCATGCATGACTGAGTGTAACTTCATATATGACAAAGTGGACTTTGGATATGACGAAGTGTAGCTTCGGGTATGATGAAGCTAACTTCAACTGAATATGATCAAAACATACATAACGAAGTTGAATTTCAAATGTCTAAGTAACAGACATCAGTGTAAATCTTTATGAAGCGATGGAAAATACAATAATCATGATATAAAGAATGATATTGAATTATATTAAGGATGATTATGATAAACATGAGTGTTTTTATCACCAAAATAAAAGGATAATATATAAAAGTTGTTCAACAATCTCCCCCTTTTTAGTGATGACAAAACTCATGAGAAATGTATAGCATTATCATAAAAAAGTAAGCATTAAGTAGAAAATTCATAATACTCTCTCATACTCTCCACCATTTTGTCAATAGCCAAAAAGGAAGAATCTTATCGTTGCCACGCTCACCTTTAGTAGTACAGACTTCTTACCATAACTGGCTGTGAGGTGAGAGAGAGAGGTTCAACAATATTCGTCATGAATTACCATCTCCCATTTTTATTTCCTCCCCCTTGATGTGAGGCTCCCCCTCAGTTGATGCTTCTCAGACCTTCAAGGGTTCTTCTGATCTATAGTGGTTCCATGGTGTGTCGACATGTTCCTCATGTATGTGTCGACACTCCTATCTTCTATGTGCGTCGAATTGGCTGCTATGTGTGTCGACCTATCTTCTATGTGCGTCGACCTTGCTTGCGATGACCCTCCTTATACCGGTACGATTATACCAATCCACATCGGTATAGTGAGTCTCGTCACAGTGGGACATTTACCCAAACAATAACATACGATTGAGATGCTCAAATAATAAATACAGAGTAGTGGAAACAAAAGATCTACTTGTCTTCATTTCATCATCCTCATTAATCATACATGATTCAAATGATAATTTAAAGATAACTGAAGTCCACGTAAATAAAGTGCTAAAAATCAGATTACATAGCTTGTCCACAATTACATAGTAGTTTCATTACAATGCCTCAATTACATACAATGAAAGCAAAATATCACGATGACGACTCCACCAGGCTACTCGCCATGCTCGGAGTCACTCTCCACGGTCTCCTCTAACGATGTAGGGTCACCAACTAAACCTGTATGCCGAAGCAAGGAATGAGTCTCAAGACTCAAAAAATAACACCACACACCTCATACATGCATATATCACAGTAGGTTTTTCATTCCAATTTGCAAAGCAAAACATATAGCATGCTTGGACATGGATAAAGACAACCTATGACATCATTATAATCTACAACTTTAAAACACATGGTACATGATTTGAGCCATTCCAATAAATATCCTATCACATGCTTTCTACTCATTCAATCACATGACAGCTATATTTCATATCAAGTTATAACATGGAAGCACCAACATGGGATTCTTGCCTACATGAAAGGAGAACATTCCTAACATGGTTTCTACACATTCTTGCCATGCAATTTATCATTCCATACACATTAAGATTCATGTTTTGACATGATTTAACAATTCACGTCCTATCGCATGAGAGCTACATTCCAATTAACTACAACAGGTTAGCAATTAACATGGAATTGTTCACACATATGCAAGAAATGCTCCTAGCATGGATTCTACGTATTTTTACACATATAAACGTTCTTATAACATCTTTAGGTTGCTGTTATAACATAATTTCACACTAACATATCATGGACCACAATTTCACAATTCAACATAATGGTTTCACATGTTTACACAATTACTCATTCACATGGTTCTCTTTTTACACATTGCACATTTACACATATTCACACTACACAATTTACACATAATCGCATTCACATTTCACAATTTAGTGCCGTGACACATAGTACCATTAGAAGGACACATCACATAACACATACACATAGACGCCACCTAGGCAATATAGTGACGACTCTTGGACTGCGCAGACCGGGAGAACAAGTCTCCACCCTAACCAGTGGTACTTGTCCACCTCCAGGATTTCATCCTAATGCCCTTAGGATCTTAACATATTGAGCCTTCCCATGGGGACTTTTCCATGGTACGGTTCCACGGCCCTCTATGGAAGCAGTGTCATACATGGCACAGTCTTACACATTACACATTCCGATTTTTACACACATATTACACATGTCTTTACATTCTCTCACTTATACACATGGCTCTATTTTCCTAATCATGATACTACTGTTGACAGAGATCAAACCTTCGGCAGCTCCCATTTATCAGGTTGGCAAACACATCATCAAATCATATTCATGATAGCATGCATTTAACACGTATTTTTTTTTCACATGAAATTTCATAATACATTCTACAGTTATCCAAATGACCTGAAAATTTAACCACGGACTAATTACAGGTTCATGACTTAACATGCAAAGTTTCACATTTTTCTGACTCATAATACTTTTACAGAAATTTTAACATAGATTCATGTGCTATTCATAATCCAATTTAAGTTAAAACATAACATGAACATTAGACTTAACAGTCCTCAGCCCTGAACCTAACATATACATCATCCCAGAAATTTTCCCCGGATTAATGCACAGCACACAATTTACTATAAATTTTACCAAAATCTACACATGTCTCCTATTTCCATTTCAGAATTACAGTAAATCATGGAAAATGGAAAATTCCAGGAATTGCAGGGCATAGACTGACACATACCGACATGGTTTATAAAAATTAGAGCACCCCAATTCTCCATGGATTATGAGAACAGTGGGTGGACACATTATAAACCATTTCTTCCAACATGCATTCCATAAAGCAAATAAATTCTACCATCCACAAAATACACAATAATTCTCCCACACACCACACTAACCATTTCACATAACATATACTAATTATAGTATATCCTCATGCGGAAACACTTCAGAATTTAATCAGATAGAAGGGAGAACAGCTCACTGTTCTGCCTGAAGAACTTAACGGCACACTCCGCCGTTAATATATTTCACGACAACATCGTTGGCCATTAAGGAAGATCTTGACGGCAAGGGATCTTGCCGTCAAGTTCAGGTCTGTGCAGAAATATAGACCCGAGCTCCAATTACAAGAAGAATGGGAGGATCCAGGACATGATAAAATCTCATAAAAATCATAAAACCCTACTAGACATCTACATGGACGAAATGTGAGGGTTACTTGCCTCTAAACAAATCTTCAAAGGGATTAAAATGGCGGTGAAGCTCTCATTGGGCAGTCCCCAGAAGCCTCCAAAACACCACTCCTCCGGGTTCTTGGTCGATGCAGATGCTAAACCAGTGGCGGTGAAGCCTTCTCCTTGGTCCCCTCTAGCCTCCAGTTGCAATAGAACGCCGGATGAAGCTCCAAATCATCGGATCAAGGCATGCAAAGTCTAAACTTCCTCACAGCTTGCTAGGGCTTTCTCTCCTCTTGCAAAAGGGCAAGAGAGAGCCTTGGGGTTGCAAGGAGAGGTTGGTTTATAGGAAAAGGGGTTTGGCTATCCCGGAGAGGTGATGGGATGGCCTGATAGCCAATGGGGACATCTCCCCAATGGCTGGGCTTGCTTGCCCCCGGAATTTCGGGGTCTGCAACGCATGCAGGTCAGAGATATTAATGTCCACATCGCTGGACGTTGACTTAAGTATTAGTGTCCATCGAGGTGGATGCTGACTCAGCCTGGACGTCCATCCATGTTGAGGCCAATTGGCCCTTCGGCCAGAACCTAAAACATGCAAAAACCATGCTGAACTTATACATATATACATGCCATATATATACTATCATGTATACACTACCACCATGCAATTCATACACTATTTACAACTAATTATACACATGCATACATAAGTTACTTAACTAATACGCACGTAGATAGGTACATCTATGCATACACAAGCATGAATTATTTACGCGCAATAATGTAATACGACAAAATTCGAGGGCCTTACACCCTCTCCCCCTTAAAGAAACTTCGTCCTCGAAGTTTAAACAAAAGTACACAAACAGACGGGGATACTTCTTCTTCATCGCATCCTCAAGCTCCCAAGTAGCCTCCTCTCGCGAGAAGTTCCGCCATAGAACTTTCACCGACGCAATACCCTTGTTCCGGAGATGCTGAACCTTCCGATCAAGTATAGCTACTGGTTGCTCCTCATACGAAAGATCTGGCTGTATCTCCACTGGCTCGTGGCTAATCACATGAGATGGATCTCGGACATACTTCCTGAGCATATCGTGAAGACAGTATGTACACTAGCTAAAGCTGGGGGTAAAGCTAGCTCATATGCCACGTTGCCCAATCGTCTGAGAATCTCATACGGGCCAATGAATCTAGGGCTTAGCTTACTATGCCTGCCAAATCTAACCACACCACGCGTAGGCGATATCTTCAAGAAGACATGCTCACCTACCTCGAACTCTAAATCCTTCTTCCTGCTGTCGGCATAGCTCTTCTGCCTATCCTGTGCCGCAACAAGCCTCTCCTGATAAACTGGATCTTATCTGAAGTTTCTTGAACTAACTCCGGATCGATCAACTGCCTATCACCTGCCTCCTCCCAACATAAGGGAGATCTACAGGGCCTACCATACAACGCCTCAAATGGAGCCATATACCAATACTCGCATAAAAGCTGTTGTTATATGCAAACTCCACTAGAGGTAAATGATGCTCCCAATCATCCTTCCAATCCAGTACGCACGCCCTCACATATCCTCGAGCGTCTGGATAGTCCTCTCAGACTGTCCATCTGTCTGGGGATGAAACGCCGAACTGAGCTTCAGCTCTGAACCCAAAGCATTCTAAAGACCCTTCCACAACCTCGAAGTAAATCTCGGATCTTGATCCGAAATGATCGACTTCGGCACACCATGCAATCTAATGATGCTACTGACATACAATCTAGCCAAGCTCTCTACTGACTGCTTCTTCTTCATAGGTAAGAAATATGCAGTCTTCGAGAATCTATCTACGACTACCCAAATCGAGTCATTGCCCCTTCTAGATCGAGGCAAACCCGAAACAAAATCCATAGCGACAGCTTCCCACTTCCATACAGGGATCTCCATCTTCTGCATAAGTCCAGATGGTCGTTGCCGCTCGGCCTTCACTTGCTGACACACCAAACACCTGGACACATAATCCGCTACATCCTTCTTCATGCCGGACCACCAAAAGGATCTCTTCAAATCCTGGTACATCTTGGTGTTACTCGGATGAATAGAGAATCGCGATCTGTGAGCCTCCGATAACACATGCTCACGGACCTCTACCAAATCAGGGACACAGACGCGGTGATGAAACCTAATCACACCATCCTCATCACAGCAATGCCCGCCTTACCCACTAAGTCTAGGAGTCTAGGGTCGGCTTTCTGTTGCTCGATTATCTCATCCAATACTGAGGATCTAAGGATAACTGAGCTACAAAAGCCTGTCATAGCGATGGCTCTAACTCAATCAACGCACACGCCGCATCCTCCAACATCTTCCAGTCCTGCTGGAGAGATGGTCTCTTCCTACTTAGGGCATCAGCTACGACATTCGCCTTCCCAGGGTGATACTGAAGGTCGAAGTCATAGTCCTTAAGGAACTCAATCCATCTTCTCTACCTCAGGTTTAATTCCTTTGGGAGAAAGATACTTCAAGCTCTTGTGGTCGGTAAACACCTCAAATCGGACACCATAAAGATAGTGTCTCCAGATCTTTAGTGCATGAACCACTGCTGCGAGCTCAAATCATGGGTCAGATTGTTAAGCTCATGTTCCTTCAATTGATGAGAAGCATACGCCACTACCCTTCCTTGCTGCATTAGCACACAGCCTAGGCCAATCCGAGACGCATCCATGTAGATAGCAAAACCCTCTACACCGCTCGGTAAGACTAACACCGGAGCTGACGTGAGCTTAGTCTTCAACAATTGAAAACTACTCTCACATTTCTCGGACCAGACAAACTTCACTCCCTTTCTGGTGAGCTGAGTCAATGGGGCGGCGATGGATGAAAATCCCTCAATAAATCACCGATAGTAACCAGCCAAACCAATAAAACTACGAATCTCCGAAGGGGTCATGGGAGTCTCCCAATCCATAACTGCCTGGACCTTTGCTGGATCAACTGCTACACCAGCACCGGAGATAACATGCCCGAGAAAATGAACCTCGCACAACCAGAAATCGCACTTGCTGAATTTAGCATACAGCTTATGCTCATGAAGAACCTCTAACACTACCCTCAAATGCTGACGGTGTGTGGCCTCATCCGGAGAGTAGACCAGCACATCATCAATAAACACCACAACAAAGCTATCTAAATAAGGCCTAAAAACTCGGTTCATGAGATCCATGAACGCTGCAGGGGCATTGGTCAATCCGAAAGGAAGAACCAAAAACTCATAATGTCCATAACGGGTTCTAAACGCCGTCTTGGACACATCCTCACTTCTAATCTTCAACTGATGATAACCAGATCGTAAATCAATCTTAGAAAAGACTGATGTGTCTTGCAACTGGTCAAACAAATCATCGATACGAGGTAGGGATACCTGTTCTTCACAGTCACTTGGTTTAGCTTCCTGTAGTCAATGCATAACCTAAGTGACCTGTCTTTCTTCTTTACGAATAATATAGGTGCGCCCCAAGGGGAAACACTAGAGCGAATAAATCCCTTATCTAGCAACTCTTGCAACTGCTTCCTTAACTCGGCTAACTCCGCAGGTGCCATCCGATATGGAGCCTTCGAGATAGGAGATACCCGGAAGTAACTCTATAGTGAACTCTATCTCTCTATCCGGTGGCAATCCAGACAAATCATCAGGAAAGACATCTGGAAAGTCCTGCACTACCTCGATCTCTGCAAGAGGAGGTGACTCATCAGCCTCTGGCACTAATACCACGCTGGCAAGAAAAGCGTCACAACCCTTGTTCACCATGCGCATCGCCTTCATGGCAGAGATGACTAACTTTCTCGCCACGTTCCTTGGCAAGGGATGAGAAAACTCGTCCACCAGGAATGCGGAAAACGATCCTCTTCTGACGACAATCCACTAACGCATAGTGCTCCTCTAGCCAATCCAGACCAAGAATAGTATCAAAGTCCTTCATCTTTAGCAAGAAGAAACACCCTTCTAGGACTCTATCCTCGATGCACACAGGTAACGACGGATACACTTCCTAGTCGATACTGTACCCGCAGGTGTGTGCACAGACAAAGGGACTTCTAAATCCTCAGACTCTACGCCTGACTCTAGAGCTAACTGCCTAGCGAACCGCTCGGAAATGAACGAGTGAGTGGCACCCGTATCAAACAAAACCCGAGCGTGTACGCCTAGAAGTAAAACCGTACCTTCGGTGACATGCTCCGCCTGCTCGGAATCCTCTCGCGCTAAAGAAAACACTAGAGCTGGGGCTCGAGGCCTTCCTGGTCTTCCTATAGCTGGCGTTGCTGCTGCTACCGCTGCTGGGGCTGGCGCTCCGCGCTGGACTCCCTGCTGAAGTCTCGGACAATCCTTGATCTTGTGGTTGCTGCTCCCGCACTTCAAACATCTCCCCGCTACCAACCACACTCGGAACCACCGTGTGTCTTCCCGCAATGGGGACACTTCTTTTCACACCAGGGGAATGTACAGAAGTTACCTGTGCACTGCTGGTTGTTACTGTCGTTGCTGTGTCTGGTACACTGCTTTCTTCTTATCCTGTCACTGGAACGTAGCTGCAGGCCTCTTCTGCGAAGCCTTCTTCTCTTCCAGATATTGCTGCATCTCGCCCTGTTGTCTACAAGCAGCACTAAGGGCCCCGTCCAAGGTACGATGATCAAACGCTACTAGCCTCGTCCGCAGTGATGGCTTCAACCCATCACGAACTTCTTTGCTTTCCTGCGCTCATCTGCCACGATATGAGGTGCATATTTAGATAATTCTGCAAACCTGGCCTCATACTCGAGCACAGTCATGGAGCCTTGAGTCAAGGAGAGGAACTCCTACTCCATCCTATCCTGGATATGCTCGGGGACGAACTTGGCCTGAAAGAGCCTCATGAACTCGTCCCAAGCAACATCAATCGCGCCGTCCTCAAACCATGTACGTAGTAATGAAGCCCACCACACATCAGCTCTTTCCTGCAGTACACCGTTCATAAGCACCATCTAAACAAATCTAACTTAATAGAACATACAAACATACAAAACTAACACATACCTATAGCATGTAGGTGGCTAATGTAATCTTATCCTCATCTGCACACCTAATAGCTCGGAAGATCTTTTCAATCTCCCTCATCCAGCTTTCAGCTACAACGGATCGCTCTCCCCCTTAAAAGAGGGTGGCAGCATCCTCTTGAATCTTTCCATGATGGAGGGTCCACCATGGTCCTGAGCTGGAACTTGAGCCTGCTACACCATAAACAACAAGCAATACGCAATAACATAACATCATGCAATTAATAAAACAGGCTACTAGTTGTTTCATTATTCTAACCTGAGCCTCCAACTGAGCCTGGAGTGTAGCCTGGGTGTGGGCCTACGTCTGCATGGCTTGCACCAAACCTTGCATGAACACTCCATAATCCACAGGCGGCGGTGGGGGAAGTACAGGACCCTGTGGAGCTGGGGCCTACTACTCCGCCCGCTCCTCACGTCTCGGCTCGTCCTCACGGGCCGGCGCTCCACCACGCCTACCTCTCGAAGTCATGGCTGTAATAAATTTCAGCCACCATTAGAGCTACGTACTTTAATTTCCTAACCATTTTCTCATCTATTTTTCATTCATTATTAATCAATTCTACACATGTGGACAATCCTATGTAGACTTAGCATGAATGGGGATGATGACTTATATATATTCATGCGCAATCTCAACCGTCGCTGTGATACCAATCTCTGTGACGACCCTCCTTATACCGGTACGATTATACCAATCCACGTCGGTATAGTGAGTCCGTCACAGTGGGACATTTACCCAAACAATAACATACGATTGAGATGCTCATAAATATAAATACAGAGTAGCGGAAACAAAAGATCTACATGTCTTCATTTCATCATCGTCATTAATCATACATGATTCAAATGACAATTTACAGATAACTAAAGTCCACATAAATAAAGTGCTAAAAATCAGATTACATAGCTTGTCCACAATTACATAGTAGTTTCATTACAATGCCTCAATTACATACAATGAAAGCAAAATATCACGATGACGACTCCACCAGGCTACTCGCCACGCTCGGAGTCACTCTCCACGGTCTCCTCTAACGATGTAGGGTCACCAACTAAACCTGTACGCCGAAGCAAGGAATGAGTCTCAAGGACTCAGCAAATAACACCACACACCTCATACATGCATATATCACAGTAGGTTTTTCATTCCAATTTGCAAAGCAAAACATATAGCATGCTTGGACATGGATAAAGACAACCTATCATGATAATTCTACAACTTTAAAACACATGGTACATGATTTGAGCCATTCCAAATAAATATCCTATCACATGCTTTCTACTCATTCAATCACATGAAAGCTATATTTCATATAAAGTTATAACATGGAAGCAACCACACATGGGATTCTTGCCTACATGAAAGGAGAACATTCCTAACATGTTTTCTACACATTCTTGCACATGCAATTTATCATTCCATACACATTAAGGTTGCTGTTTTGACATGATTTAACAATTCACGTCCTATCGCATGAGAGCTACAATTCCAATTAACTACAACAGTTAGCAATTAACATGGAATTGTTCACACATATGCAAGAATGCTCCTAGCATGGATTCTATGCATTTTTACACATATAAACGTTCTTATAAACACCTTTAGGTTGCTGTTATAACATAATTTCACACTAACATATCATGGACCACAATTTCACAATTCAACATAATGGTTTCACATGTTTACACAATTACTCATTCACATGGTTCTCTTTTTACACATTGCACATTTACACATATTCACACTACACAATTTACACATAATCACATTCACATTTCACAATTTAGTGCCGTGACACATAGTCCAAACCACCATTAGAAGGACACTCACATAACACATACACATAGATGCCACCAAGGCAATATAGTGACGACTCTTGGACTGCGCAGACCGGGAGAACAAGTCTCCACCCTAACCAGTGGTACTTGTCCACCTTCAGGATTTCATCCTAATGCCCTTAGGATCTTAACACATTGAGCCTTCCCATGGGGACTTTTCCATGGTACGGTTCCACGGCCCTCTATGGAAGCAGTGTCACACATGGCACAGTCTTACACATTACACATTCCGATTTTTACACACATATTACACATGTCTTTACATTCTCTCACTTATACACATGGCTCTGTTTACCTAATCATGATACTACTGTTGACAGAGATCAAACCTTTGGCAGCTCCCATTTATCAGGTTGGCAAACACATCATCAAATCATATTCATGATAGCATGCATTTAACACCTATTTTTCACATGAAATTTCATAATACATCTACAATTATCCAAATGACCTAAAAATTTAACCACGACTAATTACAGGTTCATGACTTAACATGCAAAGTTTCACATTTTTTTGACTCATAATACTTTTACAGAAAATTTAACATAGATTCACGTGCTATTCAAATCCAATTTAACTTAAAACATAACATGAACATTAGACTTAACAGTCCTCAGCCCTGAACCTAACATATACATCATCCCAAAAATTTTCCCCGTATTTAATGCACAGCACACAATTTACTATAAATTTTACCAAAATCTACTCATGTCTCCTATTTCCATTTCAGAAATTACAGTAAATCATGGAAACATGAAAAATTCCAGGAATTGCAGGGCATAGACTGACACATACCGACATGGTTTATAAAAATTATGGCACCCAAATTCTCCAAGGAATATGAGAACAGTGGGTGGCACATATATACCATTTCTTACAACATGCATTTCCATAAAGCAAATAAATTCTACCATCCAAAAAATACACAATAATTCTCCCACAGACCACACTAACCATTTCACATAACATATACTAATTACAGTATATCCTCATGCGGAAACACTTCGGAAATAATCAGATACAAGGGAGAATAGCTCACTGTTCTGCCCTGAAGAACTTAACGGCACACTCTGGCCGTTAACATAGATTAACGGCAACATCGTTGGCCGTTAAGGAAGATCTTGACGGCAAGGGATCTTGCCGTCAAGTTCAGGTCTGTGCAGAAATACAGACCCGAGCTCCAATTACAAGAAGAATGGGAGGATCCAGGACACGATAAAATCTCGTAAAAATCATAAAACCCTACTAGACATCTACATGGACGAAATGTGAGGGTTACTTGCCTCTAAACAAATCTTCAAAGGGATTAAAATGGCGGTGAAGCTCTCCTTGGGCAATCCCAAGAAGCCTCCAAAACACCACTCCTCCGGGTTCTTGGTCGATGCAGATGCTAAACCAGTGGCGGGGAAGCCTCCTCCTTGGTCCCCTCTAGCCTCCAGTTGCAATAGAACGCCGAATGAAGCTCCAAATCGTCGGATCAAGGCATGCAAAGTCCAAACTTCCTCACAGCTTGCTAGGGTTTTCTCTCCTTTTGCAAAAGCGCCAGAGAGAGCCTTGGGGTTGCAAGGAGAGGTTGGTTGATAGGAAAAGGGGTTTGGCTATCCCGGAGAGGTGATGGGATGGCCTGATAGCCGTTGGGGACATCTCCCCAATGGCTGGTCTTGCTTGCCCCCGGAATTTTGGGGTCTGCAACGCATGTAGGTCAGAGATATTAACATCCACATCGCTGGACGTTGACTTAAGTATTAGCGTCGATCGAGGTGGACGCAGACTCAGCCTGGACGTCCATCCATGTTGACGCCAATTGGCCCTTCGGCCAGAACCTAAAACATGCAAAAACCATGCTGAACTTATACATATATACTGCCATATATACTATCATGTATACACTACCACCATGCAATTCATACACTATTTACAACTAATTATACACATGCATACATAAGTATACTTAACTAATACGCACGTAGATAGGTACATCTATGCATACACAAGCATGAATTATTTACGCGCAATAAAGTAATACGACAAAATTCGAGGGCCTTACATGGTTGCTATGTGTGTCGACTTGTCTTCATAGTGGTGTCGAG
Source organism: Colocasia esculenta (assembly GCA_014218235.1). NCBI lineage: Eukaryota > Viridiplantae > Streptophyta > Magnoliopsida > Alismatales > Araceae > Colocasia > Colocasia esculenta. The sequence goes on from CM024756.1 coordinate 17,089,338, forward strand.
ATAGTTGTTCTATATGTGTCGACCTGGTCTTGAATTTGTCAACATCTGTTGTGTATTTCCACTTGTTTTTCTTTTGGGAGGTCTTCAAGAAGACTCCTGGCATTCATAAGAAGATACTTGCAAAAAAATTTGTTATTAGTACTATTAAAGAACAATTGAGAATTTAAATACACATGTGACTACTTCCTCTTCAAGGATGTCTTCCTATTGCGCCCCCCCCCCCCCCCCCCCCCCCCCCCGCCGCCCCTAGAGTGGGTGCTTCCAACATACTGTTAGTTGTTGGCCCTTTTGGAACGGCAGCAAGCTAACCTAGAGGGGGGTGAATAGGTTTTCTGAAATTTGAAACAGAAAATTATCACTTGAATGTTTGGTTAGTTGAGTGTGATAGAGAGTAGCAGTGCGGAAGCAAATAACATCACACAAAGGACACAAGGAATTTATCCTGGTTCAGCCCTCCCACATGGAAGTCCTACGTCCAGTCCCCAAGCAAACTCTTGGGATTTCACTAACCAAGGGTACAGTCCCCCTCAAGGACAATACAACACCCAGCACCCCAGCTGGTCTTCTTCTCTTTCCCTGGCAAGAAGGCAGCCCACTTCTCTTACAGGTCAAGAAGCCAACCTCCTGGTACAAACCCCAGTGCGGTTCTGTTAGACACAAACCCCTAGCTGGGTTCTACATTGTATATAGTCCTACAGCTGGACAAAAATCTTTCTTTAGAAAAGAAAGAACAAAGCTGAGAGTTGGAACAGATGAACACCAACTAAAAGAAAACTCTCAGTGAAAAGACTCTCTCCCCCAAATTACAAGATGCACACAGAGAGAGTGAAGAGAGGAGGAGGAGCTTGAAGCTTGAGGGCTTCAGATGCTTGAACACTTCTTCTTGGACTTGGGCTCTTTCTCTCTTTTCCTTTGAGTGTATGTGGAGTTTTGGTTCTTCACTAGATGTACACTCCTTCAAAGATATTCAGGAAAGCTCTGCTTTTTCTTCTTCAGCCTTGCTTCATCTTTAATAAGAGAGGCTTTGAATAGATCCGTTGAAGAGATCTGTTGGAACTCTTCTAGTCGTTGCTAATCTTTCTATTCTTTTACTTCTTCAGACTGTCAGCCACTTGGTGGTCTTCGAGGTCTGTAAACATAGAAGAAAGAGTTTAGATAAAAGAGTGTTTCTGTCAAAAAGGTTCTTACCTCTATGTTACTATTGTCTCCCAGAAGTGGTAGTTAAGCCCCTTTTTGTCTGACAAGAGAGAAGAGTTCTAGAGAGATAAAAAAGATCTTCTGTCAGAAATATATTTGACTTTTCATTAGGCACCAAAACATTTGAAATATAAAGGAAATCAATGTTTAAGAAAGAGCAAATCGTTGTTTGCCTTATCGGAACGTTAAAACGATCAAATCGTTGTTTAACTTATAAAATCGATACAGCAACCAAATCGTTGTTTCACTTAACAAATCGATATGGCTATCAAATTGTTGTTTAGTGAAAGCAAATCGTTGTTTGACCAGATCGTTATACAGATATTAGCAAATCATTATAAACAATCGTTGTTTGCTTTATCGAATCGTTACATTGACTAAGTCACTATTGTGACTTATCGAATCGTTATGATGATCGAATCGTTATAGAGACCAAATCGATGTGACACTTATGAAATCGTGTGTAGATCGAAATCGATGTTTTTACTTACAAATTGTTGTGAGACCAAATCGTTGTTCTCACTTAACAAATCGTTGTGAGAGCAAATCGTTGTTCTCACTTAATAAATCGTTGTGGGACCGAAATCGATGTGGCACTTTGTGAACAGAAATCGATGTATATTGAATAGACATCAATCTATATTTCAGTGCAAATCACACAGTGATAGTACAATAAATTTATATTTATTAGGAAATAGTATATTAAATATATTTAATAATATTTAATTAATCATAAGTTTTATTATCACCAAAATATAAGTGTAAAATATAGAGAGGTTCAACATCTCCCCCTTTTTATAAATTTTGTCATCACCAAAAAGAGGGAGATTGTTGAACCACTCTATATTTTACCCTTATATTTTGTGATATCAAATATATTTTGGTGATAACAAAATTTATGATTAATTAAATATATAAATATTATATTTTTCTTAATAAATATAAATTTATATGATTAATTAAATATTATTAAATATAGTTATATCATGTTTTCCTAATAAATATAAATTATTGTACTATCGCTGTGTGATTTGCACTGAAAAGATAGATTGATGTCTATTCAATATACATCGATTTCTGTTCACAAAGTGTCACCGATTTCGGTCTCACAATGATTTGTTAAGTGAGAACAACGATTTGCTCTCACAACGATTTGTTAAGTGAGAACAATGATTTGGTCTCACAACGATTTGTTAAGTAAAAACATCGATTTCGGTCTACACAACGATTTCATAAGTGTCACATCGATTTGGTCTCTATAACGATTCGATCATCATAATGATTCGATAAGTCACAATAGTGATTGGTCAATGTAACGATTTGATAAAGCAAACAACGATTTGTTTATACAATTTGCTTATATCTGTATAACGATCCGGTCAAACCGATTTGCTTTCACTAACAAACGATTTGATAGCCTATCGATTTGTTAAGTGAAATAACGATTTGGTTGTTGTATCGATTTGATAAGTTAAACAACGATTTGATCGTTTTAACGTTCTGATAAGGCAACCAATGAGTTGCTCTTTCTTAACATCGACTTCCTTTATATTTCAAATGTTTTGGCACCTAATGAAAAGTCAAATATATTTCTGACAGAAGATCTTTTTTATCTCTCTAGATCTCTTCTCTCCTATCAGACAAAAAGGGGCTTACCTACCACTTCTGGGAGACAACATAACATAGAGGTAAGAACCTTTTTGACAGAAACACTCTTTTATCAAACTCTTTCTTCTATATTTACAGACCTCGAAGACCATAAAGTGGCTGACAGTCTGAACAAGAAAAATAATAGAAGATCAGCAACGACTAGAAGAGTTCCAATGGATCTCTTCAACGGATCTATAAAGCCTCTCTTATTAAAGATGAAGCAAGGCTGAAGAAGAAAAAGCAGAGCTTTCCTGAATATCTTTGAAGGAGTGTACATCCAGTGAAGAATCAAAACTCCACATACACTCAAAGGAAAAGAAGAAAGAGCCCGACCCAAGAAGAAGTGTTTCAAGCATCTGAAGCCCTCAAGCTTCAAGCTCCTTCTCCTCTCTTCACTCTCTCTATGTGCATCTTGTAATCTGGGGGAGAGAGTCCTTTCAATGAGAGTTTTCTTTAGTTGGTGTTCATCTGTTCCAACTCTCAGCTTTGTTCTTTCTTTTCTAAAGAAAGATTTTTTGTCCAGCTGTAGGACTGTATACAGTGTAGAACCAGCTAGGAGTTTGTGTCTAGCAGAACTGCACTGAGGTTTGTACCAGGAGATTGGCTTCTTGACCTGTAAGAGAAGTGGGCTGCCTTCTTGCCCGGAAGAGAAGAAGACCAGTTGGGGTGCTGGGTGTTGTATTGTCCTTGAGGGGGACTGTACCCTTGGTTAGTGAAATCCCAAGAGTTTGCTTGGGGACTGGACGTAGGACTTCCATGTGGGAAGGGTCAAACTAGGATAAATTCCTTGTGTCCTTTGTGTGATTGTTTATTTGCTTCCGCACTACTACTCTCTATCACACTCAACTAACCAAACTTTCAAGTGATAATTTTCTGTATTTAAGTTTCTATTTTAGATTTCAAAAAACTATTCACCACCCCCCCCCCCCCCCTCTAGGTTAGCTTGTTGTCGTTCCAAAAGGGCCAACAAGTGGTATCAGAGCCAGGTTCTCTGATCAATCAAGAAGATCCAACGATCTTAGAGAAGATCCATGGCAGCTGAGGAATATGTTGAAGGTCAATCAGTCACCAGACCTCCATTCTTCGATGAAGAGGATTACAAATATTGGAAGATGAGGATGAAATGCTTTATTCGAGGCACAGACTTTGATCTGTGGCAGGTAATAGAGGTAGGTGATTAAGTTGTTACTCCTACTGCTGGCACTAATACCATTACTGCAACTGATAAAAATAAATTATCATTAAATTTTAAAGCTAAGAACTATTTATGTTGTGCTTTATCCAAAAAGGAATTTAGTAGAGTATCTGCATGTAAATATGCTAAAGAAATGTGGGATAAACTGTAAATAACTTATGAAGGAATAGATAAAGTAAAACAAACTAGGATAGATATTCTTGTTTCACAACACGAACAATTTAAAATGCTTCCTAATGAAACATTACTACTATATATAATAGATTCTCAAGCATAGTAGTAGGTTTAATTCTCTTGGTAAAACTCTCTCAAATGAAGAAACCATTAGAAAGATACTTAGGTCTTTAACTCTTTCATGGACACCTAAAGTAACTGCTATTGAAGAAGCCCATGACTTAACCAAACTTTCTATTAATAACTTAATAGGTTCCCTCATGGCACATGAAATTAATATGGAGCGACTATCTGAAAGCTCATCAAAGAAAAAATGTACTAATTCTCTTAAAGTTGCAGCTGCTCCTTCCATTTCTTCTTCTTCTAGTTCTAAAAATGCAGATTCTGAAGACAGTGACGTAGATGATGTACTGTCCAAGCTTCAGAAAATTCTCAAGAAGAAGAAAAATGGATCAAGGGATTCAAAAGAAAGAGAAAAAGGAGAAAGAACCAGTCTGCTATGAATGCAGAAAACCTGGACATCTAAGACCAGATTGTCCAAGAATCAAGAAGACTGGTCAGCTAAAAAAATCCAGAAGCAGCATAAAAAATTCAAAAGAAAAGTCATGGCGGCTGCTTGGGACAACGATGAAGCCACAACTTCAAATCATCAAGCTCAGATCCCGAAAAGGAGCAGGAAAGTCTAGCCCTCATAGTAGGACTAGATGAGGTACATTCTGACCCATTTGTTGATTCATGCATTGATTTGGGTCAGAGTCGAAGACTTAGAAGAAGTCTTTAATGAAGTTATGAAAAACATAAATGTGTTGTAAAAGAATTAAAAATTCTGAAACATAACACTACTTACTTAGAAAACACCAATTTAGATCTTAAATCCGAAATGGAACAGTTAGAAAACAATTAAAAGAATGTAAAGATAATAATTATCTCTTGAATGAAGAATTAAAAAGCAAAAATAATGAAAAGTCAGAGTTAGAAGAAAAATTAAAAACTCTAACTGAAGAAAATCTTTATTTAAAAGAATCATTAGAAAATTAACAAAAGAGAAAACATCTTTAGCCCTATGCTTAAAAGGATCAAATCTGAAATAATAAACAAGGTCTTGGATACAAACCTCCTGAAAAAGGAAAACAAGTCATAATTCCTGAAAAATATTCATTACCAAAATTTGTAAAAGAAACCAAGTTGCCTCAGAAAAAGGCCCCTGTAAAAGAAAAAGATTTCAAAAATTGTGTTCTAAACAGACATCTTAAAACCAATAAGAACTGCAAAATAAATTATATTCATCGTTGCTCTCATTGCAATAAATTAGGACACACAGTAAACATCTGCACAACAAGGCACCTAGTTTGGATTCCTAAAGGATATTTTTATGCATCTAACCATCAAGGACCCAAAATATTTTGGGTACCTACTTCTGAATAAGTTGCTTGCAGGATAGTCTTGGAGCATCAAAAACAAGGGTGCTCAAGGCACTAATGACTGCCAACTCTTCATCCAACTCATATCTAAGAAGGAGCAGTCACTATTTATTTTTAAATTTTAGTATTACTAAATTTTTTTGCAAGTCTCATTCAGGTGGAGTTTCTCATTCAGGGGGAGCACAGACTAAGGAGAGTTATTCATTAATGTCAATTATTATTGAACCCTCAATGGTAAGAAATTTTTTACAAAGGGAGAGAATGCATGGTAAGATCATTCCTTTTTGGTTAGTGACAAAAAGGGGGAGAGTATGCTTTATCTATGAATTTTTTGTATTTTATATGCATTAAGTACTTTTGTCAGAAAATTTTCATAAATTTTGTCATCACCAAAAATAAGGGTAAAATATAGAGAGGTTCAACATCAGTATGTAATTCTTTCAATAAAAGATAGTTAATCAAAGAATAGCATAAGCATTAAATTATTCTGGGTTGCACATTCCTATTTTTCTTCTAATTGAAGTAAATCTATCTTCATGAAGAGAATTAGTAAAAAGGTCAGCTAATTGATGATCTGTATCAACAAATTCAAGTAAAATATCACCAATACTTACATGATCCCTGATGAAATGATGTCTGAACTCAATGTGCTTGGTTCTTGAGTGTTGGATAGGTTTTCTGGTCAGGTTGATTGCGCTTGTGTTGTCACACAACATTGGAATTTCATGTATTTTGTGACCATAGTCTTCCAGTTGATGTTTGATCCACATCAGTTGGGTGCAGCAACTTCCAGCTACAATGTATTTTGCTTCAGTTGTGGACAATGCTACTAAATTTTGTTTTCTGAAAGACCAATAAATTAAGCACCCTGCAAGAAATTGACAAGTACTACTGGTGCTTTTTCTGTCTATTTTGCATCCAGCATAGTCAGTATCACTATATCTAGGTAATTTAAATTCAGAACATCTGAGATACCATAAACCCAAATTACTTGTATTAATAAGATATAAAAAAAAAATTAACAACATTAATATGTGATTCTTTGGATCAGCTTGAAATCTAGCACACAAACATACACTAAACATTATATCTATCTACTAGCAGTAAGATAGAGTAGTGACCCAATCATACTTCTATAGATCTTTTGATCCACTTTCTTACCAATTGGATCACTGTCTACTTAATCCCTGAGCTCATAGGTGTTCCTAAAGACTTACACTGTCAAAACCATACTTAGAAAGCAAATATGAAATATATTTGGTTTGACAAATGTGAGTACCTTCCTTGGTCTGCTTGATTTACAAACCAAGAAAATAATTAAGTTCACCCATCATGCTCATCTCAAACTCACTTTGCATGAGATTTTCAAAGAATTTGCAAAGTAATTCATTAATATAACCAAAAATAATATCATTAACATATATTTATACAATCAAGATCCCTTCTGAAAGTTTCTTAATAAATAGAGTGATATCTACTTTACCTCTTGAAAAATCATGTGAAAGCAGATAAGCACTTAGTTTTTCATATCAAGCTCTTGGAGCTTGTTTCAAACCATATAGTGCTTTCTTTAAATAAAAAACAGGATTTGGATATTCAGTATCTTCAATACCAAGTGGTTGCTCAACATAAACTTCTTCTTTTATAAAACCATTCAGAAAAGCACTTTTAACATCCATTTCATACAAATTAATTTTCAAAGAACATGCAAATGCTAATAAAATTCTAATTGCCTCTAATCTAGCAACTGGAGGATATGTTTCATCAAAATCAATGTCTTCCTTTTGGGAATATCCCTGAACTACCAATCTGGCCTTGTTTCTGGTGATCACTTCTGATACATCCATTTTATTTTGGAAGACACATATGGTCCCAATAATAGGATGGTCAGAAGGTCTAGGCACAAGGGTCTATCCTGGCTGCATTGGAACTGGTTAAGTTCCTCTTGCATCGCTAGGATCCATGATTCATCTGTCAGTGCATCATTGATTGTCTTAAGCTCAATTTGAGATACAAATCCAGTATAATCACAGGGAATGGTCATACCTCTGGTTATTACCCTATCTTGAGGATCACCTATTATGTTCCTCTTGGATGATCTTTGTGATACCTCAATTATCTAGGTAGTCCTTGTTGGATCGAAATGGCAAGCAAAACAGTCCTAGAGGGGGGTGAATAGGACTTTTGACCTTTTAAAATTTCTTCTGAAAATCACAACACTAAATAAACAAGTTAGTACTCAAAGTGATGTGTGTGATTCAAGTGTAGACTTGGCGGAAACAATAACACAAAGAAATTGGACACAGATTTTATCCTGGTTCGGCCCTTCCCACATGGAAGTCCTACATCCAGTCCTCAAGCCAACCACTTGAGATTTCACTAATCTGCCAATGAATTTGGCCTTCTCTCACCCTTGAGAGGAATTACACACCCACTTGCTCCCAAGCAAGTCTTCCCTATATAGGGGTACAGCAATGCCTTTTTACCAAGGCCTTCCCTACACAAGAGGGGCAAAAGTGCTGTGACGACCCTCATTATACCGGTATGGTTATACCACCCACGTCGGTATAGTGAACGTTATCACAGTGGGGCATTTACCCAAACAAACATACGATTGAGATACACACAATATAAATACAGAGTAGCGGAAGTAAAAGAACCATGTCTTCATTCATCTCATCATCCACATTTAACATACATGATTCATGAAACAATTTAAAGATCTAAAGTCCACTTATCCACATAAAAGAAGTGCCAAATAAAATACATAGTTTGTCCATAATTCCTTAATAATTCTATTACAATGCCTTGTTACATACAATGGAAGCAAAAGTCACTCTACAACTCCGTCAAGCTACTCCCCGCGCTCGGAGTCGCTCTCCACGGTCTCCTCCAAAGGTGTATCACCTACTAAACTGTACACCGAAGCAAGTAATGAGTCTAAAAGACTCAGCAAATAACACCACACATATCATAGCAGGTTTTCATCCAAAGTCACAAGACAAAACATGTAGCATGCTTGACATCAATAAGAGACAACCTATCATGGTAATTCTATCGATTAAATACATGGTTCATGATTTCGGATTTTTCAAAATAAAATGTCCTATCACATGCTTTCTACTTATTCCATCTCATAAAGGTTTCACCTCCAATTAAGCAAAACATGAGAGCAACCAAACATGGTGTGCTTACATACATGAAATGAGACCTTCCTATCAGGATTTCTACACATTCTTGCACATGCATATATTTTGTTTTATACACTTTTAACTTGTTGTTTTGACATGAATTAGAAGTTCACAACAAATCACATGAGAGCTACAATCTCAATTAACTATATCATGGTGGCGCTTAAACATGGAAACATTTACACATAAGTAAGAAATGCTACTAGCATGGATTCTACGCATTTGTACACATGTAAAGCATTTTCATAACTATGATTAGGTTGCTATTATGACACAAGTTTAACATTAACATATCATGGATCACCATTTCATCATCTAATACATTAGTTTCACATTTACACATATTCACACTACACATTTACACATGATCACATTCACATTTCACATTTTTCACATTTTACACTTTAGTGCCATGACACATAGTCCAAACCACCATTACAAGGACACATACCATCACATACACATAGACGTCACCTAGGCAATATAGTGACGACTCTTGGACTGCGCAGACCGGAGAACAAGTCTCCACCCTAACCAGTATACTTGTCCACCTCTCACCTCCAGGATTTCATCCTAATTCCCTTAGGATCTTAACACATTGAACCTTCTCATGGGACTTTTCCATGATACGGCCACAGCCCTCTATGGAAGCAGTGTCACACTTGGCACTGTCTTACACATTACACATACCGATTTTTACACACACATTTACACATGGTGCACACACATCTTTTCATTCTCTCATTCACACACATAGCTCTGTCTTCCTAGCATGATACTACAGATGACAGAGATTACACATTCAGTAAGTTGCATAAATCAGGTTGCACGCGCATTTCAAATCATTTTCAAAATAGCATGCATTATTCACATATTTTCCACATGGAAGTTTCATATTGCATTCTACAGTTGTCCAAACAGCCTGAAAATTAACCACATGCTGATTACAGTTTTATGACCTCACGTGCAAAATTTCATGTTTTCTAACTCATAATGCAATTACAGAAAATTAGATATCAATCCTCATATCATTTGAAATTCAATTTGTCATGGCACACCACTTGAATATTCAGTTTAACAGTTTTTAGCCCTAAACCCAACATACACAACACCACAGGAAATTTCCCCGGATTTATTACACAACACACAATTACAGGAGATTTTACAAGACCTACGCATGTTTTCTAATTCTATTTCAGAAATTTCAGTAAATCATGTGAGCATGGAGAAATTCCCAGAAATTCAAAGCACAAACTGAATCACCCTCTCCTGGTCTAACAAAATTAGGGCATCCAAATTTCCCACGGATCATTAGAATAGTGGGGAAACATACATGGCTATTTCTTCCACATGCATTTCAATAAACTAATAAACTCTACCATCCACAAAATATGCAAAATCATTCTCCCACACACCACATTAACTAGGGTACATAGCATATAGGAGTTACATTATATCCTCATCGCGAAAACACATCGAAAATAGTCATATAGAGGGAGAGAACAGCTCACTGTTCTATCCTGACGAACTTAACGGCATACTCAGGCCGTTAATGAGCTTAACGGAAACATCGTTGGCCGTTAATGAAGGTCTTGACGACAAGGGATCTTGCCGTCAAGTTCAGGTCTCTGCAAGAATGCAGACTCGAGCTCCAAACACAAGAAGAATGGGGGATCTAGGACACGAGGAAAAATGTGTAAAAATAAGAAAACCCTACTAGACATCTACAGGGACGATGTGTGTAGGTTACTTGCCTCTGAAAATTCTCCAAAGGGATCTAGGGTTCGTAGAAGCTCTCCTTGGGCAGTCCCAAGAAGCCTCCAGAAACGTCTTCCTCCGGGTTCTTGATCAGTCTTCTCAGCAAGCCAAGGTCGGGGAACTCTTCCTCGATGTTCCAACTACCTCCTTGTTGCAGTAGAACGCCGGAAACACCATCACACTAATGGATCCGAGCTTGCAAAGTCCAGCTTTTCTCACAGCTTGCTAGGGTTTTCTCTCCTCTTTGCAAAGAGCCAAAGGGAGCTCTTTCTGGTGCAGGAGGAGCTTGGTTTAAAGCAGAGGGGTTTGGGGAACCCCGGAGTGGTGATGGGAAAGGCTCAGAGCCGTTGGGAACAGCTCCCCAATGGCTGAGCTTCCTTCTTCCAGGATTTCAGGGTCTGCAATGCATGCAGGTCAGAAATCTTAACGTCCACATCCATGGATGTTGGCTTAAGTATTGGCGTTCATCGAAGTGGACGCTGACTCAGCATGGACGTCCGTCCATGTGGACGCCAATTGGGTCCTTCGGCCAGAACCTAAACATGCAGAAACCATGCCTAACTTATACATATACATGCCATATATATACATCATGCCATACTACCATCATGCAATTCATACATTATTTACAACTAATTATACACATGCACACATAAGTATAACTAGTTAATACATATGTAGATATGTACATCTATGCATACACAACATGAATTATTTACACGAAATAAAATAATGCAACAAAATTCGAGGGCCTTACACCCTCTCCGCCTTAAAGAAACTTCGTCCTCGAAGTTCAAACAAACTACTCAAACAAACGGGGATACTTCTTCTTCATTGCATCCTCAAGCTCCCAAGTAGCCTCCTCTCGTGAGAAGTTCCGCCATAGAACTTTCACCGACGCAATACCCTTGTTCCGGAGATGTTGAACCTTCCGGTCAAGAATAGCTACTGGTTGCTACACATACGACAAATCCGGCTGAATCTCCACTGGCTCATGACTAATCACATGAGATGGATCTCGGACATACTTCCTGAGCATAGAAACGTGGAAAACAGGATGAACACTAGCTAAAGCTGGGGGTAAAGCTAGCTCATATGCCACGCTGCCCAATCGTCTGAGAATCTCATACGGGCCAATGAATCTAGGGCTCAACTTACTATGCCTGCCAAACCTGATGACACCATCAGTAGGTGATATCTTCAAGAAGACATGTTCACCCACCTCGAACTCCAAATCCTTCCTTCTGTTGTCATCGTAGCTCTTCTACCTATCCTGCGCCGCAACAAGCCTCTTCCTGATAAGATGGACCTTATCTGAAGTCTCCTGAACTAACTCCAGACCGATTAGCTACCTACCACCGTTCTCCTCCTAACATAAAGGAGATCTGCAAGGCCTACATACAACACCTCAAATGGAGCCATACCAATACTCGCGTGAAAACTGTTGTTGTATGCGAACTCCACTAGAGGTAAATGACGCTCCCATCATCCTTCCACCAGTACATACGCCCTCAACATATCCTCGAGCGTCTGGATAGTCCTCTCGGACTGTCCATCTGTCTGGGGATGAAACACCGAACTAAGCTTCAGCTCCGAACCAAAAGCATCCTGAGACCCTTCCACAGCCTCGAAGTAAATCTCGGATCTCGATCCGAAATGATCGACTTCGGCACACCATGCAATCTAACCACACTACTAACATACAATCTAGCTAAACTCTCCACCGACTGCTTCTTCTTCATAGGTAAGAATGCGCAGTCTTCGAGAATCTATCTACTACTACCCAATCGAGTCATTACCCCTTCTAGACGAGGCAAACCCGAAACAAAATCCATAGTGACAGCTTCCCACTTCCATACAGGGATCTCCATCTTCTACATAAGGCTAGATGGTCGCTGCCGCTTGGCTTTCACTTGCTGACACACCAAACACGTAGACACATAATCCGCTACATCCTTCTTCATGCCGGACCACCAAAATGATCTCTTCAAATCCTGGTACATCTTAGTGTTACCCGGATGGATAGAGAATCTCGACCTATGAGCTTCTGCCAACACATGATCACGGACTCTACCAAGTCCGGAACGCACACTTGGTGATGGAATCTATCACACACCATCCTCAACACGAGCAATGCCCGCCTTGCCCACTAACTCTAGGAGTCTAGGGTCGGCTTTGTAGCACCCCGAAAATTTTAGTTATATAAAGAATTCAAATAAAAGGAAATAAATAATTTCCAAGTATGTAAAACATACGCATCATTATCGTACGTGCTATAACAAGTCGGAAAACCGTTAACACGGAAATACGACGCAATCAAAAATTTAAATAAAAGTGTTGGAGGGACTTCCAACATTATATATTAATGACCCAATATCATAATTTGGGTCAATGGACATTCATTTGGCCCAATAATCAAATAAAGATAGAAAGCAGGGAAAATTCATAACTCTAAATAGGCTGAAATTAGAAAGAGGCAATTTGAGTTGAATTGGGATGCAATCATGCATTCTTGGCAACCCAAATTCGTTCCTAACTATTGTGGGAGGTTTCCTAAAGCCTCACACACTCTAAGGGAGGAAGGAATCCTCAAAAGATAGAAACTACCCTGTCAAAACTGCAACTTAGCTTTCCTAGTCATAGTAGGACTCCTAAAACACCATGGTTGATTAAATACTCTTCACCAAACCCTAGGAACAAGTTTTAGAACTTGCTGGGGTCGTGTGGAGAAGTTCTTGGTGGCTGGGGAGTAGGAGTTCATCCACACCAAGCCGTTCTTTTTCCCCCTTGTGTCTGCTGCGACCTACACAGACCATCATCTTGAAGTCGACCAAAGGTGAGTCAAACCTAAACCAAACCTTGCAAGACTTATACCCCTGGAAAGAGGCTCAAGTCTACATTCTAACCAAGTGGAATGCCCAAATTCTATGCAGTATACACGGAGCAGTAAGTGTTCTCCTCCAAGTGGTCTGAACACGGGTTTTCTGGAAAAATTAGACTTTTTCAACCCATAAGGTAGGTTTTCTCGGGCAAACCTTAACATCATATACCAATGTGTAGAGCATCAAGTTAACTTTCGTTTCCCACTAGTTTCATCAAATTCTAATGAGTATATTTTTGAGTTATAAGTGTTCTTCCAAAGTCGCGCACTGTTAGGCTTTTCCCGTTCTTCTTATTATGCATGTGATTCAAGAATGAATTTGATTAAACTTCCTTCACAAAAGTTCTTCTACTTGAAGTCACAATCATCTTTTATGTTGGATGTTTTATCAAAAAGTCTTTGATTAGAGAGTTATAGGCATGGCAAGTGAGTCACTGCATGATACTATGATTTCAGGCTACACTTGATTTTTGTTCTTCATATGTTTTCTCAGGATTTGAGACTGAATTAGATCAAAGCCCCAACATAAAAGTTCTTCTACTAGTTGTCTCGTCATATTTTGTGTTGAATATTTTGTCTAAATGTCATTCGTTAGAGAGTTACAAGAGGGAAAGTGAATCGCTACATGAGATATGTTTTCGGGTTACACTTGACCATTTGTTTTGTTCTGGAAGGGCCTCTAGTGTCGACACTACCTGAACTAGTGTCGACACACTGTCCCAAAACAGCCCAGAAGGTGTTCTGGGAAGGTCTCTAGTGTCGACACTACCTGATCTAGTGTCGACACACTGTCCCAGTTTGACCAAAAAGTTTCTGGGAGCTGATCTAGTGTCGACACTACTGATCTAGTGTCGACACACTGTCCCATATTGGCCATAAGGTTTTCTGGAAGCTGTCTCTAGTGTCAACACTACTTGATCTAGTGTCGACACTACTTGACCTTTTTGCCTTGTATTTGAAGCACTGTGTCGACACTACCTAATCCTGTGTCGACACACTTGACCATTCTTCATTATTTTGCCTTGTGTTTGAAGCATGGTGTCGACACCAGTAAGGGGTGTGTCGACACTACCTTTGCAAAATTTGTCTGTCTTGGGCTTGATCATTACATGATGTCTACTAACGGCTTAAAAGTGTTTAACCCATTGAAAAATCCTTAATTACATGAATATTATTCTAATTGCTTTCTTAATGATATGATCATACATGAAACTTGTGATTTACTCTTGTTACCATTCTAGCTTGCTTTAAATGATAAATTTTATCTTAAAATCTTGTAAACCCATATGTAGTTAAATGCATTTTTCATTGCATGCCATCATGTTAAGTGTTTTTTCGAGAGTTTGAGACCGACTGATTGTGAATTGACACGCGTGCATCACTACACACTTATACATCTAGAGCGTGCACTTCCTTTCTCTTCTTGTTCTCGTGAGCGTGATTTACCATCTACACTAAAGCCATTAATGTAAAGATTGAACTAAATCATAAATCGTACCGTTCTGTTGCCGAATTTGTCTCTTGACACTGTTCTCATGAAATCATGTTCTATTACTTGTTCCATCATCATCATGAACATGACATTACACACGCTACATTTTGAAACTCTCATTGGCCATTATTTATGACTGTGGGTATCTACATTTAAAATTTTACATGAGATGGCTGACAGGGCACGGCGTGTGTCCAAGGGCTCCAGTCTAGCCCCAATGACGGCGAGTCATAATATACTGTTAACCATGGGGTATAATGATTACTGGCGTTGCATCTGCGCTGGGAGTACTTTCTTGCTTGTTGAATGATAGATACATAACCCATACACGTGACCTGTGTGCATTCTTGGTGGATCTTTCCTTGGTGTACATTAGTGTCTACGTGCCTGATTAGTATTACTTGATCGTGCTTGTGCAATCTTGCTTGCTTGCTTGCGTGATATGGCCATCCTGCATTTATTGCAACTAGTGATATCTGTTTTCTTGAAAACTATTGACATCAAGTGAAATCTTACGTGCTTGTACAAAGTGATCTATTGCTAGTTCTTTCTTGTCATCTTGTTCAAAAATCTTATTCTATCTTGTTCACTCTATCCAGCTTGTTTTATATATCATGTTTTAATGAGTTTTATTCGTACTTGCATATCATTCATCGTACTTGCCTAGTTCTAAAATGTTAATCACTTATACTATTGCCCGCACATTGAGATATAAATCCTACTGGGCTAGTTTGCTCATCCCCTACCTTTTCCAATCTAGGTGACTATGAAGCTCAAGAGGAAGAGCAAGTCGAGGATGGGAATGCATCCGATTGATGAGCGATTCAATTATGAGTCTAGTTATAGTAGTTTATTTTGAGAGTTAGAACATGTAGTAGGAAGTGAGGGGTAAATGTACTTCCTTTTTATCGAGTCTAGTTCTCTTATCCATAGTCTAAGAGTTGTAACAATTCCATTTGGAATACAATAAGTTGAGATCTAATTACAATTTATTTTTAGTTCAACATTGGGCCATTATGATGTTGTGTTGATACACATTAGTGCGTGCTAGATAGAGGTATATTGCCGACTGTCCACGTCTCGGGATATCGACTCGAATTCTTCGAACTAATATCTGCTGCGTAATCTCGGGATGTGACAGGCTTTCTGTTGCTCGATTACCTCATCCAATACTGAGGATCTAAGGGGTAACTGAGCTACAAAAGCCTGGCATAACGATGGCTCTAACTCAGTCAACGCGCAAGCCGCATCCTCCAACATCTTCCAGTCCTGCTGGAGAGATGGCCTCTTTCTACTCAGAGCATCCGCTACGACATTCGCCCTTCCAGGGTGATACTGAAGGTCAAAGTCGTAGTCCTTCAAGAACTCAATCCATCTTCTCTGCCTCAGGTTTAATTCCTTTTGGGAGAAAAGATACTTCAAGCTCTTGTGGTCGGTAAACACTTCAAATCTGACACCATAAAGATAGTGCCTCCAGATCTTTAGTGCATGAACCACTGCTGCGAGCTCCAAATCATGGGTCGGATAGTTCTTCTCATGCTCCTTCAACTGACGAGAAGCATAAGCCACTACCCTTCCTTGCTGCATTAGCACACAGCCTAAGCCAATCCGAGACGCATCCGTGTAGATAGCAAAACCATCTACACCGCTCGGCAAGACTAACACAGGAGCTGACATGAGCTTAGTTTTCAACAATTGAAAACTACTCTCACATTTCTCAGACCAACCAAACTTCACTCCCTTTCTGGTGAGCTGAGTCAATGGGGCGGCGATGGATGAAAATCTCTCAATAAATCGCCGGTAGTAACTAGCCAAACCCAGAAAACTACGAATCTCCGAAGGGGTCTTGGGGGTCTCCCAATCCATAACTGCCTGGACCTTTGCTGGGTCAACTGCAACACCAGCACCAGAGATAACATGTTCGAGGAAATGAACCTCGTGCAACCAGAAATCGCACTTGCTGAATTTAACATACAGCTTGTGCTCACGGAGAACCACTAATACTACCCTCAAATGCTGACGGTGTGTGGTCTCATCTGGAGAGTAGACCAACACGTCATCTATGAAGACCACTACAAAGCTATCTAGGTAAGGTCTAAACACCCTGTTCATGAGATCCATGAACGCTGCAGGGCGTTGGTCAATCCGAAAGGAAGGACTAAAAACTCATAATGTCCATAACGGGATCTGAATGCTGTCTGGAAACATCCTCACTCCGAATCCTCAACTGATGATACCCAGATCGCAAATCAATCTTAGAAAAGACTGATGCATCTTGCAACTGGTCAAACAAATCATCAATACGAGGTAAGAGATACATGTTCTTCACAGTCACTTGGTTCAACTTTCTGTAGTCAATGCATAACCTAAGTGACCCATCTTTCTTCTTGACGAATAATACAGGTGCGCCCCAAGGGAAACACTAGGGCGAATAAATCCCTTATCTAGCAACTCTTGCAACTGCCTCCTTAACTCGGCTAACTCCGCAGGTGCCATCTGATATGGAGCCTTTGAGATAGGAGAGGTGCCCAGAAGCAACTCTATGGTGAACTCTATCCCCTATCTGGTGGCAAACCAGACAAATCATCGGGAAGACGTCTGGAAAATCTTGCACTACATCGATCTCCGCAAGAGTAAGTGACTCATCAGCATCTGGTACTAATACCACGCTGGCAAGAAAAGCGTCACAACCCTTGTTCACCATGCGCATCGCCTTCATCGCAAGATGACCAACTTTCCCGCCAAGTTCCTTGGCAAGGGATGAGAGAACTCGTCCTCACCAGGAATGCGGAAAACAATCCTCTTCCGACGACAATCCACTAACGCATAGTGCTCCTCTAGCCAATCCAGACCAAGAATAGCATCAAGTCCTTCTCTTTAGCAAGAAGAAAACCCCTTCTAGGATTCTATCCTCAATGCACACAGGTAACGATAGGATGCACTTCCTAGTCGATACCGTACCAGCAGGGTGTGGATAGACAAAGGGACCTCTAAATCCTCAGACTCTACACCTGACTCTAGGGCTAACTGCCTAGTGAACCGCTCGAAATGAACGAGTGAGTGGCACCCGTATCAAACAAAACCCGAGCGTGCACACCTAGAATTAAAACTGTACTTTGGTGACATGCTCCGCCTGCTCGCGTCCTCTCGTGCTAAAGCAAACACTCGAGTTGGGCTCGAGGCCTTCCTGGTCTTCCTGTAGCTGGCGCTGCTGCTGCTACCGCTGTTGGGGCTAGCGCTCCATGCTGGACTCCCTGCTGAAGTCTCGTACAATCCTTGATCTTGTGGTCGCTACTTCCGCACTTTAGGCACTTTCCCGTAATCATCCAACACTCGGAACCACCATGTGTCCTCCCACAGTGGGGACACTCTTTCTTCACACCAGGGGAACGTACAGAAGGTACCTGAGTACTGCCGACTGCTACTGATCGCTGCTATGTCTGGTACACCGCTTTCTTCTTGTCCTGTCGCTGGAACGTCGTTGTAGGTCTCTTCTGCGAAGCCTTCTTCTCTTCAAGTATTGCTCCATTTCACCCTCCTGCCTACAAGCAGCGCTGAGGCCTCGTCCAAGTGCGGTGGTCAAACGCCACGAGCCTCGTCCTCAGTAATGGCTTCAGGCCCATCACGAACTTCTTTGTCTTCCTACACTCATCTGTCACGATATGAGGTGCATATTTAGAGAGTTCAGAAAATTGCCTCATACTCTAGCACGGTCATGGAGCCTTGAGTCAAAGAGAGGAGCTCCTGCTCCATCCGATCTTGAATATGCTCGGGGACAAACTTGGCCCGAAAGAGCCTCACGAACTCGTCCCAAGCAACATCAACCGCGCCGTCCTCAAACCAAGTACGCAGTAATGAAGCCCACCATACATCAGCTCTTTCCTGCAGTACACCGTTCATAAGCACCATCTAAACAAATCTAACTTAATAGAACATACAAGCATATAAACTAAAGCATACCTGCAGCATGTAGGAGGCTAACGTGACCTTATCCTCATCTGCACACCTGATAGCTCGGAAGATCTTTTCAATCTCCCTCATCCAGCTTTCAACTAGCAATGGATCGCTCTCCCCCTTAAAAGAGGGTGGCAGCATCCTCTTGAATCTCTCCATGATGGACTGTCCACCATGGTCCTGAGCTGGAACTTGAGCCTGCTACCATGAACAACAAGCAATACACAATAATCATAGCATCATGCAATTAAAATAGAACAGGCTACTAGTTGTTTCATTATTCTAACCTGAGCCTCCAACTGAGCCTGGAGTGCAGCCTGGGTGTGGACCTGCGTCTGCATGGCCTGCACCAAACCTTGCATGAACACTCCATAATCCACGGGCGGCGGTGGGGGAAGTACAGGACCTTGTGGAGCCGGGCCTGCTGCTCCGCCTGCTCCTCACGTCTCGGCTCATCCTCACGGGCCGACACTCCGCCACGCCTACCTCTCGAAGCCATGGCTGCAATAAATTTCAGCCACCATTAGAGCTACGTTACTTTATTCCTAACCATTTTCTTATCTATTTTCATTCATTATTAATCAATTATACACATGTGGACATTCCTATGTAGACTTAGCATGTAATGAAGATGATGAGTTCATGTATATTTATGTATATCTCAATCGGTCGCTCTGATACCAATCCTGTGACGACCCTCATTATACCGGTACGGTTACAACCCCACGCCGGTATAGTGAACGTTATCACAATGGGGCATTTACCTAAACAATAACATATGATTGAGATACACATAAATATAAATACAGAGTAGCGGAATTAAAAGAACCTGTCATTCATTCATCTCATCATCCACATTTAACATACATGATTCATGAAACAATTTAAAGATCTAAAGTCCACTTATTCCACATAAAAGAAGTGCCAAAATAAAATACATAGTTTGTCCATAATTCCTTAATAATTCTATTACAATGCCTTGTTACATACAATGGAAGCAAAAGTCACTCTACAACTCCGTCAAGCTACTCCCCGCGCTCGAAGTCGCTCTCCACGGTCTCCTCCAAAGGTGTATCACCTACTAAACATGTACGCCGAAGCAAGTAATGAGTCTAAAAGACTCAGCAAATAACACCACACATATCATAGCCGGTTTTCATCCAAAGTCACAAGACAAAACATGTAGCATGCTTGACATCAATAAGAGACAACCTATCATGGTAATTCTATCGAATTAAATACATGGTTCATGATTTCGGATTTTCCAAATAAATGTCCTATCACATGCTTTCTACTTATTCCATCTCATAAAGGTTTCACCTCCAATTAAGCAAAACATGAGAGCAACCAAATATGGTGTGCTTACATACATGAAATAAGACCTCCTATCAGGATTTCTACACATTCTTGCACATGCATATTGTCGTTTTATACACTTTTAACTTGTTGTTTTGACATGAATTAGAAGTTCACAACAAATCACATGAGAGCTACAATCTCAATTAACTATATCATGGTGGCGCTTAAACATGGAAACATTTACACATAAGTAAGAAATGCTACTAGCATGGATTCTACGCATTTGTACACATGTAAAGCATTTCATAACTACGATTAGGTTGCTATTATGACACAAGTTTAACATTAACATATCATGGTAGACCGGGAGAACAAGTCTCCACCCTAACCAGTAGTACTTGTCCACCTCCAGGATTTCATCCTAATTCCCTTAGGATCTAACACATTGAACCTTCTCATGGGGACTTTTCCATGATACGGTTCCACAGCCCTCTATGGAAGCAGTGTCACACCTGGCACCGTTTTACACATTACACATACCGATTTTTACACACACATTACAAATGGTGCACACACATCTTTTCATTCTCTCATTCACACACATAGCTCTATCTTCCTAGCATGATACTACAGATGACAGAGATTACACATTCAGTAAGTTGCATAAATCAGGTTGCACGCGCATTTCAAATCATTTTCACAATAGCATGCATTATCACATATTTTCACATGGAAGTTTCATATTGCATTCTACAGTTGTCCAACAGCCTGAAATTTAATAACCACAGCTGATTACAGTTTTATGACCTCACGTGCAAAATTTCACGTTTTTCTGACTCATAATGCAATTACAGAAAATTAGATCAATCCTCATATCATTCGAAATTCAATTTGTCATGGCACACCACTTGAATATTCAGTTTAACATTCGTAGCCCTGAACCCAACGTACTCAACACCACAAGAAATTCCCCAGATTTATTACACAACACACAATTTACAGGAGATTTTACAAGACCTACGCATGTTTTCTAATTCCTTCAGAATTTCAGTAAATCATGTGAGCATGGAGAAATTCTTAGAAATTCAAAGCACAAACTGAATCACCCTCTCCTGTCTAACAAAATTAGGGCATCCAAATTTCCCACGGATCATTAGAAAGTGGGGAAACATACATGGCTATTTCTTCCACATGCATTTCAATAAACTAATAACTCTACCATCCACAAAATATGCAAAATCATTCTCCACACCCACATTAACTAGGGTACATAGCATATAGGAGTTACATTATATCCTCATCGCGAAAACACATCGAAAATAGTCATATAGAGGGAGAGAACAGCTCACTGTTCTGTCCTGACGAACTTAACGGCATACTCGGGCCGTTAATGGAGCTTAACGGCAACATCGTTGGCCGTTAATGAAGATCTTGACGACAAGGGATCTTGTCGTCAAGTTCAGGTCTCTGCAAGAATGCAGACCCGAGCTCCAACCCAGAAGAATGGGGGATCTAGGACAAGAGGGAAAATTTGTAAAAATAAGAAAACCCTACTAGACATCTACAGGGACGATGTGTGGGTTACTTGACTCTGAAAATTCGCCAAAGGGATCTAGGGTTCGTAGAAGCTCTCCTTGGGCAGTCCCAAGAAGCCTCCAGAAACGTCTTCCTCCGGTTCTTGATCAGTCTTCTCAGCAAGCCCAGGTCGGGGACTCTCCTCGATGTTCCAGCTACCTCCTTGTTGCAGTAGAATGCCGGAAACACCTTCACACTGATGGATCCGAGCTTGCAAAGTCCAGCTTTTCTCACAGCTTGATAGGGTTTTTCTCTCCTCTTTGTAAAGAGCCAAGGGAGCTCTTTCTGGTGCAGGAGGAGCTTGGTTTAAAGCAGAGGGGTTTGGGGAACCCCAGAGTGGTGATGGGAAAGGCTCAGAGACGTTGGGGACAGCTCCCCAATGGCTGAGCTTTTCCTTCTTCCAGGATTTCGGGGTCTGCAATGCATGCAGGTCAGAAATCTTAGCGTCCACATCCATGGACGTTGGCTTAAGTATTGGCGTCCATCGAAGTGGACGCTGACTCAGCATGGACGTCCATCCATGTGGACGCCAATTGGTCCTTCGGCCAGAACCTAAAACATGCAGAAACCATGCCTAACTTATACATATATACATGCCAATATATACCATCATGCACATACTACCATCATGCAATTCATACATTATTTACAACTAATTATACACATGCACACGTAAGTTAACTAGTTAATACATACGTAGATATGTACATCTATGCATACACAACATGAATTATTTACACGAATAAAATAATGCAACAAAATTCGAGGGCCTTACAAGTGCAGAGACAGATTTCTACACAAATACAGGAAATTCGACAGAGGTGTGTTTGCCTCAAAATTGAGCACAAAACACACAGACTTCAGATGGATACAATAGATATAGAATGATTCTAAATCCTATCTGAAGTAAAGGGTGGACTAAAGAGAGTTGAAACTGAGTACAATTGCCACCCACAAACAGAAATTCTCCACATAATTTTCTGAATACAAGGAAGCTCTCAGAGGAAGTCAAGCATGAAGACTTCAGAGGCTGCTTGAGGAATTCGAATGGCTCTTTCAGGAAAATGAGACTTGAATGCACTTTGTGGATCTCACTTCAAGGATGATCTATCTGTCTCTGTGTATCTCTTCTTTTCCTCTTGAGCTCCTTTTATAATCTTCAAAAATATGACCGTTTGAGAGGATGACCGTTGGAGCTTTGTGGCTGTTTGCAATATAGTCGTTTGAGGAGGAATTCTGGGATCCTTTGAGTCTTGAAGAGATTGTCCAACAGGCCTTCAAGTATGCTTCTTGCCGAGGTCTTCATTTTGTTAACAGCTAGAAGATAAGCTCTTGTAGCAAGTAGCTGAGGGAGAGGCATGCTGAACACATGCTCAATAAATGACTGTTGCAAGGACAAGACAAAAGAGAAACGCATTTCCATACCCTTGTGGTAGGTAGGTCAGAAAATTCAGTAAAAGGCATGGAACCTAGTATCCCAAAAGTATTACAGATAGTAGACAGATAGACAAAAAGTTAAAGTATGGGTCTGTCAGTGGTAGGTGAGATGGTCAGATGCCATGCGTCTTAGTTTTACATAATGTTGTGTGTCTTTGAAGCTAACAATAAGGCAGGTAGGACATCAGGACTGAGGATTTCAAGGAGACACTTTTCAGAACATGTTTAGCACAGGATAATTAATTTATAAGCTGTCATGTCAAATCCTGTCAGAAATATAATAATCTTCGAAGTTTGCATACAACAATCCTCCTATCAAATTTGCTTAAGATAAACAAACTAGATTTGATGATCTTCATATAGTTGACAAGTATAAAAGGTACAAGTACAGAATTCAGTGTAGTTGAATGTGAACAGATGAGTCTATTGGAGTAAGAGTAATTCGATCTCAGAGTGATCAAGGTGATTCGACTATAATAGCTGTGAGGATTTCTAAGGTATTCGATTGAGGCAGTTGAGGTATCAGTCGAATACAGAGGATATTCGACTGTAAGAGTCGAAGTCAACAGTCGAATTACAAAGAAAAAGACATTCGACTGTAAGAGTCGAAGTCAATAGTCGAATACAGAATAAGGAACATTCGACTGTAAGAGTCAAAGTCATCAGTCGAATACAGAATAAAGAACATTCGACTGTAAGAGTCGAAGTCATCAGTCGAATGCAGAATAAGGAACATTGACTGTAAGAGAGTCGAAGTCATCAGTCGAATACAGAATAAAGAACATTCGACTGTAAGTCGAAGTCATCAGTCGAATGCAGAATAAGGAACATTCAACTGTAAGAGTCGAAGTCATCAGTCGAATGGTATGGTAAACGATGTGGACTTAAAAATTTGATGGCTTCTGACTGCTATTCTGAAGGAGTCGAATATGGTAGTCGGATTCAATATTCTGAGAGATAGTTGTGGCCTTAGAAAATTTTGAGGATGTTGTTACCTGAAAACAAAACTTTGTGGTATAAAATATATATTTAAATATTTATCATAGCAAAACCATAGTTTTATAAAACTAAGAAAGTCATTAAATTTCTTAGAGGTAGTTGCTCAACAGTCCTTCCTGTGCTTCTTTCTATTGTTGAAGTTCTTCTCTTAGAGGCACTTCCTTGTCTTCATCTTTTTCTTCAAGAGATGTTTGTTCCAGATCCCTGCACAAATCTTCAACAACATCTTCTTTCTTCTATTTTCTTAATAGAAGGGTCAATTTTATCAAATAAAACATGAACTGATTGTTCTATAGTTAATGTTTTTCTATTAAATACTTTATATCCTCTAGGTTTTGAAATATATCCTAATAGAAAATCTTCATCACTTTTAGCATCTAATTTTCTTAAATTAACTTTACCATTATTCAAAATGAAACACTTACAACCAAAAGGTCAAAGGTGACTGATGTTTGGCTTTTCCTCCTTGTACAGTTCATAGGGTGTCTTCTTTAATATTGGTCTAGTCATGCACACTGTTAATGATGAGCAGGCTGTGTTGACTGCTTCTGTCTAGAAGTATCTTGGTAGATTGTATTTTGTAAGCATTGGTTCTGACCATGTCTAGTAGTATTTTGTTCTTTCTTTCTGCTACTCCATTCTGTTGAGGTGTTCTTGGTGCAGAGAAATTGTGTTCTATGCCATTTTCTTCACAGAATTTGACAAACTCTTCATTCTTGAATTCTCCACCATGATCAGATTATTTGATATTTCTGAGTCTTCAGTACTAATTTACTGAACTTCAAAAAGGCTGAATGGTCTCTTATTTGGCTTCCAAAAATGATACCCAAGTGTATCTTGAATAATCATCCACAATTACATAGCCATAAACTTTTCCTCCAAGACTTACTGTTCTTATAGGTCCAATAAATCCATGTGAATGAGTTCCAATGGTTTGGAGGTTGTCACCATGTCTTAGACTGAAATGATGTCTTGTTTGCTTTCTTTTTGCACAGCTGTACAGATTTTAGATTTTATCAATTCAGTTCCTTCGGAAGACCTTCAACTAGATTATGCTTGATTAATTTCTTGATCACTGAGGTGCTAGCATGTCCTAGTCTTCTATGCCATAAATTAGTCTCTTCACTCTTTGTAGTTGCAAGGCACAAGTTGACTTCTTTCAGTTCTTCCAGTTGAGGTGCACAAATTCTTTACTCTTTGAGCTTCAAAAATTACTCTCCCATCCTTTAAGATGATACATGTGTCATTCTGAAATTTCACATAATTGACTAATACTAATGTGGTTATGTTTTAATCCCTCAACACACATAACATCTTCTATTAGATCTTTTTCTTTTGTTCCTATGGTTCCATATCTTACCACTTTTCCTTTTCCATTATCGTCATATGTGACTTAACCATTTTCATTTCTAAAACTTGTAAATAGTTTTCTGTCTCCTATCATATTCTTGAGCACCCACTATCTAATACTATTTAGATGTCTCAAGTGTCCCTGATCTAGTCCTGCCATGAGGGCTAGATTTAATTATTCTTCTTCTTCTTCTGATTCTGAGCTTGATGCATCTGAACTTGTGCTTCCTCATTATCCAAGCTGCTTCCATTGCCTTCTTCTTATATTTTCTGAACTTTCTTTCTTTACCTTTCTTTTTCTCATGCTTATCAGCCTATTCTTTTCTTTTGAGTTTTAGACATTCAGTTTTGAAATGTCCTGGCTGCTTGCATTCAAAACATGTTGGTTCTTTGCTCTTCTTGTCCTTTTTGAAGTATCTCTTAGATCCATACTTCTTCTTTTTAGCAAGAATTCTCTGAAGTCTTCTAGATAGCATTACTTCGTCATTGCTATCTTTAGATTTTTCTTTAGAGTCTTTAAAAGATGAAGAGCAAGAATCTACAACTTTCAAAGCATTTGTGTAACAACCCTCCTTATACCGGTACGGATATACCATCCCACATCGATATAGAGAGCATCGCTACAGTGGGACATTTATCCAACACATATTCAATAGGCTGAGATGTACACAAATATAAACAATTGACAGCGGAATAGAAAGAACTGGAAATAAATCTCTTATTCCATCATCCACATTTATACACAGTCTATATAGTACAAAAACTAAAGTTCTCATAACTAAAATTTAAATCAAATACATTGTCCACAACTATAAATACATACGCCCTTTTATTACATACTTATGAAAAAGATACAAAAGTACAATTTCCCCACGAAGTTCTCCTACTCACACTCCGAGTCACTCCTGACTATCTCCTCAGAAAAGTAGGAATATCTGCACTGTACGCCGAAGCAAAAAGTGAGTCTAAAAGACTCAGCAAGTATTTCCATTCACATTAAACATACATACACCACTTGGACACTTTACATTTAACAAAATAACTAATACATGTAGCATGGATTAACAATCTTTTAATAAAACCTAAACATAATACTGCAATAATTTATAATACATAGCACATGGTTTAAGTTCATTTTACAATAAGGAAACCTATCACATGCTTTTTACCAAAATTCTTTAACATGCTAACTCAAGGCATAATTTATTCTGTTCATGCTTGTTGCCCAGCTAGCTAGCCCAGAGGGGGGGGTGAATGGGATATTAAAAAATATTTAATACTTAAAACCTGTTCACAGAATAGTCACAAAAACACACTTCGCAGATTGTTAGTGTTAGTGAAGGAAAAAGCAACCACACAAAAGCAATCACACGACACTAATTATCCTGGTTCGGATCTCCTCTCCTTAGGAGTCCTACGTTCAGTCCCTTAGCAATATCTCAGGATTTCACTAACAAGGGTACAGTCCCCCTCAAGGACACTACAGCACCCAGCACCCAGCTGGTCTTCCTTCACATGAAGGGAAACAACACCCTGGAACCCACCAGGTCTTCCTTCCAACAAAGGGAACAACACCCTGGACCCACCCTGGTCTTTTCTTCCAATGAAGGGAACAACACCCTAGAGCCCACCAGGTCTTCCTTCCAATGAAGGGCACAACACAATAAAAGTGTTCAGAGATGAAGCCCCTAGGTCAAGCTTATAGAACATTGCTTGATCTGAAGCTAAGAACTGAGAAAGAAAAGATCTACAACAAAGGACTCTTCTCATAACTAAAGGCTCTCTCACATATCTACACTTAGCCCTGAGAGCAAGAGCTAGAACAGATGGGAATTTTTGCTTGGCCTAGGAAAAGCTAGCAGAAGGTTGAAAGCGTTGTATCACTTGTTGTTCTCTCTAACCTTTGTATCTTCTTCAGAAGCTTCATTCTTCTATATATATTATCCTTTTGAAATTCGAATGTTGAAGTGACCGTTGTCTCTAAGCTTTTGTTTACGTTAGACTGCATGGTCCTATAGAGCTTTCCGTTCAACGGCCTTCATGCACGCACAGAGAGAAGATCTTCTGTAATATCCTTTGGCTTCTATTTTGTCCAACGTTGTATGACGAGTGTTGTCAGAGACCTGCACGCATTACAAGCTTAAACATAGACAGCTAAGCTGTCTCTTGTTGTCAGTCAATGTTAGATTAATTTTGTATGAAATAGAAGTTTCATTCTGTTCTTCTAAAAAGATGTTTACAGAATAAGCATGAGAATAAAGATATCATTTGCAAGTACTGCAGTGATACGTTCAGTCATAATAAATGCATGGTTGTCAGAAAGATATACGTGAGACTCTGACTTTTCAACGTATTGGAAGTTGACTTAAAAAACACATCGTTGTATGCATGACTTACAGAATCGTTATAAACAAACAGATGCATACACAAAACGTTATACATGAATAACCAAATCGTTATAAGCGAATCATTGTGAAATGTATCGAATCGTTACAGCGACCAAGTCGTTATGTAACTTGATGAGCCGTTACAGTGACAGAGTCGTTATGTAACTTATCGAATCGTTATGAGAGCAAATCGTTATGATCACTTAAGAGTCGTTGCGGAAGCGAATCATTGTGATCACTAAGGAATCGATGTGAGATCAAAAACATTGTTCTCTTAAGCAATCGATGGAGAGCAAATCGTTGTTCTCACTTAAGAATAAATCGATGTGAGAGCAAATCGTTGTTCTCACTTAAGAAATCGATGTGAGAGCAAATCGTTGTTCTCACTTAAGAAATCGATGTGAGCCAAATCGTTGTTCTCACTTAAGAATCGATGTGAGAGCAAATCGTTGTTCTCACTTAAGAAATCGATGTGAGACCAAATCGTTGTTCTCACTTAAGAAATCGATGTGAGAGTGAATCGTTGTTCTCACTAAAAATTGATGTGATCACTTATCGAATCGTTATGGAAGCAAATCGTTATGAATACTTAACGAATCATATGAAAGAAAATCGTTATGAATACTTAGCAAATCATTGTGAAAGCAAATCATTGCGATCACTTACGATCTTTGTGAGGGCAAATTGTTGCAATCACTTATTGAATCGTTGTGAGGGCAAATCATTGCGATCACTTAACGAATCGTTGTGAGATAGACTGTAATAGAGTGGCAATGACTTATGAAATCGTTTATAGAACCAAAATCGATGTGAATAAAGAAATCGTTTGATTCTAAGGAATCATTATAACAACTAGAGAGTCGATTGCACTTAGAAAATTTCATGCTTTGAACTTACATTGCTACAGTAAATAATGCTTACCCATTTAGCTTGTTATTTCTTGTTTCATTTCTTGTGCTCAAATCTCATAGAAAATATGTTAGATTAAACTTTATACAGTTTTGTTAATCACCAAAACAGATATGTAATTTATTTAAATTACATGGGGATAAACTGATCATCAATCTTCATGGGGATGAACTGATTATCAATGCTATGATATAAAAGCAAGGTAAGCACAGTTTTATACACATAACGGAAAAGAT
>CM024756.1:17118542-17178777 GCA_014218235.1 Colocasia esculenta
TTATGAGAGCAATCGTTATGATCACTTAAGGAGTCGTTGCGGAAAGCGAATCATTGTGATCACTTAAGGAATCGATGTGAGATCAAAACATTGTTCTCTCTTAAGAAATCGATGTGAGAGCAAATCGTTGTTCTCACTTAAGAATAAATCGATGTGAGAGCAAATCATTGTTCTCACTTAAGAAATCGATGTGAGAGCAAATCGTTGTTCTCACTTAAGAAATCGATGTGAGACCAAATCGTTGTTCTCACTTAAGAAATTGATGTGAGAGCGAATCGTTGTTCTCACTTAAGAAATTGATGTGATCACTTATCGAATCGTTATGGAAGCAAATCGTTATGAATACTTAACGAATCATTATGAAAGAAAATCGTTATGAATACTTAGCAAATCATTGTGAAAGCAAATCATTGCGATCACTTATCGAATCTTTGTGAGGGCAAATTGTTGCAATCACTTATTGAATCGTTGTGAGGGCAAATCATTTGCGATCACTTAACGAATCGTTGTGAGATAGACTGTAATAGAGTGGCAATGACTTATGAAATCGTTATAGAACCAAAATCGATGTGAATAAAGAAATCGTTATGATTCTAAGGAAATCATTATAACAACTAGAGAGTCGATGTGCACTTAGAAAATTTCATGCTTTGAACTTACATTGCTACAGAGTAAATAATGCTTACCCATTTAGCTTGTTATTTCTTGTTTCATTCTTGTGCTCAAATCTCATAGAAATATGTTAGATTAAACTTTATACAGTTTTGTTAATCACCAAAACAGATATGTAATTTATTTAATTACATGGGGATAAACTGATCATCAATCTTCATGGGGATGAACTGATTATCATGCTATGATATAAAAGCAAGGTAAGCACAGTTTATACACATAACGGAAAAGATAATCCTAGCATGAATTCTATGAGCATTCTCTTATACATGGCAAACTTTTATACACATATAACTTCCTGTTTTACATGAATTTAGCATACTCATAAAAATATTCACATGCTATCATATTACTTTCACATGTTCACAAGATCACTTACCCATTTTACACAATCACATTTCACATACTCATACTCATATTTTTTTTATTTAAATACGTGTCCCATAGTCCAAACCACCTCTAGAAAGACACACACTTATCTCATCACACACATATCTATCACCTAGGTAACATAGTGATAGACCTTAGTTACTGCGCAGAACCGGGAGAAGCACTCTCCACCCTAACCAGTGGTACTTGTCCACCTCCAGGATTTTATCCCAATGCCCATGGGATCTCATACTCATATGAACCTTCCCGTAGGGACTTTACTACGGTACAGTTCCTCAGCCCTCTAAGGTAGCAGCGTCACCCATGGCACATTTACACATTTTTTCCATTTTTAAACACCCACTTTGCATGCCGTTTAACACATAAATTTCACAACTACATACATGTTCATGGTTCAGGTCACCTAACATGGTACTACTGTTTACAGAGTTAAACCATTTATAATTAATCCTAATCATGCTGTAATTATCTAATTTATCACCAGTTACATTAAGCATACTTAAATTGGCTGTTTTATCATGAAATAGTGAAATCAGTACCTACTGTTGTCAAACTTGTATAAAAATTTAACCACATACTGCTTACAGTTGAGCATCAAGTATACCAAATTTCACATTTTTCGGAGTCATACACAATTTATAATAAATGAAATAGGCATTCAGCATAATTTATCAGAAATCAATTAAGTTTGGTACAGTCCCTAGGCATATTTATCTATCCTTTTTTTTTAAGCCAAAGCCTCCCATGGTTCAGCGGCCAGCAGAGTGCACCCCCCCAGCAGGAGAAGATGTTTCCACCCCACCGCGAACCATCGAAGGTTATTTTTATTTCATAAAATAATGAGAACAAGATACACCCGACTTCAATGAAACAACACCAAAGTAGGATAACCAATAGCCAGCCGCCCTCTAACTAAGGAAACAAAAACTGGGCCCCGGCTTTATCAACAACAATAGCACCCCTAGAGCTGACAGGATACAACTAAAATTTGGAAAAATGAAACTGTCTTCTTGAGAGCAAGCATGATTAGCCAATGAGTCTGCAACCTGATTTCCTTCCCGGTAAGTATGCTGGATTTTAAGGTGTAAAAATGAAGCATGTGCTGGATCCCTCTCCACCAGGGAAGACGACCAGTGAGGGCATCGACCTTTAGCAATAGCCTGAACCATGAGCGCTGAGTCGGAGTAAGAATGGAGATGGTAAGCACCTTTCCAAAGCCATCCGAAGACCATCATGAATAGCACGAGCCTCAACCAAGAGACTAGAACTCGTACCATAGTAGAAGGCAAAGCCAATATAAATCGACCCTGGCTGTCGCGAAAACAGCCACCACCACCACATAAACCTGGGTTGCCTTTGGAGGCCCCATCAACATTCAGACAAAGGTGGATAGCCGGAGGAGTCCATTTGACCATAAAATGATCTTGACATTGATACAAGGTTTGATATTGAACATAAGGAGGGTTGCAGCCTGGTTAGGAGAGATGGGGCGAGAGAACTTCACACTACCATTGATCCTGTGAAGATTATGTTAAGATGGAGCTCTTAACATCCTCAATAGTCCGAAGAGATCCTTCCATACGAGCAGTGGATCTATATTTCCAGATTCCCACAACATAAGGATAGAGATGACCAGACCGAAGAAATGATACGCAGAACTCATGTTAGAAGAGTTGATAATGCTCCAACACCTGAAGTAATTAGAGGTGACCAGACAATATTATTATGCATTAAAGGGCCACCCACCTCCATAATTCCTGAGCCAAATCGCTGGATATGAAAAGATGATCCAAAGTTTCCACATCATGATTTTCACAACAAACACACTTAGAAGCCACAGTAATACCACACTCCATGATTCGGGAGTCCACTGAGATTGCCCTGTGAAGGAGCTTCCATACAACATAGCAGAACGGGGAGGAATCTATAGTGCCATATTTTATTCAGACTACTACGTCTAACTCCCGGCGCAGAAGCAAGTAACAAGCCGATTTGACAGAGAATCACCATTGGCATTACCCTCCAAACAATGAACTTGTCCGGCTGAGGATTGGAGAAACATGGTATCACATACAATTTCTAAGGATTTATTCTGCAACACACAATTTGGGAAAAATTTACATGCTCACTTTTTACAATTCAGAAATTATATTTATTCACACAGACAGTAGAAATTTTCCAATTTTCCATGGTATGAACTAACATATATATATATATATATATATATATATATATATATATATATATATATATAATATATATATATTGTACAGAAATTATTTAACATCCAATTCCACATGAATCATACAAACAGTATTTTTTTTTTAAGCAAATATCTGACAAGGGAGTAGGAGAGTGCTCACCCCTTCAGAGAAGGATGAGGTAGTCACTCCACCACCACACGCTCATCAGAAGATTTTATTATATCAAAATCATTACAAAGGGATCTCAGGTCCTAATAGAAGGTAACCCCATCTTATCCAACGATAGGGCCCCTTTACAGAAGGGGAAGATCAGCCCATGAAGACCAGACACAACAAGAATTGGTAATAGTACACCAAAACCAGC
Source organism: Colocasia esculenta (assembly GCA_014218235.1). Taxonomy (NCBI): domain Eukaryota; kingdom Viridiplantae; phylum Streptophyta; class Magnoliopsida; order Alismatales; family Araceae; genus Colocasia; species Colocasia esculenta. Next base: position 17,122,173 of record CM024756.1, read on the forward strand.
GAGAGTATCAGCCACTTGATTAGCCTCACGATAGATATGACTGAGGTAGACATGAATATGCTGGCAGCGGTATAGTATATCCTGAGTAATAATGGAGAGGCGCCAAGGATAGAATAATTCCCCTTCATCATTTGCACCAACACAAGGGAATCACTCTCAATAAGGAAATCTGATATGCCTTTTCATAGCACAGTATAATTCCATTCCGAAGGGCAAGCGCTTCAGCTTCCAGACTAGAACAAACACCCTGATAGATAGCAGAAAAGCAAATATAATATTGCCCATGTGATTCCTAAGAATTCCTCCTCCAGCTGCAATAGAAGAAGTTGATTTAAATGCACCATCAACGTTTAGCTTCAGTCTTCTAGGAGGAGTAAATACCATCTGACAAGTTTAGGGCGAGTGGCGTTGACATTTGAATGGCGACACCCCATTGCTGGAGGAAACTTCTGTGGGGGCAGACAGATCAACGAAACGGGGCTGATAAATTTTTTGAGCATCAGAAACATGCATCATAACTCTGTGAAGAATTTGACGGGCCACCATTGGCTTATCATCAAACCTGGCTTTGTTACGGCTACACCAAATCTCCCAGATGGCCGAGAAGAACATGGTCTAGCCAACCGCCCCCAAGATGTGGAACAATGCAAGCAGAAAGTATTGAAATATACCATGACGATATGATTAACAGAATTATTGTAGAACTTCAGGAGTTCGATCAGAACAGACCAAAACTTCATTTGCCACCTCCCCATAAAAGACAATGAACACCATTTTCACCGTGAGGACGACGGCAGTAGGAACATCTAGAGCATAAAGGAATACCCCAGCCAGCGATGATATCATCAGTGGGTACACACCACGTACCATTCTCCAAATAAAGACCGACACTTAATAGGAACATGGGGATTCCATATTTTTTACCAGCCAACTCTCGGGTGACCCTGAAGAAGCTTGCGAACAGACTTAGTGGAGAAGTGACCATTAGTATTGAGACACCAAATCCATCTATCCATACCATCAGTGGACACAAAGATCATACAAACAGTAATTTACAAGATCAAAACCGGTCTGACATTCACTTCAGGAATTCTAATAAATAAATGTTTAAAGACAATTCCACAAATTTCCACAACATTATCCACTAGGGTAATACATACATATAATTTACAGTATATCCTCATGCGCAGAAATCTGAAGGATAAATTATAAAGGGGCAAACAGTCCACTATTCTTGCCTGAAGAACTCAGTGGCAAGGGGTGGTCGCCTACCATGTTAACGACAACATATGTGCCGCTAACTTCGGATCTTAAAGGCAAAAAAAGGTTGCCATTAAGTTCCTGTCTGTGCAGAACACAGACTGAACTCAAAAAATCAATTGAAGGGGGGTTCCAGGACTCGAATAAATTCCAGAAAATTTCCTAGGACCTACTAGACATATGTATGGATAGTGTGGAGGGTTTACTTGCCTTCAGAAATCCACAAATGACAATCAAGTTCGTGAAGTCCTCCTCGGCCTGAGCCAACGAGTCTTCAATTCTCCTCTAATCCGGTTCTCTGTTGATGCAGACAGCCACCCCATGTCGAAGAAGCCTTCCCTTATGCTTAGACTCCCTACAATCGCAGAAGATCACCGAAGGAGTCACTAATCGCCGGATCCACGGTTCCAAAGTTCAGGTTTCGCACAAGAGTTTTAGGGTTTTGACAAAAGAGTCAAAAGGGTTAGATCTGGCCAGAAAGGGGTGTTTTTATAGGGTTAGGGATCGGAGACGCGCTTAGGTAGGGTATAGGACCATTGGAGAATGGTTCCTAAACAAGAGGCGAGATTTTCGCGACGTTTCTGGATCTGAAGACGCAACAGATCTGGGAGACTAACGTCAACATCACTAGCGCCAATATGGAGTTGCCTCCATCGATGTGGCCGCTGACTCCCTATTACGTCAGTCATGTTGACGCTAACAGGTCGCTTGGCCAGAACTAAAAAATACTCCCATAACATACTTAGACACAACTACTATAACACACATAATATACCTATAATATACAATGTATACATTAGGTATCATATCATTCATGTAATGTAAATGAATAATATATATTATATATACAATAGAATACAAATATAGTTACAACCCTACATCAAATAGTTTATTTAGTACATACATATATCACACATACAAACATCCATTTCCTCACACAATCAGCCCTCCTATATAAGAGATAAAATGCGAGGGGCCTTACACCCTCTCCCCCTTAAAAAAACTTCCTCCTCAAAGTTAGACCTAAAAAAAAAAAAAATATTTGTCAAAAAAATAAAAATTAATAAAATATAATTTTTTTCAAATAATAATTTTTTTTTTACTATTTAACACTAAGGATACTTCTTCTTCATTGCATCCTCAACTCCTGTTAGTTATGGAGTTCCCCCCTCAAGCCCCCCAACATAACTTGTATAAAAAAAAAAAACATAAAAACAAAACATTAAAAACAAAAAAACAAGATTCAAAACTATGACCCATGAAAAAAAACAAAAAAGTGTTAGTTGTTTGTTTGTTGTCCTCAGCCCAAAAAAAACTTGTAACATCTTGTTCTTTGATAATAATAATAAGGCTTTTATATTCATTATGTGTAATTCGTTTATCGTTTCATTATGAAGTCCATGAATATACGCAATGGATATTAATTATGATGAGATCATAACAATGAGATTAATATCCTTTAAACGTATATTCTTAATTGTTCCTAGTCGGAGGATATCAAGAAGGACATCGATATCCGGTTAGACTAGTACAGGTTGCACCTGCTCATATGATGAGGGTGACTGGTCTCATAGTCACTTGTGTGGAGACACTAAGGTGAATCTGTAGGTGCTCATTGGAGAATGAGTTCACTGAACTGATCCGTTATGAATCGCTGGATGGTAATGTTACCTAACTGTCAACCAGCTAGATTCATTGTCACAGTGGCGTGATTGGTCCTTAGACCTGAGACACCAAGGACACCTTGTTGGTGGACTTCTAGGTTTTGACCTTGACTTATAGATCTCTAGCCATGAGGTCTTAATCAGTTAAGTGATCGGATCTAGCGGAATACCTTCGAAGGTGATTGTGTGGTCAATATGGGATCGCTCGCTCTCGGTAATAGGAGAGTGAATGCTCTAGGAAGGATGCCTGATAGTCCCTGGCCAGGGCAAGACTACTTATCAGAAAGGAGTTTTCTGATATAGTTATGCGGCATCTAAACCAAGTGAGTACACACATTAGGGTTTGACAGTTGACCATACCCTAAGTGCACTCGGGAGCATTGTACGAGCGAAGGATTATAGTCACGTGGTAACTGATGACACAAAGGTTCCTTGAATGGGTTGCTGAACCCCAATGCTTTCCAGGATCAAGTGGTGTTGCTTGGCACCCAACTTGATTGGAAGCCCGGTCAATTATCGTGAGACGATAATTGATTGTGTAATTAATTAATATGAGATGTTAATTAATTACCATAAGTCAATAAAGAGTTATTGAGCTTAATGGGCTGAAAACTGGACTAGCAGTTGGGCCTAGAGGGTCACACGCATAAGAGTTCCGAGCAGACTGGGCAAGGTGTTCTTTATAGACAATGACTGGGTTTTTGTGAAAAACCGCGGTGTCTATAATATACGCTGAGAGTTAAACCCTGGGCCAAGCTCCAGGCTTAACCCTGGCCGCCCCCCTCCTCTCTCTCTCCCAGGGCGCCCCCACCCTCTCTCTCCTCTCTCCTGCACATGGTGGAGCTGAGATCCGGGAGACGCGTGGAGAACGAGGAGATCCCGTCTGCGTCCGGAGCTCGCGTGGATACGTCTAGAGGCCGGACACTTGAACGGCTTGAAGCACCGGCGCCTCCTGCGCCACCTCCTCCCGGATTCGGGAGTTTCGCAACCCCGCAAAGGTAAAGATGAGATCTGCCTGTGCGTGGGTTCACTTTTAGTTCGATCCGACGGCCGGCAACGATATCTACCTGAGGGATTCGCGTTTCCGCTGCGCTCTGTCGAACCTACAGTGGTATCAGAGCCAGGTTGCTGGTACGTTCGGAATCGGCATCTTGTGTAATATTTCATGCGTTTTTGTCGATTCACGTTATGCATAAGTCGCCATGTTTGAAGTGTTCGTGGGTCGCACATGAGATGTGCACTTGCCGCTTGGTACGTGGAAGGTGTTCCTGGTACCAAGGGCTTCGCGGAGAACCCCTCGTGCCATCGTTTGGCCACCCGTGGAGGTCGTACGGGCGCCTGCAAAGTGCCGCCGTCGCACTGTTGTAGCTTCTTGGACAGTCCAAGAAGTGGCGATTTGCAGTTTTAGGGTTTTTCGGGGGTTTTCTGGGTGCCCAGGGAGAAGGGCGGCGAGGTCCGGCGCCGGCGGCGCCGTCCGCGGCCGCCCGGGGCGGCGCGGTGCCCCCCCTCCACCGCGGCCCTGCAACCAGGGCGGCGGCGGCTAGGGCTCGCCCCGGGCGCGCCCTAGCGGGCGGAGGGGCGACCCCGCGGGTCGCCCCGCGGGCCCTGGGTCGGGTGACTTACCCGACCCAGGGCGGGGCCCGGCCCCCGCGCGGGGGCCCGCGCGCCCCACCGGATCCGGTCCCCCCCTTCCCCCTTTTTTTTTTTTTTAAAATTGTTTTAAATTGTTTTTAAATTGTTTAAAAACATTAAACAGGTTTTAAAATCCCAGAAAATTTTGAAAATTATTTTGAGAGTTTTTAAAGGGTTTAATCTCTGTAAATTAATTTTCATTTTGACCCATTGCTTAATTAGTTTAAGGAAAATCTAAAATTGTTTTAGTTATTCCTACTATCTAATAAAGCATGTTAATTGATTTAGAAATGTGATTTTTAAATTAATTAACTGTACATCTTGGCGACTTCATGCAGTAACGGTGAATGACATTTATCTAATGTTGATTAGATGTAATCCATGTTAGCTAAATTGTTTAGTTAAATGGTTTTCAAAATATAATTATTATATTTTTGAAGTAAAATATTTCAGAAGTAATTATGTGATAATTGCTTGTTGATGCATGTGATGTGTGTGGATGGATGGTCATGGACTTAGATATCATGTGATGAATGTTATGGTTAATGGCAAATGATGTAATTTATGAGGACTGCGTGCCTCCCTCTCTCCCTCTATTAAATCCGGGTTGTACATTCTATCTCCCTCCTGTTATGTACTCCCTTGACTTGTTCAAGGTTTCTTATTATTATCTGATGTACATTTATGGGCCTGCGAGCCCAATTTAAATATTACTTGTAATTATAAGAAGCGGATTGGCGGAGATGGAGGAGAGTACCATGCAGGACCTTCATGGAGATAAAGTTACATCAAGCTAAAGCATCAGATGCGGGGCTGCCATTTGTTCACCATATTTGTGGATTACCAACTGGCTCTGGTAATGCCACTCTAGGTTAAAGTCCATGATCATCCATCATTTTTCTTCATATATATGATATGTGTGGAATGTGCTATGATATATATAATTAATATATGATATTCCAAATTCTATATATCAATAGCACGCAGATATAGAGACCAAGATAAAATATGTCAAAATCCCTCCTCGTTCAAACTTTAAGCCGTAGCGTAATCATTTAGAATGAATTACGTGGCCCTCCATCATTATAGTTTTAGGATTGCCATTAGATCGGGCAAGTTTGTTGTGCTATCCACAAGGCTTGTCAAGTCTAATGACAGACTAAAACTATGGCATGATGATGCCTTAAACGGGTAGAGGACCGGTGTAGCTTTGTTGTGCTATCCACAAGGGCTACATCCAAATCTATGCTCGTTACGTAATGATGGTATGCTTAGACTGGATTTAATGACTTGTTGTGCTATCCACAAGGTCATTAAAATTCAGGGGCCAAAATAAGATCGGATATTGCAAGAGTTGCAAGTGTCAAGGGTTGACCGCTTTCAGATCATAGTATGGTTTGTTGTGCTATCCACAAGATCATGCTATGAGTCTGTGAGATTCCGATCCCCACTAGGAGACCGTCGGTGTCTCCCATTCTGTATATCTGAGGGTTATACAGTCTGCCGAAAATAGTGGGAGCTAATCTTGATTAAAGTCCTAATCTAGATTTAATTATTATTATGAACATCTGCTAATTGTCTTTACATTTCCTTTATAGGCAAAAATGTCGTCAGGTAACCCACTCCGTGGCATACTGGATGCCAACAGATTGACAGGCCCGAACTACTCGGATTGGCTCAGAAACCTGAAGATTGTCCTCAGGTCTGAGCGCATTGCCTATGTCCTGGAAGGTGAGATCCCAGCTGAACCACCCTTGATGCACCTGAAGGGGAAACGCTTGAGTTTGCGAAGTGGAAGGAGGATTCCACTCTGGCCCAATGCTACATGCTTGCCTCAATGAGCAATGAGTTGCAAAGGCAGCATGAGAACATGGATGCTAGATCCATCATGCAGCACTTGCAAGAGCTCTTTGAAGAGCAGAGCAGGGTGGAGAGATATGAGATATCCAAGGCCCTGTTCAGAGCTCGCATGGCAGAGGGGTCTTCAGTACAGACTCATGTGCTGAAGATGATAGAGTGGATTGAGAGGCTCGAGGGGCTTGGTTTTCCTCTTGACAAGGAACTAAGCACGGACCTCATTCTCCAGTCACTTCCAGATTCATATTCCCAGTTCATTGTGAACTTCACAATGAACAAGATTGAGGTGAGTTTAGCTGAGATGCTCAACATGCTGAAGACTGCTGAGGGCAACCTAAGAAGGAAAAGCCCACTGTTCTCATGGTTGGAAAGTCCAACAAGAAGAGGAGAGCAGGGCAAGCCTTTAAGAAAGGCAATGCTAAAAGCAGTCTAAGCAGAAACAAAAGAAGGACACAGCAAAGGAGAAGAAAAGGCGAGTGCTTCCACTGCAAGAAAAAGGGCACTGGAAAAGAAATTGCAAGGACTACCTTGCAATGAAGGCTCAGGAGAAGCAGAAGCTTGGCGAAGCTTCAGGTATCTATATGATAGATCTTCACTTGTCTATTAGAGATTCTACATCTTGGGTTTTGGACACTGGATGTGCTTCTCATATCTGCAATGATGTGCAGGTGCTGACAAGTAGAAGGAAGCTGAGCAAGGGCGAGGTGAACTTGAGGCTTGGAAACGGCACAAGTGTTGGTGCACACACTGTGGGGACAGTGAAGCTCAAGTTACCTCAGGAGATTTACTTTTATTAGATGATTGCTACTTGTGCCTAGCATCATTAAGAACATTATTTCTGTTTCTTGTTTAGACAGAGTTGGATACAAGTTTACCATTGAGAACAATAGTTGTTCAGTTTATTTGAAATAAACTAGTTGCTTTAGCAAATTTGGTGGTGGAATGGTTTGTATCTACTTGATGTTTCTTATGATAATCTCCACGTTGATGTTTCTCCTAAGAGAAGTAAGAATAGTGTGAACACTGCCTACTTGTGGCATTGTAGGCTTGGTCACATTGGCGAGAATAGGCTTCAAAAGTTGCATAAGAATGGATACTTGGATCCATTTGATTATGAATCATATGCAACTTGTGAATCCTGTTTAATGGGTAAGTTGACCAAATCTCCATTTAGTGGACATGGAGATAGGGCCAAGGACATATTGGAACTAATACATTCGGATGTATGTGGTCCAATGTCTACCCAAGCCAAGGGTGGCTACTCATACTTCATTACATTCACGGATGATCACTCAAGGTTCGGATTTGTTTACTTAATGAAGTACAAATCTGAAGCCTTTGGAAATTCCAAGAATTTAAGAATGAAGTTGAGAAGCAAACTGGAAAGAGTATTAAAATCCTACGGTCAGACCGAGGAGGTGAATACTTAAGTACAGAGTTCACACAATTCTTAAAGGACAATGGTATCCTTTCTCAATGGACTCCTCCCTATACACCACAGATGAATGGTGTATCGGAAAGGAGAAATCGTACCTTGTTGGACATGGTGCGATCCATGATGAGCCGTTCACAGTTACCAGTTTCCTTATGGGGATATGCGCTAGAGTCAGCGGCATATCTACTGAACAGGGTTCCCAGTAAATCTGTGTCTTCTACTCCATATGAGATATGGAAGGGTAGAAAGCCTGATTTTAAACATGTTAAAATCTGGGGCTGTCCTGCCCACGTGAGGAGACATGACCCAGATAAACTGGAATCTAGAACCGATAAGTGCAGATTTGTTGGATACCCAAAAGAAACGTTTGGGTACTACTTTTACCATCCTGGTGAACAAAGAGTGTTTGTTGCCAGGAGAGCTGTCTTCTTGGAAGAGGAGTACCTTTCCCAAGAGGACAGTGGGAGTAAAGTAGATCTAGAAGAGGTTCTAGATCCACAATTGTGCAAAGTCCACTGGTGAGACATCGGTTCCGGAACCTGTTCAGGATTATACACACATTCAGCGTAGGTCTGGTAGAGTACCTAGACAGCCTGAAAGATATGTTGGACATATCAGTGAAGGCATGTCTTTTGATGAGGATGATGATCAAAGACCTACCAAGAGGCTGTTGATTGTCCTCAGTCAGGGAATGGCGAGATGCCATGAATTCTGAGATGCAGTCCATGTACACCAACCAAGTTTGGAACTTGGTAGACTTGCCCGAAGGTATTGTACCTATTGGGTGCAAGTGGATCTTTAAGAGAAAGATCGGTGCAGATGGACAGATCGACACTTATAAGGCAAGGTTGGTGGCAAAGGGGTATCGTCAAAGGCAAGGAATTGACTATGACGAAACTTTCTCACCAGTTGCCATGATAAAGTCGATCAGAATTCTTCTTGCCATTGCTGCATACTTTGATTACGAGATCTGGCAGATGGATGTAAAAACGCTTTCCTTAATGGAAACATTGAGGAGGAAGTGTATATGATACAACCTGAGGGTTTTACATCCAAAGAGTGTCCAGACAAAGTATGCAAGCTTCAAAGATCCATCTATGGATTGAAGCAAGCTTCTCGTAGTTGGAACATAAGGTTTGATGAGGCTATCAAATCTTATGACTTCATTAAGAATGAAGATGAACCATGTGTGTATAAGAAAGTCAGTGGGAGTGCTATCACTTTTCTCGTACTTTACGTTGATGACATCTTACTCATTGGGAATGATGTAGGGATGTTATCATCAGTAAAGGTTTGGCTGTCAAAGAACTTCTCCATGAAGGATTTGGGAGAAGCATCCTACGTATTGGGAATACGTATCTATAGAGATAGATCTAAGAGGATGCTTGGCTTGACCCAATCCATGTACATAGATACCATTGTCAAAAGGTTTGGCATGGAAAATTCCAAGAGAGGTCTCATACCTATGAGACATGGGATTATTCTCTCTAAGGAGCAGTCTCCTAAGACTCCTGAAGAGAGGGCAGCCATGGATAGAGTCCCCTATGCCTCGGCTATAGGGTCTATCATGTATGCCATGCTATGTACAAGGCCTGATGTGGCATTTGCTCTAAGTGTTACGAGCAGATATCAGGCAAATCCAGGTGAAACACACTGGATGGCTGTGAAATGTATCCTTAAGTACTTGAGAAGGACTAAGGATATATTTCTGGTCTATGGAGGAGGGGACTTGAAACTCGGGCATATACTGACTCGAGTTTCCAGTCGATCCAGATGATAGCAAGTCTACATCTGGATTTGTGTTCACTTTGAACGGGGGTGCAGTGAGCTGGAAGAGTTCCAAGCAAGAAACCACTGCAGACTCGACGACAGAAGCTGAGTACATTGCTGCAGCTGAAGCCGCCAAGGAGGCAGTGTGGATGAAGAAGTTCATCACCGACCTTGGTGTGGTGCCAGGTGACTCTGATCCATCCCATTGCTGTGTGACAACAATGGGGCCATTGCGCAAGCGAAAGAGCCGCGGTCTCATCAGAAGTCGAAGCACATTCTGAGGCGATTTCACCTGATCAGGGAGATTATCACTAGAGGAGATGTACTGGTGGAAAGAGTTCCTTCAGTCGACAACATTGCAGATCCATTGACGAAGCCTCTGTCTCAAATTGTGTTTGAGCGCCACCTAGAGTCTATGGGTTTAAGACATAAAGGTGATTGGCTTTAGTCCAAGTGGGAGATTGTTAGTTATGGATGTCCTCAAGCCAATCATAACTTGTACAATCTTGTTCTTTGATAATAATAATAAGGCTTTTATATTCATTATGTGTAATTCGTTTATCGTTTCATTATGAAGTCCATGAATATACGCAATGGATATTATTATGATGAGATCATAACAATGAGATTAATATCCTTTAAACGTATATTCTTAATTGTTCCTAGTCGGAGGATATTCGAGAAGGACATCGGATATCCGGTTAGACTAGTACAGGTTGCACCTGCTCATATGATGAGGGTGACTGGTCTCATAGTCACTTGTGTGGAGACACTAAGGTGAATCTGTAGGTGCTCATTGGAGAATGAGTTCACTGAACTGATCCGTTATGAATCGCTGGATGGTAATGTTACCTAACTGTCAACCAGCTAGATTCATTGTCACAGTGGCGTGATTGGTCCTTAGACCTGAGACACCAAGGACACCTTGTTGGTGGACTTCTAGGTTTTGACCTTGACTTATAGATCTCTAGCCATGAGGTCTTAATCAGTTAAGTGATCGGATCTAGCGGAATACCTTCGAAGGTGATTGTGTGGTCAATATGGGATCGCTCGCTCTCGGTAATAGGAGAGTGAATGCTCTAGGAAGGATGCCTGATAGTCCCTGGCCAGGGCAAGACTACTTATCAGAAAAGGAGTTTTCTGATATAGTTATGCGGCATCTAAACCAAGTGAGTACACACATTAGGGTTTGACAGTTGACCATACCCTAAGTGCACTCGGGAGCATTGTACGAGCGAAGGATTATAGTCACGTGGTAACTGATGACACAAAGGTTCCTTGAATGGGTTGCTGAACCCCAATGCTTTCCAGGATCAAGTGGTGTTGCTTGGCACCCAACTTGATTGGAAGCCCGGTCAATTATCGTGAGACGATAATTGATTGTGTAATTAATTAATATGAGATGTTAATTAATTACCATAAGTCAATAAAGAGTTATTGAGCTTAATGGGCTGAAAACTGGACTAGCAGTTGGGCCTAGAGGGTCACACGCATAAGAGTTCCGAGCAGACTGGGCAAGGTGTTCTTTATAGACAATGACTGGGTTTTTGTGAAAAACCGCGGTGTCTATAAATATACGCTGAGAGTTAAACCCTGGGCCAAGCTCCAGGCTTAACCCTGGCCGCCCCCCTCTCTCTCTCTCCCAGGGCGCCCCCACCCTCTCTCTCCTCTCTCCTGCACATGGTGGAGCTGAGATCCGGGAGACGCGTGGAGAACGAGGAGATCCCGTCTGCGTCCGGAGCTCGCGTGGATACGTCTAGAGGCCGGACACTTGAACGGCTTGACAAGACCCTCCGCCTGGCCAATCCGGGATTGCAACCGCATAAAGGCAAACTTCTCCCCACTAGGTAATACCGATTCCGACGCGTAGTAATCTTAGCCTTCATAATTGGAAGCTACTCTCACCTTCCTCCGACCGAAAGAACAAACTTCTCACCCTTCCTGGTTACTGGTCAATGGGGCTGCGAGAGATGAAATCCCTCATAAATCACCGATCATCACCTGCCTAACCAAGAACACTACGAATTAGCTCTGAAGGGGTCCTGGAATCTCCCCATCCAATACAGCCGGCCCTTCCTGGATCCACTGCTGCCACTTCACCGTGAGAGTACATGCCCAAGGAAATGAACCTTACGCATCTAAAATCGCACTTTGCTGAACTTTGCATACACTTGTGCTCTCACGAGAACCTCTAACACATACCCTCAAATGCTGAGGGTGTGTGTCCTCACCGGATAATAGACCCAACACATCTGTCCAATGAAAACTACTAAAAACTATCTAGATAAGGCCTAAACATCCCTGTTCATGAGATCATGAACGTTGCGGGGCGTTGGTCAGACCAAACGGAAGGACACCAAAAACTCATATGTCTATAACGGGTTCTAAACGCCGTCTTGGACACATCCTCACTCCTGATCCTCACTGATGATAGCCAGACTGCAGATCAATCTTAGAAAAGACCGATGCATCTACAGCTGTTCAAACAGATCATCAATCCAAGGTAAGGGATACCTGTTCTTCACAGTCACTTGGTTTAGCTTCCTATAATCATGCATAACCTAAGTGACCCATCCTTCTTCTTTACAAACAATACAGGTGTGCCCCAAGGAGAAACGCTAGGGCGAATAAATCCCTTATCAAACAATCTTGCAACTGCTTCCTTAGCTCCGATAACTCCGCAGGTGCCATCCGATAAGGGGCCTTTGAGATAGGAGAGGTGTCTGGAAGCAACTCTAGAGTAAACTCTATCTCTCTATCCGGTGGCAATCCAGACAAATCGTCGGGAAAGACATCTGGAAAATCCTGCACTACATCAATCTCTTCAAGAGTAACTGACTCATCAGCCTTGGGTACTAATACCACGCTGGCAAGAAAAGCGTCACAACCCTTGATCACCATTCTCATCGCCTTCAAGGCAGAGATGACAAACTTCCCCGCTAAGTTCCTCGGCAATGGATGAGAGAATTCATCCTCACCAGGAATGCGGAAAACAATCTTCTTTCCACGACAATCTACCAACGCATAGTGCTCCTCTAGCCAATCCAGACCAAGAATTGCATCATAGTCCTTCATCTTTAGCAAGAAGAAACACCCTTCTAAAACTCTATCCTCAATGCACACCGGTAAGGAAGGAATACACTTCCTAGTCGATAATGTTCCCACAGGTGTGTGCACAGACAAAGGGACTTCTAACTCCTCAGACTCTAATCTTGACTCTAAAGCTAATTGCCTAGCAAAACGCTCGGAAATGAATGATTGAGTGGCACCCGTATCAAATAAAACTCAAGTGTGAACACCCATGAAAAGAACCGTACCTTCGGTAACATGCTCCGCCTGCTCGGCGTCCTCACAGACTAACGCAAACACTCGAGCTGGGGCTCGAGGTCTCCCTGGTCAACCTGTCGCTGGTGCTGCTACTGCTGCTACTGGAGCTGGTCGGCACTGGACTCCCTGCTGATGTCTAGGACAATCCTTTATCTTATGCTCGCTGCTCCCACACTTCAAACACTTCCCCGCTATCTTCCAACACTCCGTACCACCATGTGCCCTCCTGCAATGAGGACACTCCTTCTTGCCATTGGGGGAATGTTGAGAAGATACCTGACGACTGTCGGATACTATGGAATGTTGCGGTGACTGATACGCCACCTTCTTCTTCTCCTGCCTCTGGAACAGAGCTGCAGGCCTCTTTTGAGAAACCTTCGTCTCCTCTAGGTACTGCTCCATCTCTCCTTCTTGCCGACAAGCCGCGCTAAGAGCCTCATCGAGGGTACGATGGTCAAACTCCACCAACCTCGTCCTAAGTGATGGCCTCAGACCCATCACGAACTTCTTCACCTTCCTGCGCTCATCACAACGATATGAGGGGCATATTTCGATAGCTCGGCAAACCTGGCCTTGTACTCTAGTACGGTCATGGAGCCCTGAGTCAAGGAGAGAAACTCCTGCTCCATTTTGTCCTGGATGTGCTCCGGAACGAACTTGGCCCGAAAGAGCCTCACAAACTCGTCCCAAGCCACCTCTACAACACCGTCCTCGAACCGGGTACGAAGCAACGAGGACCACCACACATCGGCTCGCTCCTGCCAAGACATTCCATAAGGACCAATCCAGACAATCTAGACTTAAAGAAATAAATATATAAACAATTTACACATACCTGTAGCATATAGGTGGCTAAAGTGACCTTGTCATCCACAGCACACCTAATCGCTCGGAAGATCTTTTCAATCTCCCACATCCAGCTCTCCACAAGCAACGGATCACTCTCCCCCTTAAAAGAGGGTGGAGCCATCCTCCTGAACTTTTCCATGATGGGGGTCCACCATGGTCATGAGCCTGGGAACTGGAACCTGAGCCTGCTACGACAACCAACATAAGACACACATACATAATATAGCAACATAGCAACCATATAATTTAAATAAAATAGACTACTCTATCTTATTGATCTAACCTGAGCCTCCAGCTGAGCCTGGAGTGCAGCCTGACTATGGCCTGCGTCTGCATAGCTTGAACTAGACCTTGCATGAACACTCCATAATCTACTGGTGGTGGTGGAGGAGCACAGGACCCTGGGTGCTAGGGCCTGCTGCTCACCCTAATCCTTACGCCTGGGCTCAACTCTCTCCTCTCTCCTCTGCTCATCCCCACGAGCAGGACCACCACGCCTACCTTGAGAAGCCAAAGCCTGCAAAACAATTTAATCCCGATTAGGAACTAAACTATCTAATTCCTAACTATGTGGACAATCTATAAAGACTTAGCATATAATGAAGATGATGGTATATGCATATTCATGTACAATCTCAACCAGTCGCTCTGATACCAATCTCTGTAACGACCCTCCTTATACTGATACGGATATACCATCCCACATCGATATAGAGAGCATCGCTACAGTGGGACATTTACCCAACACATATTCAATAGGCTGAGATGTACACAAATATAAACAATTGACAGCGGAATAGAAAGAACTGGAAATAAATCTCTTATTTTATCATCCACATTTATACACAGTCTATATAGTACAAAAGAACTAAAATTCTCATAACTAAAATTTAAATCAAATACATTGTCCACAACTAAAATACATATCGCCCTTTTATTACATACTTATGAAAAAGATACAAAAGTACAATTTCCCCACGAAGGTCTCCTACTCACGCTCTGAGTCACTCCTGACTATCTCCTCGGAAGAAGTAGGAATATCTGCACCTGTACGCGAAGCAAAAAGTGAGCCTAAAAGACTCAGCAAGTAATTTCCATTCACATTAAACATACATACACCACTTGGACACTTTACATTTAACAAAATAACTAATACATGTAGCATGGATTAACAATCTATATTAAACCTAAACATAATACTGCAATTTATAATACATAGTACATGGTTTAAGTTCATTTTATAATAAGGAAACCTATCACATGCTTTTACCAAAATTCTTTAACATGCTAACTCAAGGCATAATTTATTCTGTTCATGCTATGATATAAAAGCAAGGTAAGCACAGTTTATACACATAACAGAAAAGATAATCCTAGCATGAATTCTATGAGCATTCTCTCATACATGGCATACTTTTATACACATATAACTTGCTGTTTTTACATGAATTTAGCATACTCATAAAAATATTCACATGCTATCATATTACTTTCACATGTTCACAAGATCACTTACCCATTTTACACAATCACATTTCACATACTCATACTCTTTTTTTTTTTATTTAAATGCCGTGACACATAGTCCAAACCACCTCTAGAAGGACACACACTTATCTCATCACACACATATCTATCACCTAGGCAACATAGTGATAGACTTTAGTTACTGCGTAGAACCAGGAGAAGCACTCTCCACCCTAACCAGTGGTACTTGTCCACCTCCAGGATTTTATCCCAATGCCCATGGGATCTCATACTCATATGAACCTTCCCGTAGGGACTTTACTACGGTACAGTTCCTTAGCCCTCTAAGGTAGCAGTGTCACCCATGGCACATTTACACATTTTTTCCATTTTTAAACACCCACTTTGCATGCCGTTTAACACATAAATTTCACAACTACATACATGCTCATGGTTCAGGTCACCTAACATGGTACTACTGTTTACAGAGTTAAACCATTTATAATTAATCCTAATCATGTTGTAATTATCTAATTTATCACAAGTTACATTAAGCATACTTAAATTGGCCGTTTTATCATGAAATAGTGAAATCAGTACCTACTGTTGTCAAGCTTGTATAAAAATTTAACCACATACTTCTTACAGTTGAGCATCAAGTATACCAAATTTCACATTTTTCAAAGTCATACACAATTTATAATAAATGAAACAGACATTCAGCATAATTTATTAGAAATCAATTAAGTTTGGTGTACAATGCCCTAGGCATATTTATCTATCCTAGAATCTGTGTTTAACAACCATGGTATCACCTACAATTTCTGAGGATTTATTCTGCAACACACAATTTATTGGAGATTTAAAACTGAATTTACATGCTCACTATTTTACAATTCAGAAATTATATTTATTAACACAGATAGTAGAAAATTTCCAATTTTCCATGGTATGAACTGGCATATATATATTGTACAGAAATTATTTAACATCCAAATTCCACATGAATCATACAAACAGTAATTTACAAGATCAAAATCGGTCTGACATTCACTTCAGGAAATTCTAATAAATAAAATGTTTAACGACAATTCCACAAATTTCCACAACATTATCCACTAGGGTAATACATAACATATATAATTTACAATATATCCTCATGTGCAGAAATCCGAAGGATAAATTATAAAGCTGCAAACAGTCCATTGTTCTTGCCTGAAGAACTCAGCGGCAAGGGGGTGGTCGCCTACCATGTTAACGGCAACATATGTGGCCGCTAACTTCGGATCTTAATGGCAGCAAAGGTTGCCGTTAAGTTCCTGTCTGTGCAAAACATAAACTGAACTCAAAAACTCGATTGAAGGGGGTTTCTAGGACTCGAATAAAATTCCAGAAAATTTCCTAGGACCTACTAGACATATGTTGGATATTGGGTGGAGGTTTACATGCCTTTAGAAAAATCCACAAATGACAAATCAAGCCGGTGAAGCCCTCCTCAGCCTGAGCCAAAGAGTCTTCAAATCTCCTCTAATCTGGGTTCTGTGTTGATGTAGACAGCCACCCAATGTCGAAGAAGCCTTCCCTTATGTAACATCGCGCGTTTTTCAGATCTTTGCGGATCCCTGCTTAGTGGATTGGTGGCTAAAGTGTGGCCCATTAGTGCGTTTTCAGGTGTTACGTGCGTTGTGAGGCTTGGTGGGCCGTCAGATTGGCCCAAAGCACTCACAGATTTTCTGCTGTGAACGCGACAGGGGTGTGTGTCGCGTTCTGAACGCGACGGCCCTGGTGGTCGCGTTCTTGTTACCGCTATTGAGCGGCAACATCTGCATGCACGCCAAGTGTCGTGCACTGGGTGACCTGCTGACGTCGGTCTTGAGAAGGCGACGGTCGCCTGTGTCGCGTTCAGGTAGCGACGTAGGGCTGCGTCACGTTCTCAACTGCTGTGCATTTTTAAGGAACCCCAGCCGAACAGAGCTTTGAGATGCTCAGCTCGGCCGGGGGAGGCTGCTGTGCGGGTTTCTTGGCGATTCGAGGTCCTGGTGGAGTTCTCAGCACGTTCTCACCGCGAGGACGTCGTGTGGAGCGGGAGAAACGCCGAGGGATCTCCGGTCTTCGCGTTCCTCGTGAAGGTAGGGTGTTTCGACCTCGTTTAATTGTGTGGATTGCTCGTGGTGTTTATTTGATTCGTTTAAAGCTTAAAAAACATTAGATACCATGCTAGGGTATCCATTAAAGCATGTAAAGTGAGAATTAATCATGTTTTGAATGGTTTGGAATGGTGATCTGTGAGTTTCTCCCAGATTAGGGTTTGTGCCTGTGAAGGCGACAAACCTTGCCGTCACGACAATGTCGTGACAGGCCGACCCGTCGCATAGGGTTTCCCATTGCGACAGGTCGGGGCGTCACGTTCTGAAGGCGACACAGCCCCATGTCGCGACCTCAGCAGAGTGGTCGTTATGCATGTTTAATGATTTATTATTTGATTATTGATATTTGAGGTGTATGGCTTTAGTAAGTGGTGCAATGGCACCTATAGCGCTCTTAGAGCGTGTCATCGTGTTATTAACGTATGGTTTTACTAGTCATGGTGACGGTACGTAACGTAGCATGGGAATGTGCTTGGTGCACACTCGATTGTGGTGTGACTTTTGTAGTGCGTTGTGATAATTGGGCAGTGAGGTTTCAGTGTGAACCTAGCCACAGGTTTCTAACATCCTTAATAAGTTATTAAGGTGATTTAGATAGTAAAGTGTGTATTTAGTTTATGATGGTTGAGTGTTGAGCTTATTGAGGCTATGGAGGTCATGAAATGACCAATGATGGGCCAGGTATGAATGGTTAAGGTGATTTATGTGTGAGTATCTGTGTAGGTTGGCTTGTGGGTCACAGAGTGACCAGGTCAAGCTATTTCTCATATTTGCACCGTGGTTTGCAATAGAGATTATACATTAGATATTATGATTTGTACTAGCTAAGTGTGGTGGCCCGGCACCTATTCCGAATGCCTCTCTAGTCGGGTACCCCAGGTTCTTTGTGAGCGAGGCACGTGTGTTTGTTGTGCTCGGGTTTGTCCCGGTACTTGTGTGGTACCATTGAGGTCTGTATCGTCTGTCCTGGACACCCTCACTCTTGTGTTTGAGTTGTACTCCGGCTGAGGGAAAGATGACAGTAGGGCAGTGACTTGTGTTTGTGGTGGTAGACGCTTGTAGCGCACTCGTGGTTGGGGGTACGGACACCAGTAGATGTACTGGGTCCCCAGCTAGTCCTTTTCCAGTGCCTCACTTTAGGGAGCTCGGCCTGATCCCTAAAGGCCAGGCATGGGCCTGCAGTGTGTGAGACTGCAAGTAGTGGTGGTGTTTGTTAGTCTCCACAATTAGTTGCTTGACTTGTGAGTTTGGGGCCCGTAGCTGGACTGAGGGTCCGTGGCTACGAGACTGAGAGGTAGTTCTTGTGTTGTGTTGTTCGGGTTGGATATTGCCATCAGCCAGTAGTCCGTTCCCGTGTGGTGGCGTCGTTCCTTTCCGACTCGTGCTTTGCCACTGGCTATGGTTTGTGAGTTTGTGACTCATAGTCGAGGTTTGACCCATTCGAGGTGTGCCCTGGTGTTGGCACAGTTGTGATTGCGGTTGTGGCTTGTGGTGTGCCCGAGTGGTGGCACAGTTTTTGGTTATGGTTGGTGAGTGTGACTCGCCAAATGTGGTTTAGCTCGCTATGGTGTGCCCTGTTAAGGCACTGGTTTACTTGCAGTTTCCGTGCTGGTACCTTGTGGTAATAGGTACCTGTACCCCTTGTGGGTACTGTTTTGTGGTGGTACGTCGTATACCAGTCTTTTCTGGTGTTGACATGGAGCTGTGCTCTGTGGAGGTCGTATGATAGGACCTTTCACTTGTTGTGTTTTACCTTTCTTTAGATAAGCTTCCGTATATGGTTTTCGTGTGTGATGGATTGGCCCGCTGTAGCCGATCATGTTACCTGGTGTGTGTAGCTTCTGATATATCGTGGTTTGGGGTTAAATGGACCAGCACTTGGTTGGCTGTCCTATTACCCACGAAGTTGAGGTTCGCCTGGGAAGCTTGCAGCCTAGGCAGTGACTTGCCTGTGTGGCTTAAAGCGTGGGCGACCAGTGTTATTATGGTTTGCCTGTGAGGCTTAAGGCTTAGGCGTTTCAGTTGTGGTGTGGACTAGTAGTGCGAAACTAGTCATGTTTCTTCTTCTTACCTTCCGAGGTTATGTTTGATTAAGGTGTTTATATTTAATTGCAGTTTAAATTCAACTGTTGTGAGCATGAAATGGTTTGGCTATTGGTGCTGCCAGTGAGACCCTTTGGGGTGAGGTGTCCGTGGTTACGGTGTTGTTTTGGGTAGCCCCTACTAATCCTGTGACTTGTTGAGGCTCACTTCCCTACAGTTCTTTTCAGGGCTTGCCGTGTGTTTGGCTTGCAGCGGTGTTGTGGCAGACTTGTACCACCAGCAGTTGTGTTGTAGTAGTGTTGTGTGAGCTTGTGCTCCATCGGGATATGCCCCAGGTAGTTGTACTTTTTAATGGACATGTAATTAATGTAATGGGACAGTTGTAAATTGTTATACGCCGGTATGAGCACATGTACTTTCTTGTGTCTTATACTAAGTAGTTGTCTTTTATATTCTTACTGGACACTTGTGTGAGATATCCCTTGCAAGACTTCGATCCATTCGCGGGAGGCGGACTTGGATATGGAGCCTTAATGGGCATAAATACCCTGGTCCGTCACACCTTATGCTTAGACTCCCCTCCAGTCGCAGAAGATCACCGGAAGGAGTCACCAATCGCCAGATCCACGGTTCCAAAGTTCAGGTTTTGCACAAGACTTTTAGGGTTTTGACAAAAGAGTCAAAAGGGTTAGATCTGGACGGAAAGGGGGTGTTTTATAGGGTTAGGGGTCAGAGACACGCTTAGTAGGGTATAGGACCGTTGGAGAACGGTTTCCTAAACGAGAGGCGGGATTTTTGCAGACGTTTCTGGATCTGAAGATGCAACAGATCTGGGAGACTAATGTCAACATCACTAGCCGCCAATATGGAGTTGGCGTCCATCGATGTGGCCGCTGACTCCCTATTAACGTCAGTCTATGTTGACGCCAACAGGTCACTTGGCCAGAACTTAAAATACTCCCATAACATTACTTAGACACAACTACATATAACACAAGCATAATATACCTATAATATACAATGTATACATTAGGTAATCATATCATTCATGTAATGTAAATGAATAATATATATATACAATAAATATACATATATATTTTTACAACATTACATCAAATAGTTTATTTATAAGCACATACATATATCTACACATACAAACATCCATTCCTCACACAATCAGACTCCTATATAAGAGAGTAAAATTCTAGGGCCTTACAATTTGGCATTTTCTTTTTCGAAGAGCTTTTAGAAAATCTTTCCATGTTAATTTCATGAGCCATTAGAGAACCAATTAATTTATCTATAGAAAGTTCTATAAGATCATGTGCTTCTTCAATAGTAGTTACTTTGGGAGTCCAAGAATGAGTTAGTGATCTAAGAATTTTTCTGACTGTTTCTTCATTTGTAAGATTTTTACTTAGTGAACTTAAACCAACTGTTATATTGGTGAATGTATTATACATGTGAGTGATATTTTCATTAGGTAGCATTTTAAATTGTTCATATTAAGATACAAGAATATCTATTGTAAGTTGTTTAACTTTATTCGTTCCTTTATATGTCACTTGTAACTTATCCCACATTTCTTTTGTAGTTCTACATGCCGATAATCTATTAAATTCTCTTTTAGATAATGCACAACACAAATAATTTTTAGCCTTATAATTTAAAGACACATTTCTTTTAACATCTATAAATAAAGTAGAAGTATCATCAACAAGTATAGTATAATCACCTTGCTCTATTACCTGCCACAGATCAAAGTCTATGCCTCGGATAAAGCATTTCATTCTCATCTTCCAGTATTGCTAATCATCACCATCAAGGAATGGTGGTCTTGTAACAGATTGTCTTTCATAGTTGTGAGCTTCAGCTACCATCTCTTCTCAAATCTTTTGATTATTCTCAGAAGACCTCGCTCTGATACCACTTGTTGGATCGAGATGGAGTATTAGAAGTCCTAGAGGGGGGTGAATAGGACTTCTTGCACTTTAAAAAAATTATCTGAAAATAGATAACACTAGACGGTATTGTTAGTACTTAGTGTAGTGTGTGTGAAACAAGTGAAAAACTTTACAGAAACAATCACACAAAGTGCATAGAGATTTATCCTTGTTCGACCCTTCTAAATGGAAGTATTACATCCAGTCCCCAAGCACCCCTTGGGATTTTTCACTAACTACCAAGAACACTTAGTCTTCTCTTACCAGAGAGGTATTACAACCCACTTGCTCCACGCAAGTCTTCCCTTCACAGAGAGGTATTACAACTACTACAACCGTAGATCTTCCCTTCACAAAGAGGCACTACAGGGAACAAACCCCCCACTGTTTCTACACAGAGATGAACACAGTGTGTCTACTCAGAAAGATGAGCAAACATAGAAAATCAGAAAGAGATTACAAATATGATTGAAAGCTCTAACTCTTTTTGAATCTAAGAGGGTGGACTAAGAAGATCTAGAATACAGAATGCCACCCAAGAACCTCTGAAAGCAAGAGAGCAGGAAGTTGAAACTTGAACAGCTGGTTCTCTTGTGATCTTGTGAGCTTCTTCTCTTTCAATGTGTATGGAGACTTCTCTTGTTGTGCGCACTCACGTATGTGTTAACTCCTTTTCTCTTCGTGGTAGTCTCGTTGCATTTCAAACTTTAGCTTCTTATATAACTTCAAAGTCTTCAACTTCCTGTTTAAATGTAGCCATTTGAATTTTGGACATTGTAACTGGAAGACAGCTTGTGAGATCCATCAGATCTTGATCTTCTTAACGGCTTCAAAGCTATTTGGTTAGTAGCATGGTTCTGCAAACAGCTGCAATAAATGCACACACCATACCCATGCAAAGTCTTTTCTCTTTCTCAGGGTTAGACTTGTGAGAGATAAAATATTATAAGAGGGTAAGGGACAAGTCGTTTGCAAGAGATAATTATCAGTTCTAGATAGACAATATGTCCTTTGAATAGTACAAAGTTAGTAAGCATTCAAGGAGGAACGGACACCTTCTTGGCGCGTAGTACATCTCCAAAGGGGCTTTTCCTTAAAATATGGAAACTAGTCATTCTGGAGAATGCTAACACATGTCTTTGTAAGATATGTAGCTATCTTGAAAAGATAAACTATGAAACTGAGCTTCAGATATTACAGGAAATATTAAACAGAAAGAATAGAGAAGTACAATGCACATTGGATAAATTATCGTACAAATAACAAAGAGAATGTCACAATGTAGATCATGTGTTCATCTATTGTTCATTAAATGATTTCATAAAGGTTTAAACAATAATTGTAATAAAAATAATACCTTAATAGTTTTGCAAATATAACAGTAGTCATTAAGAAATTAAGTACAGTTAAATAACATAAGTTGAAACCTAACTTCGACTCTCCAAGAGTCGGAGTAGGTCAGCAATCAATATAACCAACAGTCGATATGAAACATATAAGCAATCGATGTTCAGAAAAAGAACAATTGATATTCATAATAGCAATCGATACAGACAATCGATATGGAAAATGATCAACAATCGATAGACAAAGTCATCAATCGATATACAAAGTCATTAATCGATATACACTTCAACTGGACAAGAAAACAACGTACTCGATCAAAGTTAAGCTTTGGATATGATGAAGTTAACTTCAGATATGACAAAGTGAACTTCAGATATGACGTAAGTGTAGCTTCGGATATGACAAAGTGTAGTTTTGGATGAACAGAAAATAACATTGTCGGTCAAAGCTGAAACACGCAGTCGGTCGAAGTGAACTTTGTATAGACTTCAAATATGATGAAGTTAGCTTCGTATATGACAAAGTTGGACTTTGACTGAACACGACCAAAAGCATGCATGACTGAGTGTAACTTTGTATATGATGAAGTGGACTTCAGATATGACGAAGTGTAGTTTCGGATATGACGAAGCTAACTTCAACTGAATATGATCAAAACATACATGACGAAGTTGAATTTCAAATGTCTAAGTAACAGATCAGTGTAAATCTTTATGAAGCGATGGAAAATACAATAATCATGAGATAAATAATGATATTGAATTATATTTAAGGATGATTATGATAAACATGAGTGTTGTTATCACCAAAATAAAAAGATAATATATAAGAGTGGTTCAACATGGAATACCTTTTTTAGCTCAATGCAATCATGGGTGAAATGTCCTAGTTGTCCACACTTATAGCACTTGGCCTTTGACTTGTCTTTCTTTCCACCATGCTTTCCCCTTCAGTGCTTTGATGACTACCTTGCCTTAGGAGTGGATGTGTTATATATACCCTGCCTCTTCTGCTTGAAGTTTTTCCTTGGACCCTTCATGCCTTGGTGTCCACTCCCTTTAGGGACAAGGGAAGTTGTGGGGGAAACGTCCTCATGATTTACCTCTAACTCCCCATGAGGAGAGATATCAGAGAAATTGTTTATCCTCTTGTGGTGAGTGAGGATCTATTTCATGTGGGTCTAAGAATCTGGCATAGATCTAATCATGGCTTGCACCTATTGCTCATTAGTCAGTTATTTCCCCGCTGCCTTCAGGTCATGAATAATGTTGGGCATCACCCTAAGGTGCTCAATCATGGTCTAACATGGGTCATTTTAGTAGGTCTCAAATTTCAAACTAGAGCCCTTAACCTCATGGTAATTCCACCGAAAGTATACTTCAACTAATCCCATAAATCCTTCCAATTTGGTACTTTTCAAATTGCCATCCATGCTGCTTAGCATAGTAAAGCCTGTGCTACGATCTTTGTTAAATCATTGCTGATACGTCTCTTGGTCTCTTTAATATTGAGCACTATATTCATCTCCCTTTCATATAAGATTATTCTATTTTAATAGAATGATTTTGATCAAATATGTCAAATGAGAGGAACTAGCATCTCTTATTCATGAGTCTAACATGTCTTCATGGGCATGCATATATTTCTAGAGAAACTTTCATGTCTCAATAAATCAAGAAATTTTAAACATGAATATTTTGTTCTACATGTAAATATCTATAATACAAAATTGTATTTTATTTCCCTCCTTGGTACAACTGTAAACATGTACAATTTATTAGGAAGGAAATAATAGAGGCATATGAGCAAACATACATAGTATTTCATTAATAAACTAAGGCATGTTACATATACACAGGGACATGAAAGAAATATTGCTTCACTGGGGCACAAATTACATTTTATAGTTTAAAAGGGATATTAAAGAAAATAAATTTCATTTTATTTGTCCAAAAAATGACATGAACACAATTCTTGGCCTAAGTATAGTGTCCTCAAAAAATAACCTCAAAACCATTATTTAACAACAGGGTTAGGGTCGGCAGCAACCAGGCTCATCGGAGTGCTTTTGTCATGCCCAAGGGGGGGCTCTAGCAGTTGTTGTTGAAGAGACATAATTTAAGTGTACCACCCAAGAGGTATTGTCCCCATGTTTGGGATTTTATCCTTTAAAAGGGTCCTCTTGAGAGAAGAGGTGAATCTCTTGCTGATAAGCACACATTTGTTCTCACTATCTTTCAATGTGGGACTAAAGTATACGTCTACACAGCCCTCAGTGAGGATAAGGGTGTGTATGTCTCATGAAGATGAGAAGCTCGGGTAGGGCGTATGGCCTCTCGTTCGTTCCCACAGACGGCACTAATGAAGAGACGTAATTTAAGTGTGCCTCCCAATAGGTCACTACAAGAAAGAAGTAATTTGTTAGTGGCTACTAGCCGTTGACATAGAATAAAAAGTCATTGACAAAATGTAAGATCAACGGCTACTAGCCGTCGACATATTAGTCGTCGACTTATCATATGTCAACTGAAGAAAGAAGCCATCTACAAAAGTATTATTTGTCAACAGCTCTTATTCGTTGACAAAAGATATTTATGTCAGCGGCTAGTGGCTGACAACAAATAGGCACTATGTCAACGGATGTCGACCATAGACAAAAGATTTATGTCAACGGCTATCGGGCCGTTGACAAATCTATAATTTATCAACGGTTATTTATCCATTGACAATTATCATTTGTCAACGGCTGTTAAGTTGTTGACAATTGTTATTTGTCAATGGCTTTTAAGATATTGATATTTCTTTTATTTGTCAACGGCGTGTAAGCCATTGATAATATTTTATCAACGGTTTAGGAGCCGCTAATATATCTTTATCAGTGGCTTACAGCCACTGACATATGCCTCTAAATTTTTTTAATAAATTATTAAAAATATATATTATTTCTTATTTAATAAAGTACCTTTCACACCACCAAACAACAATACACACAACAAATATACAAATACAATTAATCCATACACCACATCAAAATTCTAATAAATTCATACAACACATCAAAAAGTCTAAACTCATAAACATATTGCTCTATCAATCCCTCAATCATCATAATCATCTCTAGCCTCATCTGTATCGTCCTCGCCGTCATCAAGTGCTCCCTCTGGTGCTCTCGGTGGCGCAACCGCTCCCCGAGAACTGTGAAACTGGGCTATGAATGTACTCATTTGTAGCATCTGCCTACGTATATCATCCATCTCAGACTCTCGTCTACGCAGCTGCTCCAACTCCCTCTGCATCTCATCCATCTCGGAATCCCATCTACGCATCACATCATCCATCTCAGAATCCCGTCTGCGGATCTCTGCTCGCAATTGCTCCATCTCCTGTCCCTACGTTCTGAGGATGTCTTCCATGCTGCTTATTTGTTGTTGATCGGTGGAGGAGCTCGACCCTTCTCCTGTCCCATACCAAGTGCGGAGTGTCTCCCGACTACCTCCGCAACGAATGCGACCAGATCGGTCCTTCCCCATAACTAAAACAAAAGCCTCCTCAGCCAAATGGGGTACTCCCACTCTCACTATCTAGTGAAGGAGTTGATAGCTGAATCATCCTCTCCTGCATAAGAAATTCAAAAAATATTATTTATAATACAAAAATATCACATAAACATTAATTATAATTTTAAAATATACTTACATATCGACTCCTACTCTCGTCATCTCCCCACTGCTCAGTGCCATTAGGTAATTCCTTACATCTGCCGATTTTGAAAATCTCCACACGACTGGGTTCACGGTCATGAACAAGGCGCTATTTACATGTGTTAAGAGAGTAAGAACTAATTAAGTGAGTGACAGCTAAATATTAAATAAGTATGAAACTTACAAAATCATTCTTCAATTGATAATGACTCTTCATGCCCTTCCTATAGGCATAGATATGAATGAGACCGATTTGCCTTATCACGATCAGATGTTCTACCAAAAAAATTTATAATGTTAAATTTATATCAAATAAATAAAATAAAAAATAAACATATACTATAAAACTTCATTATTACCTGCTCATCTAAAGTATTCCATTTTTCACACATCGTCTGCCAATCAACAAATCAACACCAGCTGGAACAGAGGCAATTGCATCCTCCAAAGACTTGCTCGTATAATGCTGTATATGATAAAATTTAAGTTATTTTTCACAAGTATAAGAAAACATAATATATCTTATGATTATCCAAAAGAAAAACATTAGGTTACCCTTTTTTTCAAAACTCCACGCCAAGTACGATGCATAGAGGACATGTGCATTAGAATTTCTTTATTAGTATGGGCAATTCGATCCCATCGAATGATCAACTACAAATTAAAGATAACATGAGCCACGATAAAAAATTCAATGAATATAATATTAAATTTATAGACTATTACCTCAAGATCTCTAAAACTTGTAGATATAATTTCGACAGGAAGCTTGACGAAATCTTTTTTCCATATTTTACAATGAAGCTTAGATATAATGTCCATGTGACTAACAAACTGGGCTCCCAACTCTCCAACCCTAGTCCCACTGATCACCTACACATTCCATCGTTGGCCTGTCTCCAACCTCCTATCTATCACAACTCTGGAGGGGCCCCGACACCCATGTCCCCGACCCTAAGCCTGCGAAGAAACTGGTCCTGCTTAAACATATACAACAAAATTATTGATATTAGATTACAATTAAAATAATATTAATAAATTAAATTTCTGAAAATTAAACTGCATACCTGCTATAGAAGATGTAGAGCCAACAGTCGAGGCAGCTACAGATGACAATGGGCAGAGAGTGTGGTGACATTCTGCTGCAAGGTAATGCGCTGTCTCTGTGGCCTTGAGCCACTGTGTGAGCCACTACCTAAAGCCATTTGTTTAGAAGACATCATATTTAACTTATAAGTCTAAATTGATTAAAAAATTAATTATAAGTAAAGATAGTTTGAACGTTGTAATCACCTAAGCATCATGTATTGATCGACACTTATGCTAATTCTTTCAACAATGTCACATCAAATATATCCTCTCACATGAACATCAATTAGGGTTTCTTGATATGCTTCTTCAAGATCTCCTACATCATCTTCACTTGGTGCAACTTGTATATTATAATAATCACGAGGTTGTTCTCTAACAGGAACAATCCACCCTGGTGTTTTATTGTCATTTACATAGAACACTTGTTCCACTTGACTTGCGAGAGCAAATGGTTCATTTGTGTTGAGTTTGAGGTGGGTATTGATATTGACAATCTCATACTTGTCAATCTTAACCCTTATCCTTTCTATAGACATCCCACTAGTCACACTTAAACAATACAACTCATTTTTGATGGGCAAAATATATTTCAAGTACATCAATCAGATGTCCATAATATCCATCACATTCGTACTCCAGTTTTTCAACCACAATAACACCAGACAATTGAGTCAATTTTGTCTCATCTATGGCCTTAGTAAAAAACATGAATCCATTTACTATATAACCCGAATGTGAGTATGCAAGTCTCGAAGGTGTTTGTGATAACACTTCAATGTCATCAGTGCAACGAGGATCATTTGCAGCTTTTAGTTCTTAATTATATCTTGGAAACCATTTCAGAAAATCTTCCTGCACTACGTCTGAGTTTTCAAGCAACTATTGTTTGTCAAAAAAAAATTGGTCCATATGTTCAATTTGTTTCAAAAATAAATATGTGCCAAATGAACTTCTTCTTCTGATAGTGTATGGGGTTCAACTTTTCCTACTAGAAAACGTCCAGAAGAATTAAAAATCGAACAGCTTTCATCTTCACTCTGGGCAGGAGGACCATCATAATTCCTTTCTTTGCGATTAAAACGAGTGTCAATGTCATCCAAATACATGGAACTGAATGAACTTGCTTCTTCAATAAGATACCCTTCTGCGATTGAACCTTTAGGATGTGCCTTATTAAGGATATAGTCTTTCAATTTCTTTAAAAATCTTTCTACGGGATACATCCATCGATATTGTACTGGACCAGCAATTCTTGCTTCATATGACAAATGCATTACCAAGTGAATCATGACATCAAAAAAAGATGGTGGAAAAATCTATTCCAGTTTACATAATGTCACTGCAATGTTCTTTTTCAATTTTAACAGATGTTCAGGCAGAAGAACTTTGGAACATATTTTCTTGAAGTACATACTCAACTCAGTAATTGGATCAGCCAAATCTTCATGTGCAATGCCACGGATTGCCAAAGGCAACAAGACTTACATGTAGACATGACAATCATGACTTTTCAATCCAGTAAGCTTTCGACCAGCAATATCTACACATCTTGATATGTTAGATGAATATCCATCTGGGACCTTAATGTTACGCAAGAATTCACACACAGCTGATGTCTCTGCTCTATTTAGTGTATACAATGTTGCTGGTAACTTGCTTCCCGACTGAGGGTCTTTTGGCACATGTAATTCTGGTCGTATTCCCCACTCTTTGAGATCCAGCCTAGCTTGCCGATTCTTTATTTTTTTCACGACCAAGCAGCATCAATGTGCCCAACAAATTTTCACACACATTCTTCTCGGTGTGCATTATGTTTATATTGTGTCTGATAAGTAGACTCGACCAGTATGGCAGCTCTTTATAAAATATACTCTTCTTCTTCCATCCTTATAAGTCTTTGATATCCTTTTTGAATGTCTTTCCAAACCTAACAACTCAGATTGTGTTGTTGCCTCCACAATTCCAATCCTATCAAAATTTTTGGTGGCCTACCAAGTTCCTTTCGACCATCAAATTTATGTTTGTAATTACCCTCCTCCATCTATGAGTATTGGTAAAACCGTCGATGTCCTAAATAACAAAATTTTTGATAATTGTGCAGCCATCTTAAATGAGTATTATAATTACATAATGGACATGCAACTTTTCCTTTAGTGCTTCATCTAGATAAATTGGCATATGCAGAAAGTTATTCAACGTTCAAATGAGAGAAGCTTGCATATTGAATTTTGTTTCTTTGAAACATCATATGTTTCACACCAACATCCCACAACTCTTTTAACTCTTCAACCTGACTGTAGATATACATCAATATCATTTCCTGGATCTCTAGACCAGAATTAATAATGATATCATTATAAACATCTGCTTTATGCACATCCATGGCGGCAAGTTATAAGCCCGTATCATCACAAACCATATACTGTAGTTACTGCTCAAATTTCCAAATGGGTTGAACCCATCACTCGCTAAACCGAGTCTCACATTACGAGTCTCTACATCAAAATATGGATACTGATTATCAAAATGTAATCCATGCCTTAGAATCAGTTGGATGTCACATCTCCCCATTCTATTGACCAGTCCGACCATCAGAGTGCCATGTCATCCACTTGGCTATTTTAGATGACATAAATAACCTTTGTAATCTATCTTTCAACAAAAAATAGCGCAAAACCTTGTTGGGTATTCGTTTGCCAAGTTTCAACTTCTCATTATCAGCCTGTTTATTTACATCTTGCGCTCTTCCTTTATCTAGGTGCATCATATTGCGACATCGATCTTTGCCTTCATGTTCCTTCCAAAATAATATATAGTCATTCTTACATACATCCATCTTCTCTCATCCCAACCCCAAATCATTAATGATCTTCTTGGCTTCATACCATGTTTGAGGTACATTAGCTTCTTGTGGTAATATTTCTTTAATAAATTCCAACAACATATTCTTACATCTCCCGGTCACCTGATTCATGTCTTAATATGTATCAGTTTCAAAAGAAATGACAACTTTGAAACCTTCTGACACACATCATATAATGGCATTTCAGCATCTTCAGTAATCATAAAAGTCACTTGCTTTGGAATTTGTTTCATGCCCCCTACTGAATGGCAAACTCAGCTTGTTAAAACTCATGAACATATCTATAGAATGGATATTTATTTGTTGGTCACTCATCTCTAATAGAGAATTTCCTGTCTGTTTTATAGATGCTTAGTGCTTTGTTGTCTCAACAGAGGAGATGTCAAATGGTGCCTCTCCATGACATACCCAATTGTTATAGTGTGTCCACACTCCATCTACTATAAGATGGATTTCAACTTCTGTTTGGGTCAACTTTACTCTATTACGACAATTCCGACATGGACACTGTATCAGCTCACTGTAATGACCATGCCTATAGCTTGTTCGATCTGCATGAAAAACATACTCCAAAAAAGACTCTACCCCCTTCTGATATCTAGGATCTCTTCAATTATTAACAAGTTCCATCCAAGTCTTATCAGATCCAGCCATTTCTATGTATCATATAACCATAAACAGAAAATAAGCTTGTAAGTTTTCTTGTAGACATGACTGTGTGTAAAATTCTACTACATAATTCAGTAAAAAATTCGATAGCACCTCCCTTGTACTGAGAGCAAATCCACATGTGTACATCCACCTGTATGCGTACATTGTCAAATAAAATGGGGTACCTACATCAAATCTTTCCCATCCATGGATATTTGATCATCTAATGCTCTCAATTATATGTGCTTATGATAGTCTTAAAAGTTTGGCAGTATCTCCCCACACTTCTCCAATATACCTGCTAATTTAAACTACTCATCTTTTCACTTGTAGTTTATACGAGTGAGTTTTTGAGACTATCATAAGCACATATAATGGAGAACATCAAATGATCAAATATCCACATACTGTCCAACAGGACAATTCAAGACTTTATGCTCGATATATGTCATTACCATCAAAAGATAGCAAAAACATATATCCTAACAAAAGTCTTGAATGCGCAAAAAAAAAAGTCGATACATTCACACACCACATCTAGATTTTCATATCCACATGCTTGCATCCTGCATTAAAATATAATTTGACAATCACATCC
This sequence comes from Colocasia esculenta, assembly GCA_014218235.1. Classification (NCBI taxonomy): domain Eukaryota; kingdom Viridiplantae; phylum Streptophyta; class Magnoliopsida; order Alismatales; family Araceae; genus Colocasia; species Colocasia esculenta. Next base: position 17,153,819 of record CM024756.1, read on the forward strand.
TGCAAAAATCACACATTCACATCCACATTTTTCAAATAAACGTGAGCCACCACCCAGGCTCGCTGGATCAACATATATATACAGAGGGGATGAAGAGTTTAACTGCGCAATGTGACTGGAAAGACAAATGCAAAATGAAAACCTACATTAAAAAAGTGAAAATTCATAAGAATAATATAAAGTGATAAAGATATTGAACAAGAGAGGGAGGAGATTTTGCTGCTCTCATGTTCAAAGGGACAGCCAAAAAAAAACTTCGAAACATGTCTCCTCAATGGGATGCTTATTACACAACATACATCCTCCATTGGGTCCCTTCTACAATTAGCATCTCCCTTTTCAGAACACATTTATAGACTTCAATCAGTAAAAGAACACTTCTTTAGGCATGAACATGAAACCCCTTACGTAAGAATTATAAAGAATGTGTCCCCACTGAGAACCATTTTCATGGAAAAAAAAAACAATTTGAAGCACCACAAACCCCACATTTGAATTTTCCCCTAAGTATCTATAATTCTAACACAGAAACTAAGCATGGAACTAAGAGTTGGTCCAAACACAGTCACCATCTTTTTCATCTGCCACTTCATGACAAGCTACTACTCCTAGTTGAATTGGAACAAAACTAGCTGAAGTGGATTGGAACTGGCTGGAACAAATCTTGTTCCAATGGCAGTTTTTGGCTAGAACAGAATAGGTAAAATCATGTACATTGGGATTGTGAGGTCTAGTGGTTAGCCCATCATGTACATTGGGATTGTGAGGTCTCAGGTTCAAATCCCATTGAGAATAGGTTTAGAAGAAGCATCTTTGCATACACATTCAAGTCTCGGTAAAAGGTAAGGCATTAGGCAGCTTTGGATCCAACACTCCCAATCCCCACCCCACTGGACCTCTGGCCACCCCGCGTCAACAAACCCCCACTGCCCCCCCCCCCCCCCCCCATACGGCTTTCCTACCATATGAGAGAGAGAGAGAGAGCTGACCGAGAGCAGGAGGTGGCCCCAACTAGCCGGAGGAGGCTAGAGGCGGAGGCGGCCGGCAGAGGAGGCTAGGATGGAGGTAGCCAGCATGGAGGCAAAGAGCTAGGGTAGAGGTAGGCGGCGGAGAGCTAGGGCGGAGGCGGACGGCACGGAGAGCCAGGGCGAAGGCGGCCAGCAACGGAGGGGGCCGGCAGCGGAGGCAGCAAGCAGCGGAGGGAACCGGCAACGAAGGCACCGACGACGGAGGCGACCGGCGGCGGAGAGGGGTGGGGGGATCGCCGCGCGCAGGCGAGGCTTCGGGACGAAGATCAGTTAGGGGGAGAGGGTTCTACGTGGAGGGAAACGGGTGGGGTGAATGGGAATATGTCAACGACCAAATGGAGCCGTTGACATAATTTTGATTAAAAATTAATTAATTATATATATGACTACATATATATTTTTAAATATATTATATATATGACTAAATATATACCATATTTGAATATATCTAAAACATACATAAATATAATTATTTACATATTTTAGAATATATTTATATATTTGTACACTCAAATATATGATGGAGAGGGTGATGTGCATGTATTAAGTATTTATGATAGTTGTTGACATAAGTTAGATAAAATACAATACCATACTTAAGTATATATTTTTAAATATCAATAAATAATTATAAGTATTTGGTAATGTCTTTTGGACGGATGAAATATATATTTAGCATATTTTAATTTTAAATTACATACTAATATAAATAATATTTATTTTTACAGTATTATAATTATTATTGAAATATAATCATGTTTAAAAGTAAATAAAAAATATGCCACATGTAAGTGCATGTGCTGATAGCATTTGTAGCAACCCAGTATTTTTAGATAAATAATAAATAAATAAAAATTTAAAGAAAAATGATTTAATTAAAACACATTAAACAAAAAGAAGTAATGGGCTTTACTAAATAATTTATATAAAAGTTTTGGGGCCAAAATAGGAATTTTGAAATTTAGAATAAGAGAAAAATATCCTAAATTCGTAACCTTATTATTTCATAAATTGAAAAGAGCAAGTAAATCATTAAAATAGTCAATTTATGTTAGAATTGGACTCCTAACCCTACCTTAATTAGCTAGCCACGAAATTTGCACCCAACCTAACCCATTAGGAGAAGTAAAGCTTGGAAGGTTGAAAGAAATAAGGAATTCGGAGTTTAATAGGAGTTAGAGTTGTAATAGGAAATTGACTCACTATATGCTTAAATAGACCCCCAACCTCTTCATGGCCGACCCTATTGTGTTGCTGAGACTTGCGGGACGTGGAGGAGAGGCCAAAGGAGGAGAGAATCGTAGGGAGAAGGCTTGCTCAGATCTACCAATTGTTTTCTCGAGTTCTAAGCCCTAGAAGCTAAATCGACCCAAAGATAGGCATTCTTACAAGCAAACTAAATTACTCTCGTCTGCAGGATGTTCTTGACATCAGGAACAAAAACCCTCTATTTGCCCTAATTTTCATCGACCCTATCTTGAGATTTTCATGTTGGAAGTTCGGTTATCATCATGCTCCCGAACCCTCTTGTTCACCTTATATCTCTCTCCACACTTAATCTCGTGCTATGCAATTTTTACTATATATACTACATGTTGTCAGGAATCATTTGTCATCTTTTTCCCCAATTTCTATTGAGTATCTTGCTCGAATTAATTCTTTTTCCATCACTACATCATGTTCTATGTTCTTCGTGAAAGAACCTGATTAAAGCCTATCCAAATCATGATAAGTTTCTAATTCATCTTTACTGGTTATACCCTCGCAAGTCTAGTTTCATTTAAAACTTGTTTCATGATTTTTCATCAACTGTACACCAAGATTTTGATTTTAAACAACCCTGTCTCAAACCATGGAAAGCCTGGACCACAATCCAAGGCAAGCCCTTTTCCTGTTCGGGCTCAGGCGCAGGAGCTGAGAACGCGACGGCCCGATAGGCTGCGTTCTCAGGGGCGGATCACGACCAAGAACCCATCGCGTTCTGAAGGGTGTCACATTCTGGCTGTCTGCCTGACAGACTTGTCGTGTTCCTTAACATACCCTGTCGTGTTCTATCTACCTGTTCCAGACGGTCCTGTCACGATCTTTGACAGACCTTGTCGCGTTCTGGATGTACCCTGTCGCGTTCCTTATAGGGGTACGTCGCCTTCTTAACTTTTGTACATAAACCCTAGATTTTTGGTGTTCTTAACTTTCTATAGTGAATATACCTCCTATTAACTATCTCAAATGCAATAAAAGAAGATGTATGAACATGGATGTGAATTAGTTAATTAAAAGTCATGCACATGATCTTTTCATATCTACGATTCTCTATATCACATGCACATACTTGTAACCATCCATTATGACTTGACTTGGTATGAAAATGTTTCATAAAATATCTGGTAATTTACTTCAATAATGTATATAAATTGCTTTATTTTTAATGGACTTGTCGTCGTTTATCTCGATGTTTTGGAATATTGTTACCGACACTCCACTATTCTAGAATTCCTCTGGAACGTCGAGCACTTGTTCCTATATACACTTTCTCTTGACTTGGACAAACTCTCCATCAGATATTTCTTCTGTCAGACTAGTGAATCCTTGTTTAAGGTCTCTGTAAGTCTCCTCTGTCCTTGGATTCCCACATGGCTGACGAGTTGGTTGTACCCTCAATACCTATGATACCCTTTAGGGATCAGTAAGATCCAAACGGCCTTAGAATGCTCTCTCTCTCTCTTATCATGAGATCACGTCGGACCTCTGGACTATGTGCATAGCATGGCCATTGGTTGGTTAGTGAATTCTACTTGACTGCCAGCACCAATCATGCGTGTTGTGCAACCGTTACTATCGCCTATTTAACGTTGTTTCATGCGCATTGACCATAGTTCTCATCTATACTCTATTCTCTCATCTATTCACGTTCGCTACACTCTCGTCTATTCATCAATTTCTCTCATCTATTCTTGGTACTCTCTATGGCCATTTGACTGATTGTCTAAAGATAAACAATATGACTAATGCTTGGCAATATAAAGGGCTCGGTCTGGTCCTAGGAGGTGCGCCCAAAAGTTATAGTGCCCGCGGGAGTTAATTGGCTAGAGTGCTTGGCATTACACTCAAGTGCTATCTATCCCGACTATCTATATGACAATCAAAGTGCTATGCTATACTCGACTCGTTGTGCTATCGTGAACTATATTGTGCTATGGCCATCATGCTCTTTGTGCTATACTTGATACTTGTGCTATATGAATCATGTTATCGTGCTATCTCTGGCTTGACCTACTTGAATCTTGCTCTCTATCATAGTTACTCTGCTCTTTAATACATTAATCATTTAACATGTCTGATCATGAGATTTAAGTCCTACTGGGCGTTATCGCTCACCCTACGTTATTTAATATGTGTTCTCAGGTGAAACCGAAGAAGATACCTACACTCATGAGGATGGGAATGACCAGGAGTGAATCAAGAGTACCTTGGCACATTAGTGTTATGTCATAGTTTTAGTTAGTCTTACTTTCATTCAATGTAATGATGTCAAGTGGGCCCTATAGATGGCTATGATGTTAGTGGTTGTAATAGACATTTGAGAATTATCAATGAAATACATTTACTTTAGCGTTATTCTTTTTCCAATGGTTTAATGTCTATTATATGCTCTGTACTCGCTTACTTGCAACTGCCTTACGTTCCGATATTCTGCGTCGGGACATGACAGTATTGATGTGGTATCATGATATTACCAGCGTCTGACTATTAAGCTAACACGGGCCTACATGCACGCAATGATGCCCACGTGACGACTGTGAATTAAGGATGATGGCCCGCCAACATCGAAGATAAACTTTTGGGAGATGGGAAGCAGAGGTGCATCTAGATTGGATAGATGATCAAACTGCATGAGAAGTGGCGACATCGTAGTGCGCATAAAAGGAAAACTCCCTACCACAAGCGGAGAGCCAGACCGCTTCGCTAGTTCTCGTCGCCAAAAAATGGAGCGTCAAATACATGTGGATGAAGTCTGAAAACTGTAGATCAAAAAGATGATGTCACATACACACAAAAGCACATGAGAGAGTGATATATATTAATATTCGATCAATCATATTATACATCAATGAAGATCAGATAGGTAGATCAACTATACGATAATGTGTTGTACTCGATCATTATATATAAACAAAAATAAATGGTACTCTAATCAGATCAATTACGTATTGATTGACACATTCGATTACACACCCATAAATGAGTTAAAGTCTCCATTATATATGATAGTCAGTGTCCCTCTTCGATCCTCAGTGATAAAAGAAGGACTATATATATAGGTTGGTGGCATAGTAGCATCCGACGGCGAGCTCGGGAGCCTCAAGCTCCTCCCACTCACAGAGGTTTAGGGGGTTGCCTAGGGAGTAGGGGCGGAACGCCTTGGGCCTCTAGAAGCCATCTAAATCGCCACTGATCTAGAGGAGGGTGTCGTCAGGGAGGAACTGACTAGGGTAGGAGAGCGAGTAGGGAAGGGGTGGACCTCTAGATTTTTTATTTTTTGTTGTTGCATGTAAATATATGTCAGCGGCTAGAGCTAGCCGTAGACATAGAGTACAATTTTGTCCACGATTAGCAGTAGCCATTGAAAAAAATTGCGTTTTGTCAGCGGCTTAAGGTTAGCCGCTAACATATTGTTATTTTACATCAACAGCTAATAGTAGCCGCTGACAAAAGGGATATACGTCAATGGCTATATTAATTTGCTAACAAAAAATCAAACATATATCAACGGCCTAAATTCGCCACTGACATATATCGATTACATCAACGGTGAAACTTAGCTATTGACAAATGTCTAACTAATGTCAGCGGCCAAGATTAGTTGTTTATATAATCATTATTTAGCAACAATTTTGTCAACGACTAAATTAGCCGTTGACAAATAGCTAATATGTCAACAGTTGTTGTTAATCGTTGATAAATATGAATTATGTCAGCGGATAATTTTAGCTGCTGACATATAGTCGTTGAAAAATGCTATTTTTCTTGTAGTGGATATTTTCACCATGTTTGAGGTTTTGTCTTTTAAAAGAGCCCTCTTAAGAGAAGAGGTGAAGTTCTTACTGATAAGTACACACTTGTTCTCACTATCTTTCAATGTGATATTAAAATATACCTCTACAGTTGCCATGAAGCAAGGCACATGGGAACCACTCATTCACCTCTAAAATCCAATTGGCAACCATCGTCAAAGATCCAAAGAGCGCATGTTGGGTTGCCCGATGTGGGCATCCCAGCCTCAAGGGTGCGCACCTACGCATCCATGCGCAGCCAGCACCAAGCGTCAACTATCTAAAGGTGCGTGCATGCATACGTGGTCTCTGCCCCATGTGCCATCATTTTAACAAAATAAATGGACAACAATTCAATTAGCAGTGGGTAGCAAACTGTTTGCATGCCCATATCAATGAACTAGTAAAAATGGAGTGAAGTTTCTTCAGGAGGCCATCCCATGGGAATGCTACTATTCTGATCCCCCTATCATAACTTTCTTAATAGTCATCATGAATTACTGTGAATTTTACTATAAGTTTACTATTCCATCTGACGTTGGAACAATCAATTTCTTATGGTCCTCCCTTTTATTAAAGCAAAACAGACCTCACATTTGGCAAATGGGAATGCGCTCTTTCTCTCTCTCTCTTCCTTTTGTCAGACAGGTAGTCGGATATCTTTGGTTAATTCTCATGGGTTCCTTCATTGCCATGGACTGCAATCACAGTGTCGCAGGACCGAATGTATGAAACTTTCCCATGCGGTACATCTAAACTCTTTAAAAGTGGAACCTCAATGGATCACTCTTTTTTTTTACGTAAATACCGATGTTTCATTGCATTAAAAGAAACAACACAGATACAAAAGATGGTCAGGGGAAAAGGACACTCTATTTCAAAGCCCTTCTCACATAGAAACCAGCCCCATACGTAAGAGAAACAACAAACAGGAGGCAAGGTAGAATGCCAAATATATGACCCGGGTGTCGGAGAAGCAATCGTCGCCAGCCGTCACACATAGCCGCCGAAGGGAGCTATCACATGAGGACGATGTTCGATCGACGGGAATATTCAAACCCACATCCAAAATAGTGTGGGAGCTCAATGGAGGCGATAGGTGACGATGTTACCTGAAAATGTCAACAATTTTCATCTCACATTAGGGGGGGGGATGCCTAATCGAGTCGGCGGCACACCGGCGAGGATGAGGTTGCCCGCAAGAGACAAATAAGATGGAGAGGAGCTCAATAAAGACAAGCAGAGAAAGCCTAGATAGCCGAGAGAAGAGTAGTGCTTCTTCGTAAATGTGGTCTTCGATGTTGCTCACCAGGATGAAGAAGTTGGGCGACATAGTAGCAGCAACACAATGGCACAACCCTATTCTTATCATCGTAAATGGTCTGAGCAAGGGAACACGAGAACCCACGACAAAAATCAAGACAAACAACCACACAAGACAACCAAACGTAAGAACATCTTAAGGAAGATATGATATCAAATGACTACAAACCGATCTCCTAGAAGATCAGAGACCACGTCACCGGGAAGGCCGGTGAGGAGGGCTCTGATCGACCTAGGGCATAGGGCTCCTACCAAGTAGGAGAAAAACACTTGGAAAATAAGTTTTCCACACAAAACTATCCCCAAAGAAGAGGAACAACGGCACAAGAGAGGGACGGAGAAAAGGCTCTGCGATGGCGAAAGGGGGGCGGCTTCGCATCGACGCAAAAAACCTCCTCCCCTCTGAATGGGGATGACGACGGCAAAGAACCTAGGACTCCAAGATAATGGGCCACTTACACAAATTATACAGAAACCCGGAGCCACCTCAATGGATCACTCGTGTACTCCGAGTCTCCGATGCTTATCTCTAAATATTTGTGGTTCCAAATTAGGGATGGCAAGGCTCCCAAACAAAATCAAACGTTTTTGGTATCAGAGCCAGTACAAACCCTGCGCCGTGTAAAATATTCTTTTAAAAAACACTTTTCATATTTCTCATGTCTATTCGAGTCTCAAATCATGAGACTGGAAACATAAGAGTGGTCCTGACAACTCAACCATTTATTTCGCTACCCATTTTACCCGATAAAAGGTTACCGGGTCACGCTCGAGTCTGTTGCAATAATTTCAGATCCGGATCTACCTCTACCCATCTCCTTGCAGCACTCGTTAATAAAAGCCCATTGGTCTAATAAGGTGTATGGTCCTCACACCTTCCCACTGCACACCACGTATGCTCGCCCGGGCCGCAAGCAAATATGTAGGAGTCACTCCACAACAACGTCTCTGCTTTGCATGCGTGCATACAATTATACAAGCCCCTCCCCTCTCCAAAAACACAAACATTCATAACGACTGTACTGTAAGGAGGGGGTGGGGGGACCTTGTTGCTTGCTCCTTAAATATCCTGTCATAGATGCCCCATTGGTTATGGATAACAAGGGAAACATTTATTACACTTGTCAACTGCATTCTTGAGTGTACTTTGGATTATTATTTTTTTTTCATTGGTTAATGTATTGGAGGCACAGTGTCCATCTTATAAAAAGACACAAAGTACATTAAAAGATGTAATTAACAAGTACAATAAATATTTGGCAAGTGACAAAGGCAAGGGAGGACTCTCTTCAGAACTTGAACACCCCACTGCCCCCTTTGGTGAGCTGTGCTCCATCATTAGTTAGAACAGCAATGCTCATGACTATGAAGACCTGGCGTGGTAGAAATAGTGTACAAGGCAAGAACTTTGGATACGTCTGTTACCGTATCCACCACCCAAATAAGTCAGGGATATAAAAGGCATCACCGTTGTGTATTGATGTGGGCACCTACCCCATTTGAGTAAGTTCCTGCGTATATATACGTGGGGTAAAAATATTGTTTTACGGACATTTAAATTGACATAAAAATTTTCAAAATGATTATTAAAATATTTGCTATGCTATTATCGTCAACTACTCGAGCATTCCAAGATCAGATGTGCGTGCCTAAAAGCCCAAACTCTGGGGACATCCTCGCGCTTAACACCTACCATCAGATTTTGAGAGAGAAATTTCCTTCGCCCACTTCCCTTCCCTTTAACGTTGGACAGTAACAGGGTTGGCGTTGTCTATTGTGTTTTTTGTAAACGCATCGATGCAAAATGAGCTCGAATTCAGTAAAACTATCTTTAGGCATCCAACTCGTTCGATCAAATTTCGGTTTGGTAAAAAAAACTTTAAAGCAAACTGATGGATGTCGACAGCAAAAGAAATTCCCCAGCAAAATCACTTCTCCAAATTCACAGCACCCATTACCAAAACGCGAAGCATCATTAAGATGGGGGGTGTTTCTAGCTTCCTCCACACGTGTGCACGAACCTTCACCTGCCTGCCCACCGCTGGCTGAGAAGAATCTGGCCGCCGCTCCCACAGCCGCCCCGCACCCCCAACTAACCAAAACACAAAAAACAAAAAAAAAAATTGGAACAGGATCACTATATTATTGTGGAGACTCGATTTCCCACTGTTGATGGCATCACAAACACACGTACAGCACCTGGGCCGAGAGGAACCTTCCATCCTGGACAAACTGGCAACAGAGACCCCGAGGGCCAGCCTTGTCGGCAGTCGGCATGGCTGGCCAAATGATTCCGGTGGCCCCCGTCCAAGAGGAAGGGTCCGGAGAGTCGCAAAAAAGACTGCTGAACGAAGAAGACAGAATCTTCGTAAGAACACAAGAGTTGGTGTTTAGAAGGCAGCTTACCTTTATCACAACACCAGGATCAGCTCTGCGCCTTGGTGCTTGCTAAATACAAACTTTCATCACTCTGTTTCTTATAGGAGGGGTTTTCCATTGCAGTAGAAGAAAACAAGAGTAGATACAGATAAACCAGCCACTAAATAATTACATTGGGTGGTGGCTCGGAATTATGCCGAGTTTCCCTCAAAGCCAATAAGGCAACCACCCCCACATTTGAGAAGGAAGAAGAAGATGAACAAATAAACAATATTTTTTATCTCACAGCTCGGGCAGAAAGGAGTTTCTTTTGCCTTTGATCTTCCGGCGCTCGGCATCCTCATCCCCCCCCCCCCCCCCCCGTTTGCAAGTCACACAGCAGGAAAACATAAGAGTAAAACGGCCCCTATCTCACAGCTAGGGCCCGGCCACGAGGCGTCTCCTTTTTATCTTCAGCCGGCGGCAGGCACCTTGTTCAAGCACTCTCGACCGGGATCTCGCCAATGCTTCCGAAGTTATGGGCGCGCTTCGGCCTCCACTCGGTTCTGCCCCTCACAATCTCCGTCCCATTCTCAAGGCGGAGCAGGTGCTCACACTCAATGCCGCCATCTGGCGATCCATCACCACAGTCAGTGTGGACGGCGGTCAGGGACTGCAGCACATTGTCCCTCCCGCACTCCCTTCTGTACTCTAGAGTCATGCTGGCCAGCTCGTGGTTCTCCAGGATTGATATGGGAGCACTCTGCAAATGCGGCAAATTACATATCCTAATTAGAAGGCGATCACAATAGGAATGCATCGGACACAGGAAAAACATGGATTTTAGAACCACGTTCCGGTTCTAGGTGCAGTTTTGGGCAGAAAGAACGAGCCAGTTTTTAGTTTTCTCTCCATAACAGGGGGCTAGATCAAGGCCCTGATCTGGCTCAACAGGTTTTCATTCCACAAACAAAGTACACACTTCTTCATGTAGATGGGATCCTCTCGGCCCCCCTCAGGAGGGGGCTCGGTCAGTACAATGGGGTGGGGTGGGTTTTTTTCATTTTAACCCATCTTATGTAATATTTTTTGTGTTTCACATAGGGAAAAAAAAAAAAAAAACCACCCACTCCATTGTACTGACCGAGCCCCCTCCTGCAAGGGGGGCCGAGAGGATCCCATTTCCTGAAGTTACTCCATGTAACAGGCCCATTACAATTGGAAATGAAGAAGAAAACATATGCAGACAACTCAAACAAAAGGAATGGTTCTATGCGAATAGGTGGGCGATAAGTTTATCCTTGGCACTAATCTTGCCAATAAGAAATGCAGAAAACCCTAACCTACAATGATGAGCTAGATAATGGATTCTAGAACTCGCCACAACATCATCAAACAGATGCACATGCTGAATGGATGGATAAGCACAGACTAAAAAATATTAAAACAAACAACGGGCCGCAGGACCATGTGCCCCAATTATCTTATCTAGGAGCACTTTTGTAAGTTGGATAATGAATGAAAAGCATTACAGTACAGAACAGAAGACCAACTCAGCGTGGTGTCCTTTACAACGGAACACAGAAAGTCCTGCAAACAGTTGAGAGAGGGACTTTTAGGCTCAAGATTCATTATGTGATCTTGATGACCCCATTCTATTTCATGCCTACAAGACATGATGTCAACAAGTTACAAGCTCAAAGGTAAGGAAGATTTAATCATCGGCAGGCAAAAATGAATAATCATCAACAGAAAGATGACTCTGGACCACATGAAGGTCATATATACGTTATGAAGATTTTTCTCTCCCTGCCCCCTCCCCGTCAACCAAAAAGAGTAAAAACCTGGTCCAAACAGGACTCATACTTGCTCACGCTGAGGCACCAAGGTTTATGCTGCGATCCAGTAGTGGGTTCTGAACTGAGTTGTGATAGAGCACATGCAATTTGGCATGCATTGCAGGTTTAATCAGTAAAAGATGATATGTGGATTATTTGTGAACTCATATCATTCATATAATCTGGTAAATGACAAGACTTCTGTTGTGGCTGCACCCTTTTGCCCGCTTTCCTTTTCCCACATCGAAGTCTTTGACCCATTCAGAGAGGCTCGGCCTGGCAATGCCACTTGTGCTCCAAAAGGCAAAAAGAAAACATGGCTCATGCAATGAGATTACCATAAAATCAAGTACAATGTCAGACTACATGCACAAATGGTGATGATTACATAGACAATCAAAAGTTTCTACAACTTTAAAGCTTCAGTACAAAAGACACCAAGGCAAATTATGTAACAGGATCTACCTCTAGTATCCATCCAATATACTTGACATTGTTGACATGCTGATTGATATCCAAATCACCCCACCGAGGCTGCAGGTTAAGAAAGGGAAACAGTTAAATTTTGCCAAAAACAGCAAGAATGAAAAATATACAACCAACATCTGAAATAGATTTTGAAAACATCATAGGACAAGTCAATCTCCGACATACAGTTAAGCCTCTCCGAATATAATCTGCAGTTTCATCATCAAGCTTTGGTAACTTCCTATTGTCCTCGTCCACAATTGCACTCTGTTCAACAAAATATGGTTCTATCTCTGCTCTAACCTCTTCTGGAAATTTGGACAACCTTCTGGTTTGTTTGTTCATCATCACCCAAACACTGCATTGCAAGTCACAGTAAGAGAAAAATAAAACCTTCAGATTATTGACATGGTAGCTCTGCAGACAAAGATTTGGTCTGTAAACAGAAGCATAGGCCATGATGTATTCTGCACTAGCACAAACTAACAACCTGACAATGTTACCTAGTTGCTCTTGTGATAGTTTGGCCCGTCTGGATGTCTCGTACATGCCAATCACGGCGCATCCCATTCTTTCCAGATGCACCTACCCAAGTATCCACTTCAACAACATCCTCCCTGGAAAGAAGAACACCATCGAGCCTTTGATCAGCAAAAGCAGTAGGGGAAAATGAAAGGATAAAAGATAATTATGCAATATCATTCAATATTGAGGTCACTCTAGTCTGAACCCATGGTTGGTCCCTGTGGATGCTGTTAAATCAATATCATCAATGCCCTGCCACTGCAGCAGGGACCTCAAAAATAAAATTTCCAGGAAGCAGCAACTTTATACAGATCCAAAAGCTAATAATATACTCAGAAAGCCAATTCCATGAAAATGGGATTTAAAGTTTCTAAATATGCCATCAGGTAAAGGCTTCTGGTCGGGCAAGGGCTGACTGGAACATAGTTTGACATGCTCTTCCATAAGATCTGTGGGTTTCAGGCTTTAAGCAAGTAATATAATACAGGCTCATCCACCAATCTAACATGAATGAATTGCCATTTCAACTAGGTTCTTTCACAGGGAAAAATGGCAAGAATTGTTTAAAATTTCCAACCTAAATCTAGAGATAAATAGACAACATTATCAAACCATTTATCAAATGCTCCACAGAGCAGGAAAGACCCAGTATACTATCTCCTATCCACAATAAAGGTTTACATACAACAAGCTTACCAGGAAGGGTAGTGTTCCACAAGCACTTGCATCTTCGTAACCACCCATATGAGATTTCTTTTACTCATCTCTGGCGTAGAACCAAAACCGTCTCCCATAAGACCAGCCGTCTTTACATGATTTAATGCTGTTTCCTGCTAAACCAAAAAAAATAGTTAGATATGAAACACAACGCTTGGATACAATAGAGGTACGTTTTCAAGACTTCCAACCTGTAGATGATTCATTAACGTTTCTATAGAAGCCGTCCGATCAGCCCCAATTTCATATGACCTGATAGAAAAGTTCTGCCTGAAAACCAGCCCATCCTGAATAATCTTACCGAAGCTAAAAGCATCAGCAAGCATCTCAGGTCTCTTGGGCTTCCAATCAAGAAGCGTCCACTGCTTCTCAGCAGCCAAAAATATAGTTGTGATGGCAGCAAGAAGCACACTCCAATCAGGCAATTGGTTATAGAACGTTCTAGGGGCAGATGAGGGAATCTCATCCTCAACCTTCGGAGAATCAGTCTTCAGGCCTACCCTGGACCCATTAATCTTGGGAGCAGCTTGAGCATGTGCCTTAACCTGCATGGCCCCAGATGAAGACATGGGCTTGGACTTGATACCCCGGGCATCAAGACCATCAGGGCTTCCACCAAGGTTCATGGAAGCCTTAGCCGAGGCAGCAGACGACGACGAAGGGGCAGGGAAGAAGGCCGAAGCTGCGGCGGCAGCAGCCATGGAAGAGAAAAAAGCAGAACTCTCCAATTAAACAACGGGAATCACACACCAGGATCCCGCGGCTGAAGAGGAAGAAGAAAGAAAACGTATGCAATTAGAGATCGAGAGTTGACATGTTATTGTTTGGTAGAAAAGATAACCCCTTTCCCATTAGCAATTTTCAAACAGGCAATGCGGATGACATAGTTACAATCGCACACCGCGAAAAATTATAGGAAACATGAGAAAATCCACAAAAAAAATAAAACATAAAATTTCATGCAGGTGTCCCAGATGTCTAAAAATAACAACAGAAGACAGAAAGCTACATGGAAAACACGGAAGATCTAATCTTGAAGGTCTCCAAGGGCAGCCTTGTTCATGGACCAACAAAATTTTGGCCGTAGAAACCCGCACAAGAAGGAAGAAGACATGCTAAAACACAAACAACAAAAATCGTCCATTTCCAATTCATTCTTCAAAGAAAAGAAAATGGCGGGATAGAACACCTTCGTTAGCATTACAAATTCGAATGTAATCCCGCGACGCCGGGTACAAACAACATAAAGAGACAAAACAACGAGCACCACTCCAGATCTCGAGGCGGAACACAACGGGTCACCGCGCAGGGACTCCCACCAAATGCAGAGAAAACAGGCGGAGGGGCATACCTGTCGCCCTGGGACAAAGGTCGCCTTCCCTCCCAACCAATGCTCCCTAGCTTAGCTCCCACAGATCTTCAGCGTCCCCGGAGCCTCCCCGCTCGCATTCCCTTCCCGGCGTCCCCCAACTTCTCCTGGGCTCTGGCCACGCCTAGGGTTCGGATTCCACCTACCTGCCACAGGGCTCGCAGGAGAGGGGCTACCAGAGAGAGAGAGAGAGAGAGAAAGAACCCTAAAGATGTGTGTGTGTGTGTGGGAGAGAGAGAGAGAGAGAGAGAGAAAGAGAGGGGGCCAGCAGTTTATTTTCGGAACGGGGGGAAGTGTTGCGGTGTAGAGAGGGGAGGAGGGGGTGGAAGGTATTTATACGGCTGCCGCTGTCAAGCTTAGCTGCCAACGCTCCATCCACGCACACACGCCTTCTCTCTTCCAGCTTTCGGACGGTGCGGGCAGGCGCCCGCCCAAGCCACCTGGACTTTCCTGATGAGGAAGTGACGGCGTTACCCCTCGGCAGGGGCGAGTAGTCGTGCCGTTTCGTTTCGTTTCGTTTCGTTTCTCTATCCAGGTGGGTCGCGCCCTTTTCACCCCGTTTTCGAAAGGTTCAGACGTGGGCGGAACGGGAACGGTGAAAGATTTGAAACTTTAAAATAGGACCGCGTCGATTTCCAACTGTTGCACGTTTGAAAATTATTATCATTATTATTATGCTAACAAACTAATTTTGAATTGGATTTTTATACTGCCCATGTTATTAGGATCATGAATTCTTTATAAATAATCTTCTTATAGCTGCCTTAATCTACCACCAATACAACCCCCCTCTCCTCAAGAAAAAGTTTGAATACACCTAATCCAGGTGGTCTCTTTTTTCTTTTGGGTGCATACGGTACTTGGATAACCTCTTATCTGCACTACAAGATTTCATAAATAGGCAAAATTAGTGTTGTGGGGTAGATTTCTCTATTCCGTAATGAGTCGAACAGATTTTTCAATTGAGAATTGAGAGCGAATGGTCGCCGATACAGACGATAACCTGCAAAATCAAAAGGCGTCAAGAGAATTCGATCGAAGGACCGGGAGAACCCTCCGATACCAAATCAAGGATGACTGTCTAAAGTGGCGTGAGGGAAAGGATTCTTTTTATGTGTGTGATCTCGCGCGTGGGCGATTGTGAGGGGATGACTGCTCGTACTTTTGCATGAAGATCGTCGTTCTTTATGTAGACCTAAGACCTGAAGAGTCCGTACATGTTCCTCATGAATGATGTTCAGAGGTCGCGACTGTTGAATTCCCAAGGTTTGTCTGTTCAAGATGTCTCCTAGAACTTTGCATTGTAGCTGTCTCAGGTTGTAGGAGGGCGTGCCACGCCGTCCCATGTGAATATTGTGGGGAGGCCAAAGGTCGCTCATCATGATTGCCTTCTGTAGGTACCGAACAGGAAACTGTAGACTTGCTCAGTAAGGTTGTCCGGTGTTCAGTGGCTCCCTGTTGTTCGGTGTTCGGAGCAACTAAGCTCAGGATGCTCGGAGGCCTCTTGGAGCGGGTCTTGTTTGGTGTCCGAGGACACGTGGCTGAATGGCCACTGCTCTGAGGCTTGGATGGGCTATGATGGGCCTACGGGCCTAGGAGGCCAGAAATGGCCTATACACTTGCCCCCTTTCCTCTCAAGTCTGCTCGGATATGACTTGGACACTTGAGAGGGGAAATGACTACCCGGCGTCGTCCTTTGCATTAAATGTGATGCTGGCCACGAGGGGGTGTACAGCTGTCAACTAAGCCTTCAGAGCTTCTTCGCGGTTCCTGTTTCCTGATGACGGAAGAGACACGAAGTGACCGGGGGGCTTGAGCGGGCCGTTCGAGCCAGTAAACAGCCATTTTGCTCTTTGAATTTTGTGCCTCGTCTTCCTCATAAGGAATGGAAGATATGGGAATGTTTCACGCTTTCCTGCTTCGAACATTGCCTTCTCATCTTCACTGCTAGCCTTCTTGCTATCCTCTTCCCCTCTCTCGTTTCTTCCCTGTTCATCTTATTCTCTGACTCCAGCACTGATGGCACAAGGGGAAGGAAAGGTCGTCGTTGAGACAAGCAGACGACCATCAGCGGGGACGAAGGGTTTGAAGTATCGAAGCTTTGAAGGACTCCGCGAACGATTCCGTATCGGGGAGGAATATGATATTTTGTTGATGTAGGAGGACCAGACGTACCTAACAGATATGGCAGGCTACTTCGTGCTCTCCCTGGATCTCCTAGAAGTTGGGTTTCGTCTATCGGTGCCAAAGATTGCCAAGGACCTGCTTAACGCATGGAAGATCACCCCCATCCAACTGGCGCCGAACTCGTAGAGGATGATCTTCATCTTCTGCATCATGTGTCAGAAGCTAGGACTCCAGACTTTGGCAGATCTTTTTCGGAACCACTTTAGTCTAGCATCATCATCGCAGTTTGGGTATGACATCATGTACCTCAAGCACTGACAGAACAGGATGCAAATCAACTTCACCCCCATCTTTCGAACAACAAGAGGTAGGTCGGACAGCTCTTCTTCATTGGGCAGAAGAGGGGGAGCAGCTCCCCAGAGTGGAGATTCCCTACTCGAATCTGCGAGCCACTGAAGAAGGTAGGCGTCGCTTCTTTCCTCATCCAAGATGTGCCCAAAGCTTCCTTGGACCTGTCAAAGGTGCTCGTGTCCAAAGTCGAGCTGCTACTGACCAAGTACAAGCTAAGCCGTGCTTGGGGTAAGTTTTCTATCTTTCCTCTTGTCTTCCATTTGGTTATTAGGCCTTCCCTAACCATCGCTTGATTTCTTCTACAAACATCGCGGAGGAGGCTTCTGGTCAAAACTAGAAAGACTAGAATCTGTTCCCCGTCAACTTGTAATTGACATACACTGACGAGGGTATGCCGATGACGGAGGTGCAGGGCTCCAGTCCCATTGTTAGAGGGCAGTCTTTTGGATGGAAAGCCTTGAAGATCTGTCTTCGAAAGAAGTCGCGGCCCCGAGGAGGGAGGCCGATGAGGAAGAGGAGAAAGATGCTGCCCCCTAGCTTCAACTCCGGAAGAGGAAGAAGCTGGTGTAGGTGGCAGAGAAGAAGAAGAAGTCGAAGTTAGCGTTGGCCGTGGTGGAGCCTCCGGCTGTAGAAGGGCGATTTGGAGACGGGCCTCCTCGGCGGAGACGTGGTCATTGTCAACAACTAGTCTGATGGGGGCTCTGTGGAGGAGTTAGCTGGGGCATTAAAGCCCTTAGTCCCCGCTGACGGAAGCGGGGCGACGGCGGCAGAGGTGTCCACGAAGGAAGTGTCGATCTCAATCCCGACTATGGAGGTGGCGGCGATGGCGTTCGTGGCGGTCGAGATAGTCGTGTTCCCTTCCGAGCAATTAGGGGACCACGGTGAGGCGATGATCCCAAGGGGGGTGCTTGCAAGTGGTGCCAAGGACCCAGAGGCCATAGCGGTGAGGGTAATTGCCGACGATGCGGCTGAAGAGTCGATAGCTCCTTCTGAGCAGGCCGTCAGGATGGTCAATGCTAGGGCGGAGTTGGATGAAGACCATGTGCCTTTGGCATGGGTATTCATAGAGAGGGCTCCTACACTTGATGATCAGTCTATCCCCATGTAATTTAATTCAATTACATATTTATTTTGGTGATTAATAAAACTATTATAAAGTTTACTAACATATTTCTCATGAGAATTGAGTACAGGAAATAAAGCAAAGGAAAATAAGTCAAACTGGTAAGTATTATTCCTACTGTAGCAACATTATTTCAAAGCATAAAATTTCTCTAAGTCCACATCGATTTACTTTATGCTACAACGATTTCAGTAGAATTATAACGATTTCCATAACAATTTCATAAGTGCCTTAACGATTTCTTCATAGACTGAAACATTGTTTAAATTCAAAAGGAATCGTTCTCACAACGATTTGTTAAAGAGAGCGCATCGATTTGCCTGTCGTAACGATTCCTTTAGTCATCGTAACGATTTGCTATCGTAACGATTCCTTTAGTCATCGTAACGATTTACTCTCGTAACGATTCCTTTAGTCATCATAACGATTTGCTATCATAACGATTCCTTTAGTCATCGTAACGATTTGCTCTCATAACTATTCCTTTAATCATCGTAACGATTTGCTCTCATAACGATTCCTTTAGTCATCGTAACGATTTTCTCTAGTAACGATTTCTTTAGTCATCGTAACGATTTGCAATCGTAACGATTTCTTTAGGTGATCACAACGATTTGCTTTGCGCATCGATTTCTTAAGAACGATTTCCTTAGTGATCACAACGATTTTCTCATATCTCATAACGATTTGATTATATCGCCTTAATCACAACGATTTGCTTGTAGAAATATAACGATTTGTTATTAAGTTACAACGATTTGGCTGTCAAATGCACAACGATTTCATAAGTCATAAATGCATCGATTTCATGTTATATTGACTTGATATATGACTTATCTTTGAAAGCGTTGAATAGTCAAAGTCTTCGCACATATCTTTCTAACATCTATGTATTTATGAATATTGAACGTATCTCTGCATGCATGCAGACAATATCATCCATTATCTTGTCTATCCTGTATGCATCTTTTAGAACAGAAAATTGGCATTACTATTTCTATGAATGTCTGCTCGAACGTTGACTGACAACAAGAGACAGCTTAGCTGTCTACTGTTTAAACTTGAAAATGTGTGCAGGTCTCTGACAGCATTCCGTCATACAACGTTGGACCAAATAGATGCCAGAAGATCCTATCTCTTTGCGTGCTCAAATGAATAAAAGACTGTTGACTGGAAGCTTCCAAGTGTCAAGCAGTCTAACGTAAACAAATGCTTAGAGACAACGGACTTCTCAACGTTCGAATTTTAAATTAACATATATATAGAAGAATGAAGCTCTAGGAGACATAGAGACATAGAACACACAACGAATACTTACTGATCCGCACTTGCTTACAAGAAATTTCCTTCAAGTCTTCTGCGAGTTTTCAGAAAAGAGCCAAGCCTCATTCCCATTAGATTAGCTCTTGCTCTCTGCATTTCGTGTAGAATCTTGTGAGAGCTTGTTCGGTTCTGAGAGTGAGCATTGTCTGTAGATCTTTTGCTCTCAGTCCCTTGCTTCAGATCTTGCCTTGTAAAAGCTTGATCTAGGGGCATCTCCTCTTTAATACATTTCCTATGTTGTTCCCTTCAGTTGTGAAGGAAGACCTGGTGGGATCCAGGGTATGTTGTTCCCTTCAGTTGCGAAGGAAGACTTGGTGTGGTATCCAGGGTGGTGTATTTCCCTTTGTGTGAAGGAAGACCAGCTGCGGCTGGGTGTAAGGGTCCTTAAGGGGGACAGTACCCTTGGTAGTGAAATCATGAGATATTGCTCAGGGACTGGACGTAGGACTCCTAAGGAGAGGAGATCCGAACCAGGATAATTCTTTGTGTTATGTAATTGCTCCTATATGATTGCTATTTATTCTAACTAACACTAACATCCATCGAAGTGTGTTTTTGTGTGAACGCTTTTGGTAAACAGGTTTTAGTTGACGAAATTTTAAAAAACCCATTCACCCCCCCCCCCTCTGGGCTACCTAACTGGGCAACAACACTGCTTTCGGAGGTTAGTCTGGGGGTGGCTCTGGAGCGCCTTTGAGCGGGTCCCTCCACCAAGACTCTGCCCCCTTGCCCTAGCGTCGAGTAGTTGGAGGTGCTTTTGCAGTGCCAATGGGGAAGACCGGAAGATAGTCCATCGTAGGCTGGCGGAATTTCATCGGAAGAGGAGGACCCTGATGTCGACATCAACGAGCTCGCGTGCGGCATTCTGTGATCAGTGGAGATGCTCCAGAAGCTGGCCTCGCTGGCGTAGTTTCAACAAGTCCCTTGGGATGCCGAGGTTACAGCCTCGGGAGACCGTGAGGAGAGGAGTCGTCACCGAGAAGCCAAGCAGCAGAAGGAGATCGATGATCATTGAGCCATGCTGAAGGTTGCCGAGCAGAGGCTTGCCACTGCTGAAGTAGAGAAGGCCACCCTAGATGGAGTACTCCACAAAGCCGAGGGCCGAGGAGTCACCGAATACAAGCCCAGGCCAGAGTTGCAAGCGGATGTAGAGTAGTACGACGCTGCTTGCTACGAGGTCGGCCTCGAAGTTGCTGACCATTGAGGTCGTCAATAGGCTTCAGTGGAGTACATGGTTTTGTTTATCATCAAAATACATAAGTGGAGATAAATTGCTCATCAAGTACTGTGTATCACTCTAGGTATAGTCCCAACACACAACGAGTACAAGTAAGCGAGGGGAAGAAGAGGGCCCTTAAGGGCATACCTTGAGGGTGAAGTACACTGGAAGTAAGGGGAGCCCACTACTAGCTACGGGGACGACGACGACTGTCCGACTAATTTGCCCGACATGCACTTGGCTGCTACTGAGAAGTCTCACCTGGAGAAAGGAGGGATGAGCTTCAAAACAGAAGCTCGGTAAGGACTACTAATAACCTACTGACTTTAACAAGCAGAATAACAAATATAATTAAAGTAAATGACAACAATTATATATTCTACTCTAACGCAGGAAAGTGCGGAAGGAAAGCTAACTAATTAGCAATGGTACGAGAACTGTAACACAGTCAGAAACACTGTACGACCTGCACGTCGTGACCACCACATGGCTGTAACACAGTCAGAGAGAACCCAGCGTAGACAAATGACACTAGCTATGGAAGCAACGACCATTAGTCAACCTGTTAGGTGCATCCATTAACGTTTTATTCTCGACCATAGTCCTAGCCTCCACGTCTCGTTAGAGTGGAGCCAAGGAACACAAAGTAACCAGACAGTAACCACCGTAGTCTGGCCAGACTACAGTTCTACGCCTGGCATCTCTAGGTGGTTCTGGGGCCACAAAGAGCGAGGCAATGAGAAAAGGACTAGATGGACTACGTCAGAAAGAACTCCAAATGACCTCGGCACCCCAGACCAACTATGAGAGCTCTGCAAACGACTCGATGCCGCTATCCAACCAATGTTTTCCCCTCCGCTCGAGAGTCCACGACCCAAGTACGCCGTTGCCTAGAGCACTCCCTCAATGGGTGCACGGGGATGGGGGTCCCAGGTGAATGATAACAACCTCTCGCGGGACAAGCCCTCAAGTGTCGAGCATCGAGCGAACAACTAGTGTAGGACTATACTAGGAACTAGCACTGGTGGCACAAGTACAGAAAAAAACTGAGAACATGCGAAGACATGATGAGAAATGGACTCCGTGTGAAACTCACATGTGTTTGCCCTTGTCGCGACTCCCGAACCCGACGTGACCATGTCGCGATGCTGTCGCGACGCTCATGTCCGCAGCAACAGCACAAAGACTATTGCAGTCAGTGCATGCATTGCAACACCATCGCGACCCTTAGACTTGTCCCGACACCAGATAGAGGGGTCTCGAGACAGTCCTCCCAAGGATCACCCCAAAAACACCCAAAACCTATCCAATCGGGGGAGGGGAGCATGGTAGGCTCTAGAAAAGCTTGTAAATAAGGCAAACCACCCTCAAAACCCACGAATCATGTATTAAACAAGGAGTTCTACTGTAGTGACATGATATTTCCAGATCCGTGTTTAATGATTTTGGAGTGGTGCTCTTGATCAAAAGGTGGTCATTGGGCCTTGGTCGTGATTTTCGTGCGTGGTGGGGGTGTTGTGGGCCGAAGGTTTTATCCCAAACAGCCCACTGGTTCACTGCTGTGAACACGATGGAGCAATATGTCGCGATTTAAAACGTGACGGTCTCTCCCATCGCGATTCACAGAACCGCCTTTGTGTTTAGCGGCACTTGAGTTTTGATTGGCGACGGCTAAGGTGTGTTGCCCGGTTGGCTAACCCAGAGGGGGGTGAATGGGTCTTTAAATAAAATTTATCTGATAAAACCTGAACTCAAACAAACATAAAAAGTTCTTGAAGGGATTAGTAATGGTTAGTAAAAGCAACAATCACACGATAAAGACAATCTCAAAACACACAGATTTATCCTGGTTCGGATCTCCTCTCCTTAGGAGTCCTACGTCCAGTCCCTGAGCAACCCTCAGGATTTCACTAACTAGGGTACAGTCCCCCTATGGACAAAAACAACCATCCAGCTCAGCTGGTCTTCCTTCAATCCTGAAGGGAACACAACACCCTGGTACCACCAGGTCTTCCTTCACTTCCGAAGGGAAAAACACCACCCTGGACACCACCAGGTCTTCCTTCACACACGAAGGGAAGAACACAAGAAAATCTTGAAGGAAATGACTAGCCCCTAGATCAAGCTTTTACAAAACTCAATCTGAAGCTACAAGCACTGAGAGTCAAAGATCTACACAATGTGGACTCTCTCAGAACTAATCTAGCTCTTCCTTGATTTTTCTTCTCACAGCACGAGAAGCTAGGAGCCAAGATCGAAAGGAGAGAATTTCTGGCTCTAGTGATCTTGAAAGTGGCAGAGTTCTAGACTCTCTTAAAATGACAATAAAGCTTCCTTCATCAATAATCTGTATTGGTCTTCGGAACTTCGTCTTGTATTTATATCTCCAAAATGAGGACGAAGAGATGACCGTTGTCTCACAGCTTTAGTGAACGTTAGACTGAAGGATTTGTGGAAGCTTCCTGTCGACAGTCTTTTGTTCTTTGGAGCACGCAAAGTGATGAGATCTTCTGAGTTGGCTTGTAGTTCTATCTGTGTCAGATGTTGTAGGATAGTATATCCTTAAGGTTCTGCAAGGTTGAGCTTTAATGGTAGATAGCTATACTATCTCCAGATGTCAATCAACGTTAGAGCAGATAGACACAAATATGGTAGTGACAGTTTATCGTTCTAGAAGATGCATGCAGAGGATACACGAGAATGGAAGATATGTTCTGTATCCGTGCAGAGATACGTTCAGTCTTTATTAAATGCATGGCAGTCAAACAGACGAGATGCGACTTTGACTATTCAACGTATCTTAACTCAAGGAAAATAATTAATTAATGGAAACATGACTTATGCAGTCGTTATGAAAGTCTGATAGAATCGTTAAAATCAAGTTGCTGCAGACTCATAAGAAGTCGTTATGATAACTTATGAAATCGTTACCACAACCAAGTCGTTCTATAACAGATGATAAAAGAAATCGTTATGAAACACTTATCAAGTCGTTCTGATTCTGAACAAATCGATATGAAACACTTATCAGATCGTTATGAGATGCAAGTCGTTGTAGCTTTCTAAAGAAATCGTTACGATGTCTTACAGAATTGTTGTGACGAGCAAGTCGTTATAACTCTCTAAAGAAATCGTTACGATGACTTACAGAATTGTTGTGACGAGCAAGTCGTTATAACTCTCTAAAGAAACGTTACGATGACTTACAGAATCGTTATGACGAGCAAGTCGTTATAACTCTCTAAGGAAATCGTTACGATGACTTACAGAATTGTTATGACGAGCAAGTCGTTATAACTCTCTAAAGAAATCGTTACGATGACTTACAGAATTGTTATGACGAGCAAGTCGTTATAACTCTCTAAAGAAATCGTTACGATGACTTACAGAATCGTTATGATGAGCAAGTCGTTATAACTCTCTAAAGAAATCGTTACGATGACTTACAGAATCGTTATGACGAGCAAGTCGTTATAACTTCTGAAGGAGTCGTTACGATAACTTACAGAGTCGTTATAATGAGCAAGTCGTTATAACTTCTGAAGGAGTCATTACGATAACTTACAGAGTCGTTATAATGAGCAAGTCGTTATAACTTCTGAAGGAGTCATTACGATAACTTACAGAGTCGTTATAATGAGCAAGTCGTTATAACTTCTGAAGGCGTCGTTACGATAACTTACAGAGTTGTTATAATATCGACTTGTTTGACACAGCAAGGTATTCAATCTTACAAGTAAATCGTTGAACTTGAGAGGAGATCGTTATAGCTAATGAAGGAATCGTTATGGCTCTTCTGAGAAATGATGTATGTAAGTATTTACCACAAATGCTTGACTTTTTTGTGCTTAAGGCTAAAATAAAACAGGGTTAGAAAACTTTTGACAGGTTTTGTTTATCACCAAAATAAGCATGTAATTAATTTAAAAGTATATGGGGATGGATTGTTCATCAAGGTGGTCGCATTTCAGTTGGTAGGAAGACTACCCTCTTGTTTTAGTTTGCTTTAAATGGTTTAAAGTGTGGAAATCATATTTGGGTGGTTTGCCATGTTTTGGATATCATGTTTACTGCTTTATCTTGGCGTTTGCATCAGATATGTGTGGGTTTTTCTGGTGATGAAGGTGGGTTCGGCC
>CM024756.1:17178877-17246862 GCA_014218235.1 Colocasia esculenta
TATTAAAATAGTATAAATACGTGTACATGTGTTTATATTAAACGTAAATAATGTATGTATTGCATGATGATAGTGTGAATATATACCATGTACATATTGCATGTATAGAAGCTTGGTATGCATGGTTTTCTACATAAATTAGGGTTCTGGCCGAAGACCCTATTGGCGTCAACCCCTGGCCACTGAGGTGGTGTCAGCGTCCAGCCCTGGACGCCAACACTCACTCCGGCGTCCAGCGATATGGACGTCAACTTCTCTGGCCTGCATGCGCAGCAGAGCTGCTATCTTCTGAAACAAGGTATGGCAACCATGGGGGATGTCCCCTAACGGCTCTGAGGGTGTCCCATCACCCTAGTGAGTGGGGGAAAGACCCTCTTTAGGTCTGAACCCGAATTGGCTCACCCCATTCTTCCCCTTCACCCTTGCAAGAGGAGAGAGGTGAGAAAGAAAAACCCTAGAGCTATCTGTGAGAAAAAAACCCAGTTTGAACCCCTAAAATCCGACCCCTTGAAGCTGGTTTTGGAGTTCTTCTGCATCAAGGAGGGAGCTGAAGCAAAGGGGAAGGCTTCCCCATCATCCCCTCGGCGTGGAGATCAACCAGGAGCTCGGAGGAAGGCGATCTTGGAGGTGCTTCTGCAACTTCTTGGGACTGCCCAAGGAGGTCTTCACCAAGCCTCTAAATCTCTAGAAGAATTTTTGAAAGGCAAGTGACCTATCTATGGTGTCCCCGTATGAGTCTAGGAGGTTTTTATGATTTTTATGGAATTTCCCTCGAGTCCTAGACCCTCCATTTCACCCAATTTTCAGAGCTCGGGTCTGTGTTTCTGCACAGACCTGATTAAACGGCAAGGTCCCTGGACGCTTGTGATGATCTTGGCGTCCATCGACCATGCCGCTGACTATGAGTTAGCGGCCAGAGACCGCCGTCTAGTTCTTCAGGACAGAACAGTGAGCTGTTCTGTCCCTCTTATACGTTAATTTCGTTATGACTTCCGTGATGAGGATATATGGTATTCCTATAAGCTATGTATTTTGTGCATTATGGTTGTGAATGAATGTGGTGTGTTGGTGAATGTGGAAGATTGGTGTCTTTAAACTTGTGGGCATAACTTGTAGATAATTCTTGCAATTAATGTTCCATGATTAGGATTAGTTAAATGTCTTGTTTTCAGTCTATCCATGAAGAATTGTGGGACATGTATGTATGTTCTGAATTTTTGTGATTCATGCATACTTGTGGAATTGCTAGAAAGTTCGATTCGGTAAAATGAAAGCATGAAAGAAATGGTTGTGGTAATGGATTTATAGATGTATGAATTAGGATGATGTTGTATTCTAAAATCATGCATTTGTGTTTTCTGTGCAAAACAGTAAGTGGGTGAATTTCAAATGTGTTAGACCCATGTTAGTATAAGTTGTGAATAATATGCTAATTAGGTGTTTGATTTTCTGTAAATCCTATTTAGCTCAGAAAAATCTGAAAAATGAGGGTATGATTTTGAACCTGAAAACAGCATGTGGTTAAAATTTCAGGTTATTCGGAACAGTAAATAAAAAGTTATGTGTTTTCATGTGAATTGTGAATAATTCGTACATATGATAGTAATGTGATTTTATTTTGTTTAAACCAGCATGATTGGTGTGTTTACTATGTGTTAAATCTTGAAAACTCTCTAGTACCATGTTAGGAAAAACAGAGGTGTTCATGTGAGTAAGAAAGTGTGAATGAAATGAAGAGTGCCAAGTGTAAAACCATGTGTAAAACGTTAAATGTGTAAAAGTGTAAACTGTGCCAATGTGATACTGCTTCCGAGAAGGCAGTGGAGCTGTATCAGGGAAAAGTCCCCTGAGAAAGTTCATTGTGTTAAGTGACCCTAAGGGCATTAGGGGGAAATCCTGGAGGTGGACAAGTACCACTGGTTAGGGTGGAGACTTGTTCTCCCGGTCTGCGCAGTCCAAGAGTCACCATTGCATTGCCTAGATGGTGCCTATGTGTTATGTGATGTGAATGTGTCCTTCTTTGGTGGTTTGGACTATGTGTCACGACACTAAAATATGTGTAAAGTGAAATGTGTAAAAGTGTATGTGACCATGTGTAAATGTGAAAGTGACATGTGAATGTGTATGTGTAAAGTGTAACCATGTGAAAAGAGGAAATTGTGAAAAAGGAAAATGTGAAAATCTAGATGTGTAATGTGTTATTGAACCATGTGAGGCTAATCTGAAACCATGTGAATTCAGAAAATGCATGTTAGCAATTCTATGTTTATGTGTGCAAAGTGTTTAGAATCCATGATTAGGAACAATTAATGAGTATGTGTGCAAAGTGGCATGATGGATTGTTCATGTGTTATGTTCTAAGCCACATTGTAGCTTTCATGT
The DNA here is from genome assembly GCA_014218235.1 of Colocasia esculenta. Classification (NCBI taxonomy): domain Eukaryota; kingdom Viridiplantae; phylum Streptophyta; class Magnoliopsida; order Alismatales; family Araceae; genus Colocasia; species Colocasia esculenta. The sequence goes on from CM024756.1 coordinate 17,181,260, forward strand.
GTAGGTTTATAGTCTTTGAACCATGTGAAATCAGCAACCCAAAGTATGTGAAAAAGTTATGTAGGTACTTAAGAACATGTGGAATCCATGCTAACTATGTTCCCGTTCATATATGTAAATTGTCCATGTGGATAACTCTCATGTTTGGTTCTTTATAAGGTTAAAGTTCATAAGTGAATGGATTAGAGACCATGTGATAGGTGAATGTCATATTTTGAAATCTGAAAGCATGTGTTATGTGTAAAATTGTAGAACCTTCATGATAGGTTGAAACTTAAATGGACTAGCATGCTATGTGTTGCTAATTGTATGTGCTTGTAGAAACCACTAGGACTTGTACGTGTATATCATGTATAGTGTTACTTGCTGAGTCCTGGACTCACTCCTTGCTTCGGCGTACAGGTGTAGTGGTGACACGACACGTTGGAGGAGACGGTGGAGACAGACTTGTAAGACCCCGGATTCTTACTCTCTTTATATATCTGTATGTATATGAATGGTGTGTTGGGTGTTCGGTTGTTGTGTGCTTAGCATGCGTATTTCATTGTGCCTACTATAAGATTTATCCTTTTTTTGAACATGAGCATGTGCAAATATCTATATATATATACATAGGTGTATATGATGATTAATGTGGAAGTGAACAATTAGCTAATTAGAAGTGTATTATGAATACCAAGAATCTTTGACTTAGAATACTTGAATAGTACTATGCGTGTGCTATCTAAATATTGAAGAATATCCTATACTACCTATTTCATGGAATTTTGTATGGGAGTGTAGGAAGTACATATGTGTATGTACGTATGTATGTTATCTTGTGCGTGTGACAATTGTATACCCAAATACATGCATAACACCTTGGTGTATTTGTGCATGCATGTGTATGATTAGTTGTAAGTGTTATCATTTGCATCGTTTAGCTAATATGAATATTGTACTTCGTATATTGCATATGCATAAAGAGTTCAAGCATGGTAGGTGTAATTAGTAGTTTATATTGAGATTCTATACTCCTCATGAATAACATGCATGTATTTTTATGATATTTAGGTGAGAGTAGTCAATTGGCTAAATTATGCATATAGTACATATAAGGAATCCTATGCATATAGTGCTTAAGCAATGTTAGGTAAAGTTGTGTAAGTTAATCTAATTACCGGTGCGCATGTTGTATCCATCTATTCCAAGCATAATGTACATAAGTATGTTACACCAGTGTGCGTATACTATATATATGACAAATCAAGTGTGTGTATGTGAGGACTATTTTATCGAATGGATTATTCCTAGCTAGCATAAATCATATCACCTCTAATGATTTGCGAAGCCCTCATAATTCTCGTCATTTAATTTGCCGTGTTGAGTCATACATGTGTAAAATATCACGTACGTACAGGTAGGTGTCTACGTACATTTTATCTTAGTATGCTTATGTATGCTTGTGTATGTATATAGATATTTATGTACATATTAATTAGTATAATTAATGTGCATGTGTTTATATTAAAATAAAGGTATGTATTGCCTGGTGATAGTATGAGTATAATACCATATACATATTGCTTGTATATAAGCTTGGTATGCATAGTTTCTGCATAAATTAAGGTTCTGGCCAAAGGCCACCTTGGCGTCAACCTCTGGCCGCCGAGGTGGAGTCAACGTCCAGACCTGGACGCCAATCCTGACCCAGGCGTCCAGCGATGTGGACGTCAACCTCTCTGACCTACATGCGCAGCAGAGCTGCTGTCTTCTGAAACAAGGCATAGCCACCCATTGGGGGATGTTCCCCAACGGATCTAAGGCTGTCTAATCGGCATGGTGAGTGGGTGAGGGGCTCTCCTACATCCTGAACCTGAAATTGGTTCTCCCCACTTCTCACTTCACCTTGTGAGAGGAGGAAAAGAAGAGAGAAAAACCCTAGAGAGGAAACTGTGAGAAAACCATCTTGGCACCCTCAAATCGGCCCCTTGGAGCTTGTTCTGGAGATCTACTGCAACAAGGAGGAAGCTGAAGCAAAGGAGAAGGCTTTCCCCATCGTCCCCTGCGTGAAAACTCACCCAAGAACCCGGAGGAAGGAGATCTTGAAGCACTTCTGCAACTTCTTGGAACTGCCCAAGGAGGTCTTCTTCGAGCCACAAATCCCTTGGAGGAATTTTAGAGAGGCAAGTGACCTATCTATGGTATCCCCGTATGAGTCTAGGAGGTTTTTATGATTTTTATGGAATTTCCCTCGAGTCCTAGACCCTCCATTTCACCCAAATTTCAGAGCTCGGGTCTGTGTTTCTGCACAGACCTGCGTAAACGGCAAGGTCCCTGGACGCCTGTAATGAGATTGGCGTCCATCGACCATGCCGCTGACTATGAGTCAGCGGCCAGAGACCGCCGTCTAGTTCTTCTGGACAGAACAGTGAGCTGTTCTGCCCTCTTGTACGTTAATTTCGTTATGATTCTGTGATGAGGATTATGGTATTCCTATAAGCTATGTATATTGTGCATGTGGTGTGTGAAGAAATGTAGTGTGATGGTGAATGTGGGTTATTAGCATCTTTTAAATTGTGAGCATGACTTGTAGACAATCTTGTAAAATTCATGATTTATGATTAGGGTTTTGTGTGATGCCTTGGTTTCGGTTTGATCATGAAGAATAGTGGTCAGCATATGTGTTTGAAAAATTTAGTAGTTATCCATGTTTGAGAAATTGTAAATAAGTTCGGTTCGGTAAAATAAAAACATGCAAAAATGGTTGTGGTAATTGATGTATAGATGTATGAATTAGGGTGATTTTGTATTCTAAAATCATGCATATATTAGTAGTCTCTGTGCAAAACAGTAAGTGGATAAATTGCAAAACGTGTTAGACCCATGTTAGCTTAAGTTGTGAATAATATGCTAATTAGGTGTTTGATTTTCTGTAAATCCTATTTAGCTCAGAAAAATCTGAAAAATTGAGGGTATCATCTTGAACCCGAAAACAGCATGTGGTTAAAATTTCAGGTCATTTGGACCAGTAATAAAAAGTTATGTATTTTCATGTGAAATGTGAAAATTCATGCATATGATCGCAATGTGATTAGTTATGGTCTAAAACCAACATGATTAGTGTGTTTACTATGTGTTAATTCTTGAAATCCTGTAGTACCATGTTAGGGACGAACAGGAATGTTTATGTGAGTGAGAAAGTGAATGAAATGAGAAGAGTTATGTGTAAAACCATGTGTAAAGAGGTAATGTGTAAAAGTGTAAAAGTTGTGCCTATGTGACACTGCTACCCTAGAGGCATCGGGAGCCGTATATAGAAAAGTCCCTATAGAAGGCTCCATGTGATATAAGTTTGTCCCAAGGCATGGAAAACCCCGGAGGTGGACAAGTACCACTGGATAGGGTGGAGAGGGCTTCTCCCGGTCTGCGCAGTTACCAAGATTCACCGCTGTATTGCCTAGGTGGTGAGTATGTGTATGAGTTGTGTAAGTGTTGTGTCATGTGTTGTGTAATGAGTTGTGTTGAGAGCTGTGCTAAGGAATGAGCACGAGCTATGAGATATTTTAGTGTCCTCTACTGGTGGTTAGGACTATGTGTCATGGCAAATTGTTTAAGTAATGAAAAATGAGTAAAACGTGAAATATGTGAATATGGCACGTGGTAAGTGCCCAAGACGCACGTGGTAAGTGCAATCGATATGATATGTGATAAGTGAAAGTGAAAGAGAAAATGATGTGGAAATGAGTAATTGTATAAGTGTGAACATGTGTACGTGTCAAATGTGTAAAAGTGAACAACGTGAATGAGTAAGTATGAAATCATGTGAAACCGAGAATGTGAGAATGTGTTATTGGAAACCATGTGAAATCAGTAAACTCATGTTGTCATTATCATGCTTATGTGTGCACAAATGCCTAGAATCCATGTTAGGGATAATTAGTGAAAATGAGTGCAAGATAGCTGATTACTTGATTCACATGATGTGTTTTATGTATTATTGTAGCTCTCATGTGTAGATTTAGTCATTGAATCATATGAAATCAGCAATCTAAAGCATGTGAAAAGGTTCGTGTATGTGTTTAAAACTAGGTGAAATCCATGCTAGTTGTGTCCCCTTTCATGTGTATAAATTGTTCATGTCGATAGCTTTCATGTTTTAGCTCTTTAAAAGACTAAAGTTCTTGAGCAAATGGAATAGAGATCATGTAATAGGTGAATTTCATTTACAAATCTGAAAGCATGAGTTATGTATAAAATTGTAGAACTTTCATGATAGTAGAAAACTTGAATTGACTAGCATGCTATGTGTTGTTAATTGTAAAAGTGCATGTAGAAACCACTAAGACTTGTATGTGTATATCATGAGTAGTGTCGCTTGCTGAGTCTTTGGACTCACTCTTGCTTCGGCGTACAGGTTGACAGGTATCGTGCACTAGAAGGTAGCGTGGCGAGGATCATCATTAGAAGACTATTTTGTGGAGCTGTTACCAGTTGTATTTTTCTTTTGCACAACAAGGATTAGTGTATGACAATATTTTGGACATTGTCTCTCTCTTTATTTTGTATTAATGTGGACATTGTCCTTCTATCTCGCTATTTAGATTATGGAATGTGTGTTGGTGACGGACTAAGAGTTGAGTTGTTTATTTTATTCGCTGTACTCTATTGCTATCCAGGTACATATCAACCTATCGACCAGTGTTGGGTAATGTCCCACTGTGACGACGCCCTTTATACCGATGGGGATTGGTATATCGTACCGGTATGAAGAGGGTCGTTACAGACTCCGAGCGCGGAGACTAGTTACTTGGAGCTTCCTTGTGATTGTGTAATTCGTCGTATGTACTTGAACATTGTATAGAACTATCATGAAAAGAATGTAATATGTGGACATTTGTATTTCTATTTCAGCAATTTAAATCATGTAAATTTTAGTTCCTTTTTGCAAATTGTAAACTGCATGTATGTTTAATGTGGATGATGAATGAATGGAGATAGTTCTCTTTTACTTCCGCTACTCTGTTATATATATTCGCGTGTATCTCAGCTGTTTGTATCGTTGGGTAAATGTCCCACTGTGAGGACTCTCGCTATATCGACGTGGGTCGGTATGACCGTACCGGTATAATGAGGGCCGTCACACCTGTAGCTAGACTTGAGGCTATTCGAATATTACTTGCATATGCATCAACATTAATTTAAAACTATTTCAAATGGATGTTAAGTCCGCATTTTTGAATGGTTTTATCAAGGAGGAAGTTTATGTGGAACAACCTCCAGGTTTTGATGATACAGAATTTCCGAATCATGTTTTTAAACTTCATAAGGCATTATATGGTTTAAAGCAAGCACCTAGAGCCTGATATGAAAGGCTTAGTTCTTTTATATTAAATCATGGTTTCACTCTAGGACTGGTAGATAGCACTCTTTTTGTAAAATCGAAAGTTAAAAGCATATTACTTGTACAGATTTATGTAGATGACATTATCTTTGGATCTATCTACTGACGAATCCCTCTGCAAGTATTTTGAAAGTTGATGCAGGGAGAGTTGAGATGAGCATGATGGGGGAGCTCAATATTCCTTGATTACAAATCAAGCAAGGAAAAGATGGCACCCACATCTATCAAGCCAAATACACCAAGGAACTTCTAAAGAAATTTGGGTCGATACTCCAAGCCACTGTCTACACCTATGAGTACATCAATAAGGATGGACAGTGACAGGAATGGTAAGAAGATAGATCAAAAGACCTACAGAGGTATGATAGGATCCTTGCTTTATTTAACAGCTAGCAGACCTGATATTTATTTAGTGTATGTATGTGTGCTAGGTATCAAGCAGATCCTAGAGAATCTCATTTAATCAATGTCAAAAGAATTTTAAGATATTTAGCGAGAACTCATGATTTAGGTCTGTGGTATCCGAAGTCATGTGAAATTGATTGATAGGATACTCTGATGCTGATTACGCTGATGCAAGGTAGATAGAAAAAGCACCAGTGGATGTTGTCAATTCCTTGCAGGATGTTTGATATCATGGTCCTCCAAGAAGCAAAATTCAATGGCACTATCAACTGCTGAAGCTGAGTATGTTGCTGCCGGGAGCTGCTACACAACTCCTGTGGATCAAGCAAACAACTTGAGGACTATGGACTTCACATCAAAACAATTCCTCTGCTGTGTGACAACACAAGTGCCATAAATCTCACAAAAACCCAATACAGCATTCAAGGACCAAGCACATTGAGGTTAGATACCATTTCATTCAAGATCATGTAGCTAATGGTAAATTAGAAATATCTTTTATTGATACAAATGGTCAGTTAGCAGATATCTTCACTAAAGCTTTACCCGAAGAGAGATTCACGTCTCTTAGAAGGGAATTAGGCATGTGTAATTTGTGAAAAGATTTCTGTTTATTCTGATATATAATTTTCAAAATTTAAGGTTTTTTCTCTCAATGGAGTTAAGCAAAAGATATCTCAATTATCCTTTTTTTTTGGGTCCCTCTTGGAAAAGTCTTTTTGAAAAGTCATTGTTTGTCGTTTCCTCCCGCCTTTGGTGCTCTTTGCTTTTTTTTTTTGTATTCATTTATTTACCCAACATCGATATGGAACGATTCATCTCCTACTTTCACCTTTTTCCTCCTTCGTCAGGTTGCCTGAGCCGATGCCCTAATGATTCCGACACCGACTCTCTGCAAAATTCAAAGTCTCTCACTTCTCCCGCGAAGAACTGCTTGAGGGATTTGGCTTCTGTCACCATTTCCTCCTTCCTGAAAACCTACTCCACCCAAATCCATGGCCGCGTCCGTCGTTTCCGGCAGTCTTGGGGGCTACGGCGCTGAGTACCTCTCACCTGAGTAGCAGGAGAGGTTCACGTTTGTGAAATCAAAGCTTATGGCAATAAAGCAGTGGATATTGCTGATCTTGAGAAGAACGGTATGCACAACATAGTGGCCGCCATGAGCAGAATGCAGTGATTAGTCATCTCGACCTTTTTAGAGGTAAGCTACCCAGACCTCGTGAAGCATTTTTTGTGTGCTTGAAATCTGAGGCAGATGGGTCCCTAACATCCTTAGTAAGGGAACCCCGATCAAGATTGATCATAATCTCCTGAAGACTTTGTTTGGTGTGAGCACGACCGGTCACAGTGGAATCCACACTGTGGACACCCAGGTCAAGGGTCTAGGAATTATTGGTCCTGATTTCTGGTTAAAAGATGGGAAAATAGACATAAATCAACTGAATGCTTTCAACCGTCTCCTGCACTTTATAGTCTGCCAGATACACGTCCTAGAAGTGCTACCTTTTCAACCTGCACCAAGGCAGACTCAGATATGATGTATTGGGCCGTTCAGAATGAAGAAATCAACATGGCCGAAGTGATGATGGAAAGGATGAAGTTTGCCCGTGATCAAATCTGGGATACCAAGAGTAAGCTAAATGTATCCCTGCCTTATGCTCATCTGCTCACCAAAGTTTTCAAGCATTTTGGAGTAGATGTGTCTGGCGCTGTTGTAGAAAAGATGGGCCAAGCAATTAGGTCCAGAAATTTAAGGAAAAGGGGTTTTCAGTGGTAAACGGAGTATGGACCAAGACCTCTGTGGCTGAGGGTGAATCCATCATAAGGGAAGCCCAAGACGTCCAGCTAGAGGCAGCAGCAGTAGAGTAGAAGGACCATCAGCAGTTGCAGAACCAGCAGCAGAAGAAGCCGCAGTGTCTAGAGCTTCACAGGAAGTAGCTGCAGTCAGAGAAGATTCTATGGAAACTCCAGTAGCTCAAGGAGATGTAGCAGTGGAAGATTCTCTCAGAAGACCAGAGGATCCTCTACCCACCTCCACAGTGGCATCTGTGCTCCGAGAAGTGTTGAATTCCATTCACTCCACTCCAGTGATTCCAGAAACTGGTGGAAGTTCGGCAGAAGAGGTTGTGGCAGCCGTCCCAATTCAGATGGAGCCATCCACTATTCCAGAAGAGATTATGATGGAAGATGCTCCATTTAGGGGGAGCAAGAAGGAGTTGAAGGAGGGGCTCCCATTCAGGGGAGCAAGAAATGAGCAAGAAATAGCAGCATCACAGGGGGAGCAAACTGAAGATGCTCCTGTAAATGAAAGGCCTAATGAAGTTCATATAGAGGTCGAGGAGCAAGTGGAAAGAAGAAGCACAAGCAAGAAAATTGCTCACAGAAAATAGAGGACAATTCAAGGAAGGTGATCTTGAAGCCTATCTTGAAGAGGTTGGATGATCACGGTGAGATCTTGACCTCAGTTCAGTCAGATGTGATTCTGTTATTGTGCGCCAGGAATCAATGTCCAATGATGTTTCTCAATTAAGTATGCCATGAAATGGTTCAATAAGGAATTAAGCACTATGAAAGTAATGGTGTCTGAGATTTTGAAGGCAGTAGGACCTACAGATTCTACTCCTTGCCCTTCTTGTTGCCCTGTTGACAAGCCCAGAGGGGGGGGGGGTGAATGGGTTTTTATAAATTCAATCTAGGAGATACCTGTAACCAAAAACAATTCCACAAACGATCTTCGAACTACGTTAGTTACTTGTTAGTTTAAATAACAATTACGCAATGAAGACAATCACACAACACAAGGATTATCCTAGTTCGGACTTCCTTTTCTTAGGAGTCCTACGTCCAGTCCCTGAGCAACAACTCAGGATTGCACTAACTAGGGTACAGTCCCCCTAAGGACGCTACAACACCCAGCTCAGCTGGTCTTCCTTCACACACGAAGGAACAACACCCTGGATGCCACCAGGTCTTCCTTTACAGCCAAAGGGAGCAACACCTGGATACCACCAGGTCTTCCTTCACACCCGAAGGGAACAACACAGAGAAGAATGAAAAGACTTTCACGCCCCTAGATCCAGCTTTTGATAAGAGAGGATCTGAAGCAACTAGAACTGAGAGCGAAGAGATTAAGAACTATTCATACTCTCAGAACTGAACAAGCTCTCTCAAGATTTTCACAAGAACTAGCGGAGAGCAAGAGAGCAAAAGAGCAAAAACGGAGTGAAGGATCTTGGCTCTTGATTTTCTTCAGAGGAATTTGAAAAATAGTTTCTCGATGTCTTTTCTTCTATTCTTCTGTCTTGTATATATATCTTCAATTTGAAATCTAGTCGTTGAAGATATCGTTGTCTCTCTCTTGAGTAGCCGTTAGACTGAATGACATTTGGAGTCTTGGAAGCTTCCTGTCACAGTCTTTTGATCACTTGAGCACGCAAAGAGATGAGATCTTCACAGAGATCCGTTGGCTTTTATTTGTCTCGTTGTACAATGAAGCTACATCAAAGGTCTGCACAGATGTCAAGCTCAAACAACAGACAGATAGGCTGTCTCTGATATCAGTCAACGTCAGTAGCAATAGTCAAGAAAATAGTAATACCACTGGCTTAAGTCTAAAGGACGTTATCAGAATAAGCACGATAAAGGAAGATATAGTTCATGCATGCAGAGATACGTTCAGTTCTCATAAATGCAAAAGCGTCAGAGAGATGTCTACGTGGATTTGACTGGTCAATGCTTTAAGATGAATAGATATCAAAATATGAAGTTGAAGACTATATGACTTATGAATCGTTATGAGTTATAGCAAATCGTTCTATAACAGAGGATATAAGAAATCGTTATGAATTATGGCAAGTCATTTGATTCTAAAGAAGTCGATGTGAAACACTTAACAAATCGTTACACAAAGCAAGTCGTTATGAATCTAAAGAAATCGTTGTGAGTCATGAACACTTATTAAGTCGTTATGAACTCTAAAGAAATCGATGCGGCTAGCAAGTCGTTACAAGTTTCAGAGAAGTCGTTACGAGAACTAAAGAAATCGTTGCAGCTAGCAAGTCGTACGAGTATCAAAGAAATCGTTACGAGAACTAAAGAAGTCGTTGCGGCTATCAAGTCGTTACGAGTATCAAAAAAATCGTTACGAGAACTAAAGAAGTCATTGCGGCTATCAAGTCGTTACGAGTATCAAAGAAATCGTTACGAGAACTAAAGAAATCGTTGCGGCTAGCAAGTCGTTACGAACTTTAAAGAAATCGTTGTGTAACTTATGAAGTCGTTACAACAAGTAAGTCGTTGCGAGTTCTAAAGAAATCGTTATGATAACTTATGAAGTCGTTAAAACAAGTAAGTCGTTGCGAGTTCTAAAGAAATCGTTATGATAACTTATGAAGTCGTTACAACAAGCAAGTCGTTGCGAGTTCTAAAGAAATCGATATGGACTTAGAGAAATCTCATGTTGAAAAGATTAAAGCTTCAGAGTAGTAATGCATACCTTTATTTGGCTTGTTTGACTTCGGTAATTTTCCTGTACTTAAGACTTATGAGATATTCAGCAGATATAATTGATAAATTCTTGTTTGGTTTTGTTAATCATCAAAATATGTTATATATACAATTAATTAAAATTGCATGGGGATAGACTGATCATCACTTCTGTCCCTCAGAGCACTACAAGCGATGTTCCTAGCCCATCAGGGCCCTCCCCTCAAAAGTGTGGACCTCCAGGGCAAAATGAAGGTATTTCAGAGCCATATGGGCCCATTGATGTTGAACAGGAGGAGCAGCCATCAGGGACTTTAGTTGAGGCGCCCGCAGGGCCATCAGGGCCAAGTATTTCAGTTCAGCCATCTGAGAGTTTGCAAATTGAAGATTCTAATATCAGTCAGGGGTCTGGGCCATCTGTGTAACACCCTCAAATTTTAAATATCATGTTTTACTTATAAATTCTTATTTATGCAAACTGATTAAACTTAAATTGAGATATTTAGGATTAAGGGTATGTTTAAGACACTTTATCATACCCAGGTATCACTTTCGGTCATGCGTAACCCGACAGGGCGACACCGGAAAACTGTAACGAAAATAAAATCTGAGAACACCATAATTCTTATAAAAATATGGTGGTATCAAATATGTAATTATCCGGAAATTTTGACGACCGGATTTTGAGATTAAGTCGACGTAACTATTTTCTGAGCGATTTTTCACCCAGTAGAAAATAAATTCTAAAAATTAAATAAAAATCATGAAAATTTGTAAAACCTTCCTATTAGTCTATGGTTGAAATTTCAAGTTAAACGGATATCATTAGGACACCTAAACATAAAGATCTTTGGCCCAGCTGATTTATGGGCTATTTACGGTAGGGATTTTTCTGGGTTTTTCCCGGAGCTACGTGTGAGGCTTAGGAGAAGCCAACACACATTAGGATAAGGCTTAGCCAAGGGGTTGGGTTATCATTAAGGTTACTTGCGTGTAACCAAGAGAGTATATGCATGGGAGACGTGGCTGTGGGTGGAGAAATGAGGTTTTTACCTCAACACCTGTGAGCCGACGTGCCGGCATGCATGTTGTCCGGAGGAGTTATAAAACTCACTCCTTATCCATCGAACAAACCTTTCCATCCTCTGTTACTGTGGTTGCTGAGTTGTTGCTGTTGCAGCTGCCTATTATAGCTGCTGTTGTTCCTTCTTTTGAATCACCACTCCTTCAACTGCGTCGGCTAGAGATTTCTGCAGTTTCTTTTATTTTTCCTTACACCGATATTAATTCAACGAGGAGGAGAAGAATAATCTTTATTTATTTTTCAAGATCAAGTAGGTTCTCAACCTTTCCTTGAACTTCTATTTTCTATTCATGTTGAAAGAATTTAGCCTCATACGAGATTGTCTTTGAGCCAGCTAACCAGTCTCGGTTAAGTTTGTATACGAGATTGTAACCTCAGATTCTTTCATTTGATTTTCCCAATTATCTTTGGATCATATAGTTATCAATGAGCATCTTCACTCCCATTACAAATTAAGTAGGTTTCTAATTCTTCTTCCACCCTTGATTCATGTTATGTTATAGAGCCTTGCTAGAAATTTCGATATCTTAGAACATTGTGATTTCTTTCCATTTAGATGTTGTACCTAAAACCTTGATTTGAAACATTAAATACCTGGTGTTTTAGTGTCCATCTTGTAGGAAAATTCCATTAGACTATTGTTATCAAGGCTACACTTTCAGTACTACATCATGTTAGCTTTTAGCTAGACAAGTTCGAATTGCAAGCCTCTTGTTACATCTCTCCTGTTTAGCTTATAAACCACTGAAAGATATATAATAGACTCTTTTATTTGATATAAATCATGCCTTGACTCATAGGTTCCATAGTTAGAGTGTTTAGAGTGAATTCATAGTTCCTTATGAGTAAGAATAGGCGGCTGTCGACAGGCAGCTCATAGCTATCGATAGATACATACAGTCCAGCAAGCTAAAGCTCTGTTTGCAGCCATCTATCGACAGGCCCTTCTTGGCTGTCGACAGGTACAACCCTGAATTGAATTTCTGCACTCTTTCATGTCTAAATCTATGCTAAAACTTTATCCCAAAAGCCAAGGAAGTTACCCTCTCATTTACTTTGGTATTTACTGTCATACTACTACAAAGTTTACCCACATTATGTACCTTAATCTCCCTTAAGTTATTCTTAAAGTTGGCAATTACGAATAGTACTCCGATTGAGTCTATTCTTCGGTATTCGGTAACTGAGGTTGTAAAACTTGACCACTTGAGAGTTCATATGTTTGAACACCTCATGAGATGTGAATAATTGTGATGACCATTATGGATCTTCATTTTCTTTTGGATTCTTATATGATTCAAATCTTTTGAAGTTATTGGCTTGAGTCATAACCCTGTCTCAGCCAATTGTCTTTTTTATACTCTTGAACTCTGAGCTACTTTGTCACTAAGATATTTGTATTAATTCCAACCAAAACTACCTTTGGATTTCCCATTTCCGTTATGCTCATGAAAAGAAGTTTATGATATGAAGACAGTGCTCTCTTCAAAAGAGGGTTTAGGATCACTTGTAGTAGCACCCGCTACTTGTGATCAGCTGAGGGCGACAGTTTGTACGTATGTAAATCCAAGTCAATGGACTGACGATGGTGGGTAATAAAAAAATTATACCTCGTTCTTGCGCAATGAACAAGATCCAAAGTGCTGGAATCGCCTAGGCACAGAGGATGTATTTACGATTATATAGTAACCTCTTGAGAGCAGTGATGCCTGTCAAGTTTGTTCTGAAATCAAGTTATGATATGAATTTTGAAAGATAAATATGACTTTTGTTCTGATATTCGTTTGAGCCCGTCATGAAATTAACTTGGCCTATATGTTTATGTTAAGCATGAAATACATGAGCAGTTATGTTTTGATCCACGTATGCACTATTTGAATAGTCATTCAGTTCTGTAAATGAAGCTTCTACTCTATGTTTACTTATACCTAGTGAGTCATCCGACTCATGCCTTTGTTTCTTCCACCCTTTCATATTGAAGGTGTGTATAATCAGCTACACATGAATCCCAATTCCGCTGCGAACGATGAAGAGATGAAGAAAAATAGCATAGTTTAGTAGTTTTATTTTGAATTGTTGATGTATTAAGTTAAAGAGGGAAACTTAGCTCTTGTAAGTAATGAGTATTAGTACCTTGTCACTTTGTGTATTATAATGTGTTTGAAGATACCTTTGTGGAATGGTTTGCCAGATTTGTGCATTGCACAGATATATCTATCCATAACGAAAGTTTGTCAGCGTAATCCCTCTTTCGATCAAAGGATACGTATGTGTTTGTGTGAAGATGGAGGAGGGTGTTACAGAGGTGGTATCAGAGCAGGGTTATGGGTGATAGATATCTTTGTGACCACTTTCACAAAGGAAATAAATAAAACATTTGTGTGTATTCTAGAATTTCTAAAGATCATTTTGGTTTTTAGAACTTAAGTAGTTAGCATGAATTAATTGGATGTGTTTGATGGTGTTCCAGGAAATGGCAGACAAAGGGAAAGCTATCGACACATCCAATGAAGATAGGCATGAGGAAATTGAAGAAGGTACTAGGGGGGAAGTTCCCAATATACTACCAACCGGAATTCTCAAGAGGGAAGTACTGGGACTCCTAATTTTACTACATTTATGCAGTCATTTCAGGAGTTGGTGCAAACACTAATGAAGAACCAATAGGACATGAGTGGAGGAAGGATTTCTGGAACATCTTTGTTAGAAAAATTTAAGAAGATGGGATCTCCAACCTTTAAAGGAAGTAACCAGCCTGAGGCTGTAGAAGGATGGGTTAGAGAAATGAAAAAGATATTTAAGGCCATAAGATGCGAAGAAGAAGACAAAGTCACGTTGGCGACTTACATGCTCCAGGATAGAGCAGATGAATGGTGGCAATCTGCCATGAGAAATACATTTAGAAATAGAAGGATAATATTAGTTGGGAAGAGTTCCTAAGAGAATTGTATGAGAAATACACTCCACCACACGTCAAGGATAGGAAAGAAGTGGAATTCTTACAGTTGGAGCAAAAAGACATGACTGTGGCATAATATGAAACCAAATTCACTGAACTAGAAAAGTATGCACCTCATATTTGTGACAATGAAATCAGAAGGGTAAAGAAGTTTGTGAGAGGATTAAAACTCGGTGTGAGGAGCAGGGTAGCTCTACTAGATCCTTAGAATATAGCAGTAGCACTAAAGACTGCATTTATAGTGGAATCCGAGTTTATGGAGTATATGAAAAACAAAGAAACCAATGGGGGTAAGAAGAAAAATGTATATACCAAGGAAACAAAAGGTCAGAAGCGAAAGGTGATTCAACCAAGCAGCAAGGAGAACAGAAAAAGAGTTGGCCCATGTGTGTTCAATGTGGAGGAAGACCCTCGGTGATGAATGTGGAAAGTAGCAGGAAAATGTTATGGATGTGGTCAGAAAGGGCATATGATTAAGTATTGTCCACACAAAGCAGACCAGTCAAAAGCGCAGAAGCCGCAACCTTACTTCCAGCAAGCCCCAAGACAACCACCCAAAGGACCAGCTAGAGTCTTTGCTTTGACAAAGGAGGAAGCTCAAGACACCCCCACTGAGCTGAAGGTATTCTCCTGACCGAAAATATGTTATGAGTGTGTTATTTGACCCTGGAGCTACACACTCTTTTATTTCTCGGGTATTTATTAATTCCATATCTCAGAAACCAGAGAAGATTAAACTAATTAGGAAGAGATTACTAATAGCTCAAGACAGACAGAAGAAGTATGCTGATAGAAGAAGAAGGCCACTGGAATTTAACATAGGTGATCATGTATTTCTAAAGATCTTTCCAACCAAAAGTATCATGAGATTTGGTAAGAAAGGAAAACTGTAAGGCCCTCGAAATTTGTTGCATTATTTTAATTTCGTGTAAACAATTCATGTTGTGTATGAATAGATGTACATATCTATGTATGTTAACTATTTATACTTATGTATGCATATGTATAATTAGTTGTAAATAATGTATGAAATGCATGGTGGTAGTGTGTACATGATAATACATATTCATGGCACGTATATAGGTACAAGTTGTGCATGGTTTCTGCATGTTTTTGAGTTCTGGCCGAAGGCCAACTTGGCATCAAGATCAATGGACGTTTGTGTTGTGTCGGCGTCAACCATATGGACGCCAACACTAAGTCCAGCGTCCAGCGATGTGGACGTTAATGTCTTTGATCTGCATGCGTTGCAGAGCCAGATTTCCGGGAGCAAGCTAGCTCACCCATTGGGGAGCTGTCCCCAACGGTCTGAAAGGGTTCACATCAACCCCTGCGGGACAGAGAGGCCTCTCTCCTATAAACCCGAGTGCAACCCTAAAACCCCTCTCTTGACCTCTTTTGAGGGATAGGGAAAAACCCTAACTGCTGTGAGCAAAACCCCACCTTTGCAACCTTTAATCCAGAGATCTGAAGCTTGTTCCAGTCATCTACCATGACAAGGAGGTAGCTGGAACATCGAGAAAGGCATCCACCTCGATCTGCTGTGGAGATTGCTCAAGAACCCGGGAAGGCAATCTTGGGAGCTTCTTGGGACTGCCCAAGGAGAGCATCACCAACCCATTTAATCCCTTTGGAGAGTTTTTGAAAGGCAAGTAACCTACACACATCGTCCCTGTAGATGTCTAGTAGGGTTTTCTTATTTTTACACATTTTCCTCGTGTCCTAGATCCCCCATTCTTTTTGTTATTTGGAGCTCGGTCTGTGTTCCTGCACACAGGGACGGACGCAGAAATTTTGTCCAGTGGGGTCACTCGAATTATATTTTAATATTTATATAATTATATATATTATAATATTATAAATAATATTTAAATAAAAAAGAAATATTTTAATAGTAATAAGACAATTCATTACAATCAATTCTTTTCTTATAGTGGGGTCACTCCCTATAAAACCCCTCCAAAACACAAAATTTACATGGTCATTTGAACCAAAAAAAAAAAAATTCCAGTGGGGTCACCCTCTATAAAACCCCGCAAAACACAAAATTTACATGATCATTTGAACAAAAAAAAAACATTTCAGTGGGGTCATGTGACCCCACTGCTTGTTCTCTAGATTCGTCCATGCCTGCACAGACAGGAACTTGGCGTCAATGCCTTGACGCCAAGATCTCCAGTGTGCATCCAGCGATCTTGCCATCCATCTCCTTGAACGGCCAGACACTGCTGCCAAGTTCTTCAGTGCAGAACAGTGAACTGTTCTGCCTTAAGTAATTATTTTCCAGACTTTGACGCATGAGGATATAGTGTAATTTTTATATTATGTAAAATAGCTAATGTGATGTGTGTGGAAATTTCTGTGATTTTCTGTGGATGGCATAAATTGTTGGATTTATTGAATACATGTTGGGGAAAAAGGGTTATGCACGATTACCTACTATCTATATGATTTCTGAGGAATTAATTGCCCTGGATTTTTCTACCCTATGTGTATATGTGTCAGTTCATACCCTGCAAATTTGAGAAATTATTCATGTTCATATGATTTACTGTAATTACTGCAATGGAAATAGGAAGTATGTGTAGGATTTCCAAAAATCCACAGTAAATTGTATGTTGTGAAATAAATTCGGGGAAATTTCTATGACAACATATATGATAGATTCAGATATGTGAATTGTCAAATCTGAGATTCAGGTTATGTTCCATGACAAGTTGAATTATGAATGGCATGCAACAGAATGCTTTAATTTCTGTAAATGCAATATGAGTCAGAAAAATGTGAAATTTTGCATGTGAAATCATAAACTGTAATCAGCATGTGGTTAATTTTCAGGCTGTTTGGACAACTGTAGAATGCAATATGAAATTTCCATGCAAAAATATATGAATTTAATGCATGCCATTGTGAAATGATTTAATTTCTGTGTAACCCAACCTGATTGTGAACTTCCTGAATGTTAATTTTGTCATCTGTAGTGGCATGATTAAGGGAAAAATAGAGTCATGTTGTGCTTGAGAGAATGAATGAGATGTGAGTGTCATGCGTAAAAGTATGTGTTAAAATCGGTAAATGTGAAATGTGTAAGACTGTGCCAAGTGACACTGCTTCCATAGAGGGCAGTGGAACCGTATCATGGAAAAGCCCCCGTGAGAAGGTTCAATGTTTGTGATCCTAAGGCATTAGGATGAAATCCTGGAGGTGGACAAGTACCACTAGTTAGGGTGGAGACTTGTTCTCCTGGTCTGCGCAGTCCAAGAGTCGTCACTATATTGCCTAGGTGGCGTCTATGTGTATGTGATGTGATGCGTCCTTCTTATGGTAGTTTGAACTATGTGTCACGGCACTAAATGTAAATGAGAATGTGAATGTGAATGCAAAATGTGTAAAATTGTGAATGTGAACAATGTGTAATGTGAATGTGTGAAGTATGTGAGTTAGAGATTGTGTAAAAATGTGAAACCAAAATGTGAGGATGTGAAATTGAAATCCATGATATGATGATCTGAAATCATGTTAGAACAACAACATAAATGGGTTATGATCATGCGTTATATGTGTACAATGCGTAGAATCCATGCTAGGGACAATCCTTACTTATGTGTAAACCATTCCATGTATGTTTACTCTCACGTTGTGGTTGAATGAGAATGTAGCTTTCATGTGTTAGATTGTAAAGTGTTAAACCATGTCAAACAGCAAGCTTAAAGCATGTAAAATGGTTATGTGCATGTGTAAGAATGAGTAGTAACCATGTTAGCAATGTTTTCTTTCATGTATGTAAGCTAATCATACTAGATTGCTTTCATGTTTTAGCTTAATTGGAAGTAGGACTTTCATGTGTTGGAATGATTAGAGAGCATGTGATAGGAGATTTTAATTAGGAAATCTGAAAGCATGAATCATGTGTTTCATTAGTAGAATTACCAGATAGGTTGTTAATTTCAATGTCACGCATGCTACATGTTGTGTCTTGTAAATGTGTATGTAAAACCTGCTATGATATGTGCATGGATGATAGATGTAGTGTTATTTGCTGAGTCTTTTAGACTCATTACTTGCTTCGACGTACAGGTGTAGTAGTGACACACCTTTGAGGAGACCGTGGAGAGCGACTCCGAGCGCGGGGAGTAGCTAGCTTGGTGGAGCTTAGTTGTGACATTTTGACATTTGATGTATGTAATTGAGGCATTGTATTAGAACTATCATGTAAACTTGGACAAACTATGTATTTTATCTTATCACTTCTTCTATATGGATTATGTGGACTTTAACTCTTTAATTCAATCGAATCATGTATGTTAAATGTGGATGATGAATGAATGAAGACAATGGTTCTTTTGCTTCCTCTACTCTGCATTTATATTTATGCGCATCTCAATCGAATGTTATTATTGGGTAAATGTCCCACTGTGGCAACGTTCACTATACCGACGTGGGTTGGTATAACCGTACCGGTATAATGAGGGTCGCTACAAAACTCAGTCCAAGATATGTAGGACCTTTTGAGATATTACAAAGAATAGGGGAAGTAGCATACCAATTAGCTCTTCCGCCCTCTTGGTCACACATTCATAATGTATTTCACATATCTATGTTGAGGAAATACATAATGGACCCCTCTCATGTGATCAGCCATGAAGATGTGGAAATACAGTCAGATTTAACCGTACAAGAGGAACCCGTGAAAATATTGGACAGGAAAGAACGGGTCCTCAGAAATAAAGCAGTTTCTATGGTGAAGATCTTATAGAAAAGCACGTTCATCGAAGAAGAAACGTGGGAATTGGAGCAAGAGATGAAAGAAAAGTATCCACAACTATTCGGTAAGTAAAATTTGCCAATTTCGAGGACGAAATTTATTTTAACAGGGGGAGAAATGTAATACCCTCAATTTTAATATCATGTTTTACTTATAAATTCTTGTTTATGCAAACCGATTAGACTTAAATCAAGATATTTATGATTAGGGTATGTTTAAGACACTTTATCATACCCAGGTATCACTTTCGGTCGTGCGCACCCCGACATGGCGACACTGAAAAACTGTAACGAAAATAAAATTTGAGAACACCATAATTCTTAGAAAAATATGGTGGTATCAAATATTTAATTATCCGGAAATTTTGACGACCGGATTTTGAGATTAAGTCGACGTAACTATTTTCCGGGCAATTTTTCACCCAGTAGAAAATAAATTCTAAAACTTAAATAAAAATCATGACAATTTGTAAAACCTTCCTATTAGTCTATGGTTGAAATTTAAAGTTAAACGGATATCATTAGGACACCTAAACATAAGATCTTTGGCCTAGCTGATTTATGGGCTATTTACGACAGGGATTTTTCTGGGTTTTTCCTGGAGCTACGTGTGAGGCTTAGGAGAAGCCAACACACATTAGATAAGGCTTAGCCAAGGGGTTGGGTTATCATTAAGGTTACTTGCGTGTAACCAAGAGAGTATATGCATGGGAGACGTGGCTGTGGGTGGAGAAATGAGGTTTTTACCTCAACACCTGTGAGCCGACGTGCCGGCATGCATGTTGTCCGGAGGAGTTATAAAATCACTCCTTATCCATCGAACAAACCTTTCCATCCTCTATTACTGTGGTTGCTGAGTTGTTGCTGTTGCACCTGCCTATTATAGCTACTGCTGTTCCTTCTTTTGAATCACCACTCCTTCAACTGCGTCGGCTGGAGATTTCTGCAATTTCTTTTGTTTTTCCTTACACCGATATTAGTTCAACGAGGAGGAGAAGAAGAATCTTTATTTCTTTTTCAAGATCAAGTAGGTTCTCAACCTTTCCTTGAACTTCTATTCTCTATTCATGTTGAAAGAATTTAGCCTCATATGAGATTATCTTTGAGCCGGCTAACCAGTCTCGGTTAAGTTTGTATACGAGATTGTAACCTCAGATTCTTCGTTTGATTTTCTCAATTATCTTTGGAATCATATAGTTATCAAGGAGCATCTTAACTCCCATTACAAATTAAGTAGGTTTCTAACTTCTTCTTCCACCCTTGATTCATGTTTATGTTATAGAGCCTTGCTAGAAATTTCGATATCTTAGAACATTGTAATTTCTTTCCATTTAGATGTTGTACCTAAAACCTTGATTTGAAACATTAAATACCTGGTTTTTTAGTGTCCATATTGTAGGAAATTCCATTAGACTATTGTTATCAAGGCTACACTTTCAGTACTACATCATGTTAGCTTTTAGCTAGACAAGTTCGAATTGCAAGCCTCTTGTTACATCTCTCTTGTTTAGCTTATAAACCATTGAAAGATATACAATTAGACTCTTCTATTTGATATAAATCATGCCTGACTCATAGGTTCCATAGTTAGAGTGTTTAGAGTGAATTCATAGTTCCTTATGAGTAAAGAACAGGCGGCTGTCGACAGTTATGAGCTGCCTGTCGACAGGCCAGCCTGCCTGAACTCTGGATAACTGGGAATGTGTGCATCTGTCGACAGCCATCTTGTTGCTGTCGACAGATACATATAGTCCAGTAAGCTAAAGCTCTGTCTGCAGCCATCTGTCGATAGGCCCTTCTTGGCTGTCTACAGGTACAACCCTGAATTGAATGTTTACACTCTTTCATGTCTAAATCTATGCTAAAACTTTATCCCAAAAGCCAAGGAAGTTACCCTCTCATTTACTTTGGTATTTACTGTCATAATACTACAAAGTTTACCCACATTATGTACCTTAATCTCCCTTAAGTTATTCTTAAAGTTGGCAATTACGAATAGTACTCCGATTGAGTATATTCTTCGGTATTCGATAACTGAGGTTGTAAAACTTGACCACTTGAGAGTTCATAGTTGAACACCTCATGAGATGTGAATAATTTGTGATGACCATTATGGATCTTCATTTTCTTTTGGATTCTTATATGATTCAAATCTTCTGAAGTTATTGGCTTGAGTCATAACCCTGTCTCAGCCAATTGTCTTTTTATACTCTTGAACTCTGAGCTACTTTGTCACTAAGATATTGTATTAATTCTCAACCAAAACTACCTTTGGATTTTCCATTTCCGTTATGCTCATGAAAAGAAGTTTATGATATGAAGACAGTGCTCTCTTCAAAAGAGGGTTTAGGATCACTTGTAGTAGTACCCGCTACTTGTGATCAGCTGAGGGCGACAGTTTGTACGTATGTAAATCCAAGTCAATGGACTGACGATGGTGGGTGATAAAAAAATATACCCCATTCTTGCGCAATGAACAAGATCCAAAGTGCTGGAATCGCCTAGGCACAGAGGATGTATTTACGATTATATAGTAACCTCTTGAGAGCAGTGATGCCTGTCAAGTTTGTTCTGAAAGCAAGTTATGATATGATTTTGAAAGACAAATATGACTTTTGTTCTGATATTCGTTTGAGCCCGTCATGAAATTAACTTGGGCTATATGTTTATGTTAAGCATGAAATACATGAGCAGTTATGTTTTGATCCACGTATGCATTATTTGAATATTCATTCAGTTCTGCAATGAAGCTTCTACTCTATGTTTACTTATACCTACTGAGTCCTTCCGACTCATGCCTTTGTTTCTTCTAACCCTTTCAGATTGAAGGTATGTATACCTCAGCTACACATGAATCCCAATTCCGCTGCGAACGATGAAGAGATGAAGAAAAATAGTATAGTTTAGTAGTTTTTATTGAATTGTTGATGTATTAAGTTAAAGAGAGAACTTAGCTCTTGTAAGTATGAGTATTAGTACCTTGTCACTTTGTGTATTATAATGTGTTCGAAGATACCTTTGTGGAATGGTTTGCCAGATTTGTGCATTGCACGGATATATCTACCCATAACGAATGTTTGTCAGCGTAACCCCTCTCCGATCAAAGGACGTATGTGTTTGTGTGAAGACGGAGGAGGGTGTCAATCTGGACCAGGAGAGGAGATTCTTATCCGAGTGGAAGCTGTAGCTGAAAGAGCAGAACATGCTGTAGCTTCTGAGCCCCCTGCCACTTCTACTCTTTCCACTCCAGCCCCTCTTTCTCCACCTACCTCATCCACTGCACCTCCAGCTCCAACACCTTTAAAACGACCCCGTCCAAGACCTATATCCTCTCTCACACCATTTCCTTCTCAATCTGGTTCATCTTCTGTTTCTTCCACCATTATTCCTCCTCCCTCATCTTCTCTTCTCATCTCTCCCTGCATCTCTCCCCTCTTCTTCTTCTTACTCCTCCTTCTCTCTTCTCTTCCTTCCTCCTCTTCCCCTCTCTCCTTCTTCTCTCGCATCTTCTCTCCATCCACTCCTCCTCTCCTCTTCTTCTCAGATTCCTCCAGCACATCTTCATGGACCCTCTTCTTCTGAGTCCCTGCTCCTCAGGACCTCTCTCTCCCTACCATAACTGCTCAATCTTCCATCCACCTACACCTCCTTCCTTTATTACCAGTATTCCTGAGGGTGCCCAACTCTCTCTTTGATCCAGGATATCAAAGATGAATTTGAGGTAGTAATACTTCGTTCAGTCCTGGCTGTTGGCACCCATACTCATAGCATGCTCTTCTAGTCCTGTCTCTAAAAAGAGGAGACTCACTTCTACTCATCCTGTCTCCTCTGAAACTTGTTATCCTCCTCTTTGGTTTTCCCTTTCTATCTCCAATAAGCAGAAACTTATCTATGAAGAATATCTTCAAAAAGTAGTTTTTGCCCACTTTTTGGCCTTCCCTTCCAAAATCTTTCTGATCATCTTACCACCATCTTTCCTTACACCTCTCTCTCTAAGGCTCAACAGTCAAAAATTTTCTCCATGACTGAAGCCAAACCTGAAGAGCAGTGGGCTCAGAGAAACAAAGATCTGTACAGTAAATTTCGTCAGGCTCAAGCCGCCAGGTATCCTCCCAGAGAAGCTCCTCTCTCTCTCTCTCTCTGAATGGTTCCAAATTCATCATAATAATCTTTTTGGACCATTTATTCAGAAGGAATCAAGTTCATCCGGCAGTATCAGATGTACTGTAACTACTGCTATGTTAATCGCATCCCTGAATCCCAGCTGGGTCAATTCTGTGAAGCCATCAGGGCTCTCAGTTCAAGCACAACTCATTCTGAATCCCTTCAGGTTGATTTTGCTACCTTAGTCATTCTTGATGTATGTTCCTTCCCCCTCTCCATGTCTTGATTATGGATTCTTCTATGGGAACACTTATTTGAGCGAGCTGCAAGGGTCATGGCTAGGTTATTTGTGCAAGATGGCCGCGATCTATCTTTTCCGAGATTTGTCTTCAAGCAATATCTTCAGGGCATATCAAGCCGATATCCTAGTCCCTATTCTCTCTGAATGTGACAGGCTGTCTCCTGCTGATTGGACGAAGCTCTATCCCTTGTCTACTCAGCAGCTCAAAGACCTTAATGCTTCTCAGGCCAGCTCAAATCAACCTCTTTTGACTCCCGATGAATTTTTGGATGCCAACTCTCTTCACCTCATCCGGGATTCCTATCTGACCTGGGTCGAACGTTACAAGGTCTTCTTTGATTTAAAGAAGGAGCTTAGATCGCATCAGATTGTCTATCCCCTCAAGATTGATGCTTTTCTTCGGTTTGCCAGTTTTGGGTCCTTCTTATCCTATAAGATAGCCCTCGGCAGTGCTAAATATGGGGATTTATTTCAGATCAAAGGCAACTTCATATCAAGCGGATGGTTCCCACCATGGGACCCTCCTATCAAATTGAGTTTGGGGCCTTTCAAGCTTTTTTTGAAGAGCAGGAACGCCAGGCATTCCCTGTCATCAGGCGCTTTGCCTCTCTTTTGTCTCCTGCTTATTATCTACATGTACCTCCTCAGAATTAATCCATACAATGTTGTTTGGGTGCTCTTCAATCTTTTCTCTTCTTCTTTGTCAATGTTTATCTTTTTGCTTAATGACAAAAAGGGGGAGAAATTTCCATTTCGCATTTCTGACATACAAAACCTTTATTTTCAGAAATACAAAGTTAGGTCACTTATGCTTATTGATAAGTTTAGTTTTGTTTTGTCATCACCAAAAAGGGGGAGATTGATGATCAGTCTGTCCTCCTGTAATTTTAATTAATATTTATTTTGGTGATTAACAAAACTATGTCAAAGATTACTAACACATATTTCATAAGTCTTGAGCACAGGAAATACTACAGGTTTGGTAAGTATTACCTTTCTGAAGCAATATTAAGTTCAACATGAAATTTCTCTAAGTCCACATCGATTCTCCTTATGCTACAACAATTTCAGTAAAACTGTAAAGACTTCATCATAACGATTTCTTAAGTACCTTAACGATTTGCTCATCGCAACGATTCCTTTAGTCATTGTAACGATTCGCTCATCGCAACGATTTCTTTAGTCATCATAACGATTTGCTCATCGCAACGATTCCTTTAGTCATCGTAACGATTCGCTCATCGCAACGATTTCTTTAGTCATCGTAACGATTTGCTCATCGCAACGATTCCTTTAGTCATCGTAACGATTTGCTCATCGCAACGATTTAACGATTTCTTTAGTCATCATACGATTTGCTCATCGCAACGATTCCTTTAGTCATCATAATGATTTACCTTGCGCAACGATTTCTTTAGAGCTCATAACGATTTGCTTGCGCATGATTTCTTTAAAGCTCATAACGATTTGTCTTGCGCAACGATTTCTTTAACCTCATAACGATTTGCTTCGCGCAACGATTTCTTTAAAGCTCATAACGATTTGTCTTGCGCAACGATTTCATTAAAGCTCATAACGATTTGCTTCGCGCAACGATTTCTTTAGAGCTCATAACGATTTGCTTCGCGCAATGATTTCTTTAAAGCTCATAACGATTTGCTTCGCGCAACGATTTCTTTAGAGCTCATAACGATTTGCTTCGCGCAATGATTTCTTTAAAGCTCATAACGATTTGCTTCGCGCAACGATCTCTTTAAAGCTCATAACGATTTACTTCGCGCATCAATTTCCTCATTAAAACAACGATTTGCTCTTCACAACGATTTCTTCAGTGAACATAACAATTTGGTTATGTCTTACAATGATTTAGCTGATCATAACGATTCCAAGTCATAAATGTATTGACTTCTTATGCACAACGATTTGCTACTGGTCAAAACTTTGAATCGTCAAAGTCATCACGCATATCCTTCTGACACCTTTGTATTTAATGTAGACTGAACGTATCTCTGCATGCATGCAGACGATACATCCATTATCCTGCATACTCTGTATGCATTTATTAGATATAGCAAAATGGCATTACTATTTTGTGAATATTCACATCAACGTTACTAACAACAAGAGACAGCCTAGCCGTCTACTGTTCTAGCATTTAATGTATGCAGGGTCCTAAAGACATTTTGTCATACAACGTTGGACCATATAGATGCCAGAAGATCCTATCTCTTTGCGTGCACAAATGGATAAAAGACTGTTGACTAGAAGCTTCCAAGTATCAATATGTCTAACGTCTACCAAAGCTAGAGACAACGGTTACTTCAACGAATACATTTCAATTGAAGATATAATACAAGATAGTAGCTCCAGAAGGGAAGAGAGAGAGTTACCAACGAATACTTCAAGCAAGTCTTAGGAACTCAAATCTTCCGTGAGAATCCAAGAGCCAAGAATCTCATCCTGATCTGTCTCAGCTCTTTAACTCTCTGTGTTGCAATAGAAATCTTGAAAGAGAGCCTATGTAGTTCTGAGAGAGACCATTGTGTAGATCTCCTTCTCTCAAGGCTATTTCTGCTTCAGATCATTGCTTATTAAAGCTTGATCTAGGGGCTTGATTTCATTGCTCATCTTTTCTGTGTTGTTCCCTTCGTGTGTGAAGGAAGACCTAGTGGGGTATCCAGGGTGTTGTAGTTCCTTCGGTTGTGAAGGAAGACCAGCTGAGCTGGTGTTGTATTGTCCATAGGGGGACTGTACCCTAGTTAGTGAAATCCTGAGTGTTGCTCACGGACTGGACGTAGGACTCCTAAGGAAAGGAGATCCGAACCAGGATAATTCCTTGCATTGTGTGATTGATTTCTTGTGAGTTTATTATTTATACTAACCTTCATTAACCTATTTCGAAGAACGTCTTTGTGTATGTTTAAGTACAGGTACTGACTAAATAAATTTTTAAAAAGACCCATTCACCCCCCCTCTGGCTCGTCAGCTGGGCAACAGTATGCATTGCAGCAAATAAAGATCAATCAGCTGAACTATGGCACTGAGATTGGGTCACTGCAGTTTGGATGGAATTAGAAAATGATTAAGCGAAATCTAGTGGAAGACCTACCCAAAATAAGCTCAAGAATAGAAGGTGTATGTGAACCTTATGCAAAAGGGAAGGATGCAAAGACATCTTTCAAATCAAAGACAATAGTAACCACCTCCAACCATTAGAGCTACTGCATATGGATTTATTTGGGCCGATGAGACCACCAGCCTTAGAGGAAAGAATTTTGGATTTGTAATAGTTGATGATTATTCAAGATTTACATGGGTATCATTCTTGGAGCATAAAGATGACACGTTTGACAACTTTGTTAAGTTCAGTAAGAAAGTTTAGAAGGACAAGAAGTTCAACATAATTAGTATTCGATCAGATCATGGAGGAGAATTTCAAAATGAAAATTTTACAGAATTCTGTGATGATCAAGGAATTGAGCATCACTTCTTAGCACCAAAGACACCACAGCAGAATGGAGTAGCTAAGAGGAAGAATATAACATTATTGGATATGGCCAGAACCATGTTATCAGAATATAATCTTCCTAGATATTTCTGGGCTGAAGCAATCAACACAGCATGTTACATAATAAATAGAGTGATGATCAGGCCAATCCTGAAGAAGACAACGTATGAACTTTACGAGCAAAAGAAGCCCAAGATCAGTCACTTTAGGACATTCGGATGCCCTGCTTCATCCACAATAATGGTAAGAGAGATATTGTAAGTTAGATTCCAAATCTTGAAGGAATATTCATGGGGTAAGCTTCAAAACCTAAAGGTTATAAAGTCTTTAATAAACAAAGTTTATAATTGAGCAAACTGTCCATGTTATTTTTGATAAATCTAACCCTTCCTTGAGAAAGGAAGTAGATAGTGATGATGAAAATGCAGAAAAGTTATCCAAGAAACTAAAGGATACATCTATCAAGGATAATGAAGACCACCCTTGGAAGAATTGCAACAGAAGAATATCTCATAATGATCTTCCAAAGGAATGGAGATACAAGAAGGATCATCCAAGAGACAACATCATTGAAGATCCATCTGTTGGAGTAAGAACAAGAGGTAATGTTATTCCATGTGATTACTTAGCATTTGTTTCTCAAATTGAGCCGAAGACAGTCAATGAAGCACTGTTTGATGAATCTTGGATAATGGCCATGCAAGATGAACTTAATCAGTTCAAGAGAAACCAAGTTTGGTCCCTTGTTCCGAGACCATCAGATCATCTTGTGATTGGCACCAAATGGGTGTTCAGGAACAAATTAGATGAAGCTGGTGTTATCACTAGAAACAAGGCTAGACTGGTTGCTCACGGCTATTCCAAGAGGAAGGCATAGATTTCGATGAAACCTATGCACCAGTGGCTAGACTAGAGGCAATTCGGATTTTACTTGCTTATGCATCTGCATTAGATTTAAATTTTTTTCAAATGGATGTAAAATCTACATTTTTAAATGGATATATAAAGGAGGAAGTCTATGTAGAACAACCTCCTGGTTTGATGATGTAGATTTTCCAAATCACGTTTTTAAATTGCATAAAGCTCTATATGGTTTAAAACAAGCACCTAGAGCATGGTATGAAAGACTTAGTGCATTTTTAATAAACCATAGTTTTATCAGAGGACAGGTAGATAACACTTTATTTATTAAGTCAAAAGTCAAAATATATTGCTTGTGCAAATCTATGTGGATGATATAATATTCGGATCTACTGATGAATCTCTGTGCAAGTACTTTGAAAAGCTTATGCATTGATGGGGGAACTCAATATTTCCTTGAACTTCAAATCAAGCAAGGCAAAGAAGGCACACACATCTGTCAAGCAAAATACACCAAGAAATTATTAAAGAAATTTGGATTCGACAATGCAAAGCCATTGTCCACACCAATGAGCACATCCACAAGGTTAGACAGTGATAATGATGGTAAGAAAGTAGATCAAAAACTTTACAGAGGTATGATAGGATCATTACTTTACTTAATTTCTAGTCAACCTGATATTCTACTATCCACACCAATGAGCACATCCACAAGGTTAGACAGTGATAAAGATGGTAAGAAAGTAGATCAAAAACTTTACAGAGGTATGATAGGATCATTACTTTACTTAATTGCTAATCGACCTGATATTCTATTTAGTGTATGCATGTGTGCAAGATATCAGGCTGATCCTAAAGAATCTCATTTAATTTCTGTTAAAAAGATTTTTAGATATCTAGATAGAACTCATGATCTAGGTTTATGGTATCCAAAATCATGTGAAACTAGTTTAGTAGGATATTTTGATGCTGACTATCCTGGATGCAAGGTAGATAGAAAAAGCACCAGTGGAAGTTGTCAATTCTTGTAGGATGCTTGATTCATGGTCCTCCAAGAAACAAAATTCAGTAGCAATATCAACAGCTGAAGCTGAGTATGTAGCTGCTGGAAGCTGTTGCACTCAACTACTATGGATAAAACAGTAACTTGAGGATTATGGACTGCATATCAAGACCATTCATTGCTGTGCGACAACACCAGTGCAATAAATCTCACCAAAAATTGAGTCCAGCACTTCAAACGAAGCATATAGAGTTAGATGTCATTTCATTAGAGATCATGTAGCAAATGGTAATATAAATATTTCTTTTATAGATACCTAATCATTAGCAGATATCTTTACAAAAGCCTTACCTGAAGAGAGATTTACATCTCTTAGAAGGGAATTAGGCATGTGTAATTTGTAATAGATTTTCTGCACATAACTAAAATAATAACAGTTTCAGAATAATGCTTATTCTCTCCCCTGGAATTAAGGAAATCCTTTAATTGCTTGCATCATAAATTGCTTTGACAGTTCATTATTTTCAAAAAGACCTTATCTATTGCGAAATCGTCTCATCTTTTGTCGTTTTCCGCATTTATTACGGTGTCCTTTCAAAAGCAACTTTAGCTTTTGCTTTTAATCCCATAATCTATGCCATACCGATTCCACCTTTCTCTCTCATCTCTTTCGACTCGCCTGGAACGATAAACCCTATCGATTCCGACATCCTCTCTGTGTGATTTTGAAAGAATCCCTCTGATCGCATCAAAATCTCTTGAGGACTTCTGTTCTACTCTTTCCCACGATCCTCCAGAACCTTTCCCTATTCAAATCCATGGCGGTTTCTAGGGTCTCCGACACTGTTGGTGGCTACGGCGTTGCGTTCCTCACAATAGAGCAGCAGGAACAGTTTGCAGCGGTGAAGACAAAGCTCTGTGGTAACAAGGTAGTGGATGTGGCTGATTTGGAGAAGAACATGATGCACAGTGTGGTAGCAGCGATGCAGAGGATGAAGTGGACAAGGATGGTGACTATTTTAGAGGTGAGCTATCCAGACCTAGTAAAAGCTTTTTTCACCTACTTAAAACCTGAAGAGGACGGGTCCCTGACCTCCACAGTCAAAGGTACTACCATTAACATTACATATGATATGTTGGAGAGTCTGTTTGGAGTGTTCTACCAGTGGTCGCAGTGGGGTAGACAGTGTCGACATTCATGTCAAGAGACTGGGGATTATCAGTACTGAATATAAGCTGAAGGATGGCAAAATCGACATCAACCTATTGAATGCCTTCAACCGTTTTGCATTTCATAGTGTGCCAAATCCTTGTACCAAGAAGCGCAACTTTCTCCACTTGCCCGAAGGCTGACTCCGACATGATGTTCTGGGTGATTCAGAACCAAGATATCAATATGGCAGAGGTGATCATTGAAAGAATGAAGTTTGCAACTGCGATGATATGAGACAGAAGAACAAGCTCAACGTGTCCCTTCCTTATTCTCACCTGCTGACAAGAATTTCCAACATTACAACATAGACCTGAGCGGTGAAGTTTCGGAGAAGATGAGCCAAGCCATCAGAAGCAGAAATCTGAAAAAGAGTGGCTTTTCTCTTGTAGCCGGAGTTTGGACAAAGACTTCAGTCGCTGAAGGTGAGGCCATTATTGGAGAAGCTCAAGAAGTTCATGTTCCATAAGCAGAAGCAGAGGCAGAAGTGAGGGCTGAAGACCCTATTGCAGAAGCTCCAATAGCCCCAGCAGTCCTGGAAGAGGCAGCAGCTGCAGTCAGGCCAAAAGAACCAGTGGCTAGTCCAAGAAGAATTGAAGAAATTCCTCTAGAACACATTGAGCCCGTTGGGCAATCATCAAAGGTTGATACCCCCACGACATTTATTACATCTATTCTTCATAAAGTATTGGATATCGTCGCTAGCATTCAGGGGGTGCAAGAAGAAGCTGTTCTGGAAGTTGTGGCATCAGGCCACAGAGATGTTCAGGTGGAGGATGCTCCTGCTCAGGGGGAGCATGTGGCTGAGATGGCAGAAAATGTTCAGGGGAGCCCACGGCTAGCCCCCATGTTGATCAGTTCCAAGAAGGTGTTGTGAAGAGCACCTCGGATGAAGATGAAGTTCCTGTTGATAATGTAGAGCCAATTGTTGGCACCAATGATAAAGGCAAAGGTGTAGCCTCTCAGATTCCTTTGCTTACTAGAAGGGCACACCATAGGTTCAAGAAGAAGAAGCTGAGGGTCAACATGAAGCTAGTGATAGATAGATTAGATGCTCATGGAGAGATCCTGTGCTCACTGCAAAATGAAGTATCCTATCTTTGTGAGCCAAAGCACAGGAGCCAAGCAGATTGGAGTAATGAAATCTGAACTCCAAGGTCTGAAGGGTGAGTTGGGAAGCATAAAGCAATTAGTAGAAGATCTATTAGTTTTTGTGAGGGAGCACTTGCCCATTTCTGCCCCTCCTGCTCCCACTTCGGCAGTACCAGAGTGCAGCTTAGGGCCATCTGGGCCAAGTTCTGAAGAGGCAGCTGGACCATCAGGGCCAAAGATTGCTGGGGAATCCAAGAAGTCTGAGCCAGCACCGGCAGCATCTAGGCCACCAGGGCCATTAGCTGAGCAGTCAGGGCCTTCAGGGCCAATTATGGATGAGTTTGGGCCATCAGGGCCAATGGAATCTGAAGTGGAGCCTGCAAGAGTTGAAGATCCGGTTTCCTCATCGACTGCACCTCCAGCCCCTGCCACCTTCAAACAGCCACTTCCAAAACATATCTCTTCACTCACTCCATTCCCTGCCACCTCATCCTCTTCTCCTGCTTCCTCCACATCCATTCCTCCTCCTACTTCTGAGGCACCTCTAACATCCTCCTCAGCTGGAGCCTCATCTTCTGGTCCCTCATCAGCTGGACCATCTGTACCACCTCCTTCTACCTCTTACTCGTTTCTTCATCCTCCTACACCTCCCTCCTTTGTTACCATCATTCCAGAGGGTGCCCAACTTGAAGGTCCCTTTATCTAGGACATCAAAGATGAGTTTGAAGTAGCCATACTTCACTCAGTCCTGTCAGTTGGCACTCAACATTCATAGGACAAGCTCTTCCAGCCATGTTCCTAAAAAGAGAAAAATATCTTCCAACTTGCTATTTCTTCTGAGCCCCGTTTTCCTCCTCTTTGGTTTTCTCTCACTGTTGAAAATCGAAGAAGGTCTCTCTAATGTGAATTCCTTCAAAAATGTACTTTTGCCACCATTTTTGGCCTTCCTCACCTACATCTCACCGACCACCTAAATATTGTTCTTCACCTCTCCTCTCTTTCAAAAGCTGAACAGTCAAAATTTTCTCTATGACTGAGGCTAAAATTGAAGATCAGTGGGCTCGGGGCCATCAGTCTTTATACAGGCAATTCATATCTGCCAGCTCTGCTCAATTCCCACCTAGGGATCACCCACTCACTCTCTCTGAGTGGTTTGTGATTCATCACAAGAATACCTGGGGTCCGTTATTCAGAAGGAGATCAAGCTTATCCACTATTTCCAGATGTTTAACGATTACAAATATCTCACTAATTTGCCCGAAGTTCAGCTTGGCCAATTCTGGCAAGCTATTTCTCTTCTTGGTTCGGATACTGCACATTCCACCTCCATTCAAGTGGATTTCGCCACATTGAAGATGCCAGATGTGGTTTTCCTACCTCCACTTCACTCTTTAGTCATGGATTCTAACGTCGGTCCCATCATTTTTGAAAGAATTGCCAGAGTCATGGCTCGCATTTCTGTTCAGAGAGGTAATTTGCTTGCATTCCACCATTTTTTGTTCCGGAATATCATCAGGCCACATTAAATCATATGTTCTTGCCCCTTTGTTGTCCGAGTGTGAGAGACTGTCTCCAGCTGACTGGGAAAGGCATTACCCACTTTCTGCTCAACAGCTTGTTGATTTCAACTCCTCTCAGGACAGAGCTACTAAACCTCCTCTCTCTGCTGAAGAATTCCTCGATCTAAACTCCATTCGCCTTGTTTAGACCCCTTTACCACATGGGTTGAGAGATACAAGGTGTATGTGGCTATGAAAAAGGAACTGAAGCAGCAGCAGATCTTCTACCCCATCTCCGTAGATCAGTTTCTCCAGCATGCTAGCTTTGGTACCTCTAGCTCCTATAAAATGTCTCTTGGCTAGGATGAATATGGCAACTTCGTGGAAGCTCAAAGGCAACTGCACATCCAGAGGATGGCTCCTGTTATGGGACCTTCCTACTCTATGGTTTATGGAGCCTTCCAAGGTTATTTTGAAGAGCAGGAACGCAAGGCTTGGTCGATTATTACTCGCCATGCCTCTCTCTTTTCTCCTGCCTCTATCTTCCTGTACCCCCGCAGTGATATAATAGATTGATGTTTAGCCACCATTTATCTTTCTTCTCTTCTTTCTTTGTTTATCTTCATATCTTTTTGCTTAATGACAAAATTGGAGAGAAAATAAAATGTTATGAAATACACTCTTTAAATTTCTCTAGCAAATTTACTTAGATTCATTTCAGAGCCTTATATCTTTATGTTATGTTTTGTCATCACCAAAAAGGGGGAGATTGATGATCAGTCTATCCCCATATAATTTTATTAATTATATACAATTTTGGTGATTAACAAAACCCTAACAATCATTTTCTAACAAGTTTTTCTGAAGTTCATCCACATGGAATAAGTCAAGCAAATCTGTAAGTTATTCTCTTACACTACCATTTAAAGTTTAAAACATGTATTCTTTCTAAGTCTACATCGATTTCCTTTGTAAAAGAACGATTCTATCGCTACAAACGATTTCAACTTATAACGATTTGATAAGTGAGTATGAACGATTCTATCGCTTCAATGATTTCGTAAGTGAAACATCGATTTCGATCTCACAACGATTTTGTAAGTGAAACATCGATTTTAGTCTCACAATGATTTCATAAGTGAATCATCGATTTCGGTCTCACAACGATTTCGTAAGTGAAACATCGATTTCAATCTCACAACGATTTCGTAAGTGAATCATCAATTTCGGTCTCATAACGATTTCGTAAGTGAATCATCGATTTTGGTCTCATAACGATTTCGTAAGTGAATCATCGATTTCGGTCTTACAACGATTTCGTAAAGTAAAACATCGATTTCAGACTCACAACGATTTCGGTTTCACATCGATTTCATAAGTAAAACAACGATTCGATCATTGGTTTCTTAAGAGAAACAACGAATTGATTGTTGTAACGATTTGATAAGTAAAAACAATGATTTGATTATTATAACGATTCGATAAGTGAAAACATCAATTTGCTTATATCTGTACAACGATTTGCTTGTACAACGATTTACTTTCTCTTGTACAATGATTTTCTTGTGCTTGTACAACGATTTACTTATATCTGTACAACGATTTGCTTGTACAACGATTTGCTTTCTCTTGTACAACGATTTGCATATATCTGTACAACGATTTGCTTGTACAATGATTTACTTTCTCTTGTACAACGATTTACTTATGCTTGTATAACGATTTGCTTATATCTGTACAACGATTTGCTTGTACATCGATTTGTTTATGTTTGAACAATGATTTGCTCAAACAACGATTTGTTTATGTTTGAACAATGATTTGCTCAAACAACGATTTTTTTATGCTTGAACAATGATTTGCTCAAACAACGATTTGTTTATGTTTGAACAACGATTTGTTTATGTTTGAACAACGATTTGCCTATATTTGTATAACGATTTGGAGAGCCTTTGTAGTTCTGAGAGTTTTCATCTAGTGAAAATCTTTCTCTCTCAGACATTGCCTCAGATCAAGCATTTGTTGTAAGCTTGGTCTAGGGGCATTTGCTTTTATTCACATCTGTTGTGAAGTTCCTCTTCGGGTTGTGAAGAGAAGACCTGTTGGAAACAGGTGATTGTAATTCCCTTCTTGAGGAAGGAAGACCTATTGTATCAGGTGGTAGCTGTACCTCTTCGGGGTTAGAAGAGAAGGCCAGCTGCGACTGGATGTGTAAGGGTCCTTAAGGGGGACAGTACCCTTGGTTAGTGAAATCCCAAGTTGTTGTTTGGGGACTGGACGTAGGACTCCTTGGGATAGGAGGTCCGAACCAGGATAAAATCCTCTGTATCGTGTGATTGTTTATTTGCTAGCTTGTCTTCATTTATCACTAACACTAACTATCGATCTCAGTGTTTTTCTATCTAAGCATTTTTGTTGACCGATTTTTATCTAAATGAATTTTTAGAATCCCATTCACCCCCCCTCTGGGCTTGCTAGCTCGGCAACAGACACACCTGTGTTTCTCATTTTTGTTTTAGATAACCCACAGAAGGTTTGTTTTCTGCAGTGCCCCTCTTATGAAGGGAAGACCTATTGTGTAGGTAGTCTTTATACCCCTAGTTAAGGAAAAACTTACTTGGGAGCAAGTGGGATTGTAATACCTCTCAAGTTGAGAGAAGGCCAAGTTCTCTTGGCAGTTAGTGAAATCCCAAGAGGTTGCTTGGGGACTGGACGTAGGACTTCTATGTGGGAAGGACCGAACCAGGATAAAATTTCTTGTGCATCTGTGTGATTGTTTTCACCAATTTACACTTGTTTCACACACTACACTAAATGCTAACAACTTTACTAAGTGTTGTCTACTTTCAGATAAAAAATTTTAAAGCACAAGAAGTCCTATTCACCCCCCTCTAGAACATCATTAGTGACATCTCGATCTAACAAGTGGTATCAGAGCGAGGTCTTCTCAGAAGAATTGAAAGAGTTGAGAAGAGATTGCAACTGAAAGTCATAACTATGAAGGTCAGTCTGTTACACAGCTTTCCATTCTTCGATGGTGAGGACTATCAGTACTAGAAGATGTGGATGGAATGCTGCATGAGAGGCATAGCTTTTGATCTGTGGCAGGTAATATAATAAGGTGATTTTACTATAATAGGTGAAACCACTTCTGCTCTTTCTATAGCTGCTAAGAGAAACATGTCCCTAAACTACAAAGCTGAGAACTATCTTTGTTGTGCTCTATCTAAAAAAGAATTTAATAGATTATCTGCTTATAGAACAGCTAAAGAAATGTGGGATAAACTACAAGTTACCTATGAAGAAACTGATGGAATAAAACAAACTAGAATAGATATTCTTGTCTCCCAATATGAACAGTTCAAAATGCTTCCTAATGAAAATATAATCCAAATGTATAATCGCTTTTCAAATATAATAGTAGGACTGAGTTCATTAGGTAAGATTCTCACTAATGAAGAAACAGTAAGAAAAATTTGAAGGTCATTAACTCATGTCTGGACCCCCAAGGTCACTGCTATTGAAGAGGCACATGATCTAACTCAACTTTCTATTGATAAATTAATTGGCTCTTTAATGGCTCATGAAATCAATATGGAAAAATTTTCTGAAGGTTCATCGAAAAAAAAATTGCCAAATGCTTTGAAAGCTACAGATTCCTCTTCCTCTGAAGATTCAAAAGAGAAATCAGATGATAGTGATGATGAAGCCATGCTGTCAAGGAAACTGCAAAGGATTCTTTCCAAAAAGAAGAAGTTTGGTTCAAAGAGATTTTACAAAAAGGATAAGAAGAAAGAACCAACCTGCTACGAGTGCAATCAACCAGGACATTACAAGTTTGAATGTCCCAAGCTCAAGAAGAAGGATCCAGCTAAAAGATCTGAGAAGAAGAAAGGCAAAGAAAGGAATTCAGAAAGTACAAGAAAAAGGCAATGGCAGTAGCATGGGATAATGAAGAAGCTACAAGTTTAGACTCTTCAAGCTCGGAATCTGAAGAAGAAGAAAAAAAGCAATCTAGCCCTCATGGCAGGACTGGATCAGGTAAATTTTGAAACTTCTTTTACATCATGTTCATAATCCGACTCTGATAGTCTTGAAGATGCTTTCAATGAATATATGAAAATTATAAAATAGTAGTTAAACAAATGAAAATAGTTAAGTTAAACTTGCTTACTCAAGAAAAATCTAATACTTTCTAAAAAATGAAGTAGAAAGATTAGGACAAAACCTAAATGAAACTAAAAGATCAAATGTACTGTGTGAAGATTTAAAGAATAAAAACAATAAAATCATGGAAATTGAATTAAATCTAAAAGAACTGAAAGATGAAGAAAAATTAAGAGAAGAAAATAACTACTTAAGAGCTACCATAGATAAAATTTCTAACTGTAAAACATCTCTATTTGTAAGACTGAAAGGTGCTCGGTTTGGTAAAAAGAAATATGGAGTAGGATATACACCTCCAACCAATGAAGAGAATATTATCTATCCTGAAAAATATCCAACTTTTAAATTTGTAAAGGAAAAGGAAATTAAAAATCATAGAAAAGTATATCAATATGTTTATAAACAAAATTTGAACTCTAGAAACACTACACATAAAAAATACATTTGATCTATGTTTTAGTCACTGTAACCAACTAGAACACACTGTCAGCACATGCAACTAGACACTTACGTTAGATTCCTAAGACTAACCATCAAGGACCCAAGAAAATTTGGGTACCAAAAGTTATAACTTAAACTTGTTTGCAAGGTCGTCTGAGAGCATCCAAATGGTATTTGGATAGTGGGGTGCTCAAGGCATATGATAGGTGACAGAAAGTTTTTTACAAGTTTTAGAAATGAGATTGGTCAAGTCACTTATGGAGATAATGGAAAAGGCAAAGTGTTAGGATGTGGAATAGTAGGAACACAAGAAAAGGATCTAATAGAAGATGTCATGTATGTGGAAGGATTAAAGCACAATCTCATTAGCATCAGTCAACTATGTGACAAAGGTCACTTGGTAATATTTCAGAATGATAAGTGCATTATTCAAAAGGATGGAAAAACAGTTTTTGAAGCACAAAGAGTCAAGAATCTGTACACTCTACAACTAGCAGAATTAAAAGAAGTAAACTTGTGTCTTGTGACTACCAAGAGTGAAGAAACTGATTTATGGCACAGAAGAGTAGGACATGCAAGCACATCAGTGATCAAGAAATTAATCAAGCATGATCTAGTGGAAGGTCTTCCGAAGCTTAAACTGAAGAAATCTGGAATCTGTACAGCCTGTGCAAAGGAAAAGCAAACCAAGACCTCATTTCAGTCCAAAATAGTAGTTACAACTTCCAAGCCTTTGGAACTCATTCATATGGATTTATTTGGACCTATAAGAATAGTAAGTATTGGAGGAAAAATGTATGGCTATGTAATTGTAGATGATTACTCAAGGTACACTTGGGTATCCTTTTTGGAAGCCAAATCAGAAACATTTTCAGCTTTTCTGAAGTTCAGTAAATTAGTACAGAAGAACCAAAAATTTCAGATAATCAGTATTAGATCTGATCATGGTGGAGAATTCAAGAATGGAGAATTTTTAAGGTTCTGTGAAGAAAATGGCATAGAACATAACTTCTCTGCACCAAGAACACCTCAACAAAATAGAGTAGCAGAAAGGAAGAACAGAACACTGCTGGACATGGCCAGAACTATGCTTACAGAATACAATCTACCAAGATATTTCTGGGCAGAATCAGTCAACACAGCCTGCTACATCATCAACAGGTGCATATCAGACCAATCCTAAAGAAGACACCTTATGAGCTATACAAGGAGAAAAAGCCAAACATTAGTCATCTTCGACCATTGGTTGTAAGTGTTTTATTTTGATTAATGGTAAAGATAACTTAAAAAAATTAGATGCTAAAAGTGATGAAGATTTTCTGCTAGGATACATTTCAAAACCTAGAAGATATAAGGTGTTTAATAGAAGAACCTTAACTGTAGAACAAATAGTTCATATTTATTTGATGAAACTAACCCTTCTACTAAGAAAATAGAAGAAGAAGAAGATTTTGTTGAAGATCTGTGACGACCCTCGTTATGCCGATACGGTTGTACCAACCCACGTCGGCACGACGAAGATCACCACAGCGGGACATTTACCCGACACTATCATTCGATTGAGATGTACACAAATATAAGTACAGAGTAGCGGAAGAAAAAACTACTGTCTTTCATTTCATCATCCACATTGACATCCACAGTCCATATAGCAAATAAAGGGAAGCTAAAGCTTACTTAACTGAAATTTTAAACAAGGTACATTGTCCACATAACTACAATTCTAACATCAAATTACATAGTTTGTTCACAATTACATAATAGTTCAATACAATGCCTCAAATTACATACTATGAAAGCGAAATATAACAATAACAACTCCGCCAAGCTACTCTCCGCGCTCGGAGTCGCTCTTCACTGTCTCTTCCAAAAGATGTAGGGTCACCTACTAAACCTGTACGCCGAAGCAAGGAGTGAGTCTAAAAGACTCAGCAAATAACACCATGCACTTCATACATGCATACATCATATAGGCATTCACATTCAATCGTATTCATTCAAAGCATGTAGCAAGGCTATGTGATATCAACACAACCTGTCAGGGTTTTCTACAAAATTTAAAGCACATGGAACATGATTTATACCTTTCAAATTAAACTACCTATCACATGTTTCTACTCATCCATCACATGAAAGCTACACTTTGAATTAACTAGAACATGAAAGCAACTAAACATGAGGTTCTCATATGCATGGAAGGAAACATTACCATCATGGTTTCTACACATGGTAGCACATGCTAACTATCATTTACATGCATTAAGGTTGCTGTTTTGACATGGATTAAAAGTCTCATAACATGCAAGTTCATTTCACACTCTAACATATTCACATCACATGGCTCACTCTCTTACACCTTCTACGCATATCTATTGTTATTCAAGACAAGTCTAGCATAATGCTTCTACTAGTTTCACAACATATGAATTACGTTCAAACAAACAACTAATCTAACACATGTTCTTTTCTCATTCTTTTAACATATGAACTCAATTAAGAACTTGTCTCATTCATACCACATCATGAGAGCGATTTAGGCATGGTTTTTGCACATCATGAAAGGAAGGTTCTAGCATGGATTCTATAGACATTCTTGCACACAATAACATGATTGCTTATCTAATTAGCTTGCTGTTCTAATATGTTTCTAACATTATCACATTAGGAATCACAGTTTTACACTTTAACACATTGGTTTCACATGTTACACATTTACACATTCACATGTACACATCTTTCACTTTGCACATGTCCACATGGCACTTACACAATCTTCACATATACACATTCACATTTCACATTTATATGCCGTGACACATAGTCCAAACCACCATTAGAAGGACACATAACACATAACACATAACACATACTTATCACCTAGGCAATATAGTGATAAGCCTTGGTACTGCGCAGACCGGGAGAAGCCCTCTCCACCCTATCGACGGTACTTGTCCGCCACCAGGATTTCATCCTAATGCCCATAGGATACACATACACATTGAACCTTCCCGTGGGGACTTTACCACGGTACGGTTCCAAGGCCCTCTATGGAAGCAGTGTCACACACGGCACAAATTACACATTTTCCATTTTTAACACACGCACGATTTTTTACACATAACTTGAGTCCTTTACTATCAATACATGGATCAGTTTTCTTAAACATGATACTATTAATGGACTATTAGGACAGGATTACCTTCAGTACTCACATTAATTAGGTTGGAAAAAAAAATCACATCATTTACCATAATCATGAAAGCATGATTTACATGGCACAATTCGCATGGAAATCTCACAATGTAAGCTACTATTATCCAAATCACCTGAAATTTTAACCACATGCTGTTTTCGGGTTTCAGAACATATATGCAAATTTTCATGTTTTTATGAGCTATACAAGATTTATAGAAAATGGAATACTCATTTGCATGCTCTTAATAAATCAATTTATCATGGAAGCACCACATCAAAGTCTGATTTGAAAATCCACAGTCATGTACATAACATTCATAACATCACATAAATTTTTCCCAAATTTATCTCACATCATGCTATTTACTAGGATTTTTATAGGGATCTACACATGCTTCCTATTTCCAATACAAAAATTGTAACAAATTGCATGGCCAAGGGAAAATTTCCAAATTTTCGGGGCAGGGACTGACATACATATACATGTCATAGAAAATTTATGGCATCTAATTTCCTCATGGATCATACAAACAGCAATTTAACATGTTCCAAGTTTTATTTAACATGCATTTTAAATATCCTAACAATTCACATGATTTACAAAAATGCATGGAAGTCTCACATTATATCCCATTACTCATAATACATAACACATAGTGTTTACAATATATCCTCATGCGAAAACATTCGGAATTTAATCATATACAAGGGAGAACAGCTCATTGTTCTGCCCTGAAGAACTTAACGGCATAGTCTGGCCGTCCAGAAGGGGTTAACGGCATTATCGTTGGCCGCCAACTGAAGATCTCGACGGCAAGGGATCTTGCCGTCAAGTTCGGCCTGTGCAAAAACACAGTCCGAGCTCCAAAGAATGGTGAATGTAGGGGATCCAGGACACGAGAAAAATCCTTAAAAATGATAGAAACCACCTAGACACATACATGGACAAGGTGCAAGGGTTACTTGCCTTTGGAAAAACCTCCAAGGGGATCAAAAAGGCCGGAGAAGCTCTCCTCGGCAGAGCCAAGAAGCCTCCAAAACCTCCCTCACACGGGTTCTAGGTCGAAGAAGACTCCAAAGCAAGGTTGGGGAAGCCTTCTCCTTTGTATAGACTCCCTCCTTGTCGAAGTAGATCTCCGAAGAAGCTCCAAACCGCTGGATCAAAGCCTCCCAAGTTCGGGTTTCCTCACAGCTCTCAGGGTTTTAGGGTTTTTCTCACCTTTTGGGGCCAGAGTTTCTTCCCCTCTTGCAAGGGCCAAAGGGACTTCTAGGTTGCAAGGGGTAGGGTGTCATATAGACAAGACATGGGGTCTGTCTTGGCAGGGGCGAAGGAGCCGTTGGGGGGTTTGGCATCCCCCAATCGGAGGCATGGCACACCATGCAGCTGCTCAGAAAATTGTCAGGGAAGTAGACGTCTACATCAACGGACGTCCATAATAGTAGTTGGCGTCCATCGATGCCGCCGCCTACTTGTCTTTGACGTCCACATATGCTGCCGTCAACATGGTCTTCGGCCAGAACATAAAATTTCACAGAAACCCTAGTCCTTCTTATGTACATGTATGCAATACATAGGGTATAATGTACACACCAATTACATCATGCAACCAAACATATATATATATATACAACTAAGTACACACATGTATTCATAAATAGTCAAGACGGTATATAATGTGCTCGGTATAATGCACATACTATCTTCACAATGAAATGAACAACACTTACTAAATAATTATACACACAAATGCACACTTTTATACCAATCTTCATTTAATACAACATATATATATGAGCAACACATCATACACCTAATTTACCACTTAAGTAAATATCATATATATATATATATATATATATATATATATATAGCATAGATAGCATATATGTATACATACATACTTACATGCATGCATAAAATAAAAGTTTTATATGTATACGCATACGATTAGTTACACGCACAAGTTATATGCATATGTATATCTAGCTACATACATGACACCTAAACATTCGCACAATAAGGTACTTATAAAAGAAAAGGACGAAAAACCGGGGGCCTTACAAGATCTGTGCAGGAATCTGGACAGACATCTCTTGAAGAAAGGAGAAAGATGACAGAAAGAAGATCCGCCACTTGAAGAACTTCACACAAGAAGAACACAGGAAGGACTACCTAGAGAATTGAGGTATCACAAAGATCATTCAAGGGAAAACATTATAGGTGATCCTCAAGATAGGGTAAGAACAAGAGGTATGAACATTCCATGTGATTTCTCTGCATTTGTTTCTTAAATTGAGCCTAGGACATGTAGGATCGAATAGGTGGATGGATCAGATCTAGAAGGGGGGGGGGTTGAATAGATCTAATCACCAATTAATGCGGAAGCTTAAGCATTCAAATGTACTTCGAATCAGAGATCAATTCAAACAAATAATTTATTGATCTGAAGTGTGGGTGTGTGTAGATGATGTGTGAATCAATTAAACACTTAGTGTGAAAGCGAAATCCTATGCAAGCATCTAGCGCAGACAAGCAGATCAAACCATTGTACAAAGGATTTTTAGGTGGTTCAAAAATCACACCAGTGATTCCTACATCCACCCCTCACAGTGAGGCTCCACTACTCAAAGAGTACAACTCACACCGGAGCACGACGACTCCAAACACCCTTGAGCACGACGGCTCAACACACAACCTTAAGTTCAACGACTCACAAACTGAGCACGACGGCTCAAACAAACAACCGAGCACGATGACTCCAAATTGAGCATGATGGCTCAAACCACACAGTGAGTGCGACGACTCACAAACTAGAGCTCGATGGCTCACAATACAAAAGCTAGATCAAACACGAAAGAAATCAGATCCTCTAGCAATGATCTGATTCACAGACTCAATAAACTCAGAAATCTGTACAGAACTTCATGTACAGATCTCACAAGAAGAAATAAGATGAACACTCCAAGAATTGGGTGAAAGAGGTATGAATTGGATGTTCTTCGGTGAAGAAGTCTTGCAGATGCTTGAATTAAGGAGCCTTGATGGAATTCGATGGAAATTCTCCTCAATCGGCGATACTCTACTTTTATGGCATCTGAAACGCCAGAAATCCTTCTTCTACTGCTCCTCTTCAGTTGGATCTGCTCCCTTTCCTAGCA
Source organism: Colocasia esculenta (assembly GCA_014218235.1). Classification (NCBI taxonomy): domain Eukaryota; kingdom Viridiplantae; phylum Streptophyta; class Magnoliopsida; order Alismatales; family Araceae; genus Colocasia; species Colocasia esculenta. The sequence goes on from CM024756.1 coordinate 17,224,880, forward strand.
CAACAACCTTCTCCCCAGAGATTCCCCTTGATTCCTACGTCCTTCCTCTTGAAAGGATGGCCTGCAGCTTCTGGAGATGGAGCCAGATCTGGAAAGCCCCTTTTTGCCACCAAAAAGCTTCTTCTGGAAGTGTATGGGATTTCTTGTCGTTAGGGTAGGAGAATCATGGGTATTTATAGCCCCATATGTCCATAAAGTGCCTTAAGGTGCATGGGTACGGAAATCTATGTCAAATCCCTTGATTCCCAAGCAGCCACGTGTACAGAAAGATTCACATTTTTGAGTTTCAGTCGAAGTGTGTCGACACCACAGGGCACTGTGTCGACACCACATGCATTGTCTTCAAACTGGGCTTCTGGGACAGTGACCTAGTGTCGACACCACAGGGCACTATGTCGACACCACAGGCAGACTGTGTCGACACCACAGGCAGACTGTGTCGACACCACTGGCTACTGCTTCAGAACATGCTTCTGGGACAGTCATCTAGTGTCAACACACAGGTGGACTGTGTCGACACCACTGTGACAAAAGTGTGGTAACCGGAAAATATAAAGTGTAACCATTAATACAAGATATTATCATTAAAATGTGAGATATTAAACATCAAAAACATGTTGTTTAAGCATTGTTGTGATATGTATAAAATGTATAACATGTTCAATATGTCATCATCAAAATCAAGGTATGAGTGATGTTCATGGTCATCATTAAAATACAACTTTAGGAAATTCCAAAACACACTCAACCCAACATTCTCCCCCTTTTTGATGATGACAAAATATATGCACAATCTTCCAATAGCCTGACTCAAATCTCCCATTTTTGAATTTTCTCCCATAAAAAAATGTTCTCCCCTTTAAAGAACTTTCTCCCCCTTTTTGACAGCATCAAAAAGATAGATAAGAGAGAGAAACAAAGAGTGGTAGGAGAGCAAGAATTCCAGTTGTGAAAATGAAAGTTCAAGAAGAATCAAAATAAGTGAGGCAAAGTGATATTTACATATGAGAGAAATTATTGTGTTTTTGGTATTGTGCAATAAAGTTTAATCACAAAGACACACTCAACACAAAGTATAGCAAAATACAATGATCTGAATGTAGTTAAAATAATGATGCAAATGTGAAGTAAAGTGACCTATATGAGTGAGCAGAAGTATTTAACAAGGATGTTAGGAGTTTTAATTTTAACACAATGTAGAATAATAGGTCTAAACTCAGTAAACATGAACTTTATTAAGGTCTTAAGCTTTTCTATCCTGTCTTTTTGATTTTCTTTCATTTTAGCTGCGAAAGAATACAAGAATAAATTAGTTAAATCTCACTTTTCAGTGCAAGAGATCATATTGATCAGATGCAAGACCTCCTGATACTCAGTGGTTTAACTTTCATTATCTTATACAGAGTTGAAAATTTGATTTCCACTTTTGTACGCGAAACTAATACTTTTTAGGTGAAATGGCCCGGTTACTCAGTGGTTCAAGAATTTGCATTGCTCTGTTTGTATCTTTCCAAGGTTTTGATCATTTTCTTTTGATGTTTTGCAGAAATATGTTTGCTTTGATCAGACAAGTCATGACTACAAATTTAGAAAAAGTATTCTTAACATGTGGTAAAAATGAAGCTTAAACATGCACATGTTAAATAGTAAAGCCACTCATGTGGCTACAAGTGTTTTGCAAGTCATTTTAAAGACATTTAGTATTAAGATTGCTTAACCTTGAAATGATAATGAATTTTTGAAATTAAACTAAATGCACAATGAGTTTAGTTTCATGTCTTAATTCTCTCATAAGAAAATAACATAATGACTCAAAAATTCTGATGAGTTGGGGTTCAAGATAGACAAGTAAGGTCAAGGAATGTGACAATGACTCCCCCTTTCATGTATCTCCCCCTCACAAGGCGAACATGAAGATTATTGAAGAAATAGGAATGGAATGAAGTGAAAATAGAATGAACAAGAATGTTTTATTGAAAGACAAGGACTCCCCCTCAACAATTGCATAAAAGACTCTTGATACTTAGCGGAGACATATACTCACGCATAGTGAAAGTGTCCAGACAAGCTGACTTGTCTTTCTTCAAATCACCATTTGATATACCAAGAATACCAATGCAATGTGAGAGTGAGGAATTATTTGCAAGAACAGGAAGACTTTTATTTACAAAAGAGATAGAAGATATCAAGAGTGTGGAAATTTACACAAACCAAGCTCTTTCTTAAAGATGAGAATCTATTTTCTGGAAGAGGTTAGTGAAAAAATCTGTAATTTGTTTTTTAGTTTCAATGAAGTGAAGCTCAAAAGATTCTTAGCAACCTCATCTCTTAGAAAATGGTGCCTTATTTCAATATGCTTTGTTCGTGAATGCTGAATTGAGTTTTAGACAAATTAAACACTAGTGTTATCACACAAAATAGGAATACAACCCAATTTGTGATTATATCTAGGAGCTGATGTTTCACCCAAAGAACTTGAGTGCCACAACAACCAGCCGCAACATATTCAGCCTCTGCAGTGGTAGAGCTACTGAATGTGCTTTTTAGAAGCCCATGAAATTAGGCATCCACCTAGATATAAACACAAGCCACTAGTACTTTTTCTATCAAGCTTACAACTAAAGAATCATCATCACAATAAGTAATTAAATCTAACTTGCAACCAGCAGGATACTAAATTCCAAGTTCACATGTTCCAACAAGATATTTAAAAATCCTTTTGACAGCTAACATGTGACTTCTTTAGGATTGGCTTGAAACCTAACACACATGCACACACTATACTGAATATCTGGTCTAGAGGTGGTGAGGTAAAGTAGAGAGCCAATCTTACCTCTGTAGGTCTTTGGATCTACTGACTTACCAAATGAATCTTCCTCTAGTCTTACATTTATGCCATTGGTGTGCTTGAATGCTTGAGATGCTGAAAGTCAAATCTTTTCAGAAGTTCTTTCACATACTTTGTTTGACTTATAAAAATCCCTTCACTGGTTGATGTACCTGCAATCCCAAAAAGAATTGTAAGTCTCCCATCAACTTATTTCAAATTCAGTTTTCATGTGATCAGCAAATTCAGTACACAATTCTTTATTGTAGATCAAAAAATTATGTCATCAACATATATTTGGACAACAATGATTTGATTATTGACAATTTTTGTAAACAAGGTTTGGTCTACATTACCTCTTGTGTAACCTTTATTCAACAAAAATGAGCTCAAACGGTCATACCAAGCTTTTAGAGCTTGCTTAAGACCATAAAGAGCCTTATTGAGTTTGAAAACATGATCAAGATATTTTTGATTTTCAAATCTGGGAGGTTGTTCTACAAAAACATTTTCTTTGATGTTCCATTCAAGAAAGCACTTTTCACATCCATTTGATAAACTTTAAATTTCAGGGATGATGCAAAAGCAAGAAATATTCTCACAGCTTCTAGTCTAGCTACAGGGGCATATGATTCTTCAAAATCAACTCCAAACTCCTAATTGTACCCCTTGACAACTAGTCTAGCTTTATTCCTAACAACCTATCCATTTTCATTCAATTTATTTCTGATGCCCATCTAGTACCAATAACAGATTGGTCACTAGGTCTAGGTACTAATTCCCACACTTGATTTCTGTCAAATTGATGAAGTTCATCATGCATTGCATTGATCCACCTCTCACTAGTTAGAGCTTCATCAATTGACTTGGGTTCAATTTGGAAATTAGTGCTAGTGGGTCTTCATTTATTACATTCAGAAAAGATGATCTAGTTCTAACTCTATCATGCACATTACCAACTAACTCATTCTCAATGTGATCTCTTAAAATCTGTTTTCAGGAATTACCTCTTGGATGCATTCAGTTCTGGAGCAATATTACTGAACCACTTGTGGTAGGTGATTGATTGTCCAGATTTTCAAATGGATCTTCATCCTCTTCAACAGTTGGTGAAGATTCGACAATGAAGTCATCCTCTTCATTATTTTGAGGAACCCTACAAGATGTGAGTCATCAGTTTTATGAGTTTTCATCAAAACCACATGTGGAGATTCTTCCACAGTTTTATTCTTGAGAATGTAACTCTATAAGCTCTAGAAATTTCTGAATAAAAAAAATGGCTTCATGACTTTTGGCATCAAATTTATCAAGATTTTCTTTATTGTTGTTATGTACAAAACACTTGCAACCAAAGATTTTAAAATAAGACAGGTTGTGGCTTTTTGTTTTTCAAAAGTTCATAGGGGTTTTTTCTAATTTTTTGTCTGACCAATGCTCTGTTCAAGATGTGATTTGTTGTGTTCACAACTTCACCCAGAAAGATTTGGGCAATTTACTTTCCAAGAGCATAGATCTAGCCATTTCCACAAGGTTCTATTCTTCCTTTCCACAACTCCATTTTGTTCTTGGAGAAGAGAGAATCTGTGAAAAATGTTCAGTTCAGCAAACAAATCAGAAAAGCCTTGTTCTCAAATTCTCCCCCATGATCAGTCAAAATGGATTTGATTTTATGTGAAAAACCCATTAAGGCAGTGATGCAGAAATTCTTGAATTCTAAACAAGCATCACTTTTGTGAGATAGAAAGATGACCCAAGTGTATCTAGTAAAATCATCAATGATGACAAATCCATATCTTTTACCACTAAGACTAAGAATTCTTGTTGGCCCAAAAGGTCCATATGAAGTAATTCTAGTGGCTTAGAAGTGAGTACATCATTGAAAATTTAAAAGATTTTCTGGTTTTTTTCCTTGAGCACATATCCCACAAAGTTGATTCTCTACATTGGGAAGAGATTCAGGAAGTCCTTTAACCAGATTTAGCCTTAAGAGTTTATTTATTGTGTGAAACTTGCATGATCTTTTGTGCCATGTCCATGCAATTTCATTTTTATTTGCCACTAAACAAATGTTTTCAGCAAAGTTTTTATCAAGATTGATCATGTAGACATTGTTTTCTCTTTTGTCAAAGAATTTTTTTTTTCAGTTGAAGAATCAATTATTTTACAAAAATCAGATTCAAAAACAACCTTGTGACCTTTGTCACACAATTGACTAATGCTCAAAAGATTATAATCAAACCATCAACTAACAAAACATTTTCATTGAGTTTGAGGAGGATTTATCAACTTTATAGATCCAATGATTTTCTCTTTATTTTTACCTCCAAAGTAACAGATCCTCCTTCCTTTTCAATCAGAAATGAAACTTGTTCTGTCTCCAGTCATGTGTCGTGAACACCCACTGTCAAGGAACCACACATTGGAGTTGGGTGCACGACTTTCCTGCATAAATCAGATCAGAGAAGAAAATATTTTGGTACCCCACATTGTTGGGACCATCAGTTTGTTTGAGAAAAACAATAAGTCTTTTCTGATCCAATTTGAGTTGTTTTTTGCTTTTGTTTTTTTTAGAAATGATTTCCCTTTTGGCATTTTAACATTCTGATTTGAATGAAAACCCCAGTGTTTTTCCTTTCATAAACATGGAAATTATGCATTTTGGCATGATTGTTCATGTATGGAAATCCAACCAAGAATTCTGTTGATATCTTGGAACCTTTGGATAAAAAGATTGTGAATGGTACAATAAGATTATGATACCATTGATTCCAAGAATTGATCCAATTAGATTGACATGATGTCCTGGATCTCCAATAACCATCATGAAAGTTTGTTTTTATGTTTTTACAATTTTTTCAGATTTTTATTTGAATTTCTGTTCAACTGGTTGTTGTTTTTCAGAATTGGACAGATCGACCTATGTTGGACTGGTGTCGTTCAGTAGCCACAGTTTTCAACTTGTGGTTGACTGGTGTCGACCTATCAACAATGTGTGTCGACCTATTTATTTTCTTTTAGTTAGAAACATTCTTTTTGTTCCGATTCTTGGTATTTCAGATGTGTTCTTTGACACTTGTTTATTTTTGTTTTCTGGACTAGTGCTTTTGACAAATTTTATCAAAGGAATTTTGAAGGTTTTTTTCTTTCACCAGATTTATTCTTTAAAGATTTTTCTGTGGTGAATCCTAGTCCATGTTTGTAGCATTCATTTTTAGTCCTAACAATTCATCAAGGTTTTCCTTTCCATTTGTGAAATTTTTTATCACTTGTTCCTTTTCATCCAACAACTTCTTGAGTTTCTGAACTTCATCAATGACTTGTTGCTTTTTTTTTTGTTGCAATTCTATTCTTTCAGAAAGTTTTTCAAAATCATTGTTGGTCCTTTTGAGATGCAATTTTAAATTCATCAATGTCATTCAAAAGATCTTCCTTTTCTTCATTGAGTTCAGTTATTTCATTTTCAAGTTCAGATATTCTTCTATTTAAGGAAGTATCATGTATGACATTTTTAATTTTCTTTTTTAGATATTTATTTTCTTTTCTTATTTCAGAATATTTTTCAATCAACTCAGCATATGCATCTTGCCAATCTTCAATGGAATATTGTTCAAAAGAAGGACTTACCTTTCCATCACTGCTGTTTGCCATAAAGCATAACTCCTCATTTACAGAACTTGAGGAGTTCTCTTCTTCATCTTCACTTTGGTCTTCATCCGACCAAGTTGCTATCATGGCTTTTGGCTTCTTCAATTTGTTGTTCTCTTGTATTTGTCCTTTTTGATCTCTAGACACTCTTCATGTGTCCTGCCTTGTTGCACCTGTAGCAATAATACCTTCATCAGTTTTTTGATTTCTACCAGCATTAAAATTTGAAGAAGAAGCATTCGTTTTACCATAGGAATTTTTTTCTTTCCATTGAATTTTCCTCTTCTTGATTTTAAAATTTTCTGAATTGCCTAGTCATGAAAGCAAGTTCATCCTCATTGGACTCAGACTCATCAGAACTTGATTTTTTTATTTATTTTTCTCTTTGTTGCTTGATGAAGCCTTAAGTGCTACCGGTTTAGCTTTAAGCATATGTCTTCACTTCTTTACAGATTTATTTCATAAGTCATTAAAGATCCTTTGAGTTCATCCAAAGAATTTTGATAATCCTTAGAATCTTCAATCACTGTAGCCTTTGTGTGCCAATGGATTATAGAGAACACAAAATTTTTCTTACCAGATCAGCATCAGTGTATTCCTTACCTAGTGCCTTCAGTCCATTGGCAATTATCATAAACCTAGCAAACATTTCAGAAATTGATTCATCAGATTTCATCATAAACAATTCATATTCAGAAACAAGTATGTTTGCTTTGGTTTCCCTAACTTGAGATGTTCCTTCATACATTAATTCAAGTTTATCCCACATTTCTTTAGCTGATTTACACATGGATATTCTTGAATATTCTTTAGGGTGGACAGCACACTGAAGCATATTCATGGCACTGTAATTAAGAGTAGTTTTCCTAATCTGCTCTCTAGTCTAATTCTCCTCATCTCCCTGATTTTCATAAGGACCCACTTCAACTATCCTCCAGATTTCATAGTTTTGAGCCCTAAGAAAAACTTGCATGCGATTTTTCCAATAAGAGTATAAGACCCATAAAGAATGGTGGTCTATTAATGGAATGGCCCTCGGCTAAAATCCTGAGAATCCATCAATCACAATGAGAGACAATGAAAGAGCAAGTAAACAATTCAAGCAATTAACATAGAGATCAAACAGAAGTAATCAAGTCAGATCAGAAACAGATATTAACCCTCTCTGATACCAATTGTAGGATCAAATAGGTGGATGGATCAGATCTAGAGGGGGGGGGGGGGTTGAATAGATTAATCACCAATTAATGCGGAAGCTTAAGCAATTCAAAATTACTTCGAATCAGAGATCATTCAAAACAAACAATTTACATGTATGAAGTGTGGGATGTGTGGTAGATGATGTGTGAAGTAATTAAACCCTTAGCGTGAAAGCAAATCCTATGCAATCATCTAGCGCAGACAAGCAGATCAAACCATTGCACAAAGGATTTTTAGGTGGTCGGAAATCACACTAGTGATTCCTACATCCACCCCTCACATAGTGAGGCTCCACTACTCAAAAGAGTACAACTCACACTGGTGCACGATGACTCCAATTGAGCACGAGGCCTCAACCACACAGTGAGTGCGACGACTCCAAACCAGAGCTCGACGGCTCACAATACAAAAGCTAGATCAAACACGAAAGAAATCAGATCCTCTAGCAATGATCTAATCACAGACTCAATAAACTTAGAAATCTGTACAGAACTTCATGTACAGATCTCACAAGAGAAAATAAGATGAACACTCCAAGAATTGGTTGAAAGAGGTATGAATTGGATGTTCTTCGGTGAAGAAGTCTTGCAGATGCTTGAATTGAGGAGCCTTGATGGAATCGATGGAGATTCTCCTCAATCGGTGATACTCTACTTTTATGGCATCTGAAACGCCATAAATCCTTCTTCTACTGCTCCTCTTCAGTTGGATCTGCTCCCTTTCCTAGCACAACAACCTTCTCTCAGAGATTCTCCTTGATCCCATGTCCTTCCTCTTGAAAGGATGGCCTACAGCTTCTGGAGATGGAGGCCAAGATCTGGAAAGCCCCTTTTTGCTGCCAAAAAGCTTCTTCTGGAAGTGTATGGGCTTTCTTGCCGTTGGGGTAGGAGAATCATGGGTATTTATAGCCCCATATATCCATAAAGTGCCTTGGGGTGCATGGGCATGGAAATCTAGGTCAAATCCCTTGTTTCCCAAGCAGCCACTGTCCGAAAAATTCACGTTTTTGAGTTTCAGTTGAAGTGTGTCGACACCACAGGGCACTGTTGTCAACACCATAGGCATGTCTTCAAACTGGGTCTGGGACAGTGATCTAGTGTCGACACCACAGGCAGACTGTGTCTGACACACATGCAGACTGTTTCGACACCACTGGCTACTACTTCAGAACATGCTTCTGGACAGTCATCTAGTTCAACCAATAGGTGGACTGTGTCGACACCATTGTGACAAAAGTGTGTGAACATGAACATTAAAGTGTAAACCATTAATACAAGATATTATCATTAAAATGTGAGATTAAACATCAAAAACATGTTGTTTAAGCATGGTTGTGATAGGTATAAAATGTATAACATGTTCAATATGTCATCATCAAAATCAGGTATGAGTGATGTTCATGGTCATCATTAAAATACAACTTTAGGAAATTCCAAAACACACTCAACCCAACATGACAATCAATGATGCATTGGCTGATGAATCTTGGATCCTAGCTATGCAAGAGGAACTTAACAAGTTCCAACGCAGCCAGGTTTCGACTCTTGTCCCTAGACCTCTGACCATCCTGTTATTAGGACCAGATGGTCTTCAGAAACAAAATGGATGAATCAGGAGTAATCACTAGAAACAAGGTCAGACTGGCAGCACAAGGACACTCCAAGAGGAAGCATTGATTTTGATGAAACTTATACTCCAGTTGTTAGATTGGAGGCAATTAGAAATTTTAGCTATGCATGTTCTCTTAACATCAATTATTTCAAATGGATGTTAAAAATGTTTTTCTGAATGGTTTTATAAAAGAAGATGTTTATGTTGAATAACCACCTGGTTTTGAAGATACTAAGTATCCAAATCATGTTTCTGTTTAAAGAAAGCATTGTATGGTCTGAACAAGCTCCAAGAGCTTGGTATGAAGAGTAAGTGCTTATCTTATATCACATATGTATTATAAGAGGTAAAGTAGATAGCACCCTATTTATAAGAAATTTTCAGAAGGAATCTTGATTGTACAAATGTATGTTGATGATATTATTTTTGGTTCTACTAATGAATCACTTTGCAAATTCTTTGAAAACCTTATGCAAAGGAGTTTGAGATGAGCATGATGGGTGAGCTTAATACTTTCTTGGGTTGCAGATTAAGCAGACCAAGGAAGGTAATCACATTTGTCAAACCAAATACATTTCAGATTTACTTTCTATATATGGTTTTGACAAGTGTAAGACCTTAGGAACACCATGAGCTTAGGAATTAAGTTAGATAGTGATTCACTTGGCAAGAAAGTAGATCAAAAGATCTATAGAGTATGATTGGGCCATTACTCTATCTTACTGCAAGTAGACCAGATATAATGTACAGTGTATGTTTGTGTGCTAGATTTCAAGTTGATCCTAAAGATATCATGTTAGTTGCTAAAAGAATTTTTAGATATCTTATAATACCAGTAAATTGTGTTTATGGATCCCAGATTTTTGATTCAAATTGATGGATATAGTGATATGCTGACTAGCTAGATGCAAATAATAGAAAAAGTACCAGTGGTACTTGTCAAATTCTTGCAGGATACTTAATTTCTTGGTCTTCTAGAAAATAGAATTCAGTAGCTTTGTCCACAACAGAAGCGGAATACATTATAGCTGGAAGTTGCTGCACTCAACTGTTGTAGATCAAACATCAATTGGAAGATTAGGTCATACACTTCATGAAATTCTAATGCTGTGTGACAACACAAGCGCAATCAACTTGACCAAAAATCCAATCCAACACTCAAGAACCAAGCATATTGAGGTCAGACATCATTTCATCAGGACCATGTAAAGTAATGGTGATATTTTACTTGATTTTATCTCTACAGATAATCATTAGCTGATATATTCACTAAAATCTTCTTGAAAATAGATTTACATCAATAAGAAGAGAAATATGTATGTGCAACCCTGATTAAATTTCTGTGGTGAATATTCATTCTTTGTTAAAATTTTCTCTAAGTCCTGGAACTTCGACTATTCTGAAGCAGAGTTTGGCTGCGACTCTCTGTATCACGGGGAATGTGCACCCCCAAAACACGCAACAAAGTATTCAATCAAATGGTATGGAAATATGGAATGTGATCGCCACCTAGATAGCTGCCGTTAATAGGAATTAGATACACTAGCTATACTAGGAAAAGGAAAGAGAATAGTGGACTTACTGAGATTGCGACGGGTTTCCCCGTCGCGATGCCCGGGTAGGGCGCGTCTATATTGTCACGTCGCCCTCCTCTGCCGGGTCCTCTACAGTGCGGGAGAAAGTTAGCTGGACCTTCTTCCTGTCCTCCGGCCGACCAGAAGACAAGAGCCCCTCGTTGATATTCGCTTGTGTGCCTGCCAAAATGGAGAAAACCACAATAAACACTCTGTTAGACCATATTTAAGCGTAATATCTGTTCAGAAATGAAAATAAAAGGTGATGCATGGAGAGAACGGACCTGGGGGTGGTTTTTAAAACCCCTTGGGAAATGGGAAAACGTGGGAGGAAAAAGGAATACAACCTATCTAAGAGAAAGCTATAAAATGCATGAGAAAGGAAAAGGAGAAGAGAGGGAAGGAAAGAGCCCCATTAGGGGGCGACTCCCTGGCTTCAAATGTCATTCTTTAGTGCTGTAGAAGCTGTAGATGAAGGTAGAAGTCACCCTCCTCAAGTTACAAGCTCCATAGATGATGAAATGTGCATGGCTTGGTCAAGAGAATAGTGGAAGGTCGGAGGGAATGGAAGAGCCACGGGCTAAGTGTAGGTTAAGGAAAATTTCGGCAGCACTTCGTGGCGAAAATGGGTGCTCTCTCTTTACTGAAGGAAAGGGCCTTGCTTATATAGAGCTAGAGAGAGAAAATCCCGTTTTTAGGAGATAAAGACTAAAATGAGAGGATAAAACCAAGGGGAACTCGGATGGGAGAGTCCTAAGGAGTTCCCAGAGTCTCCCACAATGCCAAACCGCGGCTATGGGGGTTGAGAGGTTGCATGGGGAGGATAGGAAATTGGAGGATAGAGTGGAGGTGGTTGTGGAGGCCTGTGCATGCGGCTGTTGTCGCGACGGATCGTAGGGGCACGACAGGATTAACACGACGGCCAGGAGGGGTGCGACAGTGAAGCCACGTGCATGGATATGCATGGGCTGTCACGACGGCCACCCAGGGCGCGATAAGATTAATGCGGCTCCCCGACCCGTCGCGTTAAGGAAAATGAATTTTCTCGAATTATTGGCCAATCAAATGAAAGAATAATGGGCATTTTAGCTTGTGGACTCTTTTAAAAGGATAATGGACGGGATATCATGAAAATTAGGCTATTAAAGGGCTCAAAGAAAGGCTAATGGTGGGCTCAAGGTGAATGACCAACTTGGGGCTCAATAAGATAACAAGAAATATGGTTCAACTTGTTGGCCAGAATAGGGTGTCTACAGATTGCCCCTCCTTGGCTTTCACTTTGCAGGGGAGCGAAGCGGAAGTGAAGCGGAGGTGTCATGAAATGACGGCGAAGCGGAGGTGACGTGGAGTGGACTGAAAAGTGGGAGCCAAGGTAAAGAGACACCCGATCTAATCAACAAGCAAATGGAATCTTCGTGAAAGTCCCGAGTTAGCTGCTCGAGCAGAATGTAAGGAAGACACAAGTCTAGACGAGAAGGAAGAAAGAAAAAGGACAATCAACCCCTCGATTGAGAGGTACCCTAGCCGATTGGCCTGCAGGTTTCATTTTGGAGGGACATGTGCGTGCCAGGCAGGTAACTCATGACTCTGTCCTGGGAGCTGTTCGCAACCAAAATGGATCAAAAGGAACAAGGATGAAATTGTATAGGAATCCAAATAGAGAATTCTTGACAAACTGGCAGGAACAACTCGCTCGGAGGCAGACCTTCCAATCGAGTGGAATAAGATCTTCTTGTTCCAGAATATGAGGAATGGTGGGCACTGAACAAGGGCTCACCATTAGCCAGGGATGAGTCGCGAAGGCTCAGAGTCTACATGATGCATGCTGGGCTAAAATAAAGAAATCATTAAAATAAAGCAAAGAAAGGAGAAAATAGAAATATATCAAGGATAATATTGCTAAACCAGACAAGAATGGGTCGAGAGTCTTCCGTAACCGCTATGCAAGATAGAGCATCGTTCCCAAACTTATTGGCTTAACGGCCTATCCAACGATTACAATGTGCTCCTAGATTATCACTGTTTTTGGTAAAGGGGAACTCAAATCCCAGAACACATTGAGAACCAGCTGGTCCTTGAAATGTTATAATAAGTAGGATACCGTATAGTAATGCAAGGGAATAGGGATAGGAATACTTACCTGTGAAGATCGATTTTTTTTTTTGAGATTGTCTGATTTTCTGATTTTTTTGTGATTTTCATAGGAATAAATCAAAACAACAAATATATACATACGCAACAAATAACACAAACAAATTATGCACAGACATAAATAAGCATTCAATTAGCATCATACACACAAACACAACGTCCCTGATTAATGGACGGGGGACTGGATTAGGTCGGTTAATGTCGCGACCATGAAAGTGGTCGCCTTAAGGTTGCGACATTGCGGCAGGCCGCGACAAGATCGTGCCATATACTAACACCGTGACAAGAAGGCGACACACATGGGCATCGCGACTTTACCCAAGCATTCAAAATGCAGCAACCCCCCTTTCTCCCCCTTTTGTGCGTTCAAACGTGCAAGAAAGACCTGAGCTCCGGCGATCACCCCCCACTTCTTCGACTCCCTCTCTCTTGCTTTCTCACTCTCTCTCACTCACTTCCCCACTCTTCCTTCCTCTCTCTTTCACCCTAGTTGGTGGCAATGGAGGGATCCGGTAGTGGAAGCGGCGGTGGCGGAAGGGAAACGACAGGCAAGGAGGACACGACGGCGCGCGGAGGAAAACCCAGTGGATGAGGCGCCGAAGGTGGAAATTGTAACCACCGAAATATATATATATATATATATATATATGTTGTAAAACATGAATAATAAAGTTGTTGAACTTAACCATTATTGTTAGATGAAATAATTGATATTTGGAAAGGATTAGCATTAATGAACATTATCCCAGTGTTGTACTCGGACGTGCGCGCTCCCACAGGGCGACACTGAAAAAATATAACGAAAACAAATCTGAGACATCATAATTCCCAGAAAATATGGGATATTGGAAATGTAAATATCCGGATTTGTTGACGTGCGGATTTTGAGATTAGCCGACGCAACTATTTTCCGGGTGATTTTCACCCAGTGTTAAATAATTCTAAAAATTAAAATAAAATCATCATAATTTGTGACACCATCACATTAGTCTATGGTTGAAATTTTAATACAAACGGACTTTGTTTGAACACATTTACATAGTGAATATTAGGCCAGTTTGAATAATGGGCTAATTACGGTAAGGATTTTGGGATTTATCTTGCTTACGCAACATGGGCTACGTAAGCCCATGTCTTTAGTAGCTAAACACCTTACATGTTAGTTACATAGGTGTAAGTGTTAGATGGGTGCATGAGACATGTCAGTCACAGAAAAACCATTGGGTTTTTTACTGTTACACTTGGATAAGGAGGGGTGGCGCCATGCATGTGATGGCCTATGGGCTATAAAAACCTCTCCTCACCCTTCGTACGCACCCTTTCCACCCTTTGTACCTGCTCACCCTTGCACACCACAGCTCCTGCTTCCTTTTCTTCTATTTCTTGCTGCTGGAGTGGCCTTGCTGGAGTTATCCCTGCATCCTTGCTTGGATAGCTTGCAATTGGAGCTGGTTGGTGTGTTCTTACAACTTCATTGCTAAGGATTACATCTCTCAGGTTGCATCATCAAAGTGGTCAACTGTGCAAGCTTCTCATTCCTTTTCTTGTTTCTGTGAAGCTTTACATCAAGGAGAAACTTACTCTAATCAGTAAGGTAGGATTCATCTCCCTCTAATTCAATTCTGTCCTCCACACATGACAAGGAGTTTATTGATAAGTAGACAAGATGCTATACTTGAAGTTCTTCTGTTTTTCTTCCAGTTATGGTAGACACATTCTTGTTGGGAGAAGAATATTTTGTTCTACTCTAAAAACTGATTCCTATCTTCTTCTCCCAACCTTGATCTTTATACATAATGGTAGAGTATTGGAAGTCACCATACTGTTAGAAAAAAGTGATTATTTCTATTCAGATTCTTGGTACTTCATACCGTGATTTAGATCCATGAAATCCTTTGAGATTGGTATCCCTTGGTAGGAATCTTCCATTTAACTTTTTGTGAAGGCTATACTTCAGTACTATGTCAGGTTAGTTTCTAGCTAGACAAGTGCGGATCATAAACCTCATGTGTTATCTTGCTTGTTTAGCTTTAAAACACTGTGAGAACTACCATTTGATTCTTCTATTTGATATAATTCATGCCTTGATCATAGGTTCCATAATTGTGTGTTCTTAAAGTGTATTCAAAGTCATTCTAAAAGAGGAGAACTGACGGCTGTCGACAGGCAGCCCATAGTGTCGACAGACCCAGTCTCGCAGTACCTCAGACTGCTGGGGCTGTTGCTATCTATCGATAGCCACCCATAGCTGTCGACAAATACCCTCAGAACCAGCAAAACCGAGCTCTGGCTGTTGCTATCTGTACTGTCCTGACTTGTATTTCAGCAATCTTTCATGTAAGAACTCTTGATAAAACTTCATCCTAATAGCCTAGCAAGCTATCCCCTTATTTATCTTGGTAATTACTATCCTATCACTGCAAAGTTTACCTACATTGTGTGCCTCACTCATCCTTGGCTAATTCGTGAAGTTATCAACTACGTATGAAACCCCGTTGAGTCTATTTTCTAGTATTCGGTAACTGAGTATGTAAGACCTGACAACCTGAGAGTTCATATGCTTGAACACCTTATGAGATATGATTAACTGATGACGACATTTATTGGGTCCTTGGACCCCACTTGACTGATATGCCTGTGCAAATAGGGCTGGTCCAGTTCTGGGAGGAGCACCCGAATTCATTACGGGCCGTACGGAATGATAAAGGGAAACATGATGTTTGGCATTGCATCACTTCTGTTTGATTATGGTCATCATAATTCCTGTTCTGTATAACTGTTAAATGCACTAGTTTGAGTTATATACCTGAACCTGCCTTGTGATTCACTATTACTGTTCAAGCTTACTGTCTTGACATTTATTGTGCCTCTTTGTTATCCGTTCTGCATTGTCTTGACTATCATGTAGCTCACTATTCCTACCCCTTTTTCAGGTAGTTCAGATGGGGGTGAAGTTTAAGGACATGTGTGCTGAGTGGACCGTTCGTGTCAAGCAAAGCCTACCCATTTCTGTTTTGTTTAGTGTGAGATGAGATGTGTTAATTAAGTTGTTTCATCCACTCCTCTTTAGTGGTAATGAAGAGTACTTTTGTAATAAGAGTTCCGTATATTGTGCTATGAATGATTACTATTAATCATACCTTTTGTGCATGTTTTCTGTCACTTCCGATAAATAGCCTTTTTATTAAGATGTGACAGAAATGGCGGAGGCAGAGGCACCGAAAATTGACTTGGCGGCGGCGGCAATTAGGGCTGTTCAAACTTCGGTTCAAACCGAAAAACCGAACCGAACTGACCAGTTCGGGTCGGTTCAGTTCGGGTGGGTCTCTATGTAGTTTAGTTCGGTTTCAATTTTTGAAACCGAATAAACCGATTATATATATAATATATATATTATTTACTCAAACAAAAGTTAGCACAATTGGTTAACGCATGGGCGGGAGCTTTTCTTGTTGGCGCGGGTTCGAAACTGGGTTTTTTCGGAGGGTTATTTTCTCAAAATAATGAATTTTTGGCCAAAACCTATAGCAAACCTGGGTTTCGAACCAGAACCTTGGGTGGGAGGGTTAGCACCTTGGCCATTGCAGCAGGCGCGCTGTGGCGATATAACATGTATTAGAATTCGGTTTAAACCGAACCGAACTGGTTCGGTTCGGTTCGGTTTGACCTTGGAATTTGTTCGGTTCGGTTTGACCAAAAAATGGACCAACCGATCGAACTGAACCGTGTTCAGCCCTAGCGGCAATGGCCCGAGAAGCAGCGATGAAGAAGGTAGGCCTCCAATCCCTAAATCCTTTCGATTCGGGGTGTTGAAAGAGTGTGGATGCCACATTATGGGCCTATGTAGGGCGTGAGGCCCATGAGAAAGGCCACCAGACAAAAGAGTTCCTGTCGGTCTACGTCTGAGAATGAGACGGGGTGCCCCGGCGCGACATCAGCTGTCGCGATGAAATAAGGGGCCGCAACATAGTCACGACCACCAAGGATGGCACGACAAAGTCACGGTTACCAGGATGGTCGCGACACTGTCGTGACGCATCGGGGCGCCGTGACATGGTCCGACTCTCCCGACTGGCGCAGCCTTAGCCGAGAATTGAAGAAATGCATGAGTATGCTGATTGATTGCCCTTTTGTGATTGCAGGGAGAAATGAGGGCCCGGGTTTCGTGGCTCCTGGTTTTGGCAGTTTACCTGGCCTTCCCCGGGTTTCAGAGAGAGAGGATTGATGAGATGGGGTTCGGGGAGGTTTTGAGGATGGAGAGGATGAGGGCCGATGCTCCACTCACTCAGGCCCTCCGCAGTAGGTGGGACATGAAGGCGACTGCTTTCGTGCTCGCATGGGGTCATATGATCCCCAGCATGGAGGACGTGAGTCGCATCATGGGCCTGAGGGTGAACGGGCGGCCGGTGAGCGGGTTTACCTACCCGTGCTATCAGAGATTAGCCCATAGATTACTAGACCTGACTGTGTAGAGCAGAGGTCATCCCTTATCCCTAGAGTGAGGCTACAGGAGAGTCTAGGACTCTATGAGACTGGCATGAAGGTGGCTGAGTCAGTGGACGAGCAACTGTTGAGGCTGACGAGGGACTGCAAAGAGATCCTAGCTAGTGAGCCAAGGGCTTAGGTAGACTTGGACCTGCGCCGCTTCCTCACGTTCTTTCTTGGTAGACTTCTGTTTGCCACGAGGGGTGACGTGGTCCACTGCCGGTTCCTGCCACTTATAGAGGAGCTGGACCAGGTGGGGAGCTATGCATGGCGAGCAGCGTTCCTGGCGCACCAGTTTGAGAGCCTGGGTTCCTCGGACCGGCAGACTGCCATCAGCGGCTTCTACCCCTTCCTTCAGGTACATTCTCTTTCCTCTTACTCCTTAAATTGTTCTTTTGATATTCAATGTGAACTAACCGTGGCTTCATGTTCTTGCAAGTCTAGGCCTACCTCCACCTCCCTGGCCTGAGGAGGGGGATCTTGGAGCGTTCGGGTGTCGTGCCCCTAGCTCGGCGCTGGGTGCCGCGTCGTGACACGCATCCGCTGGAGGACCAGCTGACATCTCTTTAGGATGCCATTGATATCTACCCTCAGCTAGATGAAGTATCTACCTCTCTGAATTCAAATTGTAACGACCCCCTTTATCCCGTTACGTTTATACAATTCCCATCGGTACAAAGGAGCATCGTCACAGTGGATAGTAAACCAACACTAAACGATAAGGTTGATATGTCCATGAATAATAAAAGAGTATAGCGGAATTAAAGAAATATTATACTTCATTCCATCATCACCACATATTCCACAGTCTATATAGTAAAAGAAAATACTAGAGGTCCACATTATTACAACTTGAAAGAACTACATTGTCCATACATTGTCCATATGAATAACATTATTCAAACTATAAATTAAAGCAACTACCAAAAATAAATCTCCTCAAGTGCTATTCCTTGTATGCGGTATCAATCTTCACTATTCTCTCCTTAGCTATTGGATAACCTGTCACACCTGTACGCCGAAGCAAGTATGAGCCTTACAAGACTCAGCAGTAATCTAAAATATCAAACTTACACATCACATACATAATAAGCCACTAATAATAAGGAAAACCACATGCTATCATTCTGATCACAACATTACACATGATACATGTGTTATGGTCACTGTACATAAGTCATCCAAATACCTTCCTATCTAGCACATGCTCATGTTAAATCATGAAAGATAACAACACCTACACATGATATATCCTATGATGCTGATTCAAATCTTCATCATCATTTCACAATTCTAACCATTTTAAACCATAAGGCTATGTACAAGATATAAACATTACTAGCATGATATCTAGTCAATTTCTCATGCATTTATATCTTTTTATCACACATTTAACTTGCTATTTTAGTGTATAATTTATCATACTCTCTTAACACTTGCGCATGCTTTCTAGTAATCTACATAACACGATACTAAACATTCTAACATAATTTAGCATAATCATGTTGATACATACATGGTATGGACATATGCACCCTAAACACCTAACATATAACATGATTTATTAATCTAAACATTTTCCTTATTGAGGAATAACTCTACCAATTATAACATGCAATTATACATAAAGTAGATAGCAATCTAACATGATCTCGATTTATATTTCACATGCCATTTTCCTTATTTATTTACACATTTTATTTGCTGTTTAAATATGAATAATTCACCATGATATCACCTTTATTAAACATGAATTGAAGATTTAAAATACATTCAAATCGGATGGCAATCATCTACACATTAAACATGGGACTACATACTAAATGAATAGCAATTCTATCATGGACTTAGGCATTATTGTATGTGTTTATCAACATCATAATATCATTTAGCTTGCTGTTTTGACATGAATCAAACTTGATTACATGAATTTACATTTATTCTCAGCTATCTTATTCATTTGTCAATTCTACATACTCAATTTTCTACATTGCGTTCTTTACATATTTACATGCGATATTCATACACACTACTATATGGATATTATTAAACTATATCACATGATATTAACATAATTCTACAATATGATGTTAATGCACGAACAACAAATAAATATGCATGTATTAATACATTGGTTTTCGCAGGTGATTACACTCTCATTATCTTTTACTCTTCCTTACCGATAATTACACTTCTTTCATTTCATTTACTCATGCATTCATGTTTATCACTTATCACAACAATTGCACTTATCATGTGCCACGTTCACTTATCACTTTGCACTTCTAATCACATTTAATCTCTTAAATTTCCGTGACATATAGTCCTAACTACCAAGTAGAGGAAAACAACTCACTTTAGCACTTAATGCTTATCACTTAGCACTTAGCACTCACGTTCACATATTTGTTACCTAGGCAATGCGGTGGCAAATCTAGGTAACTGCGCAGAACGGGAGAAGCCCTCTCCGCCCTAACAGCGGTATTTGTCCACCTCCAGGATTTATCCTAATGCCCTTAGGATTTATCTCATAACGTTGAGCCTCCATATGGACTTTTCTATGGTACAGCTCTCAGACCTCTATGGTAGCAGTGTCACACATGGCTAAATATTGCATTAATCACTATTCATTTCATCACATTTTACTCATGCTCGTACACATATTTTCATCCCATTTCACACACACTTTATATAATATTCACATTTCCATTTACAAAAATTCACCTTACTATTAAACAATGATAAATAACTTAAAATAAGATTTTAACATGCTGCTAACTCTTGATTTACATATAATTAACTCTATCATGCTTAACATGGCCATTTTTCTCATTTCAAAACATAATGTACTTACTGTCATCAGATCTTCATGGAATTTTTATCACAGTTAAATACAATAAACATAACACATTCTAAATTTTCTAGATTTTATGAATAGGAATGTATTTATAACAATTAAATCAAGTCACAGGTGCATTTTTCACTAATTTCTCTAAAGTAAGATCCTAGTAAAACAGTCTAATATAACAGTGTCAATGCATATATACAGTCAAGACATCATCACAGAAGATTTACACAAAACTAATTCACATCTGACCTATTACACAAATTAAACATGGTTATTCTATGCTCATAATTCAATTTACAGAATTTTCTAATTACATGGTTCTCCAGTCGTTGTAGGTCATTCCTCGGGTTGGGGATGCCTCCTTGATAGTTGGACTATGCTCCAGGTTGTTGTAGATCTCCAGAAATCCTCCAGTCGCCGGATCAGAGCTTAGGAACTTCAACTTTTCTCACAAAAAGTGCTAGGGTTTCACAATGACCAAAAAGGCTTGGTGCGGCCAGAAGATGGGTCTTATAAGGTTGGATGGGTTGGGTACGCTTTGGTAGGGTTCCTACGGTTAGGATGGGTTTCCTAAACTGGAATCGGCCATAATGCGAGTATTAACAAATCTGGAACCGTTACGCAGGAGGATATAGACGTCAACATCGGTTGTAGTCAACTGCACAGTTGACGTCAAGGGATGGCCGCCAACAGGGGGTTGGCGTCCAGGGGGGCCTCCCACTGTCCCTTAGCATCTAGGGATGTGGACGCCAAGAAGGCCTGCAAGTTGGCGGCACAGTGTTGGCCGCCAACTGTGCTAGGACAGCCCAAACACCTAATTTCATCCAATTTAAACGTACATTTAGGCTCCAACAATTATAGTATGAGCATAATTAAATATTTTTACACTTATTACATAAATTACATGCATTACACATTATTTATAATTATAACTTGCACTAATCTCAATTAAAGATAATATGCACGAATGACATACATATGTATACATATGCACCATAGTTGCATGTATTATGCATGATATATATATATATATATGTATACACACTCTATATTTAGATATCATACCATGTCATAATCAAGTCAATGGTTATTGCAATAAGTAATATCATATGTACGACAGTAGATTTATACTCATACGCGTACAAGTATCATTTAGTACACCATGCATGAATTTAATAAATATAGCTTGCTTATAATATTTGATTTTTATATGCACCCATATTATTTAAGTACCCTATACACTATAAAACAATTTAGCACTAATAATAAACAAATATCATTTGCACAGAATTGACATATAGATATATGTATACATGCGTATACTCATGAGTAATTAACTTATAACATACATAAGGATAAACATATAACATATACATACCTACATCATTTAGATACATACACGATTCACATTATTGTTCACACATCATAACAATTTATCATGCTTAGAAATAGATAAATAATTCGAACAAGATTATGTACGTGCACATATATACACATCATAACTACATATAATATGCATGGAATAATTAAACACAAATATATACACATTTAATTAAATACATGTACCGAAGTAAAATCATATATGCTTACAAGATGCATGATAGTACTTCACATTATATGCATAACATTACTTATATATCAT
>CM024756.1:17246962-17395424 GCA_014218235.1 Colocasia esculenta
AGACTTGCTGCGACTGCATAGAAATGAGCACCAAGGAATAAGAGACAACAGACACTTCAACAAACACATCTGAAGAAAACTAAAATATTTTTAAGAAGACGATGGTTGTGAAGAACAAACAATGCATACACAAGCAATACACATAGATTCACACAAGCCTTCACAACCACCATTGAGAGCAGTGCACCATCACTCTAAGACAATCTGCTCCAAGCTCTCCTGAAGCCCTCACTTCTTTTCTTTGAGAGCCAGTTGTTCTGAGACGATAGCTTCATAGTCTATATTCTTCCTCTCTTAGTTTGTGCCTCAGATCTAGGGCTGAACATGGGTCGGTTCGGTCTGGGTTGACTCATTTTTTTGGTCAAACCGAACCGAACCGAATACCAAGGTCAACCCGAACCAAACCGAACCGGTTCGGTTTAAATCAAAGTGTAATGCCTTTTATTCCACAGTTGCGCGCTTGCCTTGATGGCTAAGGCGCTCTCCCTGTATGTGATAGGTGGGATGTTCGAATCCCAGTTTGGCATTTTTTTACAGTAAATCTCCAGATCTTTACCTTTTTGACAAAAAAAGTCCTATTTAACGGAGGCCGGTTTTGAACTCGAGACGTGAGGTGCTTCCCAAACTCCCAGCGCTAACCACTGCTCTACACTTTCTATAAGTAAATGTACATATTATATATATATTCGGTTATTATTCGGTTTCAGGAAGTGAAACCGAACTGAACTGCGTAGGGGCCTAAACCGAACCGAACTGGTCGGTTCAGTTCGGTTTTTCGGTTTGAACTGAATTATGAATAGCCCTACTCAGATCAAGCAAAGCATGTTGTATAAGTTTGATCTAGGGGCCATCCCTTCAACTCTTCTTTAAGAGCGTTCATCTTCCTATGAGAAGAGAAGACTTGTTGTGAGTATGTGATTTTGTTCCTCTTCCTGCAAGAAGAGAAGACCTGCTGTGAGTAGGTGGTTTAGTTCTCCTTGCTGAAGGAAGACTTGTTTCTACAGGTGGTTGTATTGCCTCTTCATGGGTTGAAGAGAAGGCCAGCGAGTGCTGGATCTTTAAGTCCTTGAGATGGATTGTACCCTTGGTTAGTGAAATCCCAAGTAATTTCTTGTAGACGTAGGACTCCTAGTGATAGGAGATCCAAACCAGGATAAAATCCTTGTGCATTTTGTGTGATTATTTTTATCTTACTTCAGCTGCTCACTAAGTCTAACATCTGTGCTTAGTGTGTTTATGTCTGAAATTGTGTTTAAGCAGGAAATTAAAAGATACTCTTGAAACAACCCATTCACCCCCCCCGTTGGGCTTGCAACCTAGTCAACACTTAAAACATCGATTGTCTTTGAACATCAATTTCTTAAACATCGATTGCCTTTAGACATCAATTGCCTAGACATCAATTGCCTTTATGGATCTATGTCATAAACCTCGACTGCCTTTCAGCACATCGATTGCATATCAATTATCTATCTATATCGATTGTTGTTATGACTTACACTGATTGACTTTCAAATCTTTCAAAATGTCATTGGTGCCCAAATGAAATTTTAAATGTACTTCATATGTTAAACCTATTATTTCTCTGACTAAAAATCTTTTTGCCTATCTCATAGGATCTCTTTCTTCCTGCAAGAAAGAAAGCATCTATCTACTTTTCTAACTATTACAGGAAATTGGACAGAAGCAAAAAGGTAAGGGCCATCTGACAAAAGACTTCTCAAGTCTAAACTATGCCTTGCATTTAATGTCTACAGGTCCCTTCTCTACTCAAGTCAACATCTTAACCTACTCTGCTGGCATCCTTGGAAGTATGCACCACTAGAACATCTTTCTTCATTCCAAGTAGCCAGTAGGCATAAGAAAGAAGCCGTTAGACTCAAAGCAGGAGAGTAGCAGAAGAAGAGAGCCAAGAAACTCCAACGCCATCTGCCAAGGGATCTCTTCAAGCTACTCCATAAAGGATAAGCAAAGGCTGAAGAAAATACAACAAGTGTGAGAGCAAACTTGAAGATCATTGAAGGAGTATACATCCAGTGGCAGCCATCCATACCCCTCAAAGCAGAGAGGAAAATCTCGAGCCCATTCAAGCAAATCCATTCAAACTGTCTTCCTTCTTTCTCATTCTCTCTTTGTATGTCTTTGTGTATTTATGAGAGAAGAGCTGGGGGTTTAGCCTAAGGAGAGTCTTTTCTTATAAACTCTTTCCTTCTTAGGCTCAGTCTAAGATCAAGCATTTCATTGTTTATCTTGAGCTTGATTTAAGGGTTTCAGATCCTAGTTTTTGTGTTCAGAAGTGTTCCTCTTCTTTGAAAAGAGAAGACTTGCTGTGCAAGCGTTCCCATTGTGTTAAGGGAAGAACTGCACTAGCATTTGTACCAGGAGGTTGGCTTCTTAACCTGTAAGAGAAGTGGGTTACCTTCTTATCCGAAAAGAGAAGAAGACCAGCTTGTGTCTGGTGGTGTAACCACGCTGGGTTTGTTCCAGTAGGTTTGCTTCTGAGCATGTAAAAGAATGGGTTATCTTCTTACTCGAAAAGAGAAGTAGATCAGCAAGGGCTTGGTGCGTATGTCCTTGAGGGGGACTATCCCTTGTTTAGTGAAATCCCAAGAGTTTCTTGAGGACTAGATGTAGACCTTCCATTTGGAAGGGTCAAACCAAGATAATCTATTGTTTCCTTGTGTGCTTGCTTCTGCACTCTTAATCTCCATTACACATGCTTATTACTAACCAAACATTTTCAAGTGGTGATTTTTGTTTCAATTTTTAGATTACCTATTCACCACCACCCCCCCTCTAGGTTAGTCTTGCTGCCATATCAAGTGGGCCAACTGTGAGGAAAGGGTTGGATTTTGTTTGTGTTAAACATGTTAAAGTCTTATGTGTTAACATTTACTTCGCATAGAGAAAATGTCTGAAGATCGTTTATGGACATACCGTAGAGTAGTTGATCAGGTGGTGTTTGTTGAATTTAAAAGTATAGTTGAGAGGTTCATTTAATTTGCATTGAGAAATCCTATTGAAGCTATAAATTGTGAGGGTCATATCTGATGTCCTTGTGTAGTCTGTAAGAACTTGAAGTGGCTTACAACATGAGATGTACAAAAGTCATTTATACATAAAGGGATTTATTAAAAGTTATACAAATTAGACATGTCATGATAAAAGATTATGGTCCTATGAGCCTGCTAATATTGGAAGTGGAAGTCCGTATGTTGATATGGTCATAGATGTTGTTGGTCTAGGATTCAATGTTCATGATGAGCATGTACACATTGAAGAACCGTAAAACAAGATAGTTGAAAGACTTTATCAGCTACTTAAGGATGCTGATGAGCCATTATGGAATGGATATGAAAAGCACTCTCAACTATCTGTGTTCTCATAATTATTGAACTTGAAATCGAATTCACATCAGTGAGATTGTTTTGGTCGTCTGTTGCTCATTATCTAAAGTATGTTGGCACAAGATGAGAAGTTGTCTGAAAATTTTTATCATGCGCAGAAGATGGCTAATGACTTAGGGATTGGATATGAGAAAATAGATATATGTCTTAATCATTGCATGTTTATATTATAAAGAGGATGAAAATAAGGTATTATGTTATATATGTGGTCATGATAGATTCAAGACTAAGAGAGGGGACAATTCAAGACAAAAAGATATACCATACATGTCATTGCAGTATTTTTCCCTCACATCGAGACTGTAACGAATGTATATGTCATCAAAGATAGCTCAACATATGAGATGACATGCGGAAAAAGTACGCCATGAACAGAATGTAATCAGCCATCCTGCAGATGCTAAAACTTGGAGTCACTTCAATCGTGCTCATCCTAGTTTCTCAAAAGAGTCACGGAATGTGAGGTTGGATTTATGTATTGATAGTTTCAATCCATTTGGAGGTTCAATGACTTCTTACTCCAGCTGGCCAATTTTTGTGACACCATACGACCTTTCACTGAACATATGCATAAAATGAGAGCATATATTTCTATCATTATTGATCTCTTGCCCAAAAAGTTTAAGAAAAAAACTAGACATATATCTCAGGCCGTTGATTGATGAGTTGAAATTGTTATGGACCGATGGAGTTACTACCTATGATGCATCTAAAAAGTAAAATTTCACTGTGAAGGCTACATTGATGTGGACGATAAGTGACTTCCTGCATATGAAATGTTATTTGGCGAGACCCCATTGGGTCGATCGTTAGAACTCTTGCTTAAAAGCAGGAGTCCCGAGTCGATTTCTGGGGGGGGGTTACCTGATTTACATGCAATCCTTGAGGTGTGGTAAATTCGAGATTTTTTCGGTCAAGTGGGTAAGGCAATAGGGTATACGAAAAAGTAGGAGCTGCCAAGTCCTGACCTTGGAGTTCACGAACACCAATCCCTAGCCCACAAAGCCACACGGGGCGGGATTTCCTCGTTATATAAAAAAATGTTATTTTGGCTAGAGCACCTGGAAAACTAGCATGTCCTTATTATATGGACAATAATAAACATTGGTACTTAAGCATGGTGGCAAGTCATGCTAGTTTGATTGTCATCAGATTTCTACCAAGGGACCATTCTTTTAGAAGGAAAAAAAGATGTATTTTTAAAGAATAAAATTGAAGTGGAAGAAGTTGATTGTGAACGATTGTCTGGTCCACATTTAGTGGCAAAGGTATAGAACTTACTAGATATATTACAATTTTCGAGTAACAAAAGACAACTCCCTAGATTTGAAAAGGATCACAACTAGGTCAAAAAGAGTATCTATTGGGAATTGTCTTAATATTTGTGAGCTCAAATTTATTACTATAAGACCCAATTAATTTTTCTTTAATTCTAAAGAATAAAATTTTTATGTCTAAGTTATATTTATAAGTGTAAATTTAAAGTAGTTTATGAATCTAAATGATTATTAGAAGTCTAATTCATAGTTTTAAATATTGAAAGTAGTATTTTTAAGTTCATCATTTATATGTATGATAGTTTTAAATTTATAAACTCATCGTAATCTGTCACCACTGTCTGCTGAGCTGTCGTCGTCCGTCACAGCTCGTAAATGCCATAAATATTTCTAATCGTACAAACAATGGGAAAGGTGGCACGGAAGTACCACCATGTTCTTTCGGTTTTTGTGTTGCCGTCTCGGACTCTCTTTTGCCCGCCGCGGGTCTCGTAAACGCCGTATTAAACTACGCAGATTCTGTTTTGAGAGAGAGGAGAGAACCGCCCGCCAAAAGCTGCTCAAGTAAGCGAATCCGTTTGGAGGAGAGCGCATCGGACAGACCTCCTCCTCTACTACGCCCCACGAGGCCACGATGAACTCGCCACTGCTCCCGCGGGGAGCGCCTTCCCTCACGCCGATCCCTCGCTCCCTCGCTCCGCCTCTGCTCCCCCTGCGGCCCCTCGGTCTCGCTTCCACCCGTCGCCGGTGCTCGTTGTCCGCGGTTTCAAGCGGCGGGATGACTGGCGAGACGGCCGAGGGCGGCCTGCGCAACGTCAGGACCGTCACCATCTCGTACTCGGAGCTCATGGTAGACTCGCAGCGGCAGATGTGTTTTCTGCTCTCTGAACTAGTCCCTGAATTTTTTTAATGCAAATTATTGTTTGGAATGTCTTTGGATGGAGGTAGGATAAGAAGTTGGATTTGTCCGCAAAGATAGAAAAGGGATTCGGCGCGAACGGTTTGGGCATCCTATCGATTTCTGATGTATGTAGTACAACTCTACTCATATTCTTTTTCTTTTTATTACGCGTTTTTCCATTGTAATTGACGTGGCTCTACCACCGTTTATCCATTTAGTTCACCACTACACTCCAGACATGTCATATTACTGATTTAGATGTCGATAACTAGATCGGCTCTCTCCCAAATTTGAATTTCACGAAGCTTGTTGACCCACTGCATGCGATTTTCCGTTTTTCTTAAATTCTTTACTTTGACTTGTCGTATGATCAAATTGCTTGCTGCTAACAGGTCCCTGAATTTCCACCGCTAAGAAAAGTTCTTCTTCATCTTGCACCCAGGTAATCATATCTGAGGTTATCTTTGATCCTATCTGGCTCCACATGTGAAGATAATCATAATCCATTAGCAAAAGTTGTGTTTTGTGAATGCTTAATTTCTTTTCTTTACCTTCTGCCAGGATAGCAAGCCTCCCGGAGGATGCTAAGAGGGAGCTTGAAGATTCAGAGAGTAGGTATTATCTTGGCATATAGTTTCATATAGTCATGCTTTATGAAAATGTAAAGGGGTGTCCTCTTGGTAGACAGCTAGCCAAGAGTTACCATTTTATTATGCTAAGACCAAAATAACAATTTTGTCATTATAAGTTTCAGTATCCTCGGCCCCTACTCCAATATTGAGCAATGCGAAATTCACTTTTGAAGTGATTGAAGTCTGAGATTTCTTTCCCTATAGACAACTTACACCTCAGAAGAAAATTGCAATATTTTACCATCGAAACTTCTTGACAGTGAGCATTGTGGGTCGCAAGGCTAGTCATACTTGCTTTTGAGTTTCCTGCCATAATAGTATGGCACAGTTCATAGAAACGTAAAGCCACATCTGCATCCAGGTTCAAACCCTCCTATACCTCCCCCTCCCCCCACCCCCACCCCCCCAACCAAAATCATTCCTCACAGTTTATAAAAAACAGAGGCCGCACGGTGTCATCAGCCATGCTTTTTAGTTTAACTTTAAGGGATTTCTTTGCCCTTTGGATGTGCTATTTATCTCTGCCCATGTCCCCCCAGTGATATGAACCTCCTTCCTTGACAAAAAAGTAGTACACAGTATTTGTTTGGCATGGTTTATGGGCTTGAATTTAGTTAGGGATTTAGATCCTTGCATAAATCTTATGTGTAATTCGCTTCTTACGCCATGGTTTGGCGGATCGTATCGAATCTGTCCGATTTGGGCAAATCGGAGCATAACACGGGATTCCCGATTTGCCCGATTCCCATGCGAATCGGCCCGATTCTCCTGAATCGGAGCGAATAAGAAAAAAACCGATTTGGGGAGAACCGGCGATGCGGCGAACCTTGTCTTACGCTTGCAACCCATGTGATTCTTCTAGCTAGTTGCCTTTGTTTCTGGAACCCAAGTAAATCTGGCTTCTATATGTACATCCTCTTGCATTGCATTGCACCAGCCAATGCATCTGTTACCATAGTTTCTAAGATTCTAAGGATTGTCTAAACATCATCCAGTGATGTGGACTCTAATACTCAACTACACTACTTGATCTCAATGTTGCTATGTGAGTCATACAGTTTTTTAAAATGTAAAATGATTGTGCAATTCCTAGTTACTAGATGATTAATAACAGTTGGGGGCATGGGAAGGAAAACATGTAAAATGTGTGTGTGTGTGTGGGAGAGAGAGAGAGAGAGAGAGAGAGTATCACAACCCTATATGTGTGTGTGTTGCACCCTATTTAGGTCTGTTCACAGCATACGAGGATGCTACAGCACCTCCGGCACCAAATATCACGGTTGGGTAACATGTGAGTTTTTTAGGGGCATAGAAATGAATAAAAAATATTACAAATTTAAACACAACTTACATCAACTGTCTCTTCTGTGCGAACATGGGCTGACATGCTTTGTTCCCTTTTTTCTGGTTGTTTGTTTTGATAATCAAAATCCAAGGGTTTCTGGTAGAGTCCACTGCCGGTAGATCCTGGCAGCAGACTCTGTCATCTGTTTGTTTGTTTGTCTGCAATTATGTTGAGCAACAGAGCCTCTCAGTGAGATTTCTATCACATTCACTCAGCAACATAATCTTCAATTTTTGCTTTGGTTACTCGAAAAACTTTACAATTCTCCCTCTCTTGAGCAGTGTGCATAAGAAAAGAAAACTTGAACTGATTTATTGTTGAATGCCCTTTAGTTAGCACAATCTGCCAATAGATGACTTTGTGACAATTATTTTGCACTTTGGCTCCTGTCCATGATTTGGCATATCTCTTAAACATTATCAAATGTCCTTTCTAAAATAAAGAAGCCTATGTTGTTTCTTTGGGTTTTCTTCATGAGCTATATTTGGTTGAAGGGTTTTATGTTACCAGATGCATGGATCATCTAGGTAGATTTCTTCATTTCATTTGTAACCCACATGATTGTTCTATAGTTGCTTTGTTGCATTGACAGTTCTAGCAATTCAATTTGCTCTTGCATTGCAGTAGCTGCCTGCACATGTTACTTCTAGGATCTTAGGACAGATTAGCAATGATCTAATAAATGTGGTCGCTACCTCTCAACTAGTTGACCTTGGTGCTTAGAAGCGACAATGAAAACCTGATAGTTCGCTATTTCTGGTCATTATTACTTCATTGATTTGATCATTTCATTGCTTTTCTCCACCATTTCTTTTTTCAAGCGCTTCTCTCAGTTTCTTATCTAGAATTCACATATTTGAGCAACATGGTGAAGATGTGCTATTGAGCCACATGCCCTTAAGTGCATAGAATGCAGGATTGGTTGTTCCAAATTGGCCTATTCAGCTCAAAATCGGCAGTGGCTAATTTGATTCTCCAGTTGAAGAGCAATCTCATTTAAACTATTAAAAAGTAGCAACAAAAATTTACTTAAGTTTGCCCAAATCGGCCTGAATTTGCCCACTCACCTATTAATCGTACCATTCTTTCATAAATTGGCTGATCTTGGCTCATTAGCATATATTAAAACATGTTTTGTATATATATACTTGTGTAAATACTTTTAAAATAATAAACATACTTTTTTGCTTCTCAAAAATACTTTTTTACATTTTAAAATGATTTTTCTTGGCTACTATTGATTTGATCCAAAATGGATAGGGATCAGCCGATTCCTTGGGTGTTCCAAGTTTTCTTACCATGCTGAAGTGTTGATATGATGTGTGTGAGTGGACATGTTAGAAGAAAAACCAAAGAACATAAGTTCAGTGAAGGTCCTCTGACATACTTATTTTGCAGGCTCCATCCTTGGGCTCCTTCTCATGCGTCTAACAACCCAACCCATCACCCTCAACACACATATTATTGGACCTGTTTTTCTATCAAAAGTTTGGTCTAAGTTATCTATTTTTATTTTTTTAATGCCCCTAAAAGGTATATTCAATTTAGATGATTTCCAATTTTTTGTCACATTTCCCTAGGTAGATTGCCTTGTTTCACTTGAAAACCCATGGAATTCTTTGACTAGTTGCCTTGTTGCCATAGTTGTCAAGGTGACAAGTGCCACTTAGTGCTTAGGCAGCCACTTAGACTGCACTTAGGCAGATAGTTGGAGGGACAGCGTGTTGTGGATCCTGATCAACTTATGAAACAGCCTGACATTCACAGGTTCTTGCTGGTTGAGGGGTGGTCGAGAGAATGAAAGCTTGGTTAATCATGAACCAAATAATTGGATCTTGTTATCAAGTGGGCTGGTTCAGACAGCCCAAGGTGTTTGTTGGGCCTAGGGATTCCATTTTAGGCTCAGATAAGGTCACCCAGTGCCTAGCCCTTCCAAAAGCATTTGGGCAGTCCAAGGTGTCTGAGTGGGCCTAGGCATGCCATTTTCAGTTCAGATAAGGTGACCCAGTGCCTAGCCCTTCCAAAAGCACTTGGGCAGCACCTGGGTGCTGATTGCTTTGACAGCTTTGCTTGTTGCATTGGCAACTCCAGCAATTTGCTTCCAGCTAAGTCCCTCTTGCAGTTGCATCAGTTGTGGTAGTGAGTTTGCCGGGACTGAAGAGAAACTTCAGCTAATCCAATTAGTTGACCTCTGATGTTAGGTTTAAATTTCCTATGAATATAGATACCTAGATATTAGGTGATTCCTGGTTATTATATTATCTTGGGTTTCTAGATGTTGACTGCAGTTCTCCTTTTCCTCCCTCTTTTGTGTTCCTTTGATCTTCTTAATAACTAGATTTTCCAGAAGATCGCAGTTTCCCTCTGAAGCATAAGAAGTTGGATAATCTTTCCTTCAATTTTTTTTTCCTTGGTGATGAGGAACCTTGCCCAATAAGCAACTTGGAATACACTACTCGGAATCAAACCTGGGTCTTGCTTATTGAAGAGAATTTCCAGACCAATTCTCTTATGAGCATATTCTTTGCCTTCATTCTGCCACTCTTCATTTCTATGGACTATATTCTATGTCACATTTTTCCTGATGAACTTGCTTCCTCTTTTGTTTGATTTTCCTTGTTATAAATGTTTTTCTTTCAGACATAATTGAAATATTATGAACCTGTTGTAATGAGTTTCTCATGTATGTGATGTGCATTAATGTGTAGGTATAACTTTGGATGGTGTCATGGGAAAGAAAAGGTGGAGTCTGGCAAACTAGGTTTGCTCTTTCATCCTTGAATTCTGGATTCTTCTAAGGTTCTTATCACATAAAGACATGGTGATTACTATCAAAATGAATCAGCTATTACCTTGTGTGTCTTGTTCTTTTCCACACTTGCCTTTCTTTCTTTCCATTACTTTTAGCTGTTTTTTGTGATTATTTCTGCATTATCACATTCCTTCAAGTTTTTGTATTTCATTTTACAATGCTCATTAGGTCTACACATTTTGTTTTATGTTGCAACAGAGCTTTGATCCATTCTTGCTAAGGCTTTTCTCTAGCTTTTATAATTTCAATTTATGGTAACTCTGGTTTTACCGTACTATGACCGTGCAGATACCCTGAAAGGTTCTTTTTATGCCAATCCAATTTTGGATGTGCCTACCACCAATAGTTCTTTGATTCAAAGGTATGACTTGCTTAACCTGTGTGTGACTTGATTTCCTTTTCCTCCATCATTTTATAGTTCTGTTTATTGTGACAGTAACTTTGTAAACTTTCTTCCTGTTCACTTATAACTTGAAATTCATGCAAAAATGCATTTACTTCACCATCATGCTTTCCGTAATTTTGTAAACTTCCTTCCTGTTCACTTATAACTTGAAATTCATGCAAAAATACATTTACTTCACCATCATGCTTTAATATTTTTCTCAAGGCACTATCTGTCTCTTGTTTCTTGAATGAGTTGTTCAGAATGCATAGATATTAGATCTAATGCCAGGGCGCTAAATTACTTATCAAAATATTTTCTTTTGGAAGATGACCAAACAGTCCAATGAAATTTGAGCATATTAATCTTCTCAGAATTTTAAATGCCATATCTGGATTTTCACTTCAACATCTGTACACTTTTTTTTAAATGCTTCTTCAAATATCCATCAGAAGGGATAGAGAATGCTGATGTTCTTATGTATATCTTGATTAAGAACTTGTTCCTTTACAATTTGGGAGGTCATGGCTTACTGGAATGAATGCCATATCGGTGTTTTCCTACCCTATAACCTTTCGACCAGTGCTCATCAGACATGGTAATGAAGACTAGCTATCATTTCCTCACCAGCTACTTGCCTTCACCAGGTAGAACTCCTCAGTGAGTTAATCTTCACTAACTGGGAGATCAGTGAATATTCAGATTCTTCTATGGTGGACCGTGGATCAGAGTCTTCTACATTTGCTCCTTGTCAGTCAGTCAATGTCATCTTATGCTGATTTCAGTCCCATTTCCTGTTGCTGTGTCGATGTTGCTGTGTCGATCACCATCTTCCATTAATATCTTTGGAGCTTACAAGCCATGTGTTGGTCAGGCTGCTTCTGAAAGACGATGACAGAATTCACATGCTTGGTCCGTTTGTTTCAGCGTAAAATCTCATGTAAGGAAGCGTTTTCAGGAAAAACTTCATACAATGACCTATTTGGTACTCCTGAAAAGCTAATCCATGAAAATCTTTTACCTAAAATTTATGGATTTTGACATCCTTGATGAGATCCTTTAAAACATTTTCCTCGAGTTCTCTTTCATGTAGATTTTCATGAGCGAGACTTTAGTCTCTACTCTCATTCCTAGTGCCTCTTCTGCACTACCAACTGCCGTCTCTAAGGCAGCGATTGATGACTATTGACCTGGCGGCCGGCGTCCGACAACAGGCAATCGACGATCGACATCCGGCACCTAACAGCTAGTTGTCGACGGTCGGCGCCGACCGATCGACACCTGGAGCATACTTTTTTTTTAATATTTTAAAAAATTATTTATGAAAAATATTTTACTGGAAAACAAACATCGAAAAAACTTTTTAGGAAAATCATTTACGTGGGTACCAAATGAACAATTATATATATTTTCTGTAAATGCTCTTCCTTGGAAAACTTTTTTCCTATGAATATATTTTACAACGAACCAAACGGATCCTTAACTTCGACCAGTAGCCATCATCATTATTGTTAGAACTCAACGTCCTTGCAATTGTTAGACACCAGCACATCCACCTTAGCTAGGGTTGTGGAAAAGAAGGGCTTAGTGGGCCAACTGGCCCAGCACATCCTATCTTGTGGCATATCTAGGCATTACGTTTCCATCCATTTGTTAGGAACAGGTCAACTCCAAAACAGTTTGGCTAGTTTTCTTCTTCCTTTTACACTGGTTCAGGACCCATTTAAAAGCTGTTAAGCATTGGTTCAGTGGCTGGTCCAAGTTTTTTGTTTTGTGTGCTACTTTCAGGACTTTCCCATCTAGCCTTGTTCTGCCTTCTTTCATCCTGTTGGCAACTTGGCATTTGCATTTGTCATGCTGATATCAGCATTCAATACAAAGTCACTCCGGAGTATAAAACATTCCCATCTCGGGCCCGTGGGTATATCAACATCTTGATTACACTGGTACATTCTGTTTGCTAATTTGAGGATCCATTTGAGAGATATTAGGGCCACTTTATGTTGTTTGGGCTTTCCTTTTTCAGCTCACCTTCTCCATCCATTTGGAAGTTGCTTCTTTTTTGCTTCCATGGCATCTTCTCCAGCTCCTACCCTTTAGTTTGTCACAAATGGAGCAGTGTTCAATAGTGAACCACCCAATCTTCCATGATCAAAGAAGTGACTCACAATTCTTTGGTGCTACTTCTCTACCACACTTAACTCTTCCATCTCTTCTACTCAGAAGGTTGTTGATCTCTTTACCAAATCTTAGTTTGTCAGTTGATCTTTTGCACGTGAAGAATTGGTTGGCATCCTGTGTATATGCCATGTCCTAACCACATTAGTTTGGGGCATCCTCTATATAGGCCTAATTAGACTATTACAAGGGAGACACCTAGCCATATGTGTATTATGAAATTATCCTTGTATGTTTATATCTTGTATACATTGACCCATCTCCCTGGTAATAACCAGAGAACTTTCATTATTGTCTCAATATTTTAACATCCTCACTTCTGTCTGTTAAAGTTTATTCTCAAAACCTAAAGGTAATAAGTGGAGAGGGCTCCACTATTGCATAGTATTTTTGTCCCTTCCAATGTGGGACTTTTCTTACACACCCTCTCACATGCAACCCGATTTTAGGCTCGACCATAAACTTGAGGTTCATGGCCTGGTACATACCATGGGCTCTAATACCATGTTAAAGTTTTTGTTAGATTGGCCTTCCAACTCAAAACCTTAAGGTGATAAGTGGAGAGGGCTCCAGTATTATAAGCACATTAGTATTTTTGTCCCTTCCACTGTGGGATTATTTTTACACATTCGTTTTCCTCAATTTCCCTTAGGGTCCTTATTCTTAGTTCATTAACATCTGGATATAGTTCAACAAAGTTTGTGCCCTACCAAAGTCCTTGCTAGGGTTCAGTGATTTTCTTGTATAGTTCAGCATTATATTTCACAATATCATAATTGTTGTGGTTTAGTCCCATATTGGAAAGCCATGGGAGTTTCACCTCTGTATATGTAGAGAATTTCCTTAACTCAATGCCTAGGTTTTGGGTTAGAGTTTGGGCCTTTAACATAATATTAGAGTGTGTTTACAGATTGGATCGTCTCTCCATATATGGACACGTCCCTATTTGTGTTGTGCCCCAAACTGGTTGGTTCGGCATGAGGGGGTTATTGTGGTTTAGTCCCATATTGAAAATCCATAGGAGTTTCACCTCTATATATGTAGAGGATCTCCTCAACTCCATGCCTCGATTTTGGGTTAGAGTTTTGTCCTTTAACATTGTATTAGAGCGGACCCATTCGATCATCACTCCGCATGTGGACACTTGTCCCTACCTGTGTTGTTCCCCAAACTAGTTGGTTCAGCATGAGGGTGGATGTTGTGGTTTAGTCCTATATTGGAAATCCATAGGAGTTTCACCTCTGTATATGTAGAGGATTCCCTCAACTCAATGTCTACGTTTTGGGTTAGAGTTCAGCATGAGAGTTCACATTATTATATTCTTTTTTCTTTTGCATTCCAGTTATAAACTGCGGAACTGGTTTTTGGCTGTGAGCTAGTTCATTTACATATCAGCCTCAATATTCACCCTTTCCATTTCTTACATCTTTTGTACAACTGCAGCAATTACATAGAAATATCTTCATTGCACTCTTGGTTCATTGAAGATACTTGTTCTCCAACTTTTTCATGTAGCTATACTATTTTATTGTGCTGTAAATCAAGGTACCCATCATATTGTCGACCAAAAAATGGCCTACTACTAGATTGCCCGAACTTTGAAGGAGTAGGCAACCACTTCAAAGTGTGATCCTTGACCAATAACTGGTCACTATATTATTCATTACAAATAATTGTGGGTGCTTGAATATTAAAAATATTCTTTCTCACTTTCTAGGAGATTGAATTCAGCTTCCTTTTATATGATGTTTCAATTTGATAAAGAATCAAAGCTAATTGAAAAGTTTTTTCTGCTAATTGTACCAGCAAATTTTATTTATCATTGTAGCTTATGAAATGTGGTGAATTCGGTTGAGTATCATCTAATTTGGCTTCTCTAACTTTCACATCCTATCTGAAGATGTTGGTCCTTGATGGTAATATGTAAGCCTTAGGGGCATCATGGGAACCTAAACAGCTCAACTTTTAATAACATAATACTCTAACTCCTGGAAGAACTTGTGTAGGTAACTCTCGTCCTCCTACCACAGGCTTTGAGCTCATCTATTTACTACATAGAAACTCATAGCTCAGCCCTCGTGGTTGTCAACTCTTCGGTACAAGTCCACAGTGGTGCCCATTTGAACGACTTTGGACATGAAATTGAACTAGAACCTGTGGACACGCGGAAAATCTGGAACGTTTTTTTTCTTTTATCTTTCTTGAATTTGGCGTTCGGTTTGACTTGATTTGTTATTTTTGTTTCTTTTATTTCTTTTGCCTTGCGGGCGTACCAGCCTGTCTAATAGACAGAAGTGAGAATCCGCACAATGCGGAAGAAAATTTGATGTCCATGGAATGACAAGTGCGCCAATTTTAATATGAACTTCTATTGGTTCCACATTTTTTATTCATCATGCGATTAGGGTAGCGTGTGCTGGACCCCTGTCTCCATCGATCGGAATCGATGTTTTGTTTACATCGGGTTAAAACCCTTGATGTCATTTTTACATCAGTTCTAACCCGAATACCATTGATAGCAAGTCGGGAAATATGCATTTTCTAAAATTGTAATACGATGTTTTCCCCTTTTATTATTGTCGAACAAAATGGATTTTGATTTGAAAGAACGAATCTGTTTCTTCTTTGAAGAAAGAGATTTCATTTTGCAAAGAAGGGTATTTGTCTTGAGAAAATATTTCATTTTTTTGAAAAGGAGTATGGATTTCTTTTGAATTTCAAAGTATAATTTGAGGAGTATGCGGGCCATATACCCTTAATTTTATTTGGTGTCTGGACATTTTATTTTGAAAAGGAGTGTGTATTTTTTTGGAGATTTGATATAATTTTAAAAGTGAACGTGTATACCCGTTAATTGATTTGGTAGTTTGAGTGTATTGTGAATTTGGGGAGCGCTCCCGCATAGCAAGGTTATCGCGCAAATATATGAGTATAAATTTGATGGACATATGATTGTATTGACTTTTAGGGGAAGTCCTATATGACAGAGTGTCCCCATGAAATATACACATATATATATATACATTTATGGACAATGAATATGCTTTTGGATAGAACCCCTGCTTAGGCAGAGTTTCCTTTAAAACCTATTCAGATGAACATATATTCGTGAACATATGGATTATTTTCGGCAGAACCTCCGTTTAGGCAAGTTTCTCTCAGAAAGCCACACATATATAATCACAATCTTCGTGAATATATAGATATATTTTGGCAGAACCTTCGCTTGGCAGAGTTTCCTTTAGAAAATATATACATATAAGCACAGAGTTGTGGACATATAAGTATGTTTTCGGGCAGAACCTCTGCTTAGACAGAGTTTCCTTAAGAAAACATATACACATGAGCACGAGATTGTGATTATATGGATAGTTCTCGGACAGACCTCCGCTTGGGCAGAGTCTCCTTTAAGAAACATATACATATAAGCACAACGTTTGAGCATATGAGTATGTCTTTATATAATACAGCATACCCATACAAGCACAACACTCACACCATCCCAGTGTCTTGCTCGACAGGCTGAGAAAACATGTGCATCAAATGCTCATACCCATAGAGTCTTGCTCGATATGGAGGCATTTAGAGCACGAGAACAAGGTATTTAATACCATATCCATAGAGTCTTGCTCGATAGGAAGATTTAAACCCCGAGGATATTACCCCCACAGAGTCTTGCTCGATGTGGGGGTATGGACCGCATTATGATTTTTTTTGAGAGACCCTCCATGGAGGCTAGCTCAGCATGGAGGGGATGGAGGAGATGTCGATGCCGTATGGGGGTGATCTCCCTTTTCTTTGCGCTTGTTGAATGTTCCGCACCGAGCGGGGGAAGAGCCG
This sequence comes from Colocasia esculenta, assembly GCA_014218235.1. Taxonomy (NCBI): domain Eukaryota; kingdom Viridiplantae; phylum Streptophyta; class Magnoliopsida; order Alismatales; family Araceae; genus Colocasia; species Colocasia esculenta. The sequence goes on from CM024756.1 coordinate 17,263,740, forward strand.
ATACCTTCACACCGAGCGAGAACTTGAAGAACAAGTGATAATATTTTGGGAAGAATACTTTCTTTCCTTTTTTTTTCTGATTTTTGAGGGACAACACCCTTTTTTTTTGGAAGGAAGCCGAAGGGCCAAAGGAGACCGAAGGAAGGACCCCTTTTTTAGGAGGAGGAAAAAGCCCCCTTTACATGGGGGGTTACATGCCCTTTTATAGGGTTTGTCCCCTTTACAATGCGCAAGTGAGGTTGGGCCCCTCTTTAACCGATGGTACCCCCCATCGGTTATGGGGGAGATCCCTCAACCGATGGAGGTACCATCGGTAAGGGGGTTTTACCCCTCCAACCGATGGTCCCCCCCATCGGTTGGTGGGAGATCCCTCAACCGATGGAGGGTACCATCGGTTGGGGGGAGATCCCCTCCAACCGATGGTAGGACCATCGGTTTGGTGTAAATACCCCTCCAACCGATGGAGGGTACCATTGGTTGGGGGAATTGCCCTCCAACCGATGGGACTTCCATCGGTTGGGGGGGCTTGGGGGGTTTTGCCTATAAATTGGCCCCCATATGCCCCATTATAGGGGTGCCTTTGGATTTCTGGAAATGGGGGTTTTGAGTCTTTTGACAATTTTTTATGCCAACAGAACCATGGATCAATTCGTACATCTTATGTCAATATATATATAAAAGCTATATATAGGTGCTCTGGGGAGTGGGGAGGCTCCTTTTTGGGTTTTTTTGGCCCACCTTTACTTGCGCATTCTCTCTGTTCTTAATATATACACGTGGTACCATCCACTTTCATATATATATAAATTATATATATATATACAAGCTATAAATTTGTATATGAACATAAATAAACTATATATTATGTTGAAGTCAAATACATGCTACATAAATCCTATGTGATAATCATGATGTAAATTTTTGGGCTTAACCATTCCCATAATTACATCATATGAGCATTGTTTTATGTGCCATGTTCACCCTAGAGAATGAAGGCTGTGTGAGAATTATTTTTTAACACTTTTAAAAATTTTAAATTTATCTTTGGATTTGATTTATTTGGATTTTATTTATTTACATAGACATGGTCTTATTTAGTTCATTTGACCTCCCCCCTAACTGCGGTTGTGTTAATTATATCAGCACAAAAGCTGAATACCCTTGATTAGCCATCAGACAAACCCGTTGAAATAAAAAACGTGACTCACATTTGAATGAATGAATTATACATGGAAAGAAACACAGTTGCAAACATGCCGTTCATTTTTTTGAAATTTTCTGATATTTATTTCATTTTTATTAATTTTTAAATTCATTTTCTCATTTTTTTGGTATTTTAGAATTATTAATTTCATTTATTTTCTATTTTCGTTATTTATTTATCTACATTAGATTATGTGAATTAAATTAACATTTTCATTTATTTAGTTAATTTAGATGAGAATTAACTTAAGGGGATCAAAATGTGTGAGACATGACTTGTTTGTTGATTTTTCTGTTAAGATAAATTAACAGCCAATGTTTTGTGAATATTTTATTAGGTTTGTTGAAAAATTAGTTGATTTTGATTAAGAAATCAAGTAGTGAAGTGTTTTAAAAAACGTGACACTACGTATGATTATCCGTATAATGTGTATTTAAATGAATAAAACTAGCCCAATAGGCCCATTAATATTATCACGTGGAAAAAAAACAATGGCCGGCCCAATAGCAATCTTAGGCCCCATTAAATAATGTGAACGTTGATCATTCATTAAATCATGGCATAACAGCTACAAGTCCGGCCCAATAAACAACTTAGGCCCAATAAGAAATTTAGGCCCAATAAGAACTTAGGCCCAATAAGAAAGCCCAATGGACCTTGTTTAAGACTTGAGAAAATTAAATCGCGCCTTGCACGATAGTCCGTTAGGGCTGCCTTGCAGCCCCCTCTTCCAGACCGCTTTACAGTCTTTCTCAGAGCCTTGCTCTGTGTTCAACCTCAGACCATCCTCCCCTCTGCCTGGGGCGCCCCCTGTTCTTTTATAGGGGTGGAGAATACACCGTCCCGGTCTATTGAGTCCCGTCCCGGTCTATTGAAATCTCGTCCCGGTCTATTAGAGTCCCGTCCCGGTCATTTGTATTTGCATTTTTTTGCGGATTTCCCCCTGCTTGCTTTATTATTTTTCATTTTTTTTCCTTTGGTTCCCGAAAATTGGCCTTCCTGTCTCGCCGGGAGAAGCAGGGACGAGGGGAGGAGGAGACCGTCGTCTCCCTCCTCCGATCCGGACTGGGAAGGAGGGCGGCGGCCTTCTGCTCCTCTCCTACTACTGCGGCTGGGACAGGGAAAGGGGCGGCGGCCCCCCTCCTCCTTCTTCTATTAATAGCAGCGACGGCGGCAAAAAGGGGGGAACCCGGCGGCGCGCGGCGGATAGGGAGGACCCAACGGCGTCGGCGGCGGCAAAGGGGAGGCCTGGCAGCAGCGGCGGCGGATAGGGAGGAACCCAACGGCTGCGGCGGCGGCAAAGGGAGGCCCGCGGCAGCGGCGAGGGAGAAGCCCCACGGCGGCGGCGGGCGGGGACCCTCCCCCTGCCTGGACTTGTCCTCCTCTTCCTCTCTTCTGCGGCGGCCAAAGCAGGGGGCCGGTCGCAGCGACAGTGGCGGGGACCCCTCCTGCGTGGGGGGGCCCATCCTCTTCTTCCTCTCTTCTTCTGCGCGGCCCATAACAGGGGACCGGACACCCCCTTTTCCTCCCCCTGCTATAGGGCTGCGGCCCTGCACAGGGGCCTCCTTGTGTGGAGGCCTCTTCCTCTTCCTGAGGCGGGGGTTTGACCTGTATATATTTTTTTCATTTTTTTTTCTTCTTTTTCCTGAACTTGCTAGTTCACTGGCCATGTCTTTGATTTAAGACTTGCATATGTTATCATCATTATTCATTATTTATTTTCTAGTTCAACAAATGCCCCCCACGCGGCAGGTGGGCGACACCAACACAACGCGCATTTGCCGCGTCGTGAATGCACCTTTGCTGTCGGGAGACGTTTTGCATATTTGAACTTTTTGATATTCTGTATACCCTTTTGTTGATTTCTTTTCAGGACGCCATGAACTCTCGCGGGAGAGGCCGTCGGGACGTCCTGGTTACTGGGGACGTCGGTCATGGCCGGGGACGTGGCCGTCTAGATACTCAGGACGCACGCCGCCTTCTTTCGACTCTCGCCGTCGAGTACCTTTCATGGGGCCCACATTGATATCGGCAGAGAGAGCTTCTGCTCTAGACAAAGGCTATACACGCGTTGCTTTATCTCATTTAAATGCCTCATCGGAGGAGGAGATGCACATTGACTCTTCATGGGTTCTTTACTGTGAAGGGCAATTTCACTTCCAGCGCCCCGCTGATTTCCCTCGGCACCTTCCGTCAGATCAGTATATATACAATTTTGTGATTTCATACACCTGGCCGGGTGATGACGACGAGGGTCCCATACCTCTAGCTCGTGCTCAACGATTTGCTTAGAGAGAGCTATCCTTCTAGATCGTGACAGTTTGAAGGGCCTAGCTCAATATGCATTTCCAGCTTTTCCTTGGCATGGTGTCCGTTTGAATGAATTGCCTTTGCCGACACAGTTGGGCTCTTTCTCTCAGTTGGCGAATGCTCATAGCATCTCTAGGCCTTTTCAAGCAGCTACCTGGATGATGGCAGGTGGGGGCCGGGCCCCAGTTCTGATCACCGAGAGGGCTTATTTCTATCTGGTGCTGATGAACCCTCCGACCGGTCTTCTTATGGTGGTCGATGCTTTTACCAGACATCTTACAAGTCAAAGACCCAGTTGGTATGGCAAGTTTAGCGTCAGACGGGCACATGTTTCCTCGTCCTGGAGCAACAGAGTGGCTGCAATATGTGCTTCAACACTATCGTCACATGTTAGATCTTGTGGGCATCCGTCACGCAGTGACAGCTGCGCTTTACAGATATCCTTGCTACATGGGATTGATCCAGGCCATAGCAGAGGTAATAATAGCAAATGAACACAATCTGCACAGCCGAAGGGAAACTGCCATGATTTGTGGGCCTTCCATCGGATTTCAGGTCTTCCGATCACAGAGAGCCTTATGAGGAAGTTAACTTGATGATTCTATAGAAATTCCACCGATGGCCAGGGCCTTATGAATTGAATTTTGCTATAGATATCTGATGAAGACTTGGTGTGATTTGCCAAAGCACGTCAATCTACCTCTGTTGTAGGTGGTACTGATGCCCCTGGGACTTCACGCAACACTCCAAAAGTCAGCCTCCACACTTGGGTGGATATTTCTATGGTGGACCTTTCTGCTATAACAATGAATTTGCCCGTGCTGGACTCTCGCCATGATATGTATGAAATACCCCGCCATGAGCTCCCTGATTATCCGTACATATATGAATCTCCCACAGAATCAGAGAACCGTGGGCACTGGATGAAATCACTCATTTAGCAGCTTATTTGTCATATTGGTTGTGCACTTTTGCTATGCCTTTTAGGGAGAATCACTTTTGCGACCAGAGGTGATATATCCAGCATGTCGTCTGGCCTGTGGTTGTCGGTTGGCCCTTGCTCCTGCTGTTCTGGCCTGTATTTATCATTCATTTGGGACTTTATCTGCGCATGATCAGCCACGGGACAACACCACATCAATGGCCACTCATTATATCAGTGTTTGGGCGCATTGTCTTCTGCCAAGTCGCCTCCCTATAGGGGAGGTCAGAGATTTCTCTATTCCTTTGATTTTTCGCTTCATGGATGAGCCAGAGGGGGATGACGAGGCTCTTCTTTCTTCAGCTCGGGATACATTGGGATTTGTGCCTGTTGGGGCTGCCGGCAAGCTGAACTTTGATCATTCTTCCCTGGACTTCAGATCTTTCCCTAGCTATTCAGAATTTGGGCAGCCAGGTTGGTTTGATCCTTGGACTCAACAGGTCGTCCACGGATTTGCCGAGAGGTGTGTTCGCTTGGCATGGCTTCAGTGTACCCGCCCAGGGGTATTGGTATTTCGGAGAGGACAGACAGTCGTTTTGGAGCCTTATTATCCTCATAGATTTGCTAGAAATTTTGGCTACGATCAGAGGATTCCGTCCGACTTTGAAGTTCCCCAGCTGCCTCGAATTTTGCACGGCCGATGTATTCATTTGCAAGCCCGCATGTGGTGGAACTTGTTTCAACAAGATAATGTCTCTTTGCTGGTCCACACTTCACCTTCCACTTATCGGGGGGCAGTGACCCTGAAATATGCTGACTGGTGGGCCAGCCACAGTGGGAATTTTACACAGCGTTCTGGTGCTATTCGCCATGTAGAGAAAGACTATCTACGTAGGCAGGATCGCCCCCATTTTCATATCCGAGACAAGTATTTGAGAAGTATTTCCAGAGTTGGCTATTCATGTATCAATGCCTTCCAAGCCCGAGATAAATCGCGGAAACATCCCTTGGCTCAGGTAGAGGTTGAGCATGCTGACAGTCACCCCGTTCGTAAAAAGAGCGCTTCGAAGAAAAGAGCCAGGTCTGCTGCCTTAGACCCACCGCCCTCTTAATGATGTGGTCAGATTTTGTTCACGCCTGTGGGCTACCCGCCAGATGCACTCGCCGACGCTTTACTCCCTCCAGACACTTTTAGTGGTGACCCGGCCAAAGAGTGGATAGCCTACCTTACAGTGTCCTCACTTCTCTTGGGCCCCGCCGCGAAGCCTTTCTAGTTCGGAGAGCTCGCAGTCTGGGTGATGTTTTGTCAGCTGTGTCTTCTTCAGCCCCCCGAGAGTTGGGCCTTTTTCTCAGACAGTGATTCCACGACCGCTTGAGTCTATTCTGCCCTCAGGTGAGGATCTCTTCTTAAAATGTATTTACATATCGATTTCACAACTTGAGTTGTCTCTTTTTCTTTTGATTTCCTTTTGCTCCCCCTTTTTTTAGACACTGTGAGTCCCTCTCACCGTTGCTCAGCCTGAGACCCGTATGAGGCCAGATATCAGTTTATCCGTTCCTTTTCCCGAGGCGGCCAATCCCCTCCTTGATGGCGCAGGTAATGAACACCACTTTCCTTTGCATCTTCTTCCTTCTTCTTTTATAGCATCTTTCATTGATTTTGTTTCATCTCGCCGATGGAGCGCCTTTTCACCTCATTTGCTATGCATGTGGATCCCGCTAGCCCAGTGCACGCAGGTATGATAGTCATCATTTCATGAGGTTTTCTTTCATCTTGCTCATACGTCACTTAGCAGTTGCTTACTCTCTCCTTGATTCTAACAGCTCCCGCTGAGCCATATTTGAGCTCCCTTCTGTCCAAAGATCAGAATGTGGAGTTAGTGCCCCCGGTTTCGGAGGCCCAAGGAGGCCATTCCAGGGAAGATGATGTGGATGATTGGGATTATGAATTGGATGTTACGGATATCCCTATTCTGAATCCGAATTGGGACCCTTCTATGGAGAATCCTGAGGATCCCGATTTCAGTAAGTGACTTTCCTTTGCTTCGGTCCCTCCTTGTTTTATTTTGATTCCTGATGTCTTTGTCTTCCATTTTCATTGTCATCATTTTCCTTTTAGGTATACCCCTTGATGACTTGATGACAATGATGGAAAAGAACCTTTGCCCACTCCAGATCAACAGGGCACTTCAGGCCATCACCGCTATAGTTTAGCCCACAGCAACTGAAGCTCCCCCCTTCTTCCACTGAGGGTATCTCATCTTTTAAGGCTCGCTGCCTGCCTTGAAATTTTCTGCTCTTTTCTTTTCCTCATTTATTTACACACATGCTTTGTACCTTGTTTTGCAGGCGCACCTGATCAGGGTAGTTCTTTGCTTCTGTCACTCTCTATTGCATCGAACGGGGAGAAAGGTGAACACCCGACACCATTCCAACCCCCGTTGGACCTTTCTGTGCCTCATGACGAGACGGGGATACCTGTTGAACCTTTGTCTCAGCCTTCCAACCCAGGTATCAATTATGCAATCTCTTTGTGAATTTTGACTTCTTGTAACTTACAATCTTACTTTCAGTTCCTCCCTCTTTTCAAACTTGTTTGGGTTTTCTCTCCGTCCCCCTCCTTTTGCTTATATGCCCCCTCTCTTTTTTGTGCACGCTCCACAGTTGTGACCGGGCAGGGGTTCTACTACCTGCGCCAGACCCTGGCGAGGCGAATAACAATGGGGACGATCCTTCTGTGCCTGTACCCCCCGCCTTAGATCTCCTAGCGGTCATTGCGGAAGCAGAGATTGCACCGCACCTTCTGAGTGTCTTTCCAGTATATATCCGCATTCCATATTTCATGCTTGTTGTAAATCTTCAATGATAATAGTGTTTTTTCATGCATGTCTTTTGGACGCAGAGAATTCAGGGCGACCTACCTCGCCCTTGAATGCTAGCGAGCCTAACTCCTCAGAGACCCAAATTATTTCTGGCGAGCATAGTGAGGGTACCGAGCCTTTGTCGGGCGAACTCAGCAGTTTCTCTGCGCTTTTGAGACTGCCGACGACTTCGAGGAGGTGTCTTCATGTCCTTCTCTAGTTGTTTCAGGTCTCTCCTCGCCCCATACATTAGATTCTCCTTCGTATTTTTTTATGCTGAGTTTGATTTTCTTTGTACTTCTACCTGTGCAGGGTTGGAGCGATCGTCACCTCGCTCTTGGGGTCTTGGAGGCCCGACTAGACGCTCTTCGTAGTGAGGTTGCTGGCCTTACCGACCAGATTTTTTGTGGCACGGGCCCGGCATACCTCTCTCCTCGCTAGCAGAGGGAGGATCGGCTCGTGCATCTCTTCTACACTGTTGGCATCACACCTGGAACCGGTCCAGTTGCTTGAGGACGTGCGACACTCCATAGCCTTGATCATCGGACTATCTCTTTGGAGGTGGAGCGAGCAGGCCCCGTGCAGCCATTACTTGCTTTGGAGGCTGAGGCTGACTACTTGAGAGACGGTGCTCCCCGGGCGTAGACCTACCTTAGAGATGTTGTTTTTTCTTTCTTCTTTTGTACTTGTATGGGACCTTTATTTGACTTCTACTTCCTAGGCTATCCCAGGGCCTGTCCTGGGACCAGACTTTTATTTGCTATATACACTGGATTTTTGACATTCGCCACAAAATGCGAAGACTCTCTCTCCCCTCCCTTTTTCCTTCCTCTCTCTTTTTTTGTTGATAACAGGAGTTTCCAGGCTTCTCCCGAAAGCCATGAATTGTTTCTATTAGAGGATTAGGGCTCCTCTTGGGCCACACTGTTTGTGTTAGATTAAGGTTTCTCTAAGACCGTATTTTTGCGTGAGGGACTTGAGCTCCCTAGGACTTATAATTTTTGATTTTGATCCATGATTTTTTTGTTTCACCATTACCAACCCTAGCGCCCTTTCGGTTTTTCGCTAGGCTTGGCCCCCATTAGCTTTTTCCAACGCGCCTTTGCATTTTCGCATTGAGGGGTTTACCCTTTTTGCCTGAGGCGCCCTTTCGGGTTTTCACCTCAGCTGGGTTTTATACCTTTTTTTACCCTTGAGCCATCACGATGAAGTGGTAGACCAAGTCCGTCGGGGCACCACTCCTTTTTAAGCCCCTATTTATTCTATTTCTTTTTTTTTCTATAAGGATTAAAGGCTTCCCTGAGAGCCGTGAGAATTTGGATTTGGATTTTGGCTGTCTTGGCCGACCTGGATGGTGTGTTGGCCAAGGGTTTGAGTTTTATGTGCGGTAGGAATTGAAGGCTTCCCTGAAAGCCGTGATTGAGAAGTTAGATTTGTGGTATGGTAGGGAATTAGAGGCTTCCCTGAGAGCCGTGAATATGTTAGAGGATTAAGGCTCCTCTAGGGCTCGTGATTTGACTTTTGACCGGTCTTGACGACTTGTTAGCCAAAAACCATGGATTTCAACCTTTGACTGGCCTGGACGCTTGTTAGCCAAGAGGTCTGGATTTTGAGCTTTTTGACTGCCTTGACGGCTTGTTAGCCAAAGAACTCGAGATTTGACTTTTGACTGGTCTTGACGACTTGTTAGCCAAAAGACATGGATTTCAACCTTTGACTGGCCTGGACGGCTTGTTAGCCAGAGGTCTGGATTTTGAGCTTTTTGACTGGCCTTGACGACTTGTTCCAAAGAAGCTCGGATTTGACTTTTGACTGGCCTTGATGACTTGTTAGCCAAAAGACATGGATTTCAACCTTTGACTGGCCTGGACGGCTTGTTAGCCAGAGGTCTGGATTTTTGCTCTTTTTGACTGGCCTTGATGGCTTTGTAACCAAGAAGCTCGAGATTTGACTTTTGACTGGTCTTGACGCTTGTTAGTCAAAAGACATGGATTTCAACCTTTGACTGGCCTGGACGCTTGTTAGCCAAAGGTTGGGATTTTGAGCTTTTTGACTGGCCTTGACGGCTTGTTAGCCAAAGAAGCTCGGCATTTGACTTTTGACTGACCCCCCTTTTTTTTTTGATAAGGGTCCTCTTCTTTCTTTTCCTTTTTTTTTTGTTGGGTTCTCCCTATCTCTCTTTCTTCTAGCAGAGTTAAGCTTCCCCCATTTCTTATAAGGGCAGAAAGACACAATCATCGTGTCTCAGTTGTAGCCCCTTGGATTTGATTATTCATTTGAAGAACTTAGGGGTTGTTTCGTCATTGACACTCTTGTGTCTTTCCTTTTTATAAGGAACGGGATAACTCGATCTCGTTCTAAGAAAGGTCGAGAGAGTAACCCTCATTATCATTTCATTTTTTTTTTATATACCAATTGTGATGCCCTTTTGGGTTTTCACCACAATTAGCCCCTTCTTTCTTTTGCCTGCACGCCCTTTTAGGTTTTCATGCAGCAGGGTTTCCCATTTTTGCCTGAAGCGCCCTTTCGGGTTTTCACCTCAGCCGGGTTTTTTTGGCCTTTTTGCCCTTGATCCATCTCAACAGAATAAAGGATCAAGTCTGCCGGGGCACCTCATTTTTAAGCCCCTTTTCTTTTCTTCTTTTTTTTCTTTCTTTTTTTACTCATTTGGAAGATCCTGCAGCGAGATCACTTCTAACCTCTTTAACGTGTACCGAAGCCGGATCCCCTGTTGTATTGTGTAGACGTACTCACACTCAGGAGTATGGTACAATTTCATATGTCTGCCATTTAAAGGTGGGAACATAACATTTCCCTTTTTGGTCGACCACTGTGTAGGCGCCACCTTCGAACACTTTGTTGACCACAAATGGGCCAAGCCAATTGGCTATGAATTTACTTTTGGGTCGGGAGGCCATGACATCCTTTTGCTTGACCATAACAAGATCTCCCTTTTTAAAAGCTCTTTCTTTAACTAGCTTGTCGAAAGCGCGGGACATCCGTGCTTGATGATTTTGAAGTCGTTGGTATGCAACCAAACGCTTTTCTTCCAGATTTGACAACTCCTCAAACCGCCTTTCAATTTCACTCCCTTCGTCAGTAGGGAGCCCATAGTGGAGAGCTACTCTATAGGATGAAAGCTCAATTTCAACAGGGATGACTGCTTCGGTCCCATAGACCAGGGAAAAGGGCGACATCCTGTGGGGTTTTATGGATGGTGCGATAGGCCCATAGAGCTTCATGCATCTTTTCGTCCCAATCGCGCTTTCGGCCATCTACCAATTTGACCATGAGCTTGCATAAAGTTTTGTTGAAGGCTTCGGCTAACCCGTTGGCTTGGGGGTAATACACTGTTGATGTCCTCCGCTCAATATGAAATTTTGCTATCAATTTGTATATTGTCTGATTTTTGAATGGAGTGCCATTATCAGATATGATCTGACTCGGAACCCCGAACCGATATATGATGTGGTGTCGAACAAAGCGGGCCACCGCCTCTCCCAGTAGTTCTTTCAAAGGTATGGCCTCAGCCCATCTGAAAATAGTCTGTGGCGGCCAGTATGTATTTGTATCCCTTGGATGATGTGGGGAGGGACCCACTATGTCCATCCCCCATTCAGCAAAGGGCCATGTAGGCGTTGTTGGATGAAGCTTGCTTGGCGGTTTTCTTGGCATGGGCCCATAGTCTGACATAGAGGGCAAGTTCGAGCAAATCGCTCGCAATCTGCAAACATTGTTGGCCAATAGAAGCCTTTGCTTGTTATGTAATTTTCATTTTGAGCCGGACTGGTGGGCTCCACACAGTCCTGCATGTACCTCCGCATGACCATCTTGGCTTCTTTCGGAGAGAGGCATCTTAACAATACTGATTTGTCCTTTTCAGGTGTGAATTTGTATAATGTGTCATTTATCAGCTTGTAGGAAGCAGCTCTTCGCAATAATTGCACTCGCTCCCCCCCCTTTTGTCTGGTAGCCAACCATTTTTTATCTTGATGATAGGAATACGCCAATCATCCATTTCTTGATTTTCATTTTTCTTCCAGTGCATTTGCCTCAAAGGTTGTTAAACCGTCATGGCGATTCAAGGTGCTTGAAAGCATCTTCTACTTTTTATGGTAATCCCCAACTCACCTTCAGGGGGAAGCTTGAGGGCAGACGCGAGTTTGGCCAATGCATCAGCCTGTGAGTTCTAGCTTCTTCTGACATGTTCTATTTTAAGTGTAGAACCTGTCACTGAGTCTTGTAGCTGCTTCAAAGTAGGCTTTCAATTCTTCTTTTCGGACTTCAAAAATGCCCAACATTTGTCTAACGACTAGCAGTGAATCGCCAAACACTTCAATGCATCTTATGCCCATTTCTAGGGCGATTTCCAAGCCAACTATGAGGGCTTCATATTCTGCTTCATTATTTTGTGAGGGATTCCATAAGAGCACATGAATAGTGCAATATCCCTTTTCTGGGATTACAAAGATATTCCTGCCCCTGCCATATTTGTCGACGTGCCATCAGCCTCAGAGAAGCTCGCGCAGCCCATCAAAGTATAATTGCCAATATTCAACTTGAGTTTCTTGTGTTTCATAAGTTCTTGAGCGGGGAGCACCTCTTCGTCCATCAGTTCTGTATTCAGGGGAGAATCTTCTGGCACTGGGTGAGCTGCTAAGAACTCTGCCATGCCCTGCCCTTTGACTGCTTTTTGCGGCACATAGGAGATATCAAACTCCATGAGAAGTAGTGCCCATTTTCCCAGCCTCCCTGACAGGACCGTTGCTTGAGTAGAAATTTGAGAGGGTCACATCGAGAGATGAGTTGGACCTTATGCCAGCAGATAATGCCTTAGTTTCTTAGCGGCAAAACCAATGCCAGGCATAATTTTCCATCGGTGCATACCGTGTTCTGGCCCGACTAGCATTCGACTGAGATAATAGAGGGGTTGCTCTTTGCCTTCATCATTTTCTGGGCAAGCAATGCCCCCAGTGAAGCATCCATGGCTGCAATGTATAGATTAACGGTTTCCCTTTAATGGTGCCCCCAGTACGGGCGGATTGAGGAGATATTCTTTGATTTTGTTCAAGGCATTTTGGCATTCTTCATCCCAAATAAATGGGGCTCATTTCTTTGTCAATTTACAGAAGGGTTGACATCTCCCTGACAAGTTGGATATGAATCTTCTGATGTAAGCCAAACGACCTTGGAGGGAGCGTAGCTCGGTAAGTGTTTTAGGGGGAGGCATTCCCTAATGGCCTTGATCTTATCGGGGTCTATTTCAATGCCCCGATAGCGGACAATGAATCCCAGAAATTTTCCACTTGATACGCCAAAAGCGCATTTCATGGGGTTCATCTTCAGCTTATATTGGCGAAGCCTTTCGAAGACCCTGCGCAAATCCTCCACGTGATCTTCCTTTTTTTCTGACTTGACAACCAAGTCGTCCACATAGCATTCGACCAAGTTGTGGAGCATTTCATCAAATATCTTGGTCATAGCCCTTTGGTAGGTGGCACCTGCATTTTTCAAGCCAAAAGGCATTCTTTTATAATTGAATATGCCTTTAGGTGATCGGAAGGCTGTGTGATTTTTGTCTTTGTCAGCCATTCGAATTTGGTTATACCCCGAGCTCCCATCCATAAAGGACAAGATTTCATGCCCTGTTGTAACATCCACCATTGTTTCAGTTATAGGCAGGGGAAAGTCATCCTTTGGGCATGCTTTGTTTAAATCTCGAAAGTCAATACAGACCCGAACTTGTCCGTTTTTCTTCTTTACTGGCACTATATTGGCAAGCCATATTGGGTACATGCATGTTTCGATGAAATCGACATCCAGAATCTTGTTGACTTCATCCACCACTTTCTTTTCTAGCTCTGGGTGCATTCTTCTTTGAGTCTGCTTTACAGGCCTGGCCTCTGGGAGAATGGCCAATTCATGTTCAGCCACAGAGGGATCTAGACCTGGCATTTCCTTATAGGACCAAGCAAAACAATCTTTGAACTCTGAGAGTAGTTGTTCATACGCTTGTCTTCTTCATTATTTAACAATGCACTGATGAACACAGGACGAGGATCGTCTAGTGCCCCTAGATTATTTCCAAAAGTTCATCCACAGTGGCCTGCCCACCATCTTCTAATTCTCGGGGCGCAGGCTCTAAATCAACGAAGTCCTCTTCGTCGTCTGTGTTAGTCATGTACACTTCCCATTCTTGCTCCTGACAAGGGACATTTTCATTTCATCTTCCATGGGGCTCTGCCCCCTTTGCTTTTCAATTCCCATTCTCATGGGGGCAGGGTTTATGCTGACCATGTTCACTGCATAATGCACCATAGGGTCTTCACGCGTCTCCCATCCGAGACCTCTTCGGTCATTGTGGGAGAAGGGTGGTTGCCCCCTGACATTTGTAGGGTACCACAGTTCTTGAACATTTTACCCCTCACTATTCTGGGTCTGGGGATATTTTGTTTTTGGCACATATCTTTGATGTATTGTGGCATATCTTCAAGTTCTCCAATCATTTCTTGGGACTCGGACATGGCATGTCTTCGACCGAAGTCATCTTGTGGAGGCTGCTTGGGTGTTGGCTCTCCTTTGTAGAACACAATCGGTCTACCATCTTTATGGCGAGCTATGAAGAACTTTATTGGCTCAACTGTATAGACTTCATGTCTAGTTGCCACCTGCATGTGATCTTGTGGCAGCGGTATCCCAGTGCCTATCCCGGCTGATGGTATTAGCTTCTAACTTGACAGTTGGTCTTTCCAATTGGAGAGGTTTTCGATTTGTATCCGCCGATTGTTGGATTTGCATGAGTGCTGCGACCCTCTCCCTGTTGACTCTTATCTTGCCACTGCTCTCAGGGAAGCCCCTGCGATTTGCTTACCTTTGTCTTGCTTCTTAGGGGGATCAGTTGCCCCCTCATAGTATAACCTAGCATCAGCCAGGTGGCATTCATACACTTTAAATGGTTCTAGGTCGGCAAAGACCCGGTGTTGCTCGCCTTCTTTGGTGTTTTTAGGCATTGATGAAGAGTCGATGGCACCACCAGTTTTTGTGCAGCCATGGTCGCCCCAAGAGGGCTTTGAAGGAAGTATTGGTGTCAACCACATAGAATATAACCTTTGTCCACAAAATCGCCTAGGGCTAGTCCACATCCACGCGCCCCAAGGCTTCTTCAGAGTTCTGATTGAATCCCGCTATCTTGACTCCTTCCACCTTATGTTAATAAGGGTAAGGAACAGATTGTGAAACGTTTTTAGCGGGATGATGTTCGCTGCGGAACCAGCATCGACCAGAATACGGTCTAATTCTCGTCCATTTATCTCCCCCCCTCATGTATAGAGGCCTATTGTGACAGGAGAGGTAGCAACATATCATCTTCCTGTGGTCACAGAAGCACGTTAAGCTTCATAATATACCTTCTTTCATTTCTTCTTCTTCCTTTCTGCCACGTGGGCCTCATAGACTTCCGGTTCCTGCCACGCTGCAATGAACGCTTCACGCAATTCTTTGCTCAATGCTAAGGCATCCCAAATACTAAGGTTGGTCGGAAACCTCCCTAATGCTTGGAGAACCTTTCGGTTAGCTCTATCCTTGGATTTTTCAAAGGGGGGCATTACTCTTGCCAAACTTTTAGGTGCTTGTGACGGAAGGGGAATCGTGACGTCGCCACTTATCCTCTCTTCTCGTTCTTTCTCTAGAGAGAGCTTCTCAGTTACGAGAGGTATCAACTCTTCTACTCTTCCTTTGACTGGTGCTTGGAGGGTCCTTCATTTATCGCTGCTGTGGGCATTGGCATGTCTTCTTCAATAACAAGATATTCCTCCTCCTCTCATCGGACGGTGGGAAGACATACTCGTCACCCTTAGTTTGAGGTACAGGGACGGCCCTGGTTTTTCCCCCTCTGAAGTATGACCTTCTGGGGTGCTTATTTCTTTGGTAAGTTTTGAATGGCTTTCTGGCTTCAGGGTACACAGCGGATCCTTGATTTGGGTGTTCCCCCGGCTGAGAGGTAAACACATAGGTCATATGCATGAGATGTCTGCACTTTTTCGACTAAGTCTTCAACGTGCAGTCAGTTCCCCAAACATTTCACTTTCACTAACAGAGGAAAGGGCATCTCCACGTTTTTTGCATATGTTCTCGCAGCTCCATGAGCCATTTCTTCAGGCGCATTTTCCGCTCCAGTTCCTCCCATGGTATATATTTTTCCAAGGGGGTTGCTTTAGTTGGTAACGTTTGTTGATATTCTTCAATTCATCATCACCCCTGGAGCTTTTTGAGAGGGCCATTGACTTCCTTTGCTGTAGAAGTCCCACAGACTATGGATTCCTTCTTCGGCTTCCTTCTTTCATTCTTTCTTTGGTTCTTGATTCTCTTTCGCAAGACTGCTAGCTCTTGCAAAGTCTTTTCATTTGCTGCCTTCTCAGGTGAGGCGGCGCCACCGGGATATAACTTCCTGTGTTGTTGCTTTCTCTGAGGCTTCTTAGGGGCTGACCTCCTTTTTGCGTTCACGGGGTCCAGCCTGTTTCTTCCTGCTGGTTGCGGAACGTTGCGTTAATGGCCTTTTCCACAATATCATCTGGCAGTTGTTGGTATGCGGCGAACCCCGGGAGCTTTGTTGACTGCTCAATTCGCGCTGTCTCTGCTTGAACTGTAGCATGGATTACATTCGCCATGAATGTAAGCTTTGGTTGCTGATGTGGTTGAGGTGGATTTACCAGGTGTTCGGCCATATCAATGATTCCTGCTTGAATCAGCTTTTCTGCCCGATTTTTGAACATGTAACAATTTTCCAAAGTATGTCCCAGCATACGATGGTATGCGCAATAATTGGGCTTGTCCACCATTGTTGCTTCTTCTGGGCGCTTAGTCTCCGGAGAGTGATTAGATTCTCTTGAGACATATATCTAGCAGTTCTCTGGTGTGCTCCCTAGTAAATGATAGGGAGCACTGAGTCTCTCACCTAGTGAAAGTGTTGACCCTTTTTCATTTTTCTTAGTATTTGAGGGAGTGGATGCCTCACCCTTGCCCCTTTTTTGCCAAGTGCTGATGAGAAGTCCACAGCATTTACTTCTCGCGATCCTGAACCCTTGTCTTTTGGCGCTTGCCCTTTCCAAACACCGTGGTTGGATTTTCTGCAAAGAAGATTTCAATCTCCGCCACTGTATTGTTAAGATGCTCAAATGTCCGGATATTAGCTCCTAGGAGCTTTTCCTTGATTTCCGCTTTAGACTTCTTTGGCATAGCTTCACCGCATCTTCATGTGCCGGCGGTTGTTCACATTTCATGCTCATATCACGCCATCTTTGATGAAGTCCAGAGCAGACTCACTTTTATTTTGCTTCAGAGATATGAGCTCTGCCAAGGTGACTCTCCTTTCGGTACTCGGAAGCGTTCGAAGAACTTTCTTTGCATATCCTCCCAGCTAACTACTGAGTTGGGCTTCAGTCGGGCGTACCATTGAAATGCTGGCCATGTCAGGGATGTTGAAAAATACCTCAGAAGGTACGACTCTTCAGTTGCCAGTTCTCCCATGATGCTCATGTAATGAGCTATATGTTCATGAGGTGACCCCTCCCCATTGAATTTTGAGAATTTTGGGACTTTTGGGTGCTCCGCTGGGAGCTTTTTAAAGAGATGGTGTACAGGGTAGGGTACCCTATACAGGTCATAGGTGGCAGACCCCTCATTCTGTTCCGCCATTTTTGCTTCAATTATTTGCTCGATCATGGCCCTCTGAGAGACCATTGTTCCTTCAAATGTAGTATTTAATTGTGGCAGCTCATGCCTTTGCTCTGCAACTGCCCTCTTGAGTTTCCTCATGGCTAGAGTTTGGGTTCTCAATCGGTTGCCTCGTTGTGAATTCCGCACGGGGTGTACTGGGTAGCACATTCCCCGATTGGGGAGCTGCTATAGGCAATACTGGTTGACTTGCTTGTGGAATTTGTTGAGGCTGCAGTAGTTGTTGTGTCGGCTGCGGAGGCTGTAGTGGTGGTGATGGTTGTGGTGGCGGTGGCGCCGCCATTCCCCATTGTTGCATGAGGCTTTCCAGCATAGCCTTCAGCTTTTGATTTTCTTGCATTACCATCTCTAAATTTGGCAATGAGGGCACTCTGCCATTAGGGTTTTCAGTAGATCGGCTCTGACCCAGGTTATTTGAAGTGGTAGCCATGTCAGTGGCCCCATGCCCTCTTCATTCTGAGGCGATAGATCCGCCTCCGTATTTACCCGATCAAGCCAGGCTCGAGCTTGCTCTCTTCTGCGACTAGACACCGCAGGATGTTGCTCCATATTTGAAGTTTCTGCCTGGTCAGCTATTACAGGCAAATTGATGTTAGAGGCATAGCATGTGTATACTCGCATACCTTCTTCAGTGATTTGCACAGCTCTTCTTTTCTTCTGCCTAAAGCGTACATTGGCACCCAAGCGTTGGAAGATCGATATTCTAGGGATATTTTCGTCCCTTTTGTGCTCTTCCGACCTAAAATTTTGCCCTGTCTCTGGGCTGGTTTGTCTTCTTTCCTTATATACTCCTTTCCTTTAAGCCCTTTCGCCAATTGTCGGGTACGTCAAGGGCACTCCCATTAGTCCGGGACTCTTGGGAAGGTTCCCTCTGCCTTTCTGGGACTTTTCTTCTTCTAAATTCTGCCACATGGCTGGGTCTTGCTTCCTGACCCCTCTTGCATTCTTTCGCCCTATAAGGGATTCCAGGGCCCTTGTTCTTCGGAGCTCCTGAGCTTCTTCTCTGGTAACCCACATTTGTTTACCCGAGATGGGTTATACGCTTCTTCTCTTTCAACATTAGCTTTGTGCTTCCTAAAGCTAAATTTGTCAGGTTTAGAGTTTTGGGCCTCAGCTTTCACCCATTGTTTTTTCTTCTCTTTCACTTTAAAGCTCGACTTATCCTGCCGCACTTTAGGTAGTATGCCGAATTTGTTCCTTACCGGAATGGTAGCCACATGCCGTTCCGGTATCACCATGGTTTCACTACCGTCCAGGCGGATCCGGAGCTCGCCAATGCTGACAGTCTTTCCAGAGCTTGAAATGCCACGAGTCGTGGGCTTCTTGCCATACTTGTGCTTTCTATGCTTTTTCGTCGTCGGAGTGTTTGGTGAAGTTGATGGCATAGGTAGTGAACATCTGCACCAAATTAGCCTCCTGAGCTTGAGGCTCTTCCTTTGTCTTGCTTGTTTCATCTCATCGCCTTAGCAGCAGGTAGCACGGCTGGTATCACGCCCAAGAAGTAGGGAGACTCCACCACAGGGGGAAAGGCTCCAAATCTGTTTGGTGTTGTGAGGTAGCCATTTCTTATGTGGTCCTGGACCACAAGTGGCCGAAGACCACGCCTGGGGTATGAGCAAGCGCCGCCATTGCAAGACCTGCACAGAAAAAGTATGATGTGAGTACATCTTATTGTTAGGGTATGGTCTGATGAGAGATGAAGGGAAGGGAGGTCCCCAGTGGAGTCGCCATCTTTGTGAGAATTATTTTTTAACACTTTAAAATTTTAAATTTATCTTTGGATTTGATTTATTTGATTTTATTTATTTACATAGACATGGTCTTATTTAGTTCATTTGACCTCCCCCACTAACTGCGGTTAGTGTTAATTATATCAGCACAAAGCTGAATACCCTTGATTAGCCATCAGACAACCCGTTGAAATAAAAGAACGTGACTCACATTTGAATGAAATGATTATACATGGAAAGAAACAGTTGCAAACATGCCGTTCATTTTTTTTGGAATTTTCTGATATTTATTTCATTTATTGATTTTTAAATTCATTTTCTCATTTTTTTGGTATTTTAGAATTATTAATTTCATTTATTTATCTATTTTCGTTATTTATTTATCTACATTATGATTATGTGAATTAAATTAACATTTTCATTTATTTAGTTAATTTAGATGAGAATTAACTTAAGGTGGATCAAAAATGATGTGAGACATGACTTGTTTGTTGATTTTCTGTTAAGATAAATTAACAGACAATGTTTGTGAAATATTTATTAAGGTTTGTTGAAAAATTAGTTGATTTTGATTAAGAAATCAAGTAGTGAAGTGTTTTAAAAAAACGTGACACTACGTATGATTATCCGTATAATGTGTATTTAATGAATAAACTAGCCCAATAGGCCCATTAATATTATCACGTGGAAAAAAAAACAATGGCCGGCCCAATAAGCAATCTTAGGCCCATTAAATAATGTGAACGTTGATCATTCATTAAATCATGGCATAACAGCTACAAGTCCGGCCCAATAAACAACTTAGGCCCAATAAGAAATTTAGGCCCAATAAGAAACTTAGGCCCAATAAGAAAGCCCAATGGACCTTGTTTAAGACTTGAGAAAATTAAATCGCGCCTTGCACGATAGTCTTTAGGGCTGCCTTGCAGACCCCTCTTCCCAGACCGCCTTGCAGTCTTTCTCAGAGCCTTGCTCTGTGTTCAAACCTCAGACCATCCTCCCCTCTGCCTGGGGCGCCCCCTGTACTTTTATAGGGGGTGGAGAATACACCGTCCCGTCTATTAGTCCCGTCCCGGTCTATTGAAATCTCGTCCGGTCTATTGAGTCCCGTCCCATTGGTCATTTTGTCCCGTCTTATTTTTTTTTTTTTTTTCCTGCTTGCTTTATTATTTTCATTTTTCCCTTTGGTTTCCGAAAATTGGCCTTTCCTGTCTCGCCCGGGAGAAGCAGGGACGAGGGGGAGGAGGAGACCGTCGTCTCCCTCCTCCGATCCGGACTGGGAAGGAGGGGGGCGGCGGCCTTCTGCTCCTCTCCTACTGCGGCTGGGACAGGGAAAGGGGGCGCGGCCTTCTGCTCCTCTCCTACTGCGGCTGGGACAGGGAAAGGGGCGGCGGCCCCCCTCCTCCCTTCTTCTATTAATAGCAGTGGCAGCGGCAAAAAAGGGGGGAACTCGGCGGCAGCGGCGGCGGATAGGGAGGAACCCAACGGCGGCGGCGGCGGCAAAGGGGAGGCCTGGCGGCAGCGGCGGCGGATAGGGAGGAACCCAACGGCGGCGGCGGCGGCAAAGGGGAGGCCCGGCGGCAGCGGCGGCGGCGAGGGAGAAGCCCCACGGCGGCGGCGGGCGGGGGACCCTCCCCCTGCCTAGACCTCGTCCTCCTCTTCCTCTCTTCTGCGGCGGCCAAAGCAGGGGGGCCGGTCGCAGCGACAGTGGCGGGGGACCCCTCCTGCGTGGGGGGGCCCATCCTCTTCTTCCTCTCTTCTGCGGCGGCCCAGAACAGGGGACCGGACGCCCCCTTTTCTCCCCCTGCTAACAGGGCGGCGGCCCTGCACAGGGGGCCTCCTTGTGTGGAGGCCTCTTCCTCTTCCTGAGGCGGGGGTTTGACAGGTATATATTTTTTCATTTTTTTTCTTCTTTTTCCTGAACTTGCTAGTTCATTGGCCATGTCTTTGATTTAAGACTTGCATATGTTATCATCATTATTCATTATTTATTTTCTGGTTCAACAGGCTGTCATGCCAAAAATTCAAAATCATTGTTCAGACTGATGTTCAGCCCCTGAAATCATGTAAGCATCATATCATATTTATTGTAATGATTTACACGATCTAATAGCCCAACATCATGCTAACGTAATTATGTGAGTGTGAGCTCCCTCAGCTTGTTAGCCCCTCTATTAGTCTATTGAGGTGAGTCGTCCCTGATTCCTGGCAACTTGCACCTCTCAACCCTAGGACTTAAAGGCCTTAGCTGAAAAGTCTTTCAAACTTTATGGTGTCGCACATAGGAGTCATACAACATATAGTCATTGAAACTGTCAAATATCCAAATCTGTAAGATCATTGAGTTTCATTAAATGCTATAGCAAATTCATTAAAACATTATATACTTTTGTTATTTTAGGAATAAGATGTCACAAGAAATTTATGAAGTTTTACTGAATCATACATTTTTGTTGACTAGTTAGTAAAAAAACACATGCAAAAATGCAATTAGTAAAAAGGCATGCATCATCTTGTCCTTTCTTGAAAATTAGATTATTGTATGCATATTTTAATTTCATATCTTAATGTAAATATCTTTTAGAAAAAGTGAGAATCTCATTGTTGTACCGATTTTTGTCCAAGAAAAGAGAAGAATAAAAGAAGACAAAAGAAAAAAAAAATAAGAATAAACAAAAAAAGTTGGAAAAACCACACCTCTGTGGGCTTGTCTTGGCCTTCCCCGCCGCTGCTAGCCAAAGGAGAGGAGGAGGAAGAAGACCTCCACTGCCCCCGGTCCCCTGTTCGGAGTGCAGAAGAGGAGGAAGAAGGCCTCCGGGCCCCCTTGGCCACCGCCGCCTTGCCCGCCGTCGCCGCTGGAACCCACCTGACCACCGCTGCCTGGCCTCACCCTCGCACGCCACTGCTGTTGCGCGGCTACCCTCCTCCTTCGCGCCGCTGCTGCTGTTGCTGTTTGCTGTTGCTATTTAGAGAGAGCAGAGGAGAAGGCCACCCTCCCTGTCCTGATCGCAACAGGAAGGGGGAGGGCAGGCCGTTGCGCACCCTGCTCCCGGTCGCGGTAGGAGAGGGAGGCCGCCGCCTCTCCTCCTCCTCCGTGCTCTCCCAGCGCCAACAGGAAAGAGCCAATTTTGGAAATTCAAAGCAGAAAACAAAAAATTTTAATTAACAGGGGGAAACATGCAAATAGCCAAATCCAAATGACCGGGGAGCGTCCGTAATTGACCGGGACGGTGTTTTGGCAAGTATAATGTAAATGACCGGGACAGTACCAAATGACCGGGACGAGACATCAAATGACCGGGACGGCGTCTCCTCCAGCCCCTATAAATAGCCCTGGGGCGCCCCAGGCCAAAAGGAGGATTTTTGGAGGGTTTTGAAAACCAGAGCAAGGCTCTGAGAAGACTGCAGGCGGTCTGGAAGAGGGACTGCAAGGTAGCCTAAAAAAATAAATAAATAAATATCGTGCAAGGCGCGATTTTTGGATATTTTCAAGTCCGGAAAAAGGTCTATTGGGCTCCTTATTGGGCCTAAATTCCTTATTGGGATTGAATTTCATATTGGGCTGGATTACTTATTGGGCCAGACTTGTACTTTTACACAGTTAATTGAGACATTTTGTGCTTATTGGGCTGATATTTGACAAATTATCTTGTGTGATTTATTGGGCCTAGTGGGCTATTTTAAAACATTTAATCATGCCTTATATGAATTATTTCATGTAATGTCACGTTTATTTAAAACGTTGCACTACGTAATTCCTTAGTCAAAATCAACCAAATTTTTGACGAACATTAACGAAATATCTTCCAAATATTATTCTTTAATTTTTAATAACATAAAATCAACAAACAAGTTATGTTTCACATCAATTTTAATCCACCTTAAGCTAATTCACATTTAAACCAATAAATAAATGAAAACATTAAGTAAATTGGCATTTAAACCAATTAATAAGTGAAAACATTAATTTAATCCATATAATTCTAATTTAAATGAATAAATAACGAAAATGCTTAAATAAATGAAATCCATAATTAAAAAATACCAAAAAATGGAAAATACATTTAAAAATCCATAAAAATGAAATAAATATCAGAAAATTCCAAAAAAATAGATTGCATGTTTGTAGCCATGTTCTCTTTCATGTATAATTCATTTCTTTTAAATGTGAGTCATATTCTCTTGTCTTTAAGGGTTTGTCTGATGGCTAATCAAGGGTGTTCAGCCTTTGTGTTGATGTAATTAACACTAACCGAGGTTAGTGGGGGAGGTCAAATGAACTAAGCAAGACCATGTCCATGTAAATAAATAAAAATCCAAATAAATTAAATTTAAAGATAAATTTAAATTAAAATTTTAAAGTGTTAAAAAAAATATTCTCACAAGATGGCGACTCCACTGGGGACCTCCCTTCCCTTCATCTCTCATCAGACAACACCCTAACAATAAGATGTACTCACACTATAATTTTTGTGCAGGTCATAACTCTGCAATGGCGGTCCTCGCTCATACTCCGGGCGTGGTCTTTGGCCCACTTGTGGTCCAGGACCACATAAGGAACGGCTATCTCACAACACCAACTAGGTTTGGAGCTTTCCCCCCGTGGTGGAGTCTCCATACTTCCTCGGCGTGATACCAGCCGTGCTACCAACTGCCGCCAAGGCCCACGAAACAAAACAAGCAAAAGAAGAGTCTCAAGCTCAGGAGGCCAACTTGATACAAATGTTCACAACCTATGCTGTCAATTTTGTCACCACTCCAACTACTAGAAAGAACAGAAAGCGCAAGTCTGGCAAGAAGCCCACAATTCGTGGCATTTCAAGTTCTGGAAAGACTGTCCGCATTGGCGAGCTCCGGATCCGCCTGGACGGCAGTGAAACCATGATGATACCGGAGCGGCATGTAGCTACCATTCCGGTAAGGAACAAATTCGGCATACTGCCTAAAGTGCGGCAGGACAAGCCAAGCTTTAAAGTAAAAGATATGAAGAAACAATGGAGGAAAGCTGAAACCAAGACTACAAATTTAACGACATTGGCTTCAAGAAATACAAAGGCAATGCTGGAAATGATGAGATATATGGCCCGCCTCGTGTTAAGCAGGTGTGGGTTACCAAAGAAAAAGCTCAAGAACTCAGAAGGACAAGGGCCCTAGAGTCTCTATAGGGCGAAAGAATGTAAGAATGGTCATGGAGCAGGACCCAACAAACTGGCAAACCTTCGGGAGAAGAAAAGTCCAAGAAAGACAAGGGAGTCTTCCCAAGAGTCTCGAACTAAAGAATGCACCCCTTCTTCTTTACCGTTGATCTGCAAAGAGGATCTAAAAGGAAAGGGGTATATCAGAAAGAAGACAAGCAAGTCCGGAGACAGGGCAAAATTTCAAGTCAGAAGAACACAAGAGGGATGATGATGTCCCTAGAAAATCAGTCTTCCAACGCCTGGGTGCCACTGTACGCCCTAGGCAGAAGAAAAGAAGAACAGTGCAAATCACTGAAGAAGGCATACGCATATACACATGCTATGCCTCTAACATCAACCTGCCTGCAACAGCTGACCAGGCAGAAACTTCAAATATGGAGCAGCATCCGGCAATATCTAGCCGCAGAAGGGAGCAAGCTCGAGCCTGGTTTGACCGGTAAATGGGAAGTGATTTATCACTCAATGAAGAAGGCATGGAGGCTACCGACATGGCTACCACATCAAACCACCCTCTGGGTCAGAGTCAATCTGCTGAAAACCCTAATTCAGGGTGCCCTCATTGCCAAATTTAGAAATGGTAATGCAAGAAAACCAAAAGCTAAAGGCTATGCTGGAAAGCCTCATGCAACAATTGGGAATGGCGACACCATTGCCACCACAACAATCACCATCAATACAGTCTCCACAGCAGGCACAACAACTATTGCAGCCTCAGCAAGTCCAACAAATAAGCCAGCCAACATTGCCTACAGTGGCACCCCAGCCTGGGAACATGCCACCAAGCACACCCCGTGCAGAATTCATGAATCCAAATTCAAGCCATGAAGAAAATCAAGAGGTGCATGTTACAGAGCAAAGACACGATGCGCCACAATTAAATACTGCATTTGAAGGAACAATGGTCTCTCAGAGGGCCATGATTGAACAAATAATTGAAGCAAAGATGGCTGAGCAGAATGAGGGGTCTGCCACCTATGACCTGTATAGGGTACCATACCCTGTGCACCATCTCTTTAAAAAGCTCTCAGCAGAACACCCAAGGTCTCTAAATTCTCAAAATTCAATGGGGATGGGTCCCCTCATGAACATATAGCTCATTACATGAGCATCATGGGAGAACTGGCAACTGAAGAGTCATACCTTTTGAGGTACTTTTCAACATCACTTACTGGGTCGGCCTTTCAATGGTATGCCCGATTGAAGCCCAACTCAATAGTCGGTTGGGAAGATATGCCAAAGAAATTCTTTGAACGCTTTAGAGTGACAGAAAGAAGAGTTACTTTAGCAGAACTCATATCCTTAAAACAAAATAAAAATGAGTCTGCTCTGGACTTCATCAAAAGATGGCGTGACATGAGCAGGAAATGTGAACAACCACCGACACATGAAGATGCGGTGAAACTATGCCAAAGAAGTCTGAAGCCATAAATCAAGGAAAAGCTCCTGGGGCCAATATCCGGACATTTGAACATCTCAACAGCACAGTGGCAGAGATAGAATCTTCTTTGCCGAAAATCCCACTTCTTCATATGGAAGGGGTAAATCTCCTAAAGACGAAAACACCGGGTCACGAGAAGTAAATACCGTGGACTTTTCGGCAGCCCTGAAGAAAGCTGGGGGCAAGAGAGATACCCCCGCCTCTTTAAATTCAAAGAAAGAAGAAAGGAGATCAGCCCCCACCCTAAGTGAGAGGCTCAACACTCCTTATTCATTTGTCAGGGAGCACACAGAGAATTGTTGGCATATGTCTCCAAGAAAATCTCATAACACTCCCAGAGCCCAAGCGCCCAGAAGAAGCAGCAATGGTGGACAAGCCCAATTATTGCCCATATCATCGCGTGCTGGGTCACGCTCTAGAAAATTGCTATCTGTTCAAAAATCGGCAGAAAAGCTAATTCAAGCAGGAATTATTGACATGGCTGAGCACTTGGTAAATCCACCAAAGCCACATTAACAACCAAAACTTACGTTCTCTGCCAACGTGATCCATGTTATGGCCAGGCTAGGTCCCAATGAAAACCAAGCACAAATGGCGCAGGCAGGATAGCTAGATGAGCTGTCCAAAGTCGCTGCATATCACTCCTGAGGGAGGTAGTGGAAGGTGCCATTCAGGCAACATTCCACCATAAGCAAGAAGAAGCTAGCTGGACCCTGGTGAATACAAGCAAGAGGCCAGGCCCTAAGAAGCTCCAAAAGAAAGAATGACCCAGAAAGTCATACCTAGGTGGCGTCGCCCCACCTAAGGAAATAGCAAAAGAAGCAATCCTCCAAGAACTGGCAGTCTTAAAAAAAAAAAATCAATCAATCAAATCAATCAAAAGAAGAATGAGAAGAGGAAGGATATGTGCGGAAATAAATAAGCCAATGCCCGCAGTGGCAATAAAAGAGAAACCATCTCAAACACCAATCGAAAAGGGGGCAAAAAGTTGGGTACCCCTTGGAGCTGAACAACTGCCTCTAGAAAAAGAACGAGAGCTGAAATGGGCAACAATGTTGCAATCCTCCCTCCCCACAGACATGTAAGGGTTAGCAAAAATGATGCCCCCCTTCACAAGACAAACAAAGACAAAGAAATAGTGGGGGCATCTCCAAAAAGAAAAGGAAATTCTTGTCAATAAAGAAGCACAACGTCATTAAGCTCAGCATGCAGTTGGAGGATCCTGAGCGAAGGCCATTACAGCTGCATAGGCCCATTGTCAAGCTTGGAACTAATGTCATCAGCCAAATGATAGAAGCTGGCATACCACTGCCATTGAATCATATACAAATGACAATCCCTCAAAAGGTCCACACACTGGAGCCTCTGAAATTCTTTTTGGCTTACCATGCTGAGGGTCAGCCAATGGTGTTCTATAAAGGAAGCATGCACCCAAGTAACCTTCAGATGATTTTGGCTAAAAGATGCCACTTTTAAATTGAATGAAATGGTCAAAGATCTGAAAGACATGCCAGAGCAAATAAAGCAATATGTCAAAAACAAAATATTTCAAGTCAAAGTCGAACAAAAGCCAAGCTACATCAAGCAATGTGGTACCCCTACCAATGTCAGGGGGCAATCGCCATTCCCCCACAATGACATAAGAGGTTTTGGATGGGAGACATGGGAAGGACCCGCAATTTACTATGTTGTAAATATGGTCAACATAAGCTTCCAATATTGAAACAAAGATGGGTGAGAATGACGTCCAGATGGACGAGGATCTCTCCACAAATAAAATAAGGTTGTTCAAAACCCCAAGAAAATTCAAAAAAAGGCTTATCCTTCCGAGAGCAAGAATGGAAGGTATCACCTTACATAACTGACAAAGAAAGGAGCCCCATTCATATGGGACGACGGATGTCAGAAAGTCCTTGACAAAATCAATATTTGTTTAATCCTCCTATGCTGGAGGCACCTATCAAGGGCAAGCCTTTATTGCGGCCATGTGTGCATCACTGGGGGTATTACCAGCTTTAAAAAAAAAGAGAAAAAAAAGTGAGAAGAAAGAAAGAAAAAAAGGAAAAGAAGAGAAAAAAAGGGGGCAACGCATGGCGGAGTGTTTAAAACCCATCCAGTGCCAGAAGACTCCCCTCTGAATACAGAATTGATTGATGAGGAGTGCTCCTGTCAAGAAACTTATGAAGCACAAGAAACTCAACTTGAATATTGGCAATTACTTTTGATTGGGCTGCATGAGCTTCTTTGAAGGCTAAGGACACATCACAAATATGGCAGGGGCAGGAATTGTCTTCGTGACCCCAGAAAAAGGGATATTGCACTATTCATGTGCTCTTACAGAATCCCTGACAAATAATGAAGCATAATATGAAGCCCTCATAGTTGGCTTGGAAATCACTCTGGAAATGGGCATAAGATGCATTGAAATGTTTGGCGATTCATTGCTGGTCGTCAGACAAATGTTGGGCATTTTTGAAGTCCGAAAAGAAGAATTGAAAGCCCATTTTAAGGCAGCCACAAGACTCAGCGACAAGTTCTACCACTTCAAAATAGAACATGTCAGAAGAAGTCAAAACTCTCAGGCTGATGCATTGGTTGAACTCACATCTGCCCTTAAACTTTCCCTGAAAGGTGAACTGGGAATTACCATAAAAAAATAGAAGATCGCTTCCGAGCACTCTGAATCGCCATGATGGTTTGACAACCTTTGAAGCAAATGCACTGGAAGAAAATGAAAGTCAAGAAAAAGATGATTGGCGTATTCCTATCATCAAAATAAAAATGGTTGGCTACCAGACAAAAGAGGGGAGCGAGTGCAATTGCTGCGAAGAGTTGCTTCCTACAAATTGGTAAATGACACATTATATAAGGTCATACCTGAAAAGGACAAGTCGATATTGCTGAGATGTCTCTCTCCGAAAGAAGCCAAAATGGTCATGCGGGAGGTACATGCAGGATTGTGTGGAGCCCACCAATCTGGCTCAAAAATGAAAATCAACATAAAAAGCAAAGGCTTCTATTGGCCAACCATGTTTACAGATTGCGAGCGGTTTGCTCGAACCTGCCCCCAATGCCAGGCCTATCGGCCCGTGCCAAGAAAACCGCTAAGCAAACTCCATCCAACAACGCCAACATGGCCATTTGCTGAATGTGGAATGGACATAGTGGGTCCCCTCCCAACATCATCCAAGGGATACAAATACATACTGGCTGCCACAGATTATTTCAAGATGGGCTGAGGCCATATTTGAAAGAAACTACTGAAGAAGTGGTGGCTTGCTTTGTCCGTCACCATGTCATATATCGATTCGGGGTTCCGAGTCGAATCATATCTGATAATGGCACTCCATTCAAAAATCAAACAATATACAAATTGATAGCAAAATTCCATATTGAGTGGAGAACATCAACAGTTTATTACCCTCAAGCCAATGGGTTAGCCAAAGCCTTCAACAAAACTTTATGCAAGCTCATGGTCAAATTGGTAAATGGCCGAAAGCGCGATTGGGACGAAAAGATGCATGAAGCTCTATGGGCCTATCGCAACATCTACAAAACTCCTACAGGATGCTCGCCTTTTTCCTAGTCTATGGGACCGAAGTAGCCATCCCTGTTGAAATCAAGCTCTCATCTTATAGGGTAGCTCTCCACTACGGGCTCCTTACGGACGAGGAGAGTAAAATTGAAAGGCGGCTTGAAGAGCTGTCAATTTGGAAGAAAAGCGTTTGGTTGCATACCAACGACTTCAAAATTATCAAGCACGGATGTCCCGCGCTTTTGACAAAGCCAGTGAAAGAAAGAGCAAAAAAATGATGAGAGATCTTGTCATGGTCAAGAAAAAGGACGTCATGGCCTCCCAACCCAAAAGCAAATTCATAGCCAATTGACTTGGCCCATTTGTGGTCGACAAAGTGTTTGAAGGTGGTCCCCATACAATAGTGACCAAAAAGAAAATGTTATGTTTTCGCCTTTAAATGGCAGACACATGAATTGTACCATACTCCGAGTGTGAGTGCGTCTATACAATGCAACAGGTGGATCTAACTTCGGTACACACTGAAGATATAGAAGTGATCTCGTTGCAAGATCTTCAAATGAATAAGAAAAAAGGAAAAAAAAAGAAGAAAGAAAGAAAAAAAAAGAAAGGGGCTTAAAAACGAGGTGCCCCGGCAGACTTGATCATTACTCTGTTAAAATGGATCAAGGGCAAAAATGCCTAAAACCCAGCTGAGGTGAAAACCCGAAAGGGCGCCTCAGGTAAAAATGGGAAACCCTGCTGCATGAAAACCCAAAAGGACGTGCAGGCAAAAGAAAGAAGGGGCTAATTGTGGTGAAAACCCAAAAAAGGGCATCACAATTGGTGTATCAAAAAAAAAGGGGGGGGGGTACTCTCTCGACCTTTCTAAGAGTGAGATTAAGTTATCCCGCATTCCTTATAAAAGGAAAGACACAAGAGTTGTCAATGACGAAACAACCCCTAAGTTCATTCAAATGAATAATCAAATCCAGGGGCTACAATCGAGACAACGATGATTGTGTCTTTCCGCCCTTATAAGAAATGTGGGAAGTTCGAACTCTGCTCGAAGAAAAAGAGAGAGGGAGAACCCAAAAAAAAAAAAAAATCCTCATTCCAAAAAAAAAGGAGAGAAAGTCAAATCCCGAGCTCCTTTGGCTAACAAGCCGTCAAGGCCAGTCAAAGAGTTCAAAATCCAGACCTTTTGGCTAACAAGCCGTCAAGGCCAGTCAGAGGTCGAAACCCAGGTCTTTTGGCTAACAAGCCGTCAAGGCCAGTCAAAAGTCAAATCCCAAGCTTCTTTGGCTAACAAGCCGTCAAGGCCAGTCAAAAAGCTCAAAACCCAGACCTTTTGACTAACAAGCCGTCAAGGCCAGTCAAAGGTCGAAACCCATGTCTTTTGGCTAACAAGCCGTCAAGGCCAGTTAAAAGTCAAATCCTAAGCTTCTTTGGCTAACAAGCCGTCAAGGCCAGTTAAAAAGCTCAAAACCCAGACCTTTTGAATAACAAACCGTTAAGGCCAGTCAAAGGTCGAAATCCATGTCTTTTGGCTAACAAGCCGTCAAGGCCAGTCAAAAGTCAAGTCAAAAGCTTCTTTGGCTAACAAGCCGTCATGGCCGGTCAAAAAGCTTAAAATCCAGACCTCTTGGCTAACAAGCCGTCAAGGCCAGTCAAAGGTCGAAATCTATGTCTTTTGGCTAACAAGTCGACAAGACCGGTCAAAAGTCAAATCACGAGCCCTAGAGGAGCCTCAATCCTCTAAACATATTCACGGCTGTCAGGGAAGCCTCTAATTCCTACCATACACAAATCTAACTTCTCAATTCACGGCTCTCAGGAAGCCTCTAATTCCCTACCATACACAAATACAGATTCTCAATCCATGGCCCATAGGGAAGCCTCTAATTCCTACCATTCATAAACTCAAATTCTTAACCCACGACTCTCAGGGAAGCCTCTAATTCCCTACCATACATAAATCCAAACTCTAAATCCATGGCTCTTAGGGAAGCCTTTAATTCCCTACCGACTATTGAACCCAAACTTTTGGCCAACACACTGTCAGGGTCGGCCAACCAATTAAAACCAAGAAACAAATTCAAAATTCCATGGCTCTCAGGGAAGCCCCTAATTCCCTACCATACATGAATCCAAATTCTAATCCATGGTTCTCAGGGAAGCCTCTAATTCCCTACCATACACAAATCCAAACTCTCAGTCCATGGCTCTCAGGGAAGCCTCTAAACCCAGCTTCTGGCCAATACACAATCAAGGTTGGCCAACCAGTTAAAATCAAATTCAAATCCTACGGCTTTCAGGGAAGCCTTTAATTCCCTACCGCACATATAACTCAAACCCTTGGCTAACACACCATCAAGGTCGGCCAAGACAGCCAAAATCCAAATCCAAATTCTCACGGCTCTCAGGGAAGCCTTTAATTCCTTACAAAAAAAAAGAAAAGAAAAAGAAAAGAAAATAAATAGAAAAAATAGGGGTTTAAAAAGGAGGTGCCCCGACGGACTTGGTCTACCACTTCATCGTGATGGATCAAGGGTAAAAAGGTCTAAAGCCTGGCTGAGGTGAAAACCCGAAAGGGCGCCTCAGGCAAAAATGGGTAAACCCCTCAACGCGAAACCTGCAAAGGCGTGTTGGAAAAAGCTAGAGGGGGCCAATCTTGGCGAAAACCCGAAAGGGCGCTGAGGTTGGTAATATGAACAAAAAAAAAAAAAAAAAGAAGAGAAAAGCAAAATCTTTTAGCCACATTGTTATGGATATTCCTATCCATGATAGCGGCCAAGTCAAAATTTACATCTTTTGGCTAACAAGTCGTCAAGACCAGCCAAAAGTCAAATCACGTGCCCGAGGGAGCCTCAATCCTCTCACCCAAATACGTGTCCGAGGGAGCCTCAATCCCTCACCAAAATACGTGCCCGAGGGAGCCTCAATCCTCTCACCCAAATTACGTGCCCGAGAGAGCCTCAATCCTCTCATTCAAATCACGTGCCCGAGGGAGCCTCAATCCTCTCACCCAAATACGTGCCTGAGGGAGCCTCAATCCTCTCACCCAATACGTGCCCGAGGGAGCCTCAATCCTCTCACCCAAATATGCGCCTGAGGGAGCCTCAATCCTCTCACCCAAATCACGTGCCCGAGGGAGCCTCAATCCTCTCACCCAAATATGCGCCTGAGGGAGCCTCAATCCTCTCACCCAAATCACGTGCCCGAGGGAGCCTCAATCCTCTCACTCAAATCACGTGCCTGAGGGAGCCTCAATCCTCTCACCCAAAATACGTGCCCGAGGGGGCCCCAATCCTCTCACCCAAATCACGAGCCTGAGGGAGCCTCAATCCTCTCATCAAAATTATGGCCCTAGAGAAGCCTTAATTCTCTAACACAAGCATGTTATGGCCCCAGAGGAGCCCTAATCCTCTAAATGAGATAGCTCACGGCTTTTGGGGAAGCCTTAAAACCCCTATTATCAATAAAGATCACATGTTGATGATGAAACTCAGAAGCACAATGTATATAGCAAATAAAAGTCTTGGTCCCAAGACAGGCCCTTGGGATAGCCCAAAAAGGAGAAGTCAAAATGAATGGATAGCATGCACTGATGCTAAATGCAACATTTCTTAAGCAAGTCTATGCTCTGGTGTCGCTTGCCCTCAGAAGGTCAACCTGTGCAAAAGAATGGTACAAACAGCTCCGTTATGCATAAGCGAGGTCATTAACTCACGCCAATTCATGGCCTGCACGATTCTTGTAGAAGTTATAGCAGCCTCTGCTTGCAAAACAGTCAGCTGGGTCTCCAAATTGGTCCAACTCTGCAAGTCAAAAACAACTGAAGATCAGATTTTGTAGCTTCTCAAAAGAAATATTGCAGCAAAGTCAAAATTCTCGATACATAAAGCAAATTTTGACATTGTTGTCATGAGATGGTGATCATTGGTACTGCAAGTTCAAAAGAAATGGAAAGTTTACTGCAAGTATGTCATGAGCTGCGACATCTCAAGTTCAAAAATATGACAACTTCACCATAGATCTCAAGAAAGTCAGAATAGCCGAAATGCATTGGCAGAATAGATGAAGTGGAGCCTTTGAAGGGAAACATGTGCTAAAATACAGTTGAAAATGTTTACACGAGACAGTCGCCTATGCTTCACTCTCGGACGCCAGTCTCGTGGGGGGCATTTGTTGTACCGATTTTGTCCAAGAAAAGAGAAGAATAAAAGAAGACAAAAGAAAAAAAAAATAAGAATAAACAAAAAAAGTTGGAAAAACCACACCTCTGTGGGCTGTCTTGGCCTTCCCCGCCGCTGCTAGCCAAAGGAGAGGAGGAGGAAGAAGACCTCCACTGCCCCCGGTCCCCTGTTCGGAGTGCAGAAGAGGAGGAAGAAGGCCTCCGGCCCCCTTGGCCACCGTCGCCTTGCCCGCCGTCGCCGCTGGAACCCACCTGACCACCGCTGCCTGGCCTCACCCTCGCACGCCACTGCTGTTGCGCGGCTACCCTCCTCCTTCGCGCCGCTGCTGCTGTTGCTGTTTGCTGTTGCTATTTAGAGAGAGCAGAGGAGAAGGCACCCTCCCTGTCCTGATCGCAACAGGAAGGGGGAGGGCAGGCCGTTGCGCACCCTGCTCCCGGTCGCGGTAGGAGAGGGAGGCCGCCGCCTCTCCTCCTCCTCCGTGCTCTCCCAGCGCCAACAGGAAAGAGCCAATTTTGGAAATTCAAAGCAGAAAAAAAAAAATTTTAATTAACAGGGGGAAACATGCAAATAGCCAAATCCAAATGACCGGGGAGCGTCCGTAATTGACCGGGACGGTGTTTTGGCAAGTATAATGTAAATGACCGGGACAGTACCAAATGACCGGGACGAGACATCAAATGACCGGGACGGCGTCTCCTCCAGCCCCTATAAATAGCCCTGGGGCGCCCCAGGCCAAAAGGAGGATTTTTGGAGGGTTTTGAAAACCAGAGCAAGGCTCTGAGAAGACTGCAAGGCGGTCTGGAAGAAGGGTCTGCAAGGCAGCCCTAAAAAAAAAAAATAAATATCGTGCAAGGCGCGATTTTTGGATATTTTCAAGTCCGGAAAAAGGTCTATTGGGCTTCCTTATTGGGCCTAAATTCCTTATTGGGCTTGAATTTCATATTGGGCCTGGATTACTTATTGGGCCAGACTTGTACTTTTACACAGTTAATTGAGACATTTTGTGCTTATTGGGCTGATATTTGACAAATTATCTTGTGTGATTTATTGAGCCTAGTGGGCTATTTTTAAAACATTTAATCATGCCTTATATGAATTATTTCATGTAATGTCACGTTTATTTAAAATGTTGCACTACGTAATTCCTTAGTCAAAATCAACAAATTTTCGACGAACATTAACGAAATATCTTCCAAATATTATTCTTTAATTTTTAATAACATAAAATCAACAAACAAGTTATGTTTCACATCAATTTTAATCCACCTTAAGCTAATTCACATTTAAACCAATTAAATGAATGAAAACATTAAGTAAATTGGCATTTAAACCAATTAAATAAGTGAAAACATTAATTTAATCCATATAATTCTAATTTAAATGAATAAATAACGAAAATGCTTAAATAAATGAAATCCATAATTAAAAAATACCAAAAAATGGAAAATACATTTAAAAATCCATAAAAAATGAAATAATATCAGAAAATTCAAAAAAAATAGATTGCATGTTGTAGCCATGTCTCTTTCATGTATAATTCATTTCTTTTAAATGTGAGTCATATTCTCTTGTCTTAAGGGTTTGTCTGATGGCTAATCAAGGGTGTTCAGCCTTTGTGCTGATGCAATTAACACTAACCGAGGTTAGTGGGGGAGGTCAAATGAACTAAGCAAGACCATGTCCATGTAAATAAATAAAAATCCAAATAAATTAAATTCAAAGATAAAATTTAAATTAAAATTTTAAAGTGTTAAAAAAAAATATTCTCACACTCATTAATCATGAGATAACTGCAAGAGGTAGTTATGTATGATTATCATATGATAGACATGAACAGAATTATCATAAATAGTCATGGATCGAACTAACCATTATAAGATTATTAAAGGGTATTAATGGGGACATGGTTTTTGAGTTTTTTAACCTCTCTAATCTTGTAAATTAGCTTTTAGTAACTTGACTGTTTATCCCTAAAACCAGGAATTTAACTTAGAACCTGGTCCGTTTTGTTTGCAACAGAAGGTCCTACTTTTAAATAGTCAAGTTACAAGTACTAAAAATAATCGTAAAAGTTTATAGGGACTAAAAATAAACAACCCAAAAGTATAATCATAATGGCGAGGATGATGAGGGTCCAGAGGAATCCTATAGAAAAACTAGGTCCTTTAGGTTTGCAACAGAAGGTCCTACTTTTAAATAGTCAAGTTACAAGGATTAAAAATAATTGTAAAAGTTTATAGGGACTAAAAATAAACAACACAAAAGTATAGCCATAGGACAATTATCCCCAAACTAATATAATTCTCATAGTTAGTGGTCATATAAAAAGGAATATACTGTTGTTGCCATGAATATATCATATATGAAAACTAAGGTAATAGGTAATCATGTACAAGGAAGGTCATCATAGTCATTACTCATTAGCATGATTGATCTCTTCTTATCAAGGTCTAGTGAACTTGCACCTACCTGCAGAATTCAGGTTCAATGTGGCTGATATTGGGGGTGATTCCAGCCTAATCGAGTCAATCCAGCCCAGTTCAAACCAATTTGGATGGAAATCTTTTATTTTTTTCAATTTGAATCAGCCGACTCCAATCCAGATCTGCTGATTCTGCCGACTTTTGCCTACCTGAAATGCCAAAAATCTGTAACCCTGAGAAATGACAGTGTTGCAGAGTTTCTAGGTATTGCGATGTCTTTTTTATTGCATTTTTTCTCTTTCCACCTCTTACTCTTTTTCTTTCGCTATGTTCCCTCTTTCTTCCTAGTTCTCCTCTGCTCTCATACTTCTTTTCTCATGTCCTCTTCCATACTCTCTCTTTCCTCTTTTTCTCTTTTCCCTCCCCTATCTCCCACTGTCTCTGCCACTCATCTCCTCTTCTATTTCAACTGTACCCACATCCTCTTTCTCTCCCTCTATCCCTTTCCCTGTGCTCCATATCCCTCCAGCCTCCGTCAGTAGGAAGAGAGAGAACGAGAAGAGAGAACCAGAAAAGAGAAAAGGAAAGGCTGTAAAGGCTTGCATCTGAGACTGACGCCTTCCCTCTTATTATAATGCCAAAGGAATCTTCTGGTTGTTACATATGAGTACACATCAGCATATAGAGCATTTCAGAAGGGAAATTAGTTAGCTAGATTAGTTAGCTAATTCTGTCAATTAGTTACAGCTAAATGTGCAAGACTCCCCCTCAAGCTAGTCATGGGGAAAATAGACTAGCTTGGAAATAGAGGTAAGAACTTGTCCCGAGGCAAGGGCTTGGTGAAGACATCAGCCAGTTGTTGAGTTGAGCTGACATGAGCAGTCTTGAGCAGTCCAGATTGAATGCGTTCTCTGATAAAATGGCAATCTAGCTCGATATGTTTGGTTCGTTCATGATAGACTGGATTGGCAGCAATGTGCATAGCGGCTTATTATCGCAAAACATGGTAACAGGAGAAGAAATGATCCTGAAATCATGCAAAAATGTTAACCATTGTATTTCAGAAGCAGCAGCTGCCATGGATCTATATTCAGATTCAGCAGAAGAACGGGAGACAGTGTGTTGTTTCTTGGATTTCCAGGAAATTGGACTAGTACCCAAGAAAGCAACATAACCGTGATAGATCTGCGGGTGGTGGGGCATGAGGCCCAATCTGCATCTGCATAGATGTGAAGCTGCAAATCATTGGAAGATGAAAAAAAAAATGCCAGCTGCTGGTGAGTTTTTGATGTATCGGACAACTCTCAATGCTGCATCCCAGTGAGCTTCTGTCGGAGTGGACAAAAACTGGCTAAGAAAATTTACTGCATAAGTGATATCAGGTCGGGTTACTGTCAAGTATAAAAGTCTGCCAATAAGTCGTCTGTAAGTAGATGGATCAGCAAAGAGTGTTGTGGAGTGATGAAGCTGATGTCCTGGCTCAAGAGGTGTAGCAACAGGTTTTGCAGCCAACAGACCAGTATCCTTAAGAATGTCCAAAATGTATTTACGTTGATTAAGAAGAAGACCTGTAGAAGACCGCATGATTTCCAGACCAAGAAAATACTTCGGACGACCGAGATCCTTAAGGTGGAACCGAGCATGAAGAAGAGCCTTAAGTGTAGTGATCATAGAAGTATTGTCACCGGTGATGAGGATATCATCAACATAGATAAGTACCACTGTGAGCAGTTGACCATGGTAATGAAGGAATAAAATAATCAGCTTTGGATTGTTGAAAACCTGCAGAAAGCAAGGTGCTGGCAAATTTATCAAACCAGTTCCTTGAAGCCTGTTTTAAACCATAGAGGGATTGAGAAGCCTACAGACTTGTTGCTCCCTCTTGCTACGCAATCCTGGTGGCAAGTGCATATAAACTTCCTCGTGGAGATCACCATGAAGAAAAGCATTGCTAACATCTAACTGATGGAGAGACCATTGGCGAACCGCAGCAATAGACAAAAGACATCGAACAGTAACAAGTTTAGCAACGGGAGCAAAAGTGTCGGTATAATCAAGACCTTCAACTTGAGTATAACCCTGGCGACCAAACGGGCCTTGTATCTAGCAATAGAGCCATCTGAATTAAATTTAATTTAATTCTATAAACCCAGCGACAACCAATAGCAGTTTTTCCTGGAGGCAAATTGGTTAGAACCCGGTGTTGTTGAGCTCCAATGCGCGGAGTTCTTCATCCATAGCAGCACGCCAATGCGGGTATTTAGTGGCTTCAGTATAGGATTTGGGCTCGGATGAAGTATGTAAAGTAGAAAGAAAAATTCTATGAGAAGGGGAATAAACAGAGGTTGGAATATATTTAGAAATTGGATATCTGACCATAGAACCAGACGTAATTGATGGAGTTGGAGCCGCAAAATGGTGACATAATCTTGCAGGTAAGCAGGTGGTTTTGGAAGCCTTCGTGGGCGTGAGGATTGAATGTTGGGTGGTGGTGAAGGGGTGGAAGTGGGTAATGATGAAGGGGTGGAAGATGGTGATGTGGATGATTGTACTGATTTAGATGGAATAGTACATGAGGTGTCAACGGAAGGAGTGGGTATAACAGAAGGAGAAGGGGAAGAAGGAGGGGTTGGTTATGGAAAGGAAAAACATCTTCATAAAAGGTAACATCACGACTGGTAAAAGATTGGTGGGTGTCTAAGTCAAGTAGACGGTAGGCTTTTTGAGCTGGAGGATAACCGAGGAAGATACATTTGCGAGCTCGAGGATTAAACTTATCATTTTCTAGATGACTAGTGGATGCATAACAGAGACATCCAAAGGTGCGAAGATTGGCAAGGGAGGGTGATTCATT
This sequence comes from Colocasia esculenta, assembly GCA_014218235.1. Taxonomy (NCBI): domain Eukaryota; kingdom Viridiplantae; phylum Streptophyta; class Magnoliopsida; order Alismatales; family Araceae; genus Colocasia; species Colocasia esculenta. The sequence continues at coordinate 17,302,125 of CM024756.1, forward strand.
AAAAAGTTTGTGATAAGGTGTAAGACCATGAAGAATTTTAGTAGGTAATCGATTAATTAAGTATGCTGCAGTTAGAACACAGTCACTCCAATATAATTTGGGAACATTCGATTGAAAACGAAGAGCTCGAGCTGTGTTCAGAAGATGACGATGTTTGCGTTCCACACGTCCATTTTGCTGGGATGTGTGAGTGCAAGAGCGTTCATGAATTATTCCTTGAGTGGAGAAGAATTGAGCAAAGGATGAGTTCAAAAACTCTGAACCATTGTCCGTGCGAACACGTTTGATTTTGTAGGGAAATTGATTACATACGTAGGAGTAGAAAGAGCAAAAAGCAGAGAAGGTCTGAGATTTAAATTTTAGCATGTAAACCAAGTAAATCTGGTACAATCATCCACAATTGTCAAAAAATATCTAGCTCCAGTATGTGAAGTATGTGAATAAGGTCCCCAAAGGTCACAATGCAAAAGACCAAATGGGGCTGTAGCAATAGATGCACTCTTAGGGAATGGCAAACGGGTTTGTTTAGCTATAGGGCACTCAGTGCACTTGAAGGAAGAAAAATTAACAGAACTTGGTAACATGGAGGTTAATTGTTGAAGCTTGGAAGTGGAGGGGTGGCCAAGGCGTTGATGCCATAGAGCAGCGGTGGAGGTGGCAGCATGAAGACAGTTGATGGAGGTGGACGGCAACTGCAAGTAATATAATCCTCCTCTTTCACGGCCCTGCCCAATCAATTGCTTCGTCAATTGGTCCTGTATGATGCAATGGTCAGGAAAAAAAGTGACGACACAGTTAGAATGTTTAGTCAATTGGCTAATGGATAACAGGTTGAATTGAAAATTGGGAGCATGATAAACATTAGATAAGGTAATATTGTTACTGATGGCAAGTGACCCACGTCCTTGAATGGGTATGTGGGTGCCATCAGCTAATGTGATGACAGTATCTGTAGTGGTGCCAGGAAGAAGATTGGCGGACGAAGAAGATATGTGGGCTGATGCTCCTGAATCAAGAATCCAGGTGCAAGGAGGTGTATTACCCGCAGTGGTTGGTGGTGCATTGGATGAAGAACTTGTTGCTGCATTCAGGAGGCTGACAAGATGGGCATACTGCGCCTTAGTAATAGCAGGTGCTGCAACAGAAGATTCAGAAATTGGTTGTTGGGATTGCCGAACATTCTGATAATGTGGTGGAAAACCGACGAGTCGGTAACATTGATCTTTAGTATGTCCTGCTATATGGCAATGAGAACATCTGGGATCATGCAGTTTTCGACATTGCTCCTTAGAATGGCCTGGGATATGACAATGTTCGCAGCGATCTCTTGCTTTGCCTCGGCGATTAGAGTCATTGGTTGTAATGGGAAGCCGACGTGCAAGCATGGCAGAGGCTTCAATGACTGTGGATGATTGCAGAGAGCGTTGGGATTTGTCTTGTAAGACCATAGAATAAGCTTTGCCTACTGATGGGAAAGGTTCCATTAGAAGAATTTGACTACGGACAGCTGAATAAGTATCATTCAAGCCCATTAAAAACTGCATCAAGCAACGACGCTGTGCTGAAGCGGAACTACCGCTAGATAAAGGATCAAAATGTGCCAATTCATCCCAATACCCTTTCAGGGTATTATAATATTTGCTTACAGAATTAGTTCCCTGCTGTATAGTAGCCAAGCAACGTTCCAGACTATATATGCGCGGACCATCAGAAGGCGAGAATCTCTCCTTAAGATCGGTCCAGACAGAGGAAGCAGTGGTAGCATAAAGAACGAATGAACGATATCTCTATGGAGAGAATTAAGAAGCCAGGACAGCACCATATTATTTACCCGACTCCATGAGTTGTAATTCGAATCAGAAGCAGCGGGCTCAACTATAGTTCCATCAACAAAGCCGAGTTTGTTCTTTGCTGAGAGTGCTACAGTCATCGCACTCTGCCATGAAGTATAGTTATCTCCAGTAAGAAGATTGGAGACAAGCACGGTTCCTGGATTATCGGATGAATGAAGGAAAAACGGATTCTCTGAATCATCAGAAGAAATTGCAGCAGAGATGCTCTCCAGAGTCTCCACCGCTGTTGAATCATCGATTTTCTCCTCTGTTGCCATGGCGAGGAAGCAGGACCTTCACTCTGCTCTGATACCAAGTAGGAAGAGAGAGAACGAGAAGAGAGAACCAGGAAAGAGAAAAGGAAAGGCTGTAAAGGCTTGCATCTGAGACTGACGCCTTCCCTCTTATTTATAATGCCAAAGGAATCTTCTGGTTGTTACATATGAGTACACGTCAGCATATAGAGCATTCCAGAAGGGAAATTAGTTAGCTAATTCTGTCAATTAGTTACAGCTAAATGTGCAAGACCGTCACTCCCTGCAATCCTCTTTGTCACTCTCAGTCTCCTTTTGTATCTCCCAATCTTTATATTCCATTTCTATTCTCTCCTCTCGCCTCTTTCAATCTTTGTCTCTTTCATCTCAACTTTTTCTTCCCTTTTCTCTATTTCCTCTTTTCTTTGGCAACAACCTTTCTCCTTTACCCTCCTCTCTATCTATGATTCTCTCTCTTCCTTTTTTCCTTTTTTCTCCCTCAACCTGAAGCCTGATGCACCCCCATTCATCCTAAATGATTGGTGCTACAGAACCATCTATCTGTCCGACAGAGGAGACATGTGTGACAGCAAGTCTGGCACTTTCTGCTATTGGCAACTGAGTATTCCTTGGCTGATTGGTTCAGTATGATTTGGCTGTCAGCAGCTCATGCATGCCACTGCATCAGATGGAGCTAAATGACACCTTCTCTTGTTCTGCAACAGCTACTATTTACTTTATTGAAATATCTACTTCCCTCTGTTCTCAGAAACTCAATCCTTATCTTTCTTATGGATGTCCCTCCCTTTTCATTTTTTCTATAATGCTCTTAATATTCATGAAGATATCACATGGTCAAGATTGCCAAATGACTCAAATGATATTATTTAAATGAGGTTTCAGTGATTGTAGTCTCATTTTATGTAATATAAAATAATCAGTTCATTTTATGCAAAGAAAATATTCCTTGTGATTTTGTTCTACAATCTTATCATCAAACAATTCACATTGCAGTATTTATAGTGACTTTAAGTCATGTTTCTCTTATTAGAGTGTTGGTTCCTGCCAATTTTGTAGCATTCAAAGCTCTTGGAAAGTTGATTTTGGATGTTGGACTACTTTTGGCATATCATTGCGATAAATATGGTATGTTGATTTTCCACTTTTAGTTTCTTGCAGTCTTTATTGACCATTGCTTCTGTGTCTGATCAAAAGAGTTTGCAGGAGTGAGTGAGCCATTGCCTCCTCTGTTGTCTAATGAGGCTATGACTAATTATCTTACTTTGTTCATTTGAGACTATTACATCATTTTCTATAAGGATGCATCTGAAGAAAGAAACATTAACTTCACAACTTTTCTTTTGTTCCCTGGCCATTTCTGCAAATGAAACAAAAAGTGTCAAAGGATACAACAGTGCATCATGGTGAAGCTCTCGAGGATATACTTTTCCATTCTCGATGTCACAAAGGTCGTCTTCTATACTACTTTCCCAGGCGGCAGAGGTAAAGGTTTCCTTGCTAGCACAATTTCTCACATTTTAGGAAAAAAGAGATGATGCTTTAACCACACAGAAAGTAGCAAATACAAAAACTGGGATTCTATAGGAATATATTATCTCATTTGCTTGGAAAAAAGATTTGTTTGCTTGTAGAAAGTCATAGCTGAGGGAGGTGGCAATGGGTCAGGTCAGGTTGGATTCGCTGTCAGGTCACATAAAGAATCTAATGAATACTGTTTGACCCTAACCCAACCTAACCCAGCTTCAGGTCATAGTATTATGGACCCATACCCTATGAACATCAAGATGAGTTAATGTTCAATTGTGGTTAAAAAGTATGTGTCACACCCCAGGTTGAGGTGGGTTTGAGTCAAATATTTGACCTTAACCCGACCCAGATGTAAGTCTAGGTCAACGTGACCCAACCCAGAGTTGACGTTCTTAAAAAATTATGAACCTAACATGTTTTTTGAGGGTCTAGTAGGGGTGGGGTTCAGCGGGTCTGTCTATGTTTTGCCATGTATGAAACTGGGATACAATAGAACATTCTTTCTTTTGCCCAGGAAAAAATTGTTTGTTTCTAGAAATCATAGTTGAGATGACACTCTCCGAGTTATGTAATTCTGACACCTTCTGAGATATGTAACTCACTATTCCTGTTTGTGCTTCTCCTTCCTTCTTCAGTGAATGTTCAGAGGACAACCTCACCATGTCATCCTGGTGTGGGTGGCACACTGACCATGGTTCTTTGACAGGTAATTGTTTTATGTGCTTTTGTTATAAAGCACTTCCTTCATTTTGTCTTTGGTTAATCGTCTATCTTTATGCCTGAAAAAAGCAACTGTCTTCATTGACCACTTTTGGAACAATTCAATACTTGATAAATGAGTGAAATTTCATGTCAGCTGGCATAAATAAGAAAATCCAGCATTCCTGTGTCCAATAATGTATCCAGACAGTCTTATGCAGGCCATATAGAATGCAAGGGAAAGAGTCTTATGGGGGAAGGACATGACTCTTATCTACAGGATAGCTCTTATTGTGGGAAGGGAGAATGTAATGGAAAGAGTTGGCATGGACCATGGTTTGAATGATGGATCAGGAACAGATATGGACAGAGGACATTGGAGATATGGTGTTTGGATGCAAGCAGTTGAGTTGTATCACAAGAACCCTTAACTATTTGGATTTTCCTGCTTATGGTTGAGGGGAAAGTTGATTGAGATAGATGAGGGATGGGATGGAGCCTTAGAGAGGAGGAATCTTGGGACACAGGACTATTGTTCATTAGATGCATTTTGGTTATCTCAACCTAGAGTTCTTGTTCTTTTTTATGGAAATATGATGATGGTGACATCTGCATAACTACATAAGCTGTATGTGTAGCTTGATAGACTCCATTTTAGCACTTCAATTCTCAGTCACATTCTAGAGAAACGCTATTCTCTCAATATACTTGTTCAAAATCTAATTCATTTAGTTCAATTCAGGTCTTACAAGCGGGGTGTTCACGAGAAATGCTGTGCAGGTATCATGTCCTGATCATGCTGCTGGTCTCTATGTCAAAACACGAAACAATGAGACTGTGAAGGTAAGCTTTCTGGCACCTCAGTGCTTTTAGGTTATTGTTCCAGGAACACTAATTTTCTTTCCTGTTATTTATTTTTAACAAAATTGGATTATCTACTAATTATGTAAAAGTAATAAATGAAAGCAAAGTGATTAAATATTATCAAAGTCTGTGATCTGAGATCTCTATCTTAGTGTGTGAAAGAGAAGAGGTACCTTAGAGAGAGAAATATATAAGAAGTGAAGTGATGCGGGACGAAGGAGGAAGAAGAACGGGGAAAGGAGGAGGGAGAAGAAGATAGAAGCCAGACAGAGGGGGGGAAGAAGGGTGTTGCACCCAGAAATAGAGAGACGGAGGCTGGGAAGCTTTCTCAAACAATTCAATTCTTCAATACCACTTTCTTCTCTATCCTTCTCTGTTTTTCTTTTTTCTCCTGCCATTTATTAACTCTCTCTACATGGGTTGGCAATTCATTTCATTAACATGCTGTCAGATCCATATTCACTCCGAGTTTCCCATTCCCATATTAGCCATTGCAGTTTCAGGGATTGCCACCTTTGTTTGTTTTATGACTTTATGCAGGTTTGTTATAAAGGTGGATGCTTGCAAAGACCATCTAACCCCACACTGAGTATTCCAAAGTCAGTTCAGGCCTATATCAATTATTGGTTTCTCTAAACAATTGGGGTTTTAGGTATAGCACTTCAATTCAATGACACAACTCAATACTTGATTACAGCAATACCTTCCAGATTATCAGATTATATTTGTAATTCAAGGCTATGCTGATTTGACCATTCATTCACCTCCACTTATTATTCTCTTCTTACTATCTGCTTCCACTTTGAATTAGTGAGGACCAGCCAGTTATATCTTGGATGGGCTAAGTTACCACTTTAAGCAGTCACAAAAGCTGTCTGCGGGATGATCCAGTTTCAATTTTTCAGTTTAACTTCCTGAATGTAGACTTCTGACATCCAGAATCCAAATGCGGGATTTTTAGATCTCAATCTCAAAAACATTTTATATGCTGGAATTGGCTCCTCAAATTCCAATGTCTATTCTTATCACCCCACACAAATGTTTAATAAACAAGCTTTTCAGGGGTTTCTTCCCCAGTAATTGAAGAGGCTCATTCTTAATTTTCAGCAGTGTTCACCAATTAACCTGTGATTCTGAGGAGTTAAGGATAACATCATTATTTACAAACATGACATAATCTGTACGTTAAAACCTTCAAATAAGCAAGCCATCTGGCATCCAATAATCATGAAGAATGGTTTACAAGAAGCATGCATGGATGATGTATATAAGAATATATAATATGGATATTTTCATGTATCACCCTGTTAAAGTTTTACTTACATAACAGAACCTCGTAAAATTCTAATCTCATGAATGGCCTCTTTAGAAGAAAAGCATTGTGACAATTAGCCTTCGATTTTACCAGATGTATGTAAACTATGCTACTATAAGGGGGGATCTTCATTAACGAAGAGATTAAACAAAGAGGTGAAGAGGGAGGACAATGGTAAAAGTATTTGAGTGTCAAAGTTAGAGGATTGGAGAAAAGAAAGATAGAACACAGAATATGATGGCATCTTAGACTGCCACCTTTCAGTGAGAATCTTTTACTTGTTTTATCATCTTCAGATATGGAAACTTAGAGGCCAACTGGCCATACTAAGGTGATACTGTATTCTAGAGAAAGGAGATTGAATTATTCTTTGTTATCTATCAAAAAAGAATAATAAATATTACAAAAGTCTTCTTAAATGGTGTTATGAATACAAAAAGTCAAAGCATTTCATTTTATTCAAAACTCATTTTTAAACTTGAGGTTCCAACATGGATTTGTATCATTGCAATCTGAATCAGGGTGTTCCCATGTGGCTTTGCTAGTTCCTAAAGGTCATGCATCTAAAACTAATTATCTTGCTCCCTTACTAGATTTTCTAGGTCTAGTATGTTTTATAAAAGTGTGTCCTTGGGTGATCGAGAGGAATTCTATGGTGTCGCTCTTTTTTCACACTTTGTGCCACACTTTTCCTGCTGTTTAATTTAAAGTTTGATGGTGGTAAAGGAGTGACTTAAGTTCACTGCTCCCAAGCTCAGAAGCACCGAACTTAACTTATTCACCTCCGTCATCTGATTTGAAATCAGATGGCTGAGGTCCAAGGGGCAAATTGTGTGGCCGAAAAGTGTGGCACCTTGGGTTCCTCATAACTTAATATTACTTCAATTGCAAAAAATAATAGCTTCCTTATGTAATCCTTCTGAGTGGTTATTGAAGTCTGTTTGTATCTTTCTAAAAATCACTTAGTTAGAGATAATGAACTCCGCCACCTTGATCTTTCACATGGAATACTAGGTTGTCTTTTTTGAAGATGAAATAGCATACCAAATTGGGGAAACAACTGAGATACTATCAAGAGGACGTCTCTGCGCAACACCACATTGTGTAAAGGTATACAATATATTTAGAGACTATTATGCAGTGAAGTGCAAGTATGACCATAGGAATGTGTAGTGCTTCATGTTTCCTGCAGAAGTTATAATATTAATTACTTATATTTGCTCATTGTGGGAATGCCTCTTGCTACTCTGCTGTTGACCTCCTCAACGAGGGGAATATCTATCTACTTATTATGATTACCATGGCCTTGTCATCTGTTTGTTTCCAATCTTTCTTTTTGCTTACAACAAAAACTGACATGTTATGTATATATATACTCATGCACTTCAGGTCTCTTCTGCTGGAAGTGAACACTTAAGGCAACCACATTACAAGGTTATGGGATGTGTATACAAATGTAGAGTATGAGTACAAGATTACTGCAGGGTGGTCCAAAGTTCAAACATTTTGTTATAGTTGTACTAAAAAAAGTGCTGCTTTCTGAAAAAGACTGAATGATGCTTATCGGAAATCAGTAGTTTTGAGCTCACATCCTTGAAGTCCCTTAAAAAATGATAGAATTGGAGGTAACTAAGTCATGATCCAGTAGGTGAATCAATCATAAAGCGAAAATCAAACAGAAAATGGTAACTACAACACAAAAGGAAAAGTGAACACCAACATGCATGCAGCTTTCTTGTTTGTTATGGCATCCGAGACTTCCCGCCACTTTGTTTATTTCATTAGCTCTTATTTTTGTAAAGTCTTTATCTGGGATTCTTCATCTGAGTTCTATGTGGATGACAAGTTTATTGTTTGTTATTGAACAGGCTCCCAATGGACAAGAGGCTTTTGGGTTGGAGCGTTCAACATTTGCTTTGTTCATGCAACCTGATTGGTACATAATCATGCCTGATTTTGTATTCGGAATAAAATCGAAGAACAAAAAAAGAAAATTTTACAATTTGTGCATGGTTTAGCATTCTACCAAACATATTCTACAATCTCCCATCAAAATGAATAGATGATCAATCCTCTGGTGCATGGGTTCTTCCAATAAGACAATCCCATATCAATTCATAGGATTGTCTATTGGAAATGCCTAGATGTATAGGTTACTTTTACTATGGGATGTATCTAGATTCTGGCACTGATATGAAGCCAGTTTTGACCAAATGACATCAATGCAAAACAACAAGGCAGTCAAGCCAAATATTGCCCAGCTCTTACTCAGCTTGCCCCTCAAAATGAAGCTCAAATTGGAGTTTATATTTGAGATGGCTATTTTGAACTTGGCTCATTGAGATATTCAAGGTTTGACCCGCTCAAGCCAAGCCCCCATAGAAGGGCTTGATCCAAATGGTCTTGAACCAGAAAGGCTTGAGCCATGGCCATGGGGTCCCAAAGATAGACTACAGCCTGATCTGGGAATGTAGGCAGAAAGAGAACACCCATGATGAGGCTGCACACCCATGATGAGGCTGCCCTGCCTCCATCATGTGCATGCTTCCTGCTTAAGATCCACATTTGGCTCACACACCTAGCAACATCTTTTCGAGTTCTTCTGACCTTGCTAGTTATTCTCTGCAATGAGTAGTTTTGATTTGAGTTCTTGTTTACTTTCAATTCTTTGTCCCAATTTATAACTGTATATGCAGTCCAGAAGTAAATACTCTTTGATGATGTCTTATTGTAATTGGGCTTCTTTTTGTCCCATATTTTCAGCTTGTGTGTGAATTTAATCTAACTTCCTTTTCTTTGCCTTAAATTTGCAGTTTTTTTACCAAGTTTCTACCTTGCATTTAGGTAACCACTTAATTTTCACCTTCTGCCACTTTTGTAGGGAACAAGTTCTTAGGTTTCCTAAGGAAGTACATTTGCATCAGGAGGTACTCGGGCTAGTAACCTATCGTTGTTATCTAATAAAATGGTTCTACTTCAGTTGTTGTTTAGTCATTTTCTTTTCCTACGCAGCTGATCCCACCTGGTAGAACCCTCACTTTTGGGGAGTACTCCGAGATGCTTCTCAACAAATACTACCACCACAGGTAATGCAAGAAAAGTTGAAAAACTTGTACCAATGTACAGTGGTAAAATTCACTTGTTCACAAATTGTTGCAGCAACGTTGTTTTTATGATAATTTAACCTGCCCTTTTATTTTGATGAAGATGACTGTATTAAAAAGGCTTACCAACGTCTTGAATAAAAGTTGAGCTGAAGATACTTCCCGTTTCTTATTGGTTGAGCTGAATAAAAATTCGAAATTGTCCGGTACTGTGCTGCTGCTTTGTTGAACTACTATGTTCACGAGTTTTCAAAACTTGACATTCATTATAGCCTGAGTAACTCTAGATGTGGTGCAGCAAGTACATAGTTGTTCTACGCTCTCCATATAAGGCTGATCATGGTTTGGTTCGATTCAATTCAGCGCCATTTTCAACCCCAGCCGAACTGAGCCGATTCAGATTTGGAACCAAATCGAACCAAACTGAAACTTTTATAAACCGAACTAAACCATACCCAGCCAATTTGGTTTGGTTTCATTCGGTTCACGATTTGGTCTTTTTGGACTTTTTTGGAGTTATTGGTTCTTGTTAATTTTGGGGTAGGCATAAGTTTTTACATTTGTCTTATTTTTTTGGCTAGGCTTTTGGTCTTTTGACAAGTTGACATTAATGAATTAATCAAATTGAATTGAAAGAGTTATAAATTTTAAATTAAAAAAATGAAGATTGAGCAATGAGCACAGCTATTGGTAATTAATTAAATACATATATGTGTGGAGGCTATTTCTAGCTTCCTGAGCTCACGGGCCCACCAAGGCCCTGTACGGCCCAATTTTGACCCATCCAGACGCCAGGGCTCCGGCCCTTAAGCCACATGTCTTCGGACAGCTTACGAACACGATTATGGCAACCTAAGGTGTCCCAGGGTCCTCCAAGGGTGGTCTCTGGGCACCCCCTAGCCTGTTCGGTCCAGGCTTGGCTTACCGAACAGGTCTGCTCGAAGCACGCTGTGGCTCCCTCAGCACAAGCTGCCTCTGAGTATCGAGCAACAACACAGCTGCCAAACAAGCCCCTGTTCGGCACCTTCTGACCAGGGAGAGCAGGGAACCTCCTCGCCTCCCAATGGCGGTTATTGCTGCAACGCTGCGCACGTCCCACGTTCAAGGGAGCATTAACGCAAGGGCCTCCAACAGGCGCCTCAACGTGTAAACCTCCCCGCTAAGGACGCTAACCGGTGCGCCTTTTCAGGCATCATCAAACGGCAAGCACACCCAACCGTTTCGGAACCTTCGCCTATAAAAGGCATAGGTATATCCCATGCAAAGGTAACGCAACCCTGGCTAGACACTCACTCCACGCGAGGCACACACCAGCGGACCTTTCTTCTTCAAGCCTTTCTACAGTCATCTGACTTAGGCATCAGAGGGTTCCCCAGGTTCTTCAACCGGGCCCCTCCGATCCTGTTCTGTCTTGTAGGCTACCGTTTGCACCGGCGACATCTTCCTTCATCTCTTAGTGGAGGCCCGTTTGGGTCCAGCCCAAATAGGAAAACACCACCACATCTTTGGCGCGTCTGTGGGAACGACATCAGCCATGGCTCGCGGACGTTCCTCTCACCAGAACCCAGGCAGCAGGGCGACGAGGTCTCGACAGTCGCGCGTGGACTCACGCGACAGAGTCCCCCCTGTCGACGTTGCCGTCGCCCCCACCGGTGCAACCGGTGATGTCCCTGCTGCTGTTGTGCCAACAATCGCCTTGGAGATAGCGGACCTCCGGGGGCAGATGCATCATCCGGTAGGGATCTGCCAGGGCCTCCAGGCCCAGTTGGCCGCACAGCCGGCCCTGACGGTTCCCCCGCCACCGGAGCAGCACGTGGAATCGTCCCATCGACGATCCTATGCCCCTCCAGCGCCGCAGGAACAGCAGGCAGAATCGCCCCAACGATCGCGTCGGGCCCCGTCGGTGCGTCGGACACCGGAGCGGCAGGACAACTCACCCCGCCGCTCCGTGGTGGTTCCGCCTCCCCCGCGTTCCGTCGTGGGCGTCAACTCCCACAGGTCCAGACGCGAGGGCTCCGTGCACTCCGACCAAGAGTTTGCAAGATGCCTCCATCGCGTCGTTGATCTAGCGCCGCGTGGACGCGATGGTCTAAAGGGAAAACCGTGATGGATGAAGACTTGGACTTCCGCTCCCCGTTTACCGTGGAGATCCTGGAAGCCTGGGTCTCACCGAAGCTACCACTGCCTACCATCGCTCCCTACGACGGCACTTCCGACCCCGCTGATCATATCCACGGCTTTGAGTCGCACATGGTGTTCCACGGAGCATCAGACGCGGCCAAATGGCAGGCCTTTCCGGCAACCCTGAAGGAGACTGCCCAGGCATGATTCGAAGCCCTCCCAGTGGGCTCCATCTCCTCCTTCCACCAGTTGAAGAAGTCCTTTCGGGACAACTTCCTGGGTGGAAGATCACAGCTGCGCACTGCGGTTCTCTTCTGTTAGTTCGGCAGAGGAAGGGCGAAGCGCTCTGGGACTATGTCAAAAGGTTTCGGGCTGAAGCGCTCCGCATCCCACGCCTCGACGTCCCCTTAGCCACCAGTGCCCTCATCCAGGGCACTCGTGATGGTTTTCTCCAAAGGACGCTGGGGGTCCAGCAGCCCTCCACACTCACTGAGCTCCTCTCCACCACCCAGCGACACGCTGCGTGTGAAGAGAGCCTGGCAGCCGGCCGAGTAGAGCAGGGCGAGCAATCGTACAAGAAGAGGCCTTCCGACAATGGTTCCGACCATGATCGGAAGAAGGGCCGGCGCAAGGGGATTCACCGCGCCGACCACGCCCCTTCACTGAGTACACCCCGCTCACGTGGCTCCCGAACAGATCCTACCGAAATATGGGATGAGCAGTATGTTCGATGGCCGCCAAGGATGCGCTCTGATCCCCGCCAGGCGCAACTAAGAAGTTGCTTCCACCGTGACCACGACCATGACACCTCGAGTGAGCCAGCTCAAGGACGAGATCGAGTCCCTGATCAAGCGCGGGCTACTTGGACGTTACGTGCGCCCCCGCAATGAAGAAACGCCCAAGATGCCGAGAACGGACCCCCGAACAGCCCATCAACAATGAGCCTAATGGGCAGGAGATCAACGTGATCGCGGGAGGTTTCGACGCAGGTAGAGAAAGCAACCAAAGCAGATGCGACTACGCTCGCCGAGTGCACTTGGGGACAGGCCCCCGGCGCATCGCCCCACCCCTATCCCCCCAGTACTGCACGCGCACGGTCCGAGGAGGCTATAACCTCTCGGATGAAGACCTTGTAGGAGTCTCCACTCCACACACTGATGCGTTGGTCGTCTCGGCCACCATCAATCACTGTACCGTGCACCGGATTTTGGTGGATAATGGAAGCGCCCCAGATGTGTTGGCTTACGACTGCTTTTTGCTTATGGTTTTGAAGACCGACTAGCTCACCCCAGTAGAGTCGCCTCTGTTCGACTTCTCAGGGGTCTCGGTTCAACCCATGGGATGAGCGCGCTTCCCAATCACGCTTGGGACGACTCCGAAGAATGTAACCAGATGGTAGACTTCTTGGTTATCCGAAGCATGCCCAGATACAACGCCATCCTCGGCAGGGGCCTGATTGGACGAATCAAGGCAGTACCTTCGTCTCTCCATCAGAAGATGAAGTTCCCCACCCCGTGTGGCATCGGTGAGGTGCTCAGTAATCAACGCGAGTAGCGACGGTTCTATGTCCTCTCTTTGAGAGATAAACAGCTCCTCGCGGCTCCGGAAGCCATACCCCCGCCAGCCGATCAACCTTCCACTAGCAGGGGAACTCCTGCTGAGGAGCTGCTTCCTGTTTGGGTGGACGACGATCCCGAACATGTCCTCTATATTGGCACACTACTGCCAGAAGCCGAACAACAATGCTATAAGACTTTTTTGCTAGCCAATTTAGACGTGTTCGTATGGTTAGACGAAGATCTGCCCGGTATTTCTCTGGAAGTGATGGTGCATCGTCTACATTTGGACCCAAGGGTGCCCCCGGTCCAGCAAAGACGGAGACCCGTCAATCGCGAACGGCAGACCGTGATCTAGGATCACGTGGTCAAAAGTCAAACTATTGGGCTCCTCCGGGAAGCTCAATGCCCAAGATGGATTTCCAACGTAGTCCTTGTACGCAAAGCCAATGGAAAATGGCGAGTGTGCGTGGATTACAAGGATCTCAACAAAGCTACGCTCAAGGACAACTTCCCTTTGCCGCGCATCGACTAGCTGGTGGACGCTATATCCGGACACGAGCTCCTCAGCTTTCTATATGCTTATTCTGGTTACCACCAGATCAGCATGCATCCTCCGGACCAGGAAGCCCCATGTTCGTCACCGACCTTGGCCTTTACTGTTTTACAAGGATGCCTTTTGGTCTAAAGAACGCAGGCGCGACATACAGCGGCTGGTCAACAAGATGTTCGAGCAGCAGATCGGGCGTAATATGGAGGTCTACGTCGATGATATACTGGTCAAAACACTCCCGAGTGCCGACCACATCATCGACTTCGAAGAAACCTTTGCAACCCTATGAAGGTACAATATGAAGCTCAATCCTCGAAGTGTGTTCGGAGTTCGCTCGGGTAAGTTCCTCGGTTTCCTCGTTTCTAATAGGGGAATAGAGGCCACCCCGAAAAACTCCAAGCCATACTAGAGACGAGCAGTCCAAAATAGTGCACGACGTCCAGCGGCTCACTGGACGCCTTGCCGCGCTTAAACGTTTCATGTCCCGAGCAGCAGCAGAAAGGAGTTTTAACTTCTTCAAATTGCTGTGAGTCCCCAAAGGCACCTCACAGCAAGGGGGGCATGTATGGTGGACCGAGGACTGCGAAGCAGCCTTTACCGAGCTGAAGGCGTACCTGGCAGCCCCACCTGTTCTCTCAAAATTGTGCTCGGGGAACCCTTGTTCGTGTACCTTTCGGTCACCGAACACTCCATCAGCGCGGTGTTGATTAGGGAAGAGGCAGCGGCACAACATTCTGTCTACCACATCAGTAGGGTCCTTCAAGAAGCTGAAAGAAGGTACCCTCGGGCAGAGAAGCTCGCTCTGGCACTAGTAACAGCCGCACGGAAGCTCAGGCCTTATTTCCAGGCCCATCCGATCACGGTCCTCACCGACCAGCCGTTGAAGCTCATCCTTCAGCGTCCGGAGGCTTCCGGTAGGCTTGTCAAATGGGCCATCGAGCTTGGCGAATTCGAGATCAGCTACCGTCCAAGGACGGCCATCAAGGTGCAGGCGTTGGCAGACTTCATGGCAGAATGTACTCTCCCGACCGAGCAGGATCCCCCATTGACGGACGAGCCCCCATGGGAGCTCTACGTCGACGGATCATCCTGTGTTATAGGAAGTGGAGCAGGCCTAGTGCTTACTTCCCCGGAAGGTCTAGAGTTTTAGTACGCCCTCAGGTTCCGCTTCACCGCCTCCAACAACGTAGCTGAGTACGGAGCACTTCTGTCCGGAATCCGAATGGCTAGGCACCTTGGAGCACTTTGACTACGGGTCTTCAGTGATTCGCAGTTGGTTGCCAGCTAGGTGAATGGACACTTTGAAGCAAGAGAGCCCCGCATGGCGCAGTACCTCCAGCAGGTCAAGAGCCGAACAGAGGGGCTCCTCTACTTTGAAGTTATACATGTCCCACGGGAGCAGAACGCGCGGGCCGATGCACTCGCCAAGCTGGCATCTTCAGGCGACATCGCCCCCTCTCGCTCCATATTCATAGAAGAGCTCGCTTCACCGAGCACCAAAGTAGATATAGCAGCTATTGAGGCTAGCCCTCCAGCGCCAAGCTGGATGGATCCCCTCATGGCCTATCTGCTTCGCAGCGAGCTTCCGCCCGACCAAAGTGAGGCTCGCAAGATCAGGCTACGCTGCCAAAAGTTCACTCTCATTCATGAAGGCCTGTGCGGAAGCCACTTGGGGGGCAGAACATTGACGCATAGCATTCTCCGAGTAGGGTTCTGGTGGCCTTCTCTGCAAAAGGACTACATGTTCTATGCCAGGAAGTGTCCAGAATGCCAGAAGTTCAGGCAGCTCATCAGGTAGCCGGCCGAACAGCTGCATACCCTGTTCGAGCCGCGCCCTTTCGCTAGATGGGGAATTGACATCTTGGGTCCGTTCCCAGAAGCTCAAAGGCAGAAGAAATTCCTGTTCGTCGCCATCGACTACTTCACAAATGGATCGAGGCTGAACTGTCACTTCAATCACCGACCAGGCCGCATGGAAGTTCGTATGGAAGAACATCCTTGCCGGTTTGGCGTCCCAAAGGTGATCACCTCCGACAATGGGAAGCAGTTCGACAGCACATTCTTCAAGCAAAAATGCTCTGAGCTTGGCATCTACAACCACTTCACTTCAGTAGCACATCCCCAAGCAAACAGTCTGGTCGAAAACACCAACTGAACACTGCTGCATGGGATACACACAAGGGTTGAAGCTGCGGATGGTTCATGGATCGAAGAGCTCCCCAACGTGCTATGGTGTCACCGAACAACTGTGCGGGTGGCCATCAGGGAGACTCCCTTCCATTTGGCCTACGACATAGAAGCTGTCGTGCCCTTAGAAGTTGCTCTGCCCACCATTCGAACAACACACTTCGATGAAGCGGCTAACAACCGTGCACTCAGGGAGAATCTAGACATGCTTGGCGAACGCCAAAGCGACGCCAGCATCTGACTAGTCTCCTACCAACAGAGACTCGCCGCAATACTACAACTCCCGAGTTGGGAGCGGCGCTTCTTCGAAGGTGACCTTGTTCTGTGCCGTTGCTCGACATCGGACCCCGAAGAGCAATCGGCAAACTCGCCCCGAAATGGAAGGACCTTATCAGGTCGCCCAGGTTCTTGGAAAAGACTCCTACAAGCTGACTAACTCCTAGTGGCGAAGCCATACCCAGGACCTGGCACGTATCCAATCTAAAGGCTTATTATTTGTAAAAGCCTCTTGCACGACATCCTACTTCTCTTCTTTCCGTTCTTTCGGTCTGCTCGAAAGGGTATTCAGGACATCCCTAGTCGAGGCTTTTCAGCTCAAAAGGCTAGTGCAATACCTAAACCCTAAAGCCAAAGGTGTTCAGCGCAAACCCCTGGTCAGGACTTTTCTCAGTTCCAAACGACCTGCGCGGTAACCATGAACCCTTTAAAAAGACTGAAGAATTCCGATTCGAACAGAACAAACGCAAAGGAAAGAAGATAGAAAAAGAAAGCCGTTTGAGTGCTCAAAAAGAGGAATCTATTCGGGTTCTTTTTACAAAAGCGCTCGTTCGCAACGAGCTACCAAAAAGAGGAAGAAGATACATTCAAGGGGCCTGCTCGGAGGGGCCGACGCCATCGTTCCCAAGGGTCATCCAACCTGCATGGAAGTGCGAGAAACGCACTCTATCCAGGCGCGGATCTTGGGTCTGTCGTTGGCACTCGCGAAGGGCAGCTTCGAAGGCCTCGCGAGCGTACTCGATCGAAGCCAGCCTTCGTCCTCCCGGCGCCAAGACCCACCTTATAGCAAAGGGCGCCGTATTGCTCCAAGTCTTCCTTGAAGATTGGCCCTGCCTTGTATTCGGTCACGCCGGGCCTTGGCCTCGGATAGGACGTTGGTAAGCGCCTCTTTCTCCACCCGAGCAATGGCGAGATTGAGCTCGGAGGTGCGTAGTGTATCTTGAGGTTCTTACTCCTCCTTCAGCTGGCCTCTCTTCTCTGATGCTGCACTGGAGCTCCTTGCAAAAGGCGAACTCAGCATCCCACATTTGTTGATGGTTCTAAGCCCGTAAAGCCAGCCTCTTGAGCACTCCTAACGAGTGCGTGACACCGTCTACCAGAGCCTCTACGTCGATGACTCATCCTCATCAACGTGTTGCTTGGTAGACCTCCTCTGAGCTCTCTGGGCATCCCCGGGGCCCTGCCCCTGGCATCGCGCCAACACCTCAAGGTGATAAGCGTTGGGGCAGGGTGGCAGACCCCTTGACGGACCCTCTGAAGTCGCTCCAGGGCTGCCTCCAAAAATGATGCCGACGGTTGCAGTGGAGCCTTCGCCTTCATCGATTACATCAGGGGGAGGTGATCCTCCTTGAAGCCAGCTCGGCCCTCATCGGCAGCGTTGGTCTGCCCTGCAGAAGGAACCTCCTCTCGAACCGCGTCGGTGGCACCCACGGGGGCTGTGACTCTTGATCTCCGCAACAGGGGAGACCCCCGAGGTCCTCCCTCCTTAGTTTCGGCCGTAGCTCGGCCTCGTGAGACCCCGCAGTAGCTGTCTGCGTTGGAACCTCCACAGCTGCTTCGACGGGGGGAATGGGGACCGTTGCCCCCTTTGGCACCTCCACCGCGCAACCCTCGTCAGCTTCCGCTTTTTTTTGCATCTGAAGCTGGGGACGCCCCAGAGTTGCCCCCTTTGACGAGGGTGGCCCCGCCGGAGGTTGACCCTTGGGCGGTGATAGCTTCGCCTGCCGCCACAATCTGCTCTGCGGCTACGGTGCTGGATGCTCCAGCCGTGGCCACAGCTTCTATTCGGCCCTCAATGGGGCCTTGGGGCGTGGACGCCCCACTCGCTCCTCTAAGGAGCTTTCATCAGACTGGTCGCTGACCACGACCAGCCCCAACTCGGAGAAAACCCCTTCCTTCGATAGGGGCCTCGTCTCTATCATATCCTGTGGCCTCGACTGTTCGACCACCTTCGTCAGCTTTCGCTTTTTTCGCATCTGAAGCTGGGGAACCTCCTCTGCCTCCTCCTCGGCCACAGGCTGTGCTGTCTTCTTCGACACCACCTTCGCCCTGGACTTCCTCTTGAGACGTATCAATGGAGGCCTTTTTTCAGGGGCCTGGGGATGGTCGGGCACCGCTCCTCGGCTATCGGGGTGCGAACACCCTCGTTCACATAAACCAAGCAGGAGGTCCGCGATTTGCTCGGCATAATTCTCCATGGCCTCCTGGTCCGACCAGCGACCAACTCTTCAGCATTTGCACAAGGAAAAGACAGTCAAAAGGCAGCCACTTGATAAACCCAAGGACGAAGTGAGTTCGGTTACTTACCCCATGGTCGACTCAGGCCATGCTGGACAAGTTGGAACTCCGTCAAGTAATCTTCGGCGTTCCGAAGGGACGCCAGGTTCAGGCTATCCGAGGCCCTAGCCTTGTCTTGGATCAGGAAGGGGTAGGAATCCTTCCGAGGCGTCCAAACTCGAGTGGGAAACCCCGACTCCGGTGCATCTTCTCGGCGGCCAACGAAGAAGATGCGGTGCATCCAACCTTTGTTGTTGGAATGTTTCTTCCCGAAGTGGATCTGCATCCTATTCAGGCGGTGCTTTGTGTAGTAGACGCTTTCTCCGAACAGTGGTGAAGACGCGAGGCTGAACTGCGCCCGGAAGACCTCCGCTGAGCCCCTCACTCCCATGAGCTTGCAGACGATGCAGAACACACAAATCGTCTGCCAGGAGTTTGGGGTCAGTTGGATGGGTGCAACCCCCTATGTGTTCAATAGCGCCCTCGCCACCTCCGGCAACGGCAGCCGGAACCCTGCTTCTAGCAGGTCCAGGGAGAGGACGAGACACCCTGGTTTGTTCACAAGGTAGGACTACTCCTCCTTAGACCAGACGATGTCGTATTCATTGCCGATCTGGAACCGCTCGCGGAGGCCCTCGTATGAGTGATACTTCGGCCCCGGGGCCGCTGTCGGTGGCGTCCCACTCGCTCCAGCGACTGCGACGCTCTTCCCTTTTGCAACAAGGCTGGCGGAAGAAGAAGAAGAAGGCGAAGGAAGAAAAGAAGAGAGCTAGCAGGAGGAACGGAAGATGAAGTCCCCGAAGACGAAGAAGAATTTTCGAAGGCGTGAGTCCCGCCTTCATCCCACCTCCTCCTTATAAGGAAGAAGGGGTGTGGAATTCGAAATATCAGAAGCTGCCTTTCCCCCGCTTCCAACGGCCTGTTCGAAGGTACGACACAAGCTTTGCCGCTCGACACGTCATCCCCGCCATCATGAGGATTGCTGTCCCCGAGGAGAAATGTCAAACGACGTCCTTTGGTGCCGTTCGCACCGCCACGGTCAATATCGCATTCAATGCGAGTGAATCCGAGCAGACCTCCGCTCTCAAGTGCAGCGATCCTCGCACCAGCATGAGAGCAGGGGGGGAAAGTGTGGAGGCTATTTCTAGCCTCCTGAGCTCACGGGCCACCAAGGCTCTGTACGGCCCAATTTCGACCCATCCAGGCGCCAGGGCTCCGGCCCTTAAGCCACATGTCTTCGGACAGCTTCCGAACACGATTATGGCAACCTAAGGCATCCCAGGGTCCTCCAAGGGTGGTCTCCGGGCACCCCCCATCCTGTTCGGTCCAGGCTTGGCCTACCGAACAGGTCCTGCTCGAAGCACGCTGTGGCTCCCTCAGTACAAGCTGCGCCTCCGGGTACCGAGCATACAACATAGCTGCCGAACAGGCCCCTTATTCGGCACCTCCTGACTAGGGAGAGCAGGGAACCTCCACGCCTCCCAATGGCGGTTATTGCTACAGCACTGCGCACGCCCCACGTTCAAGGGAGCATTAACCACAAGGGCCCACAACGGGCGCCTCAACGTGTAACCTCCTTGCTAAGGATGCTAACCGGCGCACCCTTGTTGGATCTCTTATTTTGTGATACTCAAATATGATTCATTAATATACTGAAGTCATGCTTATCATGCTTAAATTTATATCTCACATGTTTCTTTCATGTATAGCTCAAAGAAAATGTCATATATGTTCAGTGGTGTCGACACAGTGCCTTGTGGTGTCGACACTAGTCACTGTCCCAAAAGAAGGATTATGAAGAAATGGCCAGTGGTGTCGACACAGTGCTCTGTGGTGTCGACACTAGTTAACTGTCCCAGAACCAGGATTTCAACAAGTCCCAGTGGTGTCGACACAGTCCATCTGTGTGTCGACACTAGTACACTATCCCAGGAAAACCAGTTGAAGCTGATGCTTGGTGTGTCGACACATCTGTGTGTAGTGTCGACAACACTGCAGATTTTTGAAGATTCTAAATTGTTGAAGACACGTGGATGACTTTGGTGGGGCCTTTTTAGGCGGGAACTTCTATGCCCTCAGATCTCAAGATATTTTGTGGACCCTTGGGACTATAAAAGCCCCTTATCCACTTGGCTCTTAGAGATATCACAACAACCATCTGCTCTTCCAGTTTCCAGAGCTTTAAGGCTACTCCAGAAGAAGACTTATCCCGGTGGATTGCTTCCAGATCTGAAGAAATTGGAGATTCTTCACCTTGGATGATCCATTTGAAGAAGAATTTCAAGCCATCAGAGTCTTCTTCTGGAGCTGAAGTAGAAGAGTGGTCCCCATTCTTGAAGCAGAAACAGGGACCTTCGAACCAGTCCTTTCCAAATTGGGTTTCAGTTGTTCTATTTGGTTCTTCATTTCAAACTTACTCTATTGATGTGTGTGTTGTGAAATTAGTGCAATCCTTGTGCCCAATTTCATGTGTGTGGTTGAATCTGAGATTTTTGAATCTCAGAGTGTGTGTGTTGTTGTGTGACTTTTCTGAACGAGCAAGATAAGCCACATTTGTGTGTGTGTGTGGATGGTGGATGTAGGATACACTGTTGTGTAATCCGAACCACCCTAAATATCTCTGTCATTGTGGTTTGCTTATCTCTTGCGTTAGATGCTTAATAGGCTCGTTAGCATTTCACCATCTAATTGATCTAATTTGTTTAGAAGTGTCATTGATCTTGAGATTTCATACTGAATTCAATTTCTCTAAGATCCTAATCGAAGTGAATCTTAAAATTCTGAAAAATCTATTCAACCCCCCCTTCTAGATTTCTTCATAGCAGTTTTTCCGCAACATTTCAACCCTTCTAGGCATCATCAAACGGCAAGCACACCCAACCGTTTCGAAATCTTCACCTATAAAAGGCATAGGTATAACCCATGCAAAGGTAATGCAACTCTGGCTAGACACTCACCTCCATGCGAGGCACACACCAGCGAACCCTTCTTCTTCAAGTCTTTCTACAGTCATCTGATTAGGCATCGGAGGGTTCCCCCGGTTCTTCACCAGACCCCCCTGATCCTGTTCTGGTCTTGCAGGCTACCCGCACCGGCGACCGTCTTCCTTCATCTTTAGTGGAGACCCGTTTGGCTCCAGCCCAAACAGGAAAACACCACCACAATATGGATAAGAAATGACACACTTACAAACCGAAGCAAATTCACATCATACCCCTATTCAAGTAAGAGCTGAAAAATGAAAACTTCACATTTAAAAAGGAAAATAAAAAATAGTGAGCTAAAAAACACGTATGACAACATCTCATTTCACATCCAAATTCATTTCCTAAAAGGTTATCTTAGTAGATTCCACCATCTAAAACTTATCCTACATATTTAGATGAAGCCAAACCCATCCACTTGCGCAAATTTTAAAATTTAGGGACTTAGTAAGACCAGTTCAATTTAAAGGTCAGGTTCAGTTTAAAAAAAAAAAATCAAATCAAACTAATCATATTTATTTGGTTTTGTTTGGGTCATTGATCCAAATTTTTGTCAAAAAGGATGCTTCAAAGAAAAATAATTTCAATAAAAAATTGGAAACCAATAAAAAGACTGACATTATTTGCTATGAATGCAGGAAGCCAGGACACATGAGAGAAGAGTGTCCTGATCTGAGAAAGAAATTAAAAATCAAATGTTCAAAAAGATAAGGACAATGCTAGCCACATGGAGTGACGAGGATGAAGAAGATCAGGAAGAAAATGAATCAGAAGAAGAAGAGTGACTTGTCTCATGGCAAGACATGAAGAAAGTAATGAGGTAAGTTCTTCATTGAAAATTTTCAATTGATGACTGAGGAAGCTTATGCTGTTTTATTTGAAAATTGTGTGAACTAAAGTTTGAAAATAAAACATTGAGAAGAAAAATTAGCAGCATAGTGCAAAGTCCACAAGAATTTGAGCAAATAAAATTGTTGACTGATGAAATCAATAACCTAAAAAAGGCAAAAGAATGTGTGAATGAACAACTTGATGTAATCAAGGAGAGATGTCAGTCAATTGAAAAAGAAATCTTAATGAATGAAAATAAAAACCTCATAAATGAAAAGAAGTGAAGCAAGAGGAACTGAAAATTGTCCAAAAAGAACTGGATGACAAGAAAAGACTTTGTCAAGATTTGTCAAAGAAAACAAAATCTAGATGCTATTTTAGGACTTCGGGAACCCTACCAAGCATGGCCTAGGTTATCAGTCTGAAAATAATAAGAAAATTGGACAAGCTTTGATAACCTCATTTGTTCAAGGAAGCACTTCTATGGTAATTTTGAAAAGAACTTTAAGGAAAAATCAGAAGCAAACTCAAAAATAAAAATTCAAAATCAGGTCAAAAATTTCAAAACACAATTTAAACATGAAAAGACTCAAGGTAAAGATCAACAAAATTTAAAATCCAGTTTGAGTTCAACTTCAAATCCAAAGAACAACAAAAACTCTTCTGTTGATTCCAAATCATACATCAATAAGAATAAGGGTTTCACACCACAAAGGATCATGTTGTGCACTATATGCAAGAAATCTGGTCACACTGATGAAAAATGCAGATCAATAATGAATTCAAGGAAAATAAGGCAAAGCTGGATTCCAAAACATCTTGTTGTTGAGCTGAAACAACTGGGACCCAAAACAATTTGGGTACCAAAATTCTCTTTCTAAATTTGTTTTGCAGGAATGTCTTACAGCCCACAAGAAAGATAAATGGTACCTTGATAGTGGCTGTTCAAGACATATGACTGGAGATAAAGAAAAATTTTCAACATTGATTGAAAAAGATGGTGGACAAGTAATTTTGGAGGTAAGAACAAAGGGCAAATCATTGGAATATGAAGAAATGGTAAGAATCCTTCAAGCTCAATTGAGAATGTTTTACTTGTTGAAGGTCTTGATCATAATCTCTTGAGCATAAGTCAACTGTGTGACAAAGGCCTTAAGGTAATTTTCAATTCTGAATCATGTGAAATTGCTGAAAAAAATTCTAGAAAAATAAAATTTCTTGGCCAAAGAATTAATAATGTTTACTTAATTGACTTGAATGATCATCAACATGAAAATCTTGTCTTGTTGCCAACCAGCATGATCTATTCCAACTGTGGCATAGAAGGTTAGGTCATGCTAGTGAAATGTTCTGAATAAGTTGCTAAGATATTCTCTTGTAAATGGTTACAAAAAAATGAATAAAAAGAAAAATGCAATTGTATGTGCTCCATGTGCCCAAGGTAAACAAACCAGGAAATCATCCAAATCTGTTACACCCTTAATCACTTCCAAACCCTTGAATTGTTGCATATGGACTTATTGGTCCAACTAGGACACTCAGTCTTAGTGGACATAGATTTGGATTTGTGATTGTGGATGACTTTTCTAGATTCACATGGGTGTATTTTCTATCTCACAAGAGTGACACTTTAGAAAATTTCAAAGAATTTTTGATAAATTGAAAATGTAAAAATAAATAAAATCCACTCCATTCTTATTGATCATGGAGGAGAATTTGACAATAATTTGTTTTTTGATTTTGCAGGAATAAAGGAATTGATCACAAGTTTGCTTCTCCAAAGACTCCTGAACAAAACAGAATTGTTGAAAGGAAGAATAGGACTTTAGTGGAGATGGCAAGAACATTGTTGATTGAAAGTCAGCTTCCAAGAAAATTTTGGACAGAAGTCGTCAACACTTCATGTTATGTCCTCAACAGAGTAATGGTAAGACCAGTCCTTAAGGAAACTTCCTATGAACTTCTGAAAGGTAAGAAACCTCACATTGCATATTTAGAGTCTTGGATGTAAAGTTTTCATTCATAATAATGACAAACATGATCTTGATAAATTTGAAAAGAAAAGTAATGTAGGCATCTTTCTAGGATATTCTGAAAATTCGAGGTCATATAGAGTGTTAACAATGAATCAAACAGTGTGGAGGAAACTCCTCATGTCATATTTGATGAGAATATTGAAAAATCTATGACCTTGATTTGTGCAGGAATTAAGAAGAAGATGTTGACATTCTTATAAAAGAAAAAATCAATCTGTGGAGAATGAAGAGGTTGCTGAACCTGAACTGAGTCGACACCACAGGACATTAAGTCGAGACCAGAGCAAGTAAGTGCAACAACAAGAGGTAATTTCAAATACTTTAAAGACCATCCACTTGAGAATGTTGTTGGAGATGTTAATGACAGAGCATTTCAGAAATGTCATTGAACAAGATCATATGGCTTTTATATCTCAAATAGAACCCAAAAATATGAAGAAGCACTAAACGATAATTCTTGGATAGAAGCAATGTATGATGAATTGAATCATTCAAAAGAAATAATGTTTGGAGTCTAGTTCCCAAAAATCCTGAAAACTCAATAATTGGAACTAGATGGGTGTTTAGGAATAAATTGAATGAAGAAGGAAAAGTTGTCAGAAATAAAGCAAGACTGGTTGCTAAAGAATATAATCAAGAATTGGAGTTGATTTGAGGAATCCTTTGCACCAGTAGCTAGATTAGAAGCAGTGAGAATTCTATTGGCATATGCATGTTCCAAAAACTTCAAATGGTTTCAAATAGATGTGAAAACTGCCTTTTTAAATGGTTACATAAAAGAAGAAGTGTTTGTTGCTCAACCTCCTGGATTTGAAGATCTTGATAAACCTAACCATGTATAAACTGCATAAAGCTCTTATGGTTTGAAACATGCTCCAAGAGCATGGTATGATAGATTGAGCAGTTTTCTGGTTGGTAAGAATTATTCCAGAGATAAGGTGGATCAAACTCTTTTCACAAAATCAGTCCACAATCATATCATTGTAGTTCAAGTGTATGTGGATGATATTATTTTGGATCTACTAATCCTTTACTGTGTGAAGAATTTTCAAATCACATGCCCAGTGAATTTGAAATGAGTCTTAGGAGAGATTATAATTCTTTCTTGGTTTGCAGGTCAAACAAATTGAGGACGAGTTCTTTATAAATCAAGCCAAATATGTTAAAGAATTGCTCAAAAGATTTCACTTTGAACAAGCCAAACCAGCATCAACTCCCATGAGTACAAGCATCAAATTGGACAAAGATGAAAAATGCAAATTGGTTGATGCAAAGCAATACAGAGGTATGATTGGATCTCTTTTATATCTTACTGCAAGTAGGCCAGATATTCAATTTAGTGTATGTCTTTGTGCTAGATTTCAGTCTAATCCGAAGGAAAGTCACTTGCTTGCAGTTAAGAGGATTTTTAGATATCTCTGTGGAACTTGTGATTTGGGTTTATGGTATCCAGTTGGATTTCATGCTAGTTTGATTTCATATTCTGATGCTGATTATGCTGGTTGTAAGCTTGATAGAAAGAGTACTAGTGGATATTGTCAATTCTTAGGAAATTGCATGATAACATGGGCATCCAAAAAGTAACACTCAGTTGCACTATCTACTGCAGAAGTAGAATATGTTGCTGCGGGAAGTTGTGCAGCTCAAGTGTTGTGGATTAAAAGTCAATTGATTGACTACAACATTGATATTGGATGCTCATCTATTATGTGTGACAATACTAGTGCAATCAATCTTCCAAAAACCCAATTCAACACTCTAGAATAAAACACATTGAGATCATGCATCATTTTCTAAGGGATGAAGTTGCAAACAAAAACATTGAATTAGAATTCATCCCCACTGAAAAATAAATTGCAGATATTTTCACAAAACCATTGGCTGAAGACAGATTCACATCTCTAAGAAGAGAACTTGGAATATGCAACATGGAATAAGAACTGAAAAACTTTTTGATTCTTTATGCTAAGATTATGAGGTATATCAAATAGTGATTAGTGGAAGGACAAGTTATGCTTGTTTGAAAGCTATCATTATGTGTTGAGGAAAATCCTCCGCCAAGTACCCATGATCTAAAATGTGTAAGAATCATCAGTTTTTGAAGTTATTTAATTTAATTTTTTTGTGTGATTGCTATTAATGTGCTTGAAACATGATTGATCATGTATGTTTGTTTGATGAAATTGAGTATGCATTGTTGAATGCTGAATTACCGATGCACATATGAGGGGGAGCACCTCTGCTTGAGAAATAAAGGTAAGGTCTCAGATTTCAGTTCAAAAAAATCAAGATTGTACACAAACCCTTTGAGAACAAACTGCTGAGGTTGATCAAGAAAATGTTAGGTGATGTGAGCCTTCCGTGAAACTTCTATCAAATTCATGTTCATCTTTGAAGCCATCAATTCCTCAATTTCTAACTCATCAATTCATTTGATCATCTTAATCATTCTTTCATTGAAGAAGGATTTCTTTACTTTTGATGAAAAATAGATGAGATCAATAATTCAGGGGGAGTTAAAGACTTCATTGCCAATTTCTCTCATCAAAACCAAAATTAATTCAGTGTGTTGATGAATATCTAATACATGAAATGTTCATAATTCTTCTGAAGAAAATAAGGATTGATTTCTAATTGCTATAATATGTTCTTTCAGTCAACACTCTCTTTTACTTTGACTTCTCAAGTAACTGATTTCTTTTATGGACTTTTGCACAATATATATTGATCTTACACTTCTTTCAAGTCTGACAAAAGGTAAAGTTGTGTCAAAAGTCTCAATGTTCATTTACGAGAAGATTTTCTGACAGAGCAATGGCATAACACCGAGAAACTGCACACCTTCACAAGAAGTGAAGTGTCATGTATGTCATGAGGTGCTGTGTTATCTCTGTTCTAAGGGGTTAAATAAATAAAAAAAAAGAAAATCAAAAGAACAAATGTTAATGAGTAACTGGAATATTGGCGTCTTATAAAGTGTATTTCCATGTAAAAAGGTTTTCATTCACCCCTTAAAGCAGATAATTAGTAAATCTTAGTAACCAGGGATTCTGATGTGTGAAAAGCATGTACACTTGAGTGAAAAAGATTTACTATATTTGAATGCTCATTGCTTAAAAGTAAATAAAATTCAATCAAAGAAAATGAACAGCTTAAACCTGAATCAAATCTTCTAAGAGTGTTCAATTCAATATAAATTGTCTTATCCTAAAGAAATCACATTACTTTTGGTTAAGTAAAGTGTAAAAGATTGAAATTGACTGTATAGAAGATTTTATATCACTTTAGAAATCATTTCAATCCTTCAGGATTCTTAATGATCAATTTCATGCCAGATGTCTTTCAAACCCAATGAATAAATGATGGGACTATGATGAAAAATTGGAAATAATCTCTTTGACATATTAAAAATCTCTGAATAACTGATTTCAGATATGACTCATCATATTAAAGATATCCCTTCTCATTCCTATCTCAAATCTGTCGATTTTTATCAAGTGAGGTCGACACACTCTCCTTGTGTGTCGACACCAAAAGCTTGTCAGGTCGACACACTCTCCTTGTGTGTCGACACACCTGGGCTTGACCGGCGGCTCATATTTAGGGTAATTGAACCGAGGGTACATCTTATCCCTCATCTTGAGGGATTAAAACTCTTTTTCTATGCCCTAAGTCCCATGTCGACTCTACCGTTTGCTCTTTCCACCCCACTTGAACTCTTCCCTCCTTCCAACTTCCAAGGAACCGATCCCCTGCATTTCCATTTCTTCTTCTCCAACTTTCCATCCTTCTTCTCTTCTCATCCTTCCCTTCATCATGGCTCCCAAGCAGACTCCAAGGAGAGGGACAAAGATCAGGGCGGCTGCAAAAGGCATTTTCATTGAAGAGCCTCAACTGGAGAGGAGAAGCAAATTCGCCATGATTCGTCAAAGAGAAAGGGTGAGGTCACTCCTTCAGGAACTCCATCTAAGCGGGGAAGGGCATCTTCTCTAAGTAAAGGCAAGTCTCCCACGCCCGCTTGACACCTAGAAGGAAGCTTCTACCGGATTCCAGTGATTCTCTGAAGAAGATCATCCTCGGAGTCTTCTTGTAAGACCCTCAATTTTCCGTCGTATTTTTCGTATTTATGTGTGTATATTGTGTTGAGTATGTATGTACGTATTTACGTAGGTATTAAATAGTATAATTACGTGTACATGTTTATATAAACGTAAATAATGTATGTATTGCATGATGATAGTGGAATATAATACCATGTACTTATTGCAGGTATAGAAGCTTGGTAGCATGGTTTTCTGCATAATTAGGGTTCTGGTCGAAGGCCCTATTGGCGTCAATCCCAGGCCGTTGAGGTGGTGTTAGCGTCCAGCCCTGGACGCCAACCCTAATTCCGGCGTCTAGCGATCTGGACGTCGACTTCTCTGGCCTGCATGCACAGCAGAGCTGCTGTCTTCTGAAGCAAGGCATGGCAACCATTGGGGGGGATGTCCCCCAACGGCTCTGAGGGTGTCCCATCACCTAGTGAGTGGGAGAAAGACCCTCTTAGGTCTGAACCCGAAATGGCTCTCCCCATTCTTTCCTTCACCCTTGCAAGAGGAGAGAAGTGAGAAAGAAAAACCCTAGGTGAGCTGTGAGGGAAAAAAACCCATTTTTGAACCCCCAAATCCGACCCCTTGGAGGTTCATTTGAAGATCTTCTGCATCAAGGAGGAAGCTGAAGCATAGGGGAAGGCCTCCCCATCATCCCCTCGTCGTGGAGATCACCCAGGAGCTCGGAGGAAGGCAATCTTGGAGGCACTTCTGCAACTCTTGGAACTGCCCAAGGAGGTCTTCGGCGAGCATAAATCTCTTGGAGGATTTTTAGAGAGGCAAGTGACTATCTATGGTGTCCCCGTATGAGTCTAGGAGGTTTTTATGATTTTTATGAAATTTCCTCGAGTCCTAGACCCTCCATTTCACCCAAATTTCAGAGCTCGGGTCTGTGTTTCTGCACAGACCTGAGTAAACGGCAAGGTCCCTGGACGCCCAGTTCATCCTTGGCGTCCATCGACCATGCCGCTGACTCTGAGTCAGCGGCCAGAGACCGCCATCTAGTTCTTCAGGACAGAACAGTGAGCTGTTCTGTCCTCTTATACGTTAATTTCGCTATGATTTCCGTGATGAGGATATATGGTATTCCTATACGCTACGTAGGTTATCATTTGTGGTGTGTGTGATGGTGAATGTGGAAAATGGTGTCTTTAATCTTGTGAGCATGACTTGTAAATAATTTTGCAAACCCATGTTCCATGACTAGAGTTAGTTGAATGCCTTGATTTCGGTCTAATCATGAAGATTGTGGGTCAGCATGTGTGTTTGCAAATTTAGGCAACTTATCCATGCTTGTGCAATTTGTTAATAGATTCGGTTCGATAAAATAAAGGTATGAAAAAAAAATGATTCGTAGTGTTAAATCCATAGATGTATGAATTAGGAAAATTTTGTACTCTAAATTCATGCATATGTTGGTAGCTTATGTCTAAACAGCAAGTGGTAAGTTGCATGATGAGTAAATTCCATGTTAACGTAAATTGTGAATAACATGCTAATTAGGTGTTTGATTTTCTGTAAATCCTATTTATCTCAGAAAAATCTGAAAAATTGAGGGTATGATTTTGAACCCGAAAACAGCATGTGGTTAAAATTTCAGGTCAATAGGAACAGTAAATAAAAAAGTTATGTGTTTCATGTGAAATATGAATAATTCGCACATGTGATCGTAATGTGATTAGATTTTTGTTTAAAACCAGCATGATTGGTGTGTTTTACTATGTGTTGAATCTTAAAAAAACTCTGTTAGTAGTACCATTTAGGAAAAACAGAGGTGTTCATGTGAGTAAGAAAGTGAATGAGATGAAGAGTGTCAAGTGTAAAACCATGTGTAAAACGGTAAATGTGTAAAAGTGTAAACTGTGCCAATGTGATACTGCTTCCGAGAAGGCAGTGGAGCCGTATCAGGGAAAAGTCCCCCTGAGAAAGTTCATTGTGTAAGTGACCCTAAGGGCATTAGGGGGAATCTTGGAGGTGGACAAGTACCACTGGTTAGGGTGGAGACTTGTTCTCCGGTCTGCGCAGTCCAAGAGTCGCCATGTATTGCCTAGATGGCGTCTATGTGATGTGATGTGTTTGTGTCCTTCTTTGGTGGTTTGGACTATGTGTCACGGCACTAAAACATGTGTAAGTGTATGTGACCATGTGTAAACGTGTAAGTGATATGTGAATGTGTATGTGTAAAGTGAACCATGTGAAAGAGGGAACTAGTGTAAAGAAAAATGTGAAATCTTAGATATGTAAATGTGTTATAGAAACCATGTGAAACTAAATCTGAAACCAAGTGATTCAGGAAATGCTGTTATTATTCTCATGTTTGTGTGTGCAAAAGTGTTTAGAATCCATGTTAGGAACAACAAATGAGTAAAATGGCATGATAGATCGTTCATGTGTTATGTTTAAGCAACGTTGTAGCTTTCATGTGTAGGTTATAGTCATTGAACCATGTGAAACCAGCAACCTAAAGCATGATAAAAAGTTATGTATGTACTTAAGAACATGTGGAATCCATGCTAATTATGTTCCCCGTTCATGCATGTAAATTGTTCATGTCAATAGCTCTCAGTTTTGATTAAAGTCTCATGAGTGAATTGAATAGAGACCATGTGATAGGTGAATGTATTTTTGAAATCTGAAAGCATGCGTTATGTATAAAATTGTAGAACCTCATGATAGGTTGAAAGCTTAAATGGACTTGCATGCTATGTGTTGCAAAGTGTAATGTGCGTGTAGAAACCACTAGGACTTGTACGTGTATATCATGCATAGTGTTACTGCTGAGTCCCTGGACTCACTCCTTGCTTCGGCGTACATGTATAGTTGGTGACACAGTACCCTCGGAGGAGGCAGCGGAGACGGACTCCGAGCGTGGAGACTAGCCAGTTTTTGAGATCTTGTGATTGTGTACTTCTTAGTATGTACTTGGACATTGTATTAGGATTATCATTAAAAGAATGTAATATGTGGACATTTGTATTTCTATTTCAGCAAATTAAATCATGTGAATTTAATCCTTTTTGCAAATTGTAAACTGCATGTATGTTTAATATGGATGATGAATGAATGGAGATAGTTCTCTTTTACTTCCGCTACTCTGTTATATATATTCGCGTGTATCTCAGCTGTTTGTATCGTTGGGTAAATGTCCCACTGTGGCTGGCAGCACTCGCTATACGATGTGGGTTGGTATAACCGTACCGGTATAATGAGGGCCGTCACACTTCTGACTCATCTGAGGCACAAGTAGTCACCCCATCTCAAATTGCAATCGAAGGTTGTTCTATTCTCAAGCCTAGGGCTGTGGCTTTAGATGATGAAGCTCTTGCAAATGCTTTTCTAGAGCTTATACCCTTCTTTGAGTTTCAAGGGTGGTTGAAGTTTATCTCAGAATTCAAATCTTTTATCCACGTTAGTTCAAGAATTCTATTTGAACATGGTGGATGATCCAGAGGGTTTCAGGTCTGAAGTCAAGGGTGTATCTATTCTTTTCACTCCTGATTTAGCTTCTAAACTTTTTCACTTTCCAAATGGTGGTGAAGATTGGAGTGAATTTGAATTCAATCTTCATGAAGCCTACACTTTGCTTACTGGTCTTCCTCATGATTCAACGGATTCTAGACAAACCCATGTCACAAGGTTCAACACCAACACCTTACCTTTCCTCCAACTCTTCGTTTGGTACATCACATTCTTACCACAATTATCACACCACAGGGTGGTGGCAGGAATAGATTGACAGATGTTCAAAGATTGTGATGTATGGCATGAAGAAGAATGTGAAAATCAATTTGAATTTGATAATGACTCAAATTATGTCTGAAACCATAAGGAAAGATCTTCACAGATCCTTACCCTATGCTGCACATCTCACAGATGTATTCAAGCACTTTGGAATTTCATTTGTCAATGAAAAGGTTCAGAAAAATCCTCAAAATAATATCTACTGTTTGCATCACTTGCAAAAGTTTATGTGATTCAGAGTTGAAGGAGACCAAGTGCTAAGAGGGCCAGTTGTAGAGCCTGAACCACATGTTGAACAAGTGCAAGAAGAAGTTGCTCCAGAAGATGCAGCACCTCAAATTGATCTAGTGGACCAGCCACATATTGAGGTTGAAATTCCTTTTGAGCCACAAGCTGTGCCTACTCCTCATGCATCTCCACCTCCATCAAATATACTTGTCCATCCAACCTCTTTCACCCAACATCACAGCTCAGCCTCCACTTCATCTAGTGGACCTTCCATTCCACCTCAGCTATATACATTTCTGCAAACTCAATTTGAAACTCTAATTCCTCTATGACAGAAATGTCTAACAGATTTGAACCTCGGATTCAGAGATTGGAAAATTCTGTGAATGGTCAGTTTGTGAGACAACATGAAGCAGTTGAGCATGCAACTAGAAGATTCAACAGGCTAATTGGCACTTTGGGTGATGCTTGTACCCAACTTAAAGAACTTCAGCTCAAGACTCAAGCAGTTCTAGAAAGAATTTTGCTTAACACTCAACAGAGTCTCTTCAATAGTCAAGAAGTTGGATCTCAAGTTTCTAAAACTCAATTGTCTTTTACTCATTTGGTTGAAGATATGGACAGAATGAAAACTCTCATTGCCCACATTGATCAGGAAATAGACAGTCTCAGGTCTGATGTAAGCAACTTTGCGCAACATGGCACAGTTCCTAGCACATCTACTGCTTCTCAAATACTACTCACAGTCTCGGTGTCTTTCAAAAAAACATGTATGAAAATCATCAAAGAATGGAAGACCTTTTGCACACCAGACTCTCTACTATGCAAACTCAGCTGAGAACAAATTTGAGTGCTATGGAAACAAGGATGAAGACCATGGAGACCATCTTGCTCCCTATTCCTCCTCCTCCTCCTCCTCCACCTCCTTCTGCATGATATCTTTTGTTTTGATGATGTCAAAGGGGAGAAGGATTTACATTTTGGGATGTTAAACTTTAAACTTTTGGGATACATCTTGACGTGGATGCTTAAATTTTTGGTTGATGGATGTAATGTTGGATACTTGTATATCTGACTTTTGTTGGAAATGACAAATAAATGACATGTTTGTTTGCAAAAGGATAAAACTTGTGGATGTCATTGTTATGCTTATGATATGCTATGAAATGTGAATGGATGATTTTTAAAATCACATTTGTGGGAACTAGTGTCGACACCATGGAGCACTGTGTCGACACCACTGGCCATTTCTTCATAATCCTTCTTCTGGGACAATGAACTAGTGTCGACACCACAAGGCACTATGTCGACACCACTGAACATATATGACCTTTTCTTTGAGCTATACATGAAAGAAACATTGTGAGATATAAATTTAAGCATGATAAGCATGACTTCAGTATATTAATAAATCATATTTGAGTATCATCAAAATAAGAGATCCAACAATCTCCCCCTTTTTGATGATGGCAACTATGATTCATCAAGTTAACTTGGGAACCAGGATTTCAGCAAGTACCCAGTGGTGTCGACACAGTCCATCTGTGTGTCGACACTAGTACACTGTCTCAAGAAACCAGTTTGAAGCTGATGCTTGGTGTGTCGATACACTTAGACTTTTTGAAGATTCTAAATTGCTGAAGACACGTGGATGACTTTGGTGGGGCCTTTTTAGGCAGGAACTCCTATGCCCTCAGATCCCAAGATATTTTGTGGACCCTTGGGACTATAAAAGCCCCTTATCCACTTGGCTCTTAGAGATATCGCAACAACCATCTGCTCTTCCAGTTTTCCAGAGCTTTCCAGGCTACCCTAGAAGAGACTTCATCCGGTGGATTGCTTCCAGATCTAAAGAAATTGGAGATTCTATCACCTTGGATGATCCATTTGAAGAAGAATTTCGAGCCATTAGAGTCTTCTTTCTGGAGCTGAAGCAGAAGAGCTGGTCCCCATTCTTGAAGCAGAAACAGGGACCTTCGAACCAGTCCTTTCCAAATGGGTTTGGATTGTTCTATCTGGTTCTTCATTTCAAACTTACTCTATTGATGTGTGTGTTGTGAAATTGGTGCAATCCTTGTGCCCAATTTCATGTGTGTGGTTGAATATGAGATTTCTAAATCTCAGAGTGTGTGTGTTGTTGTGTGACTTTTCTGAACGGGCAAGATAAGCCACATTTGTGTGTGTGTGTGGATGGTGGATGTAGGATACACTGTTGTATAATCCGAACCACCCTAAATCTCTCTGTCATTATGGTTTGCTTATCTCTTGCATTAGATGCTTAATAGGCTCGTTAGCATTTCACCATCTAATTGATCTAATTTGTTTAGAAGTGTCATTGATCTTGAGATTTCATACTGAATTCAATTTCTCTAAGATCCTAATTGAAGTAAATCTTAAAATTCTAAAAAATCTATTTAACCCCCCTCTAGATTTCTTCATAGCAGTTTTTCCGCAACATTTCAACCCTTTCAGGCATCATCAAACGGCAAGCACACCCAACCATTTCAGAATCTTCGCCTATAAAAGGCATAGGTATACCCCATGCAAAGGTAACGCAACCGTGGCTACACACTCACCTCCATGCGAGGCACACACCAGCGAACCCTTCTTCTTCAAGTCTTTCTATAGTCATCTGACTTAGGCATCGGAGGGTTCCCCCCGGTTCTTCAACCGGACCCCCCTGATCCTGTTCTGGTCTTGTAGACTACCGTCCGCACCGGCGACCGTCTTCCTTCATCTCTTAGTGGAGATCCGTTTGGCTCAAGCCCAAATAGGAAAACACCACCACAATATGGATAAGAAAATGACACACTTACAAACTGGAGCAAATTCACATCATACACCCTATTCAAGTAAGAGCTGAAAAATGAAAACTTCACATTTAAAAAGGAAAATAAAAAATTGTGAGCTAAAAAACACGTATGACAACATCTCATTTCACATCCAAATTCATTTCCTAAAAGGTTATCTTAGTAGATTCCACCATCTAAAACTTATCCTACATATTTAGATGAAGCCAAACCCATCCACTTGCACAAATTTTAAAATTCAGGGACTTTGTAAGACCAGTTTAGTTTAAAGGTCAGGTTCGGTTTAAAAAAAAAATCAAATCAAACTAATCATATTTATTTGGTTTTGTTTGGGTCATTGATCCAAATTTTTGGACTTTCAATTGAAGTGAATCGAAAAATTCAGTTCAATTTGGTTTGTTAGGTCAAATAGAGAATCGAACACCCCTTACCTAGCACAACATAAAAATAGTAAGACTACTAGTGCTAACTTTTACATCCACATTTATAAAGTATAATATAAAAGTCAGTGAGAAAAAGAGTGAAAATAAAAAAATCAGTAATAAAACAGTGAAAATAAAAAAATCAGTGAGAAAAATAGTGAAAAATCATTGAGAAAACAATGAAAATATAATTAATATATAATAAATTAGGAATCCGAGAGGTTGAAAATGATATATTTAATTTGCTAAATTAAGAGAGGAAAAATAGAGGTTTAGATTATGTTCGTTGTATAAAAGATGAAGATCAAAATGTTTTAGTTAAAGATCTAGAGGTTAAAGAGAGATAGTGTAGTTATTTTCAAAAATTATTTAATAGAGATTGCTCTAAGTATGTCTCTTTAGAAGAAAATCAAGAGTCAACAAAATTTGATAAATATCAACATTTTAGATGTATTAAGACGTCAGAAGTAGGTGATGTTTTAAGAAAAATAAAATTGGACAAGGTCTTAAGACCGGATGACATATCTATTGAAATGTAGAAAAACTTAGGAGATGTTGATATTAAGTGGTTATTCAAAGTTGTAATAATTATCGTGGAATTAAACTTATGACTCACACTATGAAACTTTGGGAAAGAGGAATCGAAAATCGAATGCGATATAAGACTATTTTATTAGAAAATCAGTTTGGTTTTATGTTAAGTAGATCTACTACAGTAACTATTTTCTTATTGCGACAGTTAATGGAGAAGTAGGGAGATAAGAAGAGATTTATATATAATTTTTCTTGATTTAGAGAAGATATATGATCGAAGACCGAGACATTTGATTTGGTGGACATTAATAAAGAAGGTAGTCTCTTAATGATATGTTGACTTGATTCAGGATATGTACGAGGGTGCTACTATTAATGTAAAAATTATTGCTGGAGAGACTTGTGAATTTTCGGTCATTATAGGTTTGTATTAAGGTTCTGCTCTAAGTCTATATCTCTTTGCTCTAGTTATAGATGAAGTAACAAAGTAATTGTACGATGATATCTTTTTGTGTATGTTATTTGTAGATGATATTATTTTAATTGATGAGAGTATTGATAGTTTAAATGTTAAGCTACAAAATTGGAGGCGTGCCTTAGAGTCTAAATATTTTAAATTAGTGGGAGTAAGTCAGAGTTTATACATTGTAGTTATAGTAATGAGAGGGTGTTACATGAAGATATTGTTCAAATTGATAGACAAGACATTTTTAAGAGAAGTAGCTTTTGATACTTAAGGTCTATCATCTAAGAGAATGTGGAGATTTATGACGATGTGGCAAACAGAATTAAGGTAGGCTGGGTAAAATAGAGAAGTGCATTATGAGTCTTTTGCGATCGTTGTATACCAGTGAAACTTAAAGAGAAGTTTTATAGAACAACAAGGATACTTACTTTATTATATGATACTGAGTGTTGGGCAGTACGAAAGGAACATATTAAAAAAATATGTGTAGTAGAGAAGAGGATGTGGAGATGGATGTGTGGGAAGATAAATAAATATAAGATTAGGAATGAGCATTTCCGTGAGGATTTGATGAAGCTCCAATTGATAGAAAAATGAGAGAAAATAGATTTAGGTGGTTTGAGCATATGTACCATCGCCCTAATTCGGCGTCGGTTAAAAGATATGACGAAATTTTAGTAGATACTAGTAAAAGAGATAAGGAAGACCTAAAATGAGATGGTGTGATGTTATTTGGAAGGACTTGAACTTCTCGAGTTTAAACACGAATATAACACTTGATAGAAATATTTGATAGAAAATGATTCATGTAGCCAAGTTCAAATAATGGGATAAGACTCTCATGAGAAAAATAGTGAAAATAAAAAATAATGAGAAAATATTGAAAATAAAAATAAGTGAGAAAAATAGTGAAAATATAAATCAGTGAGAAAAGATAGTGAAAATAAAAATCAATGAAAAAATAGTGAAAGATAGTTAAATCTGATATCCATTGGCAGAAAATATATGTATAAAAATCAGTGAAAAAATCCTGCAAAAACCAATGAAAATAAAATTCAGAAAAAATAGTAAGAAAAAACCACTAGAAATTGATCGATTTATTTGGTTCACGTAGAATCAAACTATTTAAAGCTAATTTGGTTTGATTTGGATAATTGACTCGAATTCTAATATTCTGAACTAAATGGAACCATAATTTTAGGTTCGATTGGTTTCGATTTTCAGAGAGATGAACACCCTACCTCCATGTGATTGATTCATGCAGAAGAGTGGAAAAGAAAGCCGTATCAAGGGAACATGGGCCCCACATTTGTTTTAGATTTCTTTGTCATAAAAAATTAATCATTCATCTCTATCAGGAAAATGATTTAGTAACACCATTTAGTAACACATTATAGCAACACACCAATCAAAGTGCACCACAACCTCATCATTTATGAGGTGTTTTTAACTTTTTTATTTCAGTTGCTGATGTGGCACAATTTTAATAATGATGTTATCAAATGATGTTACCAAATGGCATGTCACAACATCTTGTCACTCTACGGGGACCAATCTATATAGAGAAAGCACTTGATGCATCACTTGGCGGTGCAGCAAGTATTGCTTATCTAGTTTGATCTTAATCTTGGTGCATTCCCTGCAAAGCAAAAATGCAGTTGAAAGCAGTGGCACAAAAATTCTCTGAGAACACAGCACTTCACTCTAATTTTGTGCTTTCAAGTAGCTAAATTGTTTGATCCGGGAGCTGCTTAAGATGATGGGCATGTTCAGTGACGGACTTAAAATTTTTGTTCAGTAGATACACTCTTAGACGTATTATCTTGATTCAATGAAGTCATTAATAGTAAATTTTACATCATTAATAGAAACTCTTCAATATAGTGGGATCACAAGACCCCACTGACCCTAAAGTGGCTCCGCCACTAGACATATTTATTACCTCTTATTCACCCACCGTTGGATGAATAACCATCCATCAGCGGACTAACACACAGAAGGTTCATTGATATTTGACTGTTGTTTGGATTTTTATTGACGAGTCCCCTTTGCTTTGGGCTTCAACTACAAGTGGTTGACTAGTTGGAAGCATCACTGACGGTACTTTCACAGAACCACCGAGCCCAGCTTGTGTTAAAATATCATTTTGTCTTTTTTTTTTTTTTTTTTCCCGTGTCACTTTGAGTCAAAAGATTGACAGTAATCTGGCCACTGTTTAAAGTGAGGTGTTTATTATTATTATTATTATTTAAAAACCTTCCTATTATCTGTTATACTGTACAAACATATATATTTTACGTACATAGGACCCAAAATGGTATTTAAAAATAACAATAGTACCAATTTAACGCATGGACGAGGGAGACGTATTCTACCAAGATTGCTGGTGCAGAATCCACGGTCAGAATCTTGATACCACGTCAGAAGACGCGAAAGCAGCATGACACGAGTTTATGCGCTGAAATTTTTTTATATGAATGTAGTATATATCTCCCATTCTTTTTAATTAGGTGCCCTGGTGGAGCTGGGAACCTACCGACGGTCGTTCTTGGACCAAACTGCGAGTAAAGCATGCATCTTTCTATCTACTACAGAGAAAGCTGCACTAGGAAAATCTGTCTGCACTCGGTGATCATGCTGGCAGGCAAAAAGTAGACGGCAAACGTGCCAAAATGATTTCAAATTAATCAAGCTTCCAAAGTTTAAATATAATATAATCACATCGAACTATCCAAGCATTCAAATTTTAAATGTAATATTATTTTCATGGCTTGTTGTTACCAAATTACTGTTAATTTTAAACTGTGTCCGTTCGTCAAAACTTTGCTTAATTATGTGGGCTTCATGGTCTTTTTAGTATTAGATCATGAGCGGTTTTCGATCAAGTACTGTTTGACGAGTATTCTTGACTTCGATTAACAAAAAGTTGAGATTACAAAATTTCGTCCGCGCAACACATGGTTCGCTCTGAAGATCTTCTTTTCCCCAAAGACCATCGTGGACTCGAAATGACCACCCGTTTTGGTGTGAAAAGTTGTGCTTGTCGAGGAGGCTCATTAAATCGGCCTTCCTTCCATCTTGAGGATTGTTTATTTTATCATAAACTTTGTAAGACTTTTGTAGAAATAATGGCAAATTAAGTAACCTTCTTATGCACACATTTGCACTCTATTCATTGAAAGAGAAAGAGAGAAGGGAATTGTCAAGTCCTCTCATCAACGGATAATATTACTTTCTTGTCATTTACATCAGTTTTATTATAAAAATGATCTTGCATTGATGAATGTTTCCCTATATGAATATGAGTGCATATCCATGTGATTAACTCTAAAAAAAAAAAAAAAAACTGTTACGGCCGATGAATGGACAGATATTTTTGCACTTATCTCTATGCAATCGGATTATATTTTTACATTTATATTTATGATATGATTATTCTGTGTACTAGCAAATAAAGAGATTTTAATTTGGAGCGTTTTTAACTGCACTTAGACTTTAATTCAACTTTTAATTCAAGTTACTTTTGTTTGTCTAATCGTAAGTGATGGTGGCTGCGAAAGAGACATTTTTGGACTTGAGGAGTAATTCTACAATTAAGAACATCAATTTTGCAATTATCTTTGTAGAGGTTAAAAAGTTGAACTTACGTTCCTTCTGATATATCTCCATGTGCTCTTAAATTTATTGATGAATTGTTATCTGCACTTACAGGCAATAGGAAACAGTTAGAGGGCCTTGAGAGTGATCCCACTAAAAGAGAACCCTTCGACGTTAACTAGCTAGAAAGGGGTAACCAAATAAAGGGAGTGAAAGCTTCAGAGTGTTCTTATGTGGGTGAGTCTAGAATTGGCTTGCTTTTTTTTTCCCCCTCCTTTCCAATTGGCTCATCCACCATTGTTCCCTTCTAAGCATGAGTTAGGGGTCTCCCATGCCAACCGCCCTACTTTGCACCATGCTGCCTTGGCCTTTGGGAGTGTAGTTAGGACGTGCACCAAGTGAGAGTGGCCTCAAGTATGGGGCAATATACTATCTAACCTTGTCTATTGGGCGTAGAAGAAGATTTATTGTCTTTCTGAACTTTGAGAGTGAGAGGGGGCATATTGGACAGACGATATTGCTATGTTTTGATGTAGTCGAGGCATATATCGAGCGACTAGTGAGATCTTATCATGACAGTGTAGGAGCATGTCTATATATGACCATGGTCGTCCCCATAATGATACAGGAGTAGGCCTTGTCGTGATAAATCACTTGCTTGAAATTCAATTGAGTGTAGGCATGATGAATCACTCACTTTTTCTAATTTTATTGGTCAAAGCTCCAACGCGGATATTGTAAATACATGACAAGGTGACTTGTTTACACTACAAGAAAATTAAGATTTGTCAACGAATATATGTCAGCAACTATCAAAAGCAGTTGACATATCTTCCATTTATCAACATCTCAATCTTGTCGTTAACATATTCCAACATTTGTCAACGCCCATATATAGCCGTTGGTACATGTTTAACATTTGTCAACGGCCGAATAAAACCATTGACATATGATGAACATTTGTCAGCAGTTTCGAGAAGTCGTTGGGAAATACACCATTTGTTAGCAAATCTATATGGGTGTTGACAAAAAATGGTGGAATATTTGTCACGGCTCTAAAAGCCATTGACAAATATCACATTTGTCAATGGCTAGATATGATCGTTGACAAATACTTTAAAAATGGTGAGAAGATGATAAAAAATTGAGGTGCAATTTATCAACGGTTGAGTGGAGCTATTGACAAATGTGACATTTGTCGATGGCTCTTTTTAGCCGTTGACAAATATCTTCGTATACAACTTTCGTTGCTCTCTCTCCCGCACCCATTCTTTGACTGGGTCGTCTATTGGCCTTTTGGTACGGCAGCAAGCTAACTTAGAGGGGGGGGTGAATAGGTTTTTCCGAAATCTGAAATAGAAACTTAAACACAGAAGTTAACACTTGATGGTTTGGTTAGATTAGTGTGATAAAGAGTAGTAGTGCGGAAGCAAATAAACAATCACACAATGGACATAAGGAATTATCCTAGTTCGGCCCTTCCCACATGGAAGTCCTACGTCCAGTCCCCAAGCAACCTCTTGGGATTTCACTAACCAAGGGTACAGTCCCCCTTAAGGACACTACAACACCCAGCACCCCAGCTGGTCTTCTTCTCTTTCCCGGGCAAGAAGGCAGCCCACTTCTCTTACAGGTAAAGAAGCCAACCTCCTGGTACAAACCCCAGTGCGGTTCTGCTAGACACTAACCCCTAGCTAGGTTAACAACTGATACAAACCCCAGTTTGATTCAGCTAGACACAAACCCCTAGCTGGGTTATCTACTGTATACAGTCCTACAGCTGGACAGGATCTTTCTTAGAAAGATCAGACTGAGAAGCTTTACAAGATAAACACTTGTGTAAATCTCATAGTCCCAGACTCTCCCCAGATATACAATGAGCTCGGAGAGAAACATAAGAGAGAAAAGAAAGCAATAGTGCTTGAATGCTTGAACGCTTGAGATGCTTCAAAGCTTGAGTGCTTCTTCTGGGCTCAGGCTCTTTCTCTCTTTCTTTGAGTGTATGTGTCGTTGAGGTTCTTCTCACAGTTGTACACTCCTTCAAAGATATTCAGGAAAAGGGCCTTGCTTTTCTTCAGCTAAGCTTCTTCTTTTATATGAGCAATTTGAATGGATCCGTTGAAGAGATCCGTTGGATTTCTAGCCGTTGCTCATCTCCTCTTCATTTGTCTTAATCAAACTCTGACGGTCTTCGAGGTCTGTACACATAGAAGAAAGTGTTAGCATAAAAAAATGTTTTATGATAAACGATGTATAGTACTGTGCTTCTGCTAATCATACTAAAATTAGTAGGTCATATCTTTTTCTGACAAGATTATGCATACAACTTTTTGTCAGAAGATATTTGACTTTTCATTTAAGCGCCAAGCATATTTGAAATATAAAGGCAATCTGAGTTTGATCAGAATCCATGAAGAAATCGTTATAAGTATGACTTACAAAATCGTTATGTGAAGAGTCGTTGCTCATTTATAAAGAAATCGATGTGATTATTTATGAAATCGTTATGCAAGCAAATCGTTATGATCTTCTGAAGAAATCGTTGTGATCAGTAAAGAAATCGATGTGATCACTTATGAAATCGTTATGGCATCGATTTCTTAGCAAGTCGTTGCGCTTACAGAAGAAATCGTTGCGAACACTTATGAAATCGTTATGGCATCGATTTCTTAGCAAATCGTTGCGCTTGCAGAAGAATCGTTGCGAACACTTATGAAATCGTTATGGCATCGATTTCTTAGCAAGTCGTTGCGCTTACAGAAGAAATCATTGCGAACATTTTTATGAAATCGTTATGGCATCGATTTCTTAGCAAATCGTTGTAGCGCTTGTAA
Source organism: Colocasia esculenta (assembly GCA_014218235.1). Classification (NCBI taxonomy): domain Eukaryota; kingdom Viridiplantae; phylum Streptophyta; class Magnoliopsida; order Alismatales; family Araceae; genus Colocasia; species Colocasia esculenta. The sequence continues at coordinate 17,345,282 of CM024756.1, forward strand.
CTTTGGCACTTTAAACAGAAATCGATGTATATGAGTTAGACATCGACTTTATCATTTTAGTGCGCCATATTGCATCAATGTGAGACTCAGCATTTTGCTATGAGCTTGATGCGACACAGATGAAACAAAATATTCAATTTAGTGCATCATAAATTTTATTATCACCAAAATACAAGAACAAATAGAGAGTGGTTCAACAATCTCCCCCTTTTGGTGATGACAAAATTTATGAGAATTTTCTGACAAGAATATATATAAAGCATAGAGGATTCAGAAAATTCATACAAACTCTCCCCCTTTTTGTCACTAACCAAAAATGAAGGATCTTACCAGGGATTTCTCTCCCCCTTTGAGAGAATTTCTTACCATTGAGGGGTTCAACAAGGATAGTTGATAATGAATGACTCCCCCTTAATCTGTGCTCCCCCTGAATGAGAGACTCCACCTGAATGAAACTTGCAAATAGTTGTTAGTAATAAAGACTAATTCATTTTTGTGACTACTCTTTCTTCAGATGTGATTTGAATGAAGAATCTGCAGTCACTCCTGCCTTGAGCATTCTTGGTTTTTGATGCTCCAAGGCTAACCTGCAAATACATTACTCAGAGGTAGGTACCCAAATCTTTTTGGATCCTTGATGATTAGATGCATGAAAATAACCTTTAGAATATAAACTAAGTACCTTGTTTTGCAGGTGTTTACTGTGTGTCCTAATTTATTACAATGAGAACAACAATGAATATAATCTATTTTGTAGTTCTTATTGTTTTTATGATGTCTGTTTAGGACATAAATTTTTAAAACATTTCTTTTACAGGGGCCATTTTCTGAGGCAACTTGGTTTCTTTTACAAATTTTGGTAATGGATATTTTCCTGGAATTATTGCTTGTTTTCTTTTTTCCAGAGGTATGTATCCAAGCCCTTGTTTATTATTTCCAGATTTTGATCCTTTTAAACATAGGGCTAAAGATGTTTTCCCTTTAGTTAATTTTCTAACTGATTCTTTTAAATAAAGATTTTCTTCAGTTAGAGTTTTAAAATTTTCTTCTAACTCTAATTTTTCATTGTCCTTATTTTTTAAATCTTCATTCAAAAGATAAATATTATCTTTATTGTCCTTTAATTGTTTTTCTAGTTGCTCCAGTTCAGATTTAAGATCAGAATTGGTGTTTTCTAAGCAAATAGTGTTGTTTTTTCAGACTCTTTAATTCTTTTACAACATTTTTATGTTTTTCATATAGTCATTAAAGACTTCTTCTAAGTCTTCAGATTCTGATCCTGAATCAATGCAAGAGCTAAAAGATGGGTCATAATGTACCCATCTAGTCCTACCATGAGGGCTGGACTTACCTGCTCTTTCTCCGATTCTGAGCTTGATGATTCTGAGCTTGTGGCTCTTCATTTCCCAAGTAGCCGCCATGACTTTTCTTTTGAATTTCTTGTGCTTCTTTTTGATTTTTCTGGTTGACCAGTCTTCTTTAGTTAGGACAATCTGGTCTTAGATGTCCAGGTTTTCTGCATTCATAGCAGACTGGTTCTTTTTCTTTTCTCTCTTCCTTTGAATCCTTCTTGATCCATTTTTCTTCTTCTTAAAATTTTCTGAAGCTTGGACAGAACTTCATCTACGTCACTGTCTTCAGAATCGCATTTCTGGAACTTGAGGAAGAAGAAGAAGTAGAAGGAGTAGCTACAACTTTAAGAGCATTAGTACATTTTTTCTTTGATGAGCTTTCAGATAGACGCTCCATATTTATTCATGTGCCATGAGGGCCTATTAAGTTATCAATAGATAATTTGGTTAGATCATGGGCCTCTTCATAGCAGTTACTTAGGTGTCCTTGAGATAGTTAAAGACCTAAGTATCTTTCTAACATTTTCTTCATCAATAGGTTTTTACCAAGAGAGTTTAAACCAACTACTATGCTCGAGAATCTATTATACATCTGAGTGATATTTTCATTGGAAGCATTTTAAATTGCTCATATTGTGAGACAAGAATATCTATCCTAGTTTGTTTTACTTTATCTGTTCCTTCATAGTTATCTGCAGTTTATCCATATTTATTTAGCTAATTTACATGCAGATACTCTACTAAATTCTCTTTTGATAAAGCACAACATAAGTAGTTCTTAGCTTTAAAGTTTAAAGATAATTTACTTTTATCTACTGCTGTAATGGCAGTAGTGCCTGAATAGGACAATACATAATCACCTACCTCGATTACCTGCCATAGATCAAAGTCTGTGCCTCGAATGAAGCATCCATTCTCATCTTCCAATATTGGTAGTCCTCTCCATCAAAGAATGGAGGTCTGGTGACTGATTGACCTTCACATGTAACGTCGCGTGCTTTTCGGATCCATGCGGATCGTGTGTGTTGTGGTTGTGGCGGCCGTTGTGAGGCCAGTGTGAGTCGGTTGCGTGGAATGCATGGTGTGGATGTGTGGTTTGTCCAGGTGTAGAGCAGGTGGGTCCTGAAATGGAATAGGACCTGCTGCTTTCTGTCTGAGTTTGCGGCGGGGTGGACGTTTACTGTAGGCGTCCAGATTAGTGGACGTTACATAATGAGCTTAGCGGCAGTAGATGTGGACGTTTAGGCTGGCGGTTGATGTTGGCGACAAGGGGGTTGACGCCAACCTGAGATGGTGCAGGTTATAGGCTCACCCGGGATGTTTTCTCAGCTCACTCTCATCCCTCTTGCCCCAGCTTGCTGCCCTCGAGTCTTTGAAGCTTCCAACAGTACCGAGGAGTATTGGACGATCGTAGAATGCGTGGCGTCGCCGAATTGCGCGAGGAAACGTCGCGGCGTGGTGCAATTCGCGTGGGAGCTCGCGGAGGGCTCGGCGTGAACCGGGGGATTGCAGGAGATTCTAACGGGTTCTGAGGTAGGGGACGAACCCTGGTAACTTCATAGAAACATTAAAACACATCATAACCACTTGAACCAGCATGATAATCCATGTTTGGATAGAGTTGCACCAAGCGGGATAATGGGTGGTTTGAGTAGTTTACTGTACGAATCATGTTATAACGGGTTGTATTGGGTTCTAGCATGCTAAAGGAATTGCATTTGCATGTTTTTCAGTAGTTAGAACAGTTAGAAAACCGCAGGGCCGGATTAGGGTTTCTGCAGGGTTTATGGCCGGAGAACTTGGCGTCAACATCGCTTGCCGCCAAGATTCTCAGCCAGGAGGTTAACGGCCAGGACCTTGCCGTTGACTCCCAGTAAGCGGCAATCGATGTGGCCGCCTACTTCTATTTGAGCAGAAATGACTAAGTACAATATTATCGATAATGCATGTGTGTTGACGCATGAGGTGCACTGAGTGCACTGGTTTACGTGTTTAGCATACAAGGTATGCTATTAGTTGTTTACTTCGGTGACTGCGCGTTGTGTACGCGAGTCAGTTGGGTTCACGTGTAGTGGACCAGTGGTTACTTGTGGTTTACGTGAGGTTTCACGTGGTTTGTGTGTGACGTGCACGTGGTTCTGTGTACGTGGCGAGTAGTACGACGCCTACCGTGGTTACCTCTCTAGTTGGGTGCCCCAGGTTCTTTGTGAGCCAGGCTGTTAGCTCGGGGCTTTGTCCCGGTACTTGTGTGTACCGTCGAGGTCTGTGTCGTCTGACCTGGACACCCTCACTCTTGTGTTAGAGTTGTACGTCCGGCTGAGGGAAAGACGACAGTGGGACAGTGACACTTGTGTTTGTTTTTAGTCACTTGTAGCGCGCTCGTAGTTGGGGGTACGGACACCAGTAGACGTACTGGACCCCAGCTAGTCCTTTTCCAGTGCCTCACTCTAGCGAGCCCAGGCCAGGGTCTCTGGAGGTGCCAGGCATGGGCCTGTGACCGTGTGGTCTGCAGGTGGTGGTGTTTAGTTGGTCTCCACAGTTGCTTGACCTTTTTACGTGGAGCGGCAGCTGGACCTTTCGTCCGTGGCTGCGAGACTGAGAGGTAGACCTGTGTTAGTTGTCCGAGTCAGTTTCTGGTGTCGCGAACCAGTTCTCGTGGCTCGTGTTGGCTGTCTCTACTTTAGCTTGTACACCTGTACTGGTTTGCCGTTTAATTATTATTTGTTTCTCGTAGTCGGCAGACGGTGAGTACTTTTACAGCTTTACTTACCTGCTTAGCTGTTATATTAATTGTTGGTGCTGTTTACTATTCGTACTCGTGGTTTTGTTTCGCTCGGTTTTGGGGGAGTTCCCTACTGAGCCAGTGACTAGAGAGGCTCACCCCTACCCCCAGGTGAGAGCGAGGAGGACGTCTCTCGTCCGACGTCCAGTTCCGGGCCGCGTCGTAGCGGTGCAGGGTCAGCACCTCCAGCAGAGTAGCTTCAGCAGTGTAGTTTTATTAGTTGTTTACTTTCTTCAGTTGTACCTCGGGGTATGCCCCAGGCTCTTGTACTTCTTTTTAGTTTTTGTGAAAATTGGCTATGTAAACTTGTGAAATATATATGAATGTGGTGTGTTCCTTTATGTTTACACGGACTGTGGTTTGGTATCCCTTGCGAGGCTTCGGCCCGTTCGCGGGAGGCGGACTCGGATCAAGTACGTTATCGGTTTAACGGGCTTGGCCGAGGCGATCCGTCACAGTTGGTATCAGAGCAAGGTCCGTGTTAATATGGGGAATTAGAAAGATACATAGCCTTATTTCGGTCTTTATACACTGCTGGTAGGGACCCTGGTTTTTGATCATTCATGGTTTTGATTTTTGTCTGGTGTTTTGTGTATGTAGAAATTTCTGAAATGGCTGATAGGAGAGATTGGGGTGGTGGAGGAGATGATCCGGAGGAAAGCACCTAGCGTATGATAGAAGGATTTGGGAGAGCCTCACGGATATTCGAGCAAGAATGGATCAGCAGGCGCCAGTACCACCGGTTGCAGTGCCACCTGGGGATGGAGAGGCTGTACCTGTTGCTCCAGTTCCGCCGAGAGTGGAGGTGCCTTTTGTAGCTCATGTGCCACCACCAGTGTTGTTAGCGGAAGAACCAGTGTTGCAGGTTGAAAAATTTCTGAGATTGCAGCCGCCTACTTATTCAGGAGGGCCGAATCCAGATACAGCTGAGCATTGGTTCATGAAATTGAGAGAGTTTTTGTGACTATGAGGTGTCCGGCAGCGGATAGAGTGGTATTAGCTGCTTACCAGTTGAGAGGTTTTGCCTTGGAATGGTGGCGATTGAAGATGCAAACCACTTTTGCAGGCAGGACGGAAGAAGCTATCACTTGGCCGGAGTTTCTTGATGTATTTAACGATACATTCTTTCCGATCCAAGTGCAGCAAGTAAAAAGAGCAATTCCGAACTCTTCAGCAAGGTAACTCTTCAGTCCTAGAGTACCAGATGAGATTTATGGCACTTAGCCGTTATGCGCCATATGTGGTTTCAGATAATAATATGATGGTTGAGTACTTTATTAGAGGTTTGAGAGTGGAATTGCAGGATGCGATAGTACCTCTTATGTGCAGGACAGTGGAAGAGGCAACGCAGAGGGCAGCTACTTTGGAGAGGTCTATCCGTACTCGTCAGGCAGGTGAATCAGGTTCAGGTAGTTTCCGGCTACCGCAGCAGACAGTAGGTGCAAGCAAGGGCAAGGCACCAGCAGGACCTTCTTCATCTGGTTTCGGAAATGGGGCCAGAAGTTAAAGCAAGCATTAAAGGCAAAGGAAGAGGATGGGGAGGTCGTCAGCAGTTGCAGCAGGCCGTGGTAGGCCTGAGGTGGAGGAGTCGCAGCAGAGTACTGCCAGGCAGCCTATTGTTCCTCCAGGGTATAGATGTTATAATTGTAATCAGCCGGGACATTTGATCCGCAATTGTCCATATGCAAGAGAGTATGGGTATGGCAGAGGTGTGCAGCAGCAGCAGCCTCAGCAGTTCCAGCAGCCACAGGCAGGTCGTGGCAGAGGAGTACCGCAGCAGCGAGGGAGAGGCCGGGTTATGGCTATCACCCGAGCCCAGGCAGAGGCGTCAAATATGATAGAAGGTACTTTACCTCTTTATGAATATTCAGCAAGAGTCTTATTTGATTCGGGTGCCTCTCATTCTTTTATTTCTGAAGAATTTCTGGATTGCATAGCTCATCCTTTAGAAGAGAAGTCTTGTGAGTTAGTGGTGGAGGTTCCTTCAGGTGAGTTCTTACTCACTTCGAGCTATATAGATGAAGCTCTTGTTATGATTGAAGGGAACCAGATGCCGGGTCGGTTGTATGCTCTGCAGCTGTCAGATTATGATATCATTCTGGGTATGGATTGGCTTGAAATGTATGAAGCAATGTTAGATTGCAGAAAGAAAAGAATCAGATTTTGTCATCCTAATGGTGCAGTGTTTGAATATCAAGGTATGCCTTTTTATACCTCCAAGTTTCTAATTTCTGCAATTAAAGCTAGAAAGTTGATAAATGATGGGTGTGTGGCCTATTCAGCCTCAGTAAGTTTGGTAGAAGCCAGTCAGCCAATGGAAGCAGTTCCCGTGGTTAGGGAATTTGCTGATGTTTTTCCGGAAGATTTGCCTGGTTTAGCTCCACACAGAGAGGTGGACTTTTCTATTGAGTTGCTGCCAGGTACCATGCCGATTTCCAAAGCCCCATATCGGATGGCACCAGCAGAACTTAAAGAATTGAAAAAGCAGTTAGAAGAGTTGTTGCAGAAAGTTTTATTAGACCGAGTCATTCCCCGTGGGGAGCGCCGGTTTTATTTGTGAAAAAGAAAGATGGAAGTTTTCGGATGTGCATTGATTATAGAAAATTGAATGATGTGACCATAAGAATAAGTACCCGTTGCCGAGGATAGATGATTTATTTGATCAGTTGCAATCAGCAAAAGTGTTTTCTAAGATTGATTTGAGGTCCGGGTACCATCAGTTGAGAATCAAAGAGGAGGATATAGATAGACAGCGTTCAGAACCAGATATGGTCACTATGAGTTTGTGGTAATGCCTTTGGGGTTGACTAATGCTCCTGCAGGTTTTATGGATCTGATGAATAGAATTTTTCATCCATATTTAGATCAATTTATTGTGGTCTTTATTGATGATATTCTAATTTATTCAGCATCTGAAGAGGAGCATGCAGCTCATTTGAGGTTTACCTTGCAGTTGTTAAGAGATAACCAGCTGTTTGCTAAATTTAGTAAGTGTGAATTCTGGTTAAAGGAAATTCAGTTTTTGGGTCATGTTATTTCAGCCAAAGGTAGCAGTAGACCCAGTAAAGTGGAAGCTGTGTCTAGGTGGGAAGTGCCTAAGATAAACCGAGATTAGAAGTTTTCTGGGGTTGGCAGGTTATTATAGGCGCTTTATTCAAGATTTTTCTAAGATTGCAGCACCTATGACTAGATTGACCAGAAGGGTGTGCCTTTTGTGTGGTCGGTGAATGTCAGAGAAGTTTCATGGAATTGAAGAAAAGACTTACATCAGCACCTATATTGACATTGCCGGCAGGGAGTGGTGGTTTTGTGCTGTATATTGATGCTTCAAGGAGAGGTCTTGGTGCAGTGCTTATGCAGCATGGTAAAGTAATAGCTTATGCATCCAGGCAATTGAAGCCAGCAGAGGAGAATTACCCCACTCATGATTTGGAATTGCTGCAGTTGTATTTGCTTTAAAAATGGGAGGCATTATCTGTATGGCGAGAGATTTGAAATTTTTACAGATCATAAAAGCTTGAAGTATATCTTCTCGCAGAAAGATTTGAATCTTCGCCAGCGCAGATGGATTGAATATTTGAAAGATTATGATTTCAGTTTGGCTTACCATCCGGGTAAGGCCAATGTTGTAGCTGATGCCTGAGTAGAAAGCATATATGATTTGATGATGATTAAAGAATGGAAGTTGTATGAAGAAGTAGCAGAGAATTCCTTGTATGTGCCCAGCAGTCAGCGACGGGCAATTTTAGCTGCCAGTGCAGTAGAGCCATCTTTATATGGCAGATCATTGAAGCTCAGAGAGCAGATGCAGGTTTACCTGAAATTGTGAAAATGGAAGGAGTTTCTATTGATGATAATTGTGTGGTCAGGCTTCGGGGCAGATTGTTTGTTCCTGCAGAGAGAGAGGTGAAGCAGCGAGTTCTGGAAGAGGCTCATAAATCTAGGTACACTATTCATCCGGGTAGTACTAAAATGTACCATGATTAAGAAAGCATTTTTGGTGGCCTCATATGAAGAAAGAAATAGCACTTTGTGGCAAGATGTGCTATCTGTCAACAGATTAAAGCAGAGCATCAGAAGCCTGGAGGTCTATTGCAACCGTTGCCTATTCCACAGTGGAAATGGGATGATATTGCGATGGACTTTGTGGCAGGTTTACCAAGGTTCAGGGCATAATGGAATATGGGTGTTTGTTGACAGATTGACTAAGGTGTGCAGATTAGTGGCAGTGAGTATGTCTTGGACAGTGGACAGGTGGCAAATATTTATGTTGAAAGAATTGTTCCACTGCATGGTATTCCAAAGACTTGTATCTGATAGAGATCCAAGATTTACTTCTGTTTTTTGAAGAAGTCTGCAGAAAGTAATTGGTTCTGAGTTGAGGTATAGCTCCGCTTATCATCCCCAGACAGATGGTCAGACTGAAAGGACTATTCAGACAATTGAAGATATGTTGCGAGCTTGTTGTTTAGTTTGGGGAGGAAGTTGGGAGCATCATTTGGGAATGGTTGAGTTTGCCTACAATAATAGTTATCATACCAGTCTTGGGATGGCACCGTATGAAGCTTTATATGGAAGGCCATGTAGAACCCCATTGAATTGGCATGAAGTGGGAGAAAGGCAATTAGTGGGTCCTGAATTGATTCAGCAAACCACTGAAGTAGTGAAGCTTATTAAAGAAAAATTGCAGGCAGCTCAAAGTAGGCAGAAAAGTTATGCAGATGTGCGGAGGAGACCACTTCAGTTTGAGGTGGGAGATTTTGTTTTTCTGAGAGTTTCCCCAAGTAAAGGTATAATGAGGTTTGGCAAGTCTGGAAAGTTGAGTCCAAGGTATGTGGGACCTTTCCAGGTGATTGAAAGAATTGGGGAAGCAGCTTATAGGCTGGATTTGCCAGCTGATTTTGCAGATGTGCATGATATTTTCCATGTCTCTATGTTGAGAAATGTATTGAAGATCCAGCTCAAATAATTAGATATCAAGGTGGTGACCTGAGGCCGGACATGACTATGCCAGAGTATCCGGTGCAGATCACAGATCGAAAGATAAAGAAGCTGAGAATAAAGAAATTGAGCTAGTTAAAGTGAGATGGGAAAATAGGTTGGGTGGTGAGGATACCTGGGAGTTAGCCGCAGAAATGGCTAAAGGGTATCCCTATCTGTTTGAATAAGTTTGAGTATTTTCTTTTTAGATGATAGTACTTGTAAAGTGTGTATGTATGAGTTGTTTAACTTTGAATTGTGTTATGAATTTCGAGGTCGAAATTTTCTTTTTAGATGATAGTAATGTAACGTCGCGTGCTTTTCGGATCCATGCGGATCGTGTGTGTTGTGGTTGTGGCGGCCGTGTGAGGCCAGTGAGTCGGTTGCGTGGAATGCATGGTGTGGATGTGTGTTTGTCCAGGTGTAGAGCAGGGTGGTCCTGAAATGGAATAGGACCTGCTGCTGTTCTGTCTGAGTTGGCGGCCAGGGGTGGACGTTTACTGGTAGGCGTCCAGATTAGTGGACGTTTACATAATGAGCTTAGCGGCAGTAGATGTGGACGTTTAGGCTGGCGGTTGATGTTGGCGACAAGGGGGTTGACGCCAACCTGAGAATGGTGCAGGTTATAGGCTCACCCGAGGGCTGTTTTCTCAGCTCACTCTCATTCCCTCTTGCCCCAGCTTGCTGCCCCCGAGTCTTTGAAGCTTCCAACAAGTACCGAGGAGTAGTTGGACGATCGTAGAACGCGTGGCGTCGCCGAATTGCGCGAGGAAACGTCGCGGCGTGGTGCAATTCGCGTGGGAGCTCGCGGAGGGCTCGGCGTGAACCGGGGGATTGCAGGAGATTCTAACGCGTTCTGAGGTAGGGGACGAACCCTGGTAGCTTCATAGAAACATTAAAACACATCATAACCACTTGAACCAGCATGATAATCCATGTTTGGATAGAGTTGCACCAAGCGGATAATGGGTGTTTGAGTAGTTTACTGTACGAATCATGTTATAACGGGTTGTATTGGGTTCTAGCATGCTAAAGGAATTGCATTTGCATGTTTTTCAGTAGTTAGAACAGTTAGAAAACCCGCAGGCCGGATTAGGGTTTCTGCAGGGTTTATGGCCGGAGAACTTGGCGTCAACATCGCTTGCCGCCAAGATTCTCAGCCAGGAGGTTAACGGCCAGGAACCTTGCCGTTGACTCCCAGTAAGCGGCAATCGATGTGGCCGCCTACTTCTATTTGAGCAGAAATGACTAAGTACAATAATTATCGATAATGCATGTGTGTTACGCATGAGGTGCACTGAGTGCACTTGGTTTACGTGTTTAGCATACAAGGTATGCTATTAGTTGTTTACTTCGGTGACTGCGCGTTGTGTACGCGAGTCAGTTGGGTTCACGTGTAGTGGACCAGTGGTTACTTGTGGTTTACGTGAGGTTTCACGTGGTTTGTGTGACGTGCACGTGGTTCTGTGTACGTGGCGAGTAGTACGACGCCTACCGTGGTTACCTCTCTAGTTGGGTGCCCCAGGTTCTTTGTGAGCCAGGCTGTTAGCTCGGGGCTTTGTCCCGGTACTTGTGTTGTACCATCGAGGTTTGTGTCGTCTGACCTGGACACCCTCACTCTTGTGTTAGAGTTGTACGTCCGGCTGAGGGAAAGACGACAGTGGGACAGTGACACTTGTGTTTGGTTTTAGTCACTTGTAGCGCGCTCGTAGTTGGGGGTACGGACACCAGTAGACGTACTGGACCCCAGCTAGTCCTTTCCAGTGCCTCACTCTAGTGAGCCCAGGCCAGGGTCTCTGGAGGTGCCAGGCATGGGCCTGTGACCGTGTGGTCTGCAGGTGGTGGTGTTTAGTTGGTCTCCACAGTTGCTTGACCTTTTTACGTGGAGCGGCAGCTGGACCTTTCGTCCGTGGCTGCGAGACTGAGAGGTAGACCTGTGTTAGTTGTCTGAGTCAGTTTCTGGTGTCGCGAACCAGTTCTCGTGGCTCGTGTTGGCGGTCTCTACTTTAGCTTGTACACCTGTACTGGTTTGCCGTTTAATTATTATTGTTGTTTCTCGTAGTCGGCAGACGGTGAGTACTTTTACAGCTTTACTTACCTGCTTAGCTGTTATATTAATTGTTGGTGCTGTTTACTATTCGTACTCGTGGTGTTTGTTTCGCTCGGTTTTGGGGGAGTTCCCTACTGAGCCAGTGACTAGAGAGGCTCACCCCTACCCCCACAGGTGAGAGCGAGGAGGACGTCTCTCGTCCGACGTCCAGTTCCGGGCCGCGTCGTAGCGGTGCAGGGTCAGCACCTCCAGCAGAGTAGCTTCAGCAGTGTAGTTTTATTAGTTGTTTACTTTCTTCAGTTGTACCTCGGGGTATGCCCCAGGCTCTTGTACTTCTTTTTAGTTTTTGTAAAATTTGGCTATATAAACTTGTGAATATATATGAATGTGGTGTGTTCCTTTATGTTTACACGGACTGTGGTTTGGTATCCCTTGCGAGGCTTCGGCCCGTTCGCGGGAGGCGGACTCGGATCAAGTACGTTATCGGTTTAACGGGCTTGCCGAGGCGATCCGTCACACAGCAATCCTTGAGCTGCCATGGATCTTCTCTAAGATCGTTAGATCTTCTTGATAATCAAGAACCTCGCTCTGATACCACTTGTTGGCCCTTTTGGTACGCAGAAGCTAACCTAGAGGGGGGTGGTTGAATAGGTTTTTTTCCGAACTGAATAGAAACTTAAACACAGAATTAAACTTGGGTTTGGTTAGATTAGTGTGAAAAGATATTAGTCGAAGCAATAACAATCACACAATGGACACAAGGAATTTATCCTGGTTCGGCCCTTCCCACATGAATTCCTACGTCCATCCCCAAGCAACTCTTGGGATTTCACTAACCAAGGGTACAGTCCCCCTTAAGGACACTACAACACCCAGCACCCCAGCTGGTCGTCTCTCTTTTCCCGGGCAAGAAGGCGCCCACTCTCTTTATAGGTAAGAGCCAACCTCTGGTACAAACCCCAGTGCAGTTCTGCTAGACACTAACCCCTAGCTAGGTTAACAACTGGTAACAACCCCAGTTTGTTCAGCTAGCACAAACCCCTAGCTGGGTTATCTACTGTATACAGTTCTACAGCTGACAAGGATCTTTCTTAGAAAGATCAGACTGAGAAGCTTTACAAGATAAACACTTTGTAAAGCTCACAGTCCCAGACTCTCCCCAGATATACAATGAGCTCGGAGAGAAACAGAAGAGAGAAAAAAAGCAATAGTGCTTGAATGCTTGAACGCTTGAGATGCTTCAAATCTTGAGTGCTTCTTCTGGGCTCAGGCTCTTTCTCTCTTTCTTTGAGTGTATGTGTCGTTGAGGTTCTTCTCACAGTTGTACAATCCTTCAAAGATATTCAGGAAAAGGGCTTGCTTTTCTTCAGCTAAGCTTCTTCTTTTATATGAGCATTTTCAATTTGAATGGATCCGTTGAAGAGATCCGTTTGATTTCTAGCCGTTGCTCATCTCCTCTTCATTTGTCTTAATCAGACTCTGACGGTCTTCGAGGTCTGTACATAGAAGAAAGTGTTAGCATAAAAAAAGTGTTTTATGATAAACGATGTATAGTACTGTGCTTCTGCTAATCATACTAAAATTAGTAGGTCATATCTTTTTCTGACAAGATTATGCATACAGCTTTTGTCAGAAGATATTTGACTTTTCATTTAAGCGCCAAGCAGATTTGAATATAAAGGCAATCTGAGTTTGATCAGAATCCATGAAGAAATCGTTATGAGCATGACTTATGAAATCGTTATGTGAAGAGTCATTGCTCATTTATAAAGAAATCGATGTGATTATTTATGAAATCATCATGCAAGCAAATCGTTATGATCTTCTGAAGAAATCGTTGTGATCAGTAAAGAAATCGATGTGATCACTTATGAAATCGTTATGGCATCGATTTCTTAGCAAGTCGTTGCGCTTACAGAAGAAATCATTGCGAACACTTATGAAATCGTTATGGCATCAATTTCTTAGCAAATCGTTGCGCTTACAGAAGAAATCGTTGTGAACACTTATGAAATCGTTATGGCATCGATTTCTTAGCAAGTCGTTGCGCTTACAGAAGAAATCGTTGCGAACATTTTATGAAATCGTTATGGCATCGATTTCTTAGCAAGTCGTTGCGCTTACAGAAGAAATCGTTGCGAACACTTTTATGAAATCGTTATGGCATCGATTTCTTAGCAAGTCGTTGCGCTTACAGAAGAAATCATTGCGAACATTTTATGAAATCGTTATGGCATATTTCTTAGCAAAATGTGTAGCGCTTGTTACTTTGGCACTTTAAACAGAAATCGATGTATATGAGTTAGACATCGACTTTATCATTTTAGTGCGCCATATTGCATCAATGTGAGACTCAGCATTTTGCTGTGAGATTGATGCGACACAGATGAAACAAAATATTCAATTTAAGTTACATCATAAATTTTATTATCACCAAAATACAAGAACAAATAGAGAGTGGTTCAACATCGTCCTCTCTCTCCACCCAGCCCCTTTTCTCCCAACCCCACGCAGGAGAGCCAGGGAGAGCGAGAGGAGAGGACGGCGGAGGCAGCCCTATGGCTTCGACGGCGGCCGACTTCGGCGGTGGCGGCGACGACTCTGGCGACGGTGGTGACTGCGGTTGGCTTGGGTTCACCCCGGATACGGCGGTGATTGCGTGGGGTGGCCCTCCCCTACCCCCCATTGTCTTCTTCTCCTTCTTCAACTGGTGAAGCTGTGAGAGAGCAAGAGAGAACCTATTCGAGGTTCTGTGTAGGCGTGGAGCCTGTGGAGGGAAGGCAACGGGCTGGAGCTGGGGACTCTTCCATGGAGTCCCACTCCCCCATGGTGGAGGTGCTCAAGTGCATCAAGATAGGGCTCAGCTGCGTGTAGGAGCGGCCATAGTCATACCGGACGATGATGGCATCGGTGGTGCTAATTTTGGGGAGCGACACAGCATCTGGCAACCTCCACCATCGCCTCCGATTACCCCTCCGCCATAGGTATGGCGATATAGTCGGTTCTCTCTCTCTCTCTCTCTCTCTTTAGAGGCACTTTTGATCGGCGGAGGGCCGAGATGGTGGCAGTCATGGAGGCATCGGGATGGACTGGTGGACTCGATGATGGGGGTGCGGCGGAGGATGGGCTGTTGGACGTGCTGCTGATGGGGGACTCCCCTGTGGCGGTGGCCGATGCGCGGGGGGAAGCAGCGAAGAAGAAGACGGTGTGGCCATTGGGTTTCCGGTTTCTCGGTGAGTCCTATGCCCCTCAGAAAATTTTCTCCACCTCTTTTTGATTTTCCTTGCCTCATCGAATACGATTGGATCTGATTCCCCTATCATCTTGTTAAACATATATGGTGAGTGCTGCCGCAGACTAACTACGGAGAGCCAGGTTCATATCCTCCTGATGATCAGTCTGTCCCCATGCAATTTTAATTAATTACAATATACATATTTTGATGATTAACAAAACCAAACAAGAGTTTATCAATTATATCTAATGAATATTTCATAAGTCTTAGTATAGGAAAAATACCAAGGTCAAACAAGTCAATAAAGGTATGCATTACTTCTCTGAAGCTTTAATCTTTTCAACATGATATTTCTCTAAGTCCATATTGATTTCTGTTGAAGTTCATAACGATTTCCTTATAAGACTAAAAAGTCATGTTGTTTCAAACAAATCGATGTCGTAACGATTCTATAAGTGATCGCAACGATTCGATTCTTATAAGATTGAAAAGTCATGTGGTTTCAAACAAGTCGATCACAACGTCACTAACTACGTCCGATTTCTCGTATTTAGAGTTTCTTTAGAGCCCGTAACGACTTGCTCGTCACAACAACTCTAAGTATTCATAACGATTTCTTTAGAGCCCGTAACGACTTGTCTGTCGCAACGACTCTATAAGTTACGTAACGATATCTTTAGAGCCCGTAACGACTTGCTCGTCACAACGACTCTATAAGTATTCATAACGATTTCTTTAGAGCCCGTAACGACTTGTCTGTCGCAACGACTCTATAAGTGACCATAACGATTTCCTTAGAACCCGTAACGACTTGCTTGCCGTAACGATTCTATAAGTATTCATAACGATTTCTTTAGAAAGCGCAACGACTTGCTTGTTGTAACAATTTCATAAGTTACCGTAACGACTTCTTTAGAACTCGCAACGACTTGCTCGCCGTAACGATTCTATAAGTATTCACAACGACTTCTTTAGAAAGCGCAACGACTTGCTTGTTGTAACGACTTCATAAGTTACCATAACGTTCTTTAGAACTCACAACGACTTGCTTGTTGTAACGACTTCATAAGTTACCATAACGATTTCTTTATAGTTCATAACGACTTGATAAGTGTTCATAACGATTTGCTCTCTATAATGACTTGTTAGTATTCATAACGATTTCATAAGTCATATAACCATGGATTTCATATCTTGATATCTTATTCATCTAAGAGCGTTGACTAGTCAAAGTCCACGTAGACATCTCTCTGACGCTTTTGCATTTATGAGATCTGAACGTATCTCTGCATGCATGCAGACTATATCATCCTTTATCGTGCCTACTCTGATTACGTCTTTTAGACTAAGCTATGTGGCATTACTATTTTCATGTCTATGGCTACTGACGTTGACTGACATCAGAGACAGCTTAGCTGTCTGCTATTTAAGATTGACATTTGTGCAGACCTCTGAACTAACTTCAGGTACAACGTAAACAAAATAGAAGCCAACGGATATTTCTGAAGATCTCATCTCTTTGCGTGCTCAAGTGATCAAAAGACTGTGACTGGAAGCTTCCAAGACTCTAGATGTCATTCAGTCTAACGACTACTCAAAAGAGAGACAACGGACACTTCAACGTCTAAATTTCAAATTGAAGATATAAATTCAAGTCAGAAGAACAGAAGAAAGGAGTGACATCGCGTATTCAAGCATTCAAATTCTTCTGAAGAAAGTCCAGAGCCAAGAACCGTCATTCCAATTAGCTTTTGCTCTTTTGCTCTCCACTAGTTTGTGAAAATCTTGAGAGAGCCTGTATAGTTCTGAGAGTGTGACTTGTTTAAAATCTCTTTGCTCTCAGTTCTAGTTGCTTCAGATCCTTGCTTATCAAAAGCTTGATCTAGGGGCTTGAAAGTTATTCATTCTTCTCTGTGTTGTTCCCTTCGGGTGTGAAGGAAGACCTGGTGGTATCCAGGGTGTTGTTCCCTTCGGGTGTGAAGGAAGACCTGGTGGTATTCAGGGTGTTGTTCCCTTCGTGTGTGAAGGAAGACCAGCTGAGCTGGGTGTTGTAGCGTCCTTAGGGGGACTGTTCCCTAGTTAGTGAAATCCTGTGTTGTTGCTCAGGGACTGGACGTAGGACTCCTAAGGAAAGGAGGTCCGAACCAGGATAATCCTTGTGTTGTGTGACTGTCTCTTTGTGTGATTGTTATTTAAACTAACTGTCACTAATCTATTTCGAAGAACGTTGTGTGATTGTTTTGAGTTACAGGTATCTTCTAGATTAATTTTAAAGACCCATTCACCCCCCCCTCTGGCTCGTCACTGGGCAACACTCCAACATATGGTGGCCCCCCTGCAAATGCATATGGCGGTGATGGTCTAAGAGGCCAGGGAGGTGGAGGTCTAGCACCACCTGCTCCAAACAAAACATACCCAAACAGTTTTCATTGTCTTTCTTCTCATCTTGGCTAGTGTTGCGAAGTACAGGTGTCAATACTAATTAATGTCATCATAGGGCATAAGATTCATGTGAATAGTGTCCCTTATTTTGGATTGTGTCAAAATTGTATGCAAAAGACATTAATGCAACATTTGTATGCAAATCATGATGCCATACATTTGATTCATATGCACAGTTTAGGAGTGGCATTATACATTCTGTTATGTCTGTTGATCTATAATATGGACTATGATATCGATTTAGCCTTTTCATGTAGAATAACACCAAGTTTTGTTTCCTGTTTTTTTCCCAGAATGCTGAAAAAATTAGTTCACTTCTATTTGCAACATTAGGGCAGAAAAGAAATTATATGAGGCTGGTTGAAGAGCAAATGGTTATTTATCTGATACCTACTCTTTCTAGGCATGCGGATTGGAGATATAAAGACTTGACTTACTCTAGAATTTATTGAATTTGCATCTATACTTTCATTGTATTTGCAGAGAGAAAAAGAAGCTACCCTTTAGAAAATACTTCTATTAGAAAAGTAGCTCGATGTCAAGCAGAGGCTGGAATGGAGATAGAGCAATTGAAAGGGAACACATAAAAGGTACAGAGGACATGAGAGTGAAAAAAATTGAGTGATGAATTAAAAGAGAAGATAGAAGACTTGGAGGACATGGAGCAACTGAATCAAGATCTTATAGTGAAAGAGTGGAAGAGCCATGATGAGCTTCAGGAGGCTCACAAGAACTGATCGCTATATGGGTACTTTTCTGTCAGAATGGCATCTTTTCTCTTGTTGTTAAGATGTCATATATATTAGCAATATAGACTGTTTCTTTTTCTTCATCTTATTTCAAGCACTTGTGCATAAAATCTTTCTCAAGATACAGGGGTTAAAGGAACTGAATGGCCAAAGTAACATTGGAGTTAGAAGAATGGGCAAGCTTGATGTGAACATGTTTCAGAACATGTGCAGGAAAATATTTGCTAAAGATGAGACGGACACCAAAGTTGTAGAGCTTTGTAGCAATTGGAAATATGAACTAGAAAAGCCTAATTGGCATCCTTTTAAACTAGTTCAAGATCAGAAAACAGAGGTGAAGTTCAATTTTCTCATGTTTAATTGGAAACACCAGCCGATCCTTTGGTTTAATAAATCTATTGCAATGTTATTGGCATCCATGTCATCACTTTTTCTTTCTTTTGTTTTTTGGTCTACATATTCAATACAAACCAATGCAGCAGTTTTTAGCTCCTACCACATCTTTGGATGATTTTCTTTCCTAAGCAAAACGTTAAGATGGATGTTTCGGCCGAATATTCATTTTGTCTTTCCACTACATGTACATTCGCCGATCAGTGTAAGCAAATGAATGGGTTGGGAATATTGTGAAATGTATTATTTCTGCGAACATATTCCTAGCTTTAGAAACCAGTTTAGTTATTGTGATTTGTTTTATATTCATATAAGCTTCACTAAACCATTCTGATCTCCAACAGACTCTTCACATTCATCTACTGAAGGCCAAATGTTTTATTGTAGAGGTAAAGTTTTAAAATTTAAGTTTTATTCTTCAACTTAAAGAAATTCTTTTTCTAAAAGATATTAATCCAGATTTAGTATGATTTATAGGATTTTTAATTAATAGTTCTCATGCATATTTAATCTCAAACTGAAATTTCTAGCTTCTCATTTTTAATTAAACATGTAATTTGTATTTTTTTTCATTTAGCAATTGCTTCTCATGAATTACTAAGTAAATATATTGATGTGTTAAATTCAGAATCAGAGGATTGATGTCCAGTCTTGTCTTAGCTTCCTAGGTTGTGTCCGTATTCCATTAATATCCATTGACTTATAAGCTTAAGTCCTGTGTACATTCTGCCTTCATATGCTTATTTCTCTTTGCTATTTTGTTTAGTTCAATTTGATCTTTTGTCCAGTCATTTCTATTATTAGTTTTGATGGATCTGCTTGTAGTGTATAGGAATGTTGAAGATATGATGGATCAAGCATACCACCATCAACATTGAATAAATGTAAGGGACAAGTAAGTTCTTGTTAACTTTTTCTTTTATTAAATTATTATTGACATTTGGACTTTTGTGGAACTGGACAACTACCTTTAGTAAATTTTTTCTGATCTATACATATATTTTTCAAAGTAAATATTTGTCAGTGGCTATATATAGCCGCTGATATATATATGATATGTCAGCCGCTGACATATCCTAGTAGCACTTACTAATCGTTGACACACCTTATTATATGTCAACGGTCTACAACCGCTGACATAAGTAATAAATGTCAGTAGATGCAAGCCGTTGACATATGTAATATTTGTCAACAGATTTTTTTTTTTCGCTGACAAACATAATTAGTCGACGGATTTTTAATCAACGAATTTGTCAACAGATACAAAATTGCTGACATATATTTATGTCAAAAATTTTTACATTTTTATCAACCATTAAAAACTGCTGACATATCTTGATTTTCTTATAGTGTTAGCAGGCCTTCCCGACAAGGTGAAGCCCCGTTGCCTTCTATCTTTCCCGTTCCTTGGCTCTTTTTAATAAGCATTTGCTTCGGAGGGAACTCATGGGAAGAACCCCACCAAGTATGATTGGCGTTGATCGACTACATATGAAAGATCGATCCGAGTAACCTGGCCCCTATTCTATTCCCTCAATCTTACACGGATAAAAGAAGTGATGATCAGCTCCGACAAGATCCATTAAAATCCGGCGGGAGTGGGTCTTTGTCGGATTCGTATAACACATGATGGAGAAAAGAAAACACAAGCTAGAGGAGAATCACAGGAGATGGACACGACGACAATAACTATGCCCAGATATGCTGAAAAAAAAAGGTTTCTTATACGCCTGTGATGAGATGGTTAGGAAGTCCGTATCTTCGCCAAATCTGAAGATAATAGGAGAATCTTTACCTAGGGAGTCGGGAGAAGGAGAACTGAGAACCGGGCATTAGGGGAGCACTACTGACTGTGTCTCTTCGAATAGTTAAACTGCATTGAACATTATTAAATGAAAACAAATCATCCGCAGGTTAAATTAAGGGGTGGTGTGCGTGGCAAAGCATGTGCAGTATATATCTCCAATCCTTTGGGAGTTTGATATATATTCCAAGGTTTGGATACTACGCCGCTCCTTTGTTAGTACCAAAGGCGGCGTGGAGCAATTTGTTTGCATGGAGACGATAACAGGCAGGTTGCACATCTGTATAGTGACGTAGAAGGAATCGCGCGAGTTGTTCTCTTCTTCTTATCTTCCATCAGTTGGTGCACGATGCATGCACATGTAATCCTCCAGGAAATTAATTATAGATTTTAAATGTTTGTTTAATTTGTTGTCTCCACATCAATGTCCAGAACCTACAAAAGATTATTAAAAACGATAACATCAGCAGGATAGCCATAATCAACTTATGGTTTGGTATGTGATATAATGATCAGATTTAGTAGTGGCGAATTCAGTCATTAGAACTTGTGATTGGCTCACGAGGCATAAGTAGATCGATGGAGCCCTTACGGTCCCCAAAAAAGTTGTAGGGTCCTGCCGATATCTTCTATATATATATGTTAAACTTGGAATGGTATAAGGTCTCATTTTCTTTAATTAATTAGGTTAATTATTAGCTCTCAATAACGATGCCGGTCATATATCTTTCTTGTCCTATCTTCAACAACAACACCCCGCCCGACCCCAAACCCAACACCTTCGCTTTCTATATATCTTTGCACATCGATCCTTGCTTCTTAGACCATACGTACGTATATGTTTACTGTCTCTTTCTTTGTTAATTACCTGCATGCATCGAGTGTTACCGCGTCCACATGCATGTTTAATTCTCAATCTCTTCCTTTGGAAGAGGACAGATTTCACCCCCTCCAACGACAGGTTTTATATGGATTTGAAAGCCAGCAGATAAGATGTGAACCATATATACGATGATGAAAAATAAACAACAAAGAACCTGGTCAGAGATATGAGCGCGCGGCAACCACTTCAGAGAATCGCAGGGGTGTCGTCTCCTTCCCATACAAATCTCATTTCTTTACCCCTATCTTACTCACCATGTTTTCCACACAAGAGTCTCTCTCTCTTTCTCTCCCTCTCTCTCCGGTTCCGCATGTGCCTATTTAACGCCGCATCCACACCTACAGCCAGCACACACACACTCTCTCTCTCACAGCGTGATTCGCTTACCTGGGCAGCCATGGCAGTCTCTCGTCCCCTCTGCCTCACCAAGGGCTCCGACGTCCACCGCCGCGACTCCCACCGACGGGGAAATACCCTCAGGAAGAAATGCCTGGTTATGGTGAAGCAGCAGAAGACGAGGTTCTACATCTTGGGCCGTTGTGTCTCGATGCTCCTCTGCTGGCACGCCCACTCTTTGTCGGACTAATTAAACCAGCTGAGCAGCGTCTGCCCCCGCCCGTGTTACGTATAAGCTGCATGAAGAAGAGTACTGTTTGATGCAGGTGAACATCGCAGGTGGGTCGAAGGGAGATTCGCACGCCTCAAAAGAGCAGCCCGCCCGGCGGGCGTTTCCGATCGACCAGTAGTCTCCACCCCTTCCAAGACCTATATTAGTGGAGCATTTGGCCGAGCATCTATGTATGTGGAGATGGCGTACAGATGGAAGTTCTGTCTCTGATGCTTTGCGTTGAGATGAACAAAGATAATGTACAGAGATTGAATGGATATTGTATCTACTCATGATTTTGATCAGGCACGAGTAAATTAACAGAAACTAGTCAAATTTAGAAAAAGCTGTTAGTCAGAAATGTGTGCTTTTCACTTGTGGATGCAATTTATTCCCAATATTTGGTCAGGACTAGATCATGAGTACGTGTTTAATAATACATGCTGTTTATTATTTCTTAAATGCAATAATAAATGCTGCTTAGTACTAGAAGGAGATAAACTTGTATTGTTGTTAGCAGCACATGGCTCCGTTGTAGTCTAGTTGGATGGTTAGGATACTCGGCTCTCACCCATTTTTTTTAATCTTTTTCCTATATACGGTGTTGATGAAATTTCCCCCATGTTACTTGCCTTATTAGTATTACCCTTCTACCCCCTTTTTTTTTCCCCCTAATTTGGAGGGTGCCTTTGTTTCCCATTCGGATCTGCCAACGCCAAATCCATCAGGATATTCCAGCTCTGTAGACATGTGATCCTCCTAAAATTTAATCGCAAAGTCGTTGCAGATGCTCCCGTCAAGATCCCAGGTGTGATTTTATTTTATTTTTGACAAATAAATTTTTTCTATTGAACTATTCAATCCAAAATACATGGCAAAAAAAAAAGAAGGAAAAATGGAAACTACAACATACTCTTTTGGTAAGTAAGCGGTGAATGGTATTAACAGATGAATAAATTTACAAGGAGACAATGAGCTACTTGCCCAGCAAACTAAACGGAAAAACATGATCACACAATGGTCATGGACTATGTTTTCCCATGAGAATAAAACTTCATGACCACACATTCTGTTGACTATGAAGTAAGAGAGAAAGACAGCCCCCATTCTGAGAAGGTTATCAAAAGAATGTTAGAGTATTAGACTTAGTTAAAAGAAATCACCCGCAGTAAATATTGAAATATTTGTGGAGACTAAGAGTTATTTAAGCCATGAACGAAACAATATTTGAGCCATTAATAGCCATTAACAATGATATGCAGCATTAAAAGGCTGGTTATGGTATTAAAACACAATGTTGAATCTAGCAAGCAGTCCCTTAACTGTACCTTTTATTGAGATTTCCTTTGTGGGGTTTTGCTGTCATGCAACTTCTAACATCATCAAGGACACTTATAAGTGTCTAAATGGCAGATGATTGAGTGTCTTCAAATATTCTCTTGCATCTTTCGACCCAAATTCTCTATAGTTTCTAAGGAACACCTTGATGGGGAAATTAGTTAATCAATAAATTTGCCATTTCTCTATGCAAGGTATCAACTGGCTTCCTTGTCAGATCAAATCTTATCAAAATTTCCTCCCAAATTTCTTTAGCGTAGTTGCATGGAAAGAATCAGTGGTCTGCACTTTCAGAGTTCCTTTTACATAAACAACACATGTTTGGAAGAGGCATCCCTCTTTTCATATATTGTCCATAGTTGGAAGTTGGTGAAGTGTTGCCTGCCAAGTACATAAAGCTGCCCTTTGACACCTTGGTCTATTCCATACCCAATCATAGAGATTGAAGTTCTACCCTTTATCACGAATTTGATCCCATTCATTCCTTGAGCTGAAGTGTCCATTATTTTATTTCCAAGTGATTTTGTCCTCTCCATCATTGTGAATAGGTATGCCTAGAATGATAGGCCAAAGAGTATTCATATTAGAAGTTGGTGGGGAAAATGCCATGCCCATCTTCCCTCATGGATAAAACAACTGACAATGTCTTCTTTGTCACTGCCAAGATGTTGTCTAATTCTATCCCCAAACAGTGAGAAAATGCTTTTTCCAGTCACCCAGGGATCATACCAAAGGCTTAAGCTTTTTCCGTTGCCAATGTGGTAATGGAAATGTTGAATTAACCAACTTCTTTCTTTGAGAATTCCTTTCCACCCTGCTGAGTAGTAAGCTTTGATTTGTAATTGCCACAGGTTATTCCTTTAGGTATACTTTGCCTTAACCCAATCCATCCAAAGATATTCTCTACCTTGGATAACATCCCATAGATGCTTATAATTAAGACATGCCTTGTTCCAACTTTTTATGCTTCTCAGGACCAAACAACCTTCTTTCTTAGGTCTGCAAATATTTTTCCAATAGATAAGATGGGGGGATCTTTTCTCAGAATTAACCTCCATACCAAAAGAAATTACAAAGCAAATTTTCAGTGTTCTGCAAAAGACTAGAAGGTAGAGCAAGAGTAGCAGCTCAATAATGAGAGTAGCTGCACATTGATCTAATGAGTTCTAATCTCCCTGCCTTGGACAATAGACGGTTCTTCCAAGAGTGAAACTACAACATACTAGCTATACATAGGGAGCAACTTTATAGGAAGCATATAGCAAAAGAAACCTAAGAAAATAACAATATGGGCATTAATTCGGATCCTGACTGGCCTTGTCTCAGCTTTATGGATCTTCTAGTCCCCACCTGAGAGGCATCTGCAACACAGGGGATGGAGCTAGGGTTTCTCTATGGTTGTTTATGGAGATGTGATTTATGTTGATCAAAAGACATGGCACTCAGGTAGATGGGTAGCTTTACACCTACATGATCAAATCATAAGGATTAAAGCGGCAGTATCCCTTGCGAGTAACTCAAGGGATGGAGTCCTAAAAATAGAAAATTTATATTTTAAGAAGAGTATTAATATCTTTAATATTTAAATATATGATGTTGGAGAGGGGAAGAATGCAACCTAATATATCTTTCATCAAAGCCCATAAGGTACATCCGGCTCGATAGATGATGTTGAGCTCCCGGGCTGATTTTGATGACTGACAAAACAATAATTTTGGTCACTTTTACATTTCATGGTAGAGAAATTGAAAATTTAAATTTTAATAACTTTTGTGATTTAAATGGATATGAAGTAAAATATGTACAATGATCAACTAAGAGGGGAAAGGTGAATTGGTTATCGCCTTAAAGAAAAAAAACTTTTACAGAATATATTAGACTTAACAAGCAAACCTATTAAGATAGATGCACATCAGAATTAACAACTATATAGAAGAAACCGACTATCCTAACATGCGTAGAACATGATGATCAGTCCATCTCTATATAAATATTTATATATTACATGTATTTTTGGTGACTAAGAAAACCCTGAAAATTATTGACTAACACTATTCTTCTGAAGTTTGTCAACAAGTATCAAATAAAACAAATTCAGTAAGTTACTTACACTCATTTATATTAGAAGTCAATTGCATGTGATTTGTCTAAGTCTATATCGACTACTGTTGTAAGTTCACAACGATTACTGTTCTATTACTACATCGATTTCACTTAAACAACGACTACGTCTTTAAATACCAAAGACATCGATTTCATTTAAACATCGATTTTAGCTCAACATCGATTTCACTTAAACATCGATTTTATTTAAACATCGATTTCAATTCAACATCAATTTCACTTAAACATTGATTTCAGTTCAATATCGATTTCACTTAAACATCGATTTCACTTAAACATCGATTTCAGTTCAACAACAATTTCATCTAGAACATTGATTTCACGTAGAACATCGATTTCGGTTCAACACCGATTTCACTCAGAGCATCGATTATGCTTCAACATCGATTACATTTATACATGGATTATGTTCACATCGACTTCATTTCAACATCGATTACATGTATACATGGATTATGTTCACATCGACTTCATTTCAACATCGATTGCATTTGTCTATGAATTACGTTCAACATTGATTTCATTTCAACATAGATTATGGTTACATCTCAACATCGATTCCATTCCAACAACAATTTCACTCACAACGACTTCACTTAAACATCAGTTGTGTTTGGACATCGACTGCCATTTTACATAGACTGTCTCTAAACATCGACTTTCCTTTAACAACGATTGTGCTTTAGATAGTTAATGGATATTATTTTTATAATCATTCCACATAGTCTTGATTATATTTTATCTCTCATGATATTCAAATGTATTTTCAAATCACTGTGCATTTCAAATTTTCCCGCGAACTATGGCATATCTTGTGCACTCGAACATTTATTATTTTCGGTACAATATCTCTGCACGACATCCTTTTTGGATTACCATATTCATCTCACATATTGTAGAACTTTAAAGGTTGACATAATGGAATTTCCTCTTTGATATATCCTCCTAAAGCATGGCCTATGACGTTGACTGATAGTTTAGACACATTTAAGATGTCTATGCTCAAGCATTTATTGTGTGCAGATTTCTGGTAGTCACACACCTTACAACGTTGGATTGTCACATTGATAGAAGCAAAAAGGATATCCAGATAATCTTTCTCTCTACATGTGTCTTTCTTAATATTTAATGACTGCAGGTTTTCTTATTTCCTACGTTAGACCAGACACAACTAACATGTTTCAGGTTGAGAGACAACAGATATTTCAACGGATATTCCTCAAGAGAAGATAAATAGAAGTCTGTTGACTCCATAAAGCACACTTTTTTGGAAGAATGAAAGAAAGAAGAGCTCGTTCCTACATTTAGAAAAAGCCTCCTGCTCTTAGCTCTCCACAAAGCACCTATCTTCTAATTTTTGAGAGCTTGTTTTTAGATCTGAGAGAATTTCCTCCTGTGTAATTCTCTTGTCTCTCAGATTCCGCCTCAGATCAAGCAGTTGCTATAAGCTTGGTCTAGGGGCCATCATCTCTTTGCTCTTCTTGAGTGCTCCTCTTCATCTATGAAGAGGACCTGCTGTGGAGTGGGTGTTTGCTTCCCTTTTGTTAGAAGGAAGACCTGTTATATCAGGTGGAGTATTGCATCTTCGTGTAGTGAAGAGAAGGCTAGCTGCTTCTAGATATGTAAGTGTCCTTTAAGGGGGACTGTACCCTTAGTTAGTGGAATCCCAAGTTATTACTTGGGGACTAGACATAGGACTCCTTGTGATAGGAGATCTGAACCAGGATAAATTTCTATTGTTTGTGTGATTGTTTTTATTCCATCTTCATTACTTATTAACTCTAACACTTGAGTTTAGTGTCTTCTGTCAAAGTATTTTTATTAACATGAATATTTGTAAAAGAAATTTTTAGCAATCCATTCACCCCCCGGGCTTGCAACCTGGTCAACAAGTGGTATTAGAGCCAAGTCTCTTCAAGAAGAAGATCACATGATCTGAAGAGCAAAGATAAATGACAACCAAGGATATGCTGAAGGACAATTAGTCAACCGGCCTCCACTGTTCGATGGAGAAGACTACAATTATTAGAAGACAAGAATGGAGTTCTTCCTTCAGGGTCTAGATTATCAGTTATGGACCATAATAGAAGAAGGTGATCTGATAATTCTAAACTTCAAAGAAAATTGGACAGATGCTGACAAGAAACAGATGTCCCAAAACCACAAGGCAAAGAGCATATTATGTTGTTCACTAAGCAAGAAGGAGTTCAACAGAATATCTGCATGCGAATCAGCCAAAGAAATGTGGGATAAGTTGAAACTCACCTATGAAGGAATAGACAAGGTAAGAGAAACCAAACTAGATATACTAGTAACACAGTATGAAAAATTTCAAATGCATTCAGGAGAGTCCATCTCTCAAATGTACAGTAGGTTTACAGACATCACAAATGGCCTGGCTGGGCTAGGCAAAAGGTATGAGACAGGAGACATGGTAAGGAAAATACTTAGATCTCTTCCAACTACATGGACTCCCAAGGTCACTGTCATAGAAGAAGCAAATGATCTCAAGACAGTGTCTCTTGAAAAGCTCATTGGGTCTCTAATGGCTCATAAGATAAACATGGAAAGGCTAGGAGAATCCTCCAGCAATAAAAAGCACAACAATGCCCTCAAGGTTGTAGAAAACACATCTGAAGGCGAATCAGAAAGTGAAAGAAGTGAAGAAAACAGTGAAGATAAAGAAGCTTTTCTCTCCAGATGACTACAACGAATTCTAGCCTAAAAGAAGTATCTGTTAGGAAGGAGACAGTTCAAGAAAGGGAAAGAGTTCAAAAGACCTGAAGGCAAAGAATTCAAGAGACCTGAGCCTATCTGCTATGAATGTAATAAGCCTGGACATCTCAAGGCTGAGTGTCCGAAATTTGAAAAGGTAGAATTCAAGAAAAAGGATAATACCAAGAAATTCAAGAGATATAAGAAGAAAGCTATGGCTGCTGCATGGAACAATGAAAGTGACACAGACAGTGAATCAAGCTCCAGCGAAGAAGAAGAAGAAATGCCAACTTAGCATTTATGGCTAACATCGACGATAAGGTAACTTCAGACTCTTCTTTTACTTCATGTAATGAATCTGATTCAGATAGTTTAGAAGAAGCATTCAATGAGCTATACAGTAAATATAAAGATATTTGTAAACAATTAAAATCAATCAAGAAAAATTATACATGTCTTGAAATAACTAACTCAGATTTAAAATAAAAAACTGAACAATTGGAAAATGAATTTTAGAACTAAAAAGAAGAAACGAGTTGCTATGTGAAGATGTAAAAATTAAGAATGAAAAGATATCAAGTCTGAAAATCTAGGAAACCATAAGTAAATTTAAGAGTGAAATTAATGTATTAACAAAAGACAACAAATATCTTACAACCACAATTGAGAAGTTAACAAATGAAATATCTTCATTAATATTAAAAGGGGCAAGAAGATCAGGTAGGAAGAAATATGGAATTTGGTATACTCCACCAAAGAATGAAGAAACATTGTATATCCCAATGTATGTCCATTGCCAAGATTTGTAGTTGAACAAGAACCTAGTTATAAAACAATAACAAATAAAGACAGTAAGTCTAACAAAACAATAAATAATATTGTTTGTTGCACTCAATGTAACAAATTGGGTCATACTAAAAACACTTGTACAACTAAACACCTAAAGTGGGTTCCAAAAAGAAATTCTGTAGAAGCTAACCAATTAGGACCCAAAAGAACTTGGGTACCTAAATTTCATTGATTTATTACAGGGAAGTCTTAGAGCATCAAAGTGGTACCTGGACAGTGGGTGCTCAAGGCATATGACTGGAAATAAAAAGTTATTCTCATTTATCAAGAATGAAGAAGGAACAGTAACATATGGAGACAATGGTAAAGGTACAGTTATTGGTTGTGGAACAATTGGGAGCAAAGACAAGACTTTGATAGAAGATGTTCTCTGCGTCGAAGGACTCAAGCACAACTTGATTAGTATCAGTCAACTATGCCACAAAGGTCATCAAATCAAGTTTTAGGAATCCAAATGTCTAATCATCAAGGAAGGAACAACAATCCTTGAAGCCTGCAGAGAAAGAAAATGTATGTACTACATCTAGAAGATTTGAAAAGTCAAGATATTTGTCTGGCAACTAGCAAAGAGCAAAATGCTGAACTATGGCACAAAAAACTAGAACATGCCAGCTTGGATGGGATCAGAAAACTTATCAAATATGATCTAGTGGAAGACCTACCCAAGATGAATTCAAGACTGGATAACATATGTGAACCTTGTGCAAAAGGAAAACATGCAAAATCTTCTTTCAAATCTAAGACAATTGTTACTACCTCCAAACCTCTAGAATTGCTTCATATGGACCTATTCAGACCAATGAGAACTACAATAGGGAGAGAAGAATTCGGATTTGTTATTGTTGATGATTTTTATAGACACACGTGGATATCATTTCTTGAACACAAAGATGACACCTTTGATAGTTTTGTAAAGTTCAGCAAGCTAGTTCAGAAAGATAAAAAGTTCAGCATCATAAGTATTCGATCAGATCATGGAGGAGAATTCCATAATGACAGGTTTGCAGAATTCTGTGATGATCTAGGAATTGAACACAACTTCTCAGCACCAAGCACACCACAACAAAATGGAGTAGCTGAGAGGAAGAATAGAACACTACTGGATATGACAAGAACTATGTTATTTGAATACAACCTTCCAAGATATTTTTGGGCAGAAGCAATTAATACAGCTTGCTACATAATCAATAGAGCTATGATCAGGCCCATATTGAAGAAAACAACATACGAACTGTACAAGCAGAAGAAACCCAAGATCAGCCATCTCAAAATATTTAGATGCCCATGCTTCATTCACAACAATGGTAAGTTGGATCCCAAATCAGATGAAGGTATTTTTATGGGTTACACTTCCAAACCCAAATGATATAGAGTTTTCAATAAAAGAAGTTTATTAATTCAACAAGCTGTACATGTTATTTTTGATAAATCTAACCTCTCATTGAGAAAGGAAATTGTTAGTGATGATGAAGATACAAAAAAATATTTGCAAGAACCTAAAGGAAGCATCCATCAAAGATAATGAAGATCCACCCTTAGAAGAACTACGACAAAAAGCTATTACTCATGATGATCTTCCTAGGGAATGGAGATATAAAAAGAATCATCTAAAAGATAATATAATTGGAGATCCATCTGTTGGATTAAGAACTAGAGGTAATGTTATTCCTTGTGATTACCTAGCATTGTCTCTCAAATAGAGTCAAAGATAGTCGATGAAGCACTAACTGATGAATCTTGGATTTTATCCATGCAAGATGAACTAAATCAGTTTAAAAGAAATCAAGTCCAGTCTCTTGTTCCTAGACCATCAGATCATCTTGTGATTGGCACAAAATGGGTGTTCAGAAACAAATTGGATGAAGCTGGTGTTATTACTAGAAATAAGGCTAGACTGGTTGCTCAAGGCTATTCTCAAGAGGAAGGCATAGACTTCAAAGAAACCTATGCACCAGTTGCCAGACTTGAGGCTATCAGAATTTTGCTTGCTTATGCATCTGCTGGATTTAAAACTCTTTCAAATGGATGTAAAATCAGCCTTTTTAAATGGTATTATAAAGGAGGAAGTCTATGTAGAATAGCCTCATGGTTTTGATGACTTAGAATATTCTAATCATGGTTTTAAATTACATAAAGCTTTATATGGTTTAAAACAAGCACCCAGAGCTTGGTATGAAAGACTTAGTGTATTTTTATTAAACCATGAATTTATTAGAGAAAAAGTAGATAGCATTTTATTTATTAAATCTAGTGCCAGAAATATATTAATGTACAAATTTATGTAGATGCCATTATCTTCAGATCTACTGATGAATCTCTGTGCAAGTATTTTGAAAAGTTAATGTAGGGAGAATTCGAAATGAGCATGATGGGAGAACTTAACTACTTCCTTGGACTTCAAATTAAGCAAAACAATGAAGGAACTTGTTGGATTATGGGGTCTAGCAACTCCCTCAGGGATTCGCTGTTACTACATGCTGGCCCAGGATTGTTGGGTCGAGATGGCACTAATGATGTGCTAGAGGGGGGTGAATAGGACTTCTTGTACTTTAAAAATTTTATTTGAAAGTAGACAACACTAAGTAAAGTTGTTAGTGTTTGGTGTAGTGTGTGAAACAAATGTAAATTAGCGGAAATAATCATACACATGCACAAGAAATTTTATCATGGTTCGACCCTTCTCATATGGAAGTCCTACGTCTAGTCCCCAAGCAACCTCTTGGGATTTCACTAACTGCCAAGAGAACTTGGCCTTCTCTCAACCTGAGAGGTATTACAAGCCCACTTGCTCCCAATCAAGTTTTCCCTTAACAAGGGTACAAAGACTACCTATACAATAGGTCTTCCCTTCACAAGTGGGGCACTGCAGGAAACAAACCTCCTACGGGTTATCTAAAATAGAAATGAGAAAGACTAGTGTGTCTGCTCACAAGAATGAGCAAACACAAAGAATTCAGAGAGGATTACAAATATGAGTTTTAGCTCTAACTCTTTCTGAATCTAATCAGGGTGGACTGAGGAATAGATCCAGAATTACAAATGCCGCCCTATAGAAAAAGGCTTCTAAGAACTTGAGACCTTGGAAGTTTGCAAGAAGAGGGAGCAGCTCTCTATCTTTCAATCAGTAGAAGGCTTTTCAGAGACTCTTGCTTGTGGAAGTAGATTGGAGTTGTGTTGCTTTCTCTCTAAGTTGGTTATCTTGTTCAAAACTCCGGCTTCTTATATATGCTTTAGAGTCCTTATGTTTCCGTTAGAAACTGTCCGTTAAAGAACTAGTCATTAGAAGAGTAGCCGTTGATCTTTTGGATGTAGATGCTGTTGAGACTTTTGTTATTCAGCAGTCCTTCAGCTTTTTGGCTTTCCAACGACTTCAGGCTATGTTTTTAGCTTCACAGCTTGAGAGGCAGACTCCATTTATTGTTCTGTAAGACTCCATACTGAAGACATGTTTAAAAATATTCTACAACAAAGGACAAGACAAAAGAAAAGATACCTCCATGCTTTCTGAGGTAGGTGAGTCAGAAATATATGTAAAGTATAAGAACCTCAGATGGACAGATGTTCAGTGCAATAAAAGGCAGACAGGCTGTAGCAACATGGATTTTTCAAAAAATAAAAATTTAATAATAAAAGCAATTAGAAAATCAAATAAAAGAGAATTAAATAAAACCTATTAAATGAAAAGAAGTAATGTGCTTTGTTAAATGGACCCATTAGAAATTTGTGGGCCAAAATATGGATTTTTAAAATAAGAATAATAGAGAAATACCTAACTTCGTAACTTAATTATTACTTAAATAGAAAAGAGGTATTTAATGCATTAAATAGGAAGTTTGAGTTGGATTTAGATTCCTAAACCTACCCTAGTTGCTTGGCCATGAATTTAGCTCCATCCTAACCCAATTAGAAGTTCTCAAGCTTGGAAATGGTGAGAGAAATAGAAAATCCCAAAATTTAATAGTAATTAGAGTCCTATTAGGAAATAGAAACCAAAGAGACATAAATACTATCCTAAACCCCCATGGCCGGCCCTAGCTCGTTGCCAAGGATTTCTGGACTAGGAGGAGAGGCCAAGGAAGAGGAGAATTCGTTGGGAGAAGAACTTCTCAAAGCTCTCAACCCCGTTCTTCAAGTTCTAGCCCTAGAAGAGAAAATGATCAAAGGTAGGCATCTCACGAGCAAAAAACTAAATCAATTCGTCTGTAGGTTGATCTAAACCTCAGGATTCAAAGTCCTCTTGTCTTATATTTTTCCATCGAGCAAATCTTTTGTTCTTAATTTTTGAAGTTCTATAAACACCATGACCCCGAACCCTCTTTTTAATTCTTGATCTCCATGTATGCTAAACCCCATGCTACAAAATTTTTATGGGAAATATTGATGATAGTTAGGCTTATTTTGCCCCTAAAAGCCCTACTTTTCATCCATCCTATCTTGCGAATTAAATCGTTGATCTCAACTGTGTACTGTTCCATGTTCACCATGAATACCCGTGATTAAAGCATGCCTAAACCCTGTCTGTTTTAAAATTCCTAATTACTGTAAGTACCCATGTAAGTCTAGATCAATTTGCAATTGGTTTCATGATTTTTCATCGACTGCACAATTAGTTATGATTTTTTGAATCACAATGTGTCAAAATAGGGTAAGTCTGGTCCGCAATCCAATGCACTGTCCTTTCCCTGTCGGACTCAGGTACAGGGCCTGAGAACGCGACAACCCGATAGGCCGCATTCTTAGGGCTGTCACGACAACATCTCCCATCACGATTTGATCGCGACAGGATCTGTCGTCACGATCTGTCTGCCTGAACCGATGAGCCCGTCGCAATCTGTACAAGAGCCTGTCGTGTTCTGCTTGACCCCGTCGCGACCCTCATTAGGGTACGTCGCGATCTGGGCTTTTTACATGAAACCCCCTATCTCTGCAAGTCTTGACTTTCTACAGTGTTTGTACCCTCTCTTAACAGTCATATACGCAGTAAATATACTTGTTATAAACTGAACATTATTGTGTGATTTTAAAAGACTTGCACATGACTTATTCCTAGCTATGATTTCATGATACATGCACACACTTTGAACCATCCAATTATGGCTTAACTTGGCATGTAATTAACTCATAATACCTCTGGTAATTTATGTAATTAAATAGCATATTTTAAATAACATTTGTCTTCGTTTCTCGCGTTGTTTTGGGAATACCGTTATCGACGCTCCACTGTTATAGAATTCCTATAGAACGTCGAGAACTTGTTTCTATATACACACACTCTCTCTTGACTTGGACGAACTCTCCGACGGATACTCCTTCTGCTGGACTAGTGAGTCTTTATTCAAGGCCTTCGTAAGTCTCCTCTATCCATGGATTCCCACATGGTCGATGAGTCAGTTGTACCCTAACGCCTATGATACCCTTTAGGGATCAACATGATCCAAACGGCTATTAGACGTTCGCTCTTATCTTGAATCACGCCGGACCTCTGGACCTGTGCTTAACATGGCCAGTGGAAGGGTCGTGAGTTCCACCTGACTGCCAACACCAAGTACCCGTGTTGTGCAACTGTTACTAGCGCCTGTTTATTCGACGTGTTACGTGCAATGTCCACTAGCTCTCATCTATACTCTACTCGCTCATCTATTCACATTCACTCTACTATCTCATCTATTCATCTAGTACTCTCATCTATTTCTTGGTACTCTCTATTGGCCATTGATTGATTGTCTAAAGATAAATAATATAACCAATGCCTGGCAATATATAAAGGGCCCGATCTGGTCCTAGGATGTGCGCCCGAAAGTGCTAGTGCCCATGGGAGTTAAATGATCAGAGTGTTTGACATTACACTCAAGTGCTATCTATCTCGACTATCTAAATGACAATAAAAAGTGCTATGTTCTCTCGTTGTCCATTGACAAAAGTGCTATACTATACCCGTTGTGCTATTGCTATACTTTGTGCTATTTGTGCTATGGCCATCTGCTATTTGTGCTATACTCGACACTTGTGTTATACTTAGAAAGCTTATGCTATTTCCATCATGCTCTATCTTGCTATCTTTTACTTGACTCTCTCGCTCTATCATTAGTTACTCTGCCTTTAATATATTAATCTTAAAGCCTGCTTGACTATTGAGATTTAAGTCCTACTGGGCGTTATCGCTCACCCTGCGTTGTTTATCGTTGTGTTCTCAGATGAGACCGAGGATGACACCTACACTCAAGAGGACGGGAACGACCAGGAGTGAAGTCATGAGTACCCTAGCGTCCTAGCATTATGTTCGAGTCATAGTTTAGTCTTTTACTTTTATTTCAATGTAAGGGCCCTATAGAATGGCTACGATGTTAGAGGTTGTAACTAGACACTTGGAAAGTTATTAATGAGAAGAATTTACTTTATTATTTATCTTTGTTCAATGGTTTGATGTCTAGTACCTACTCTGTACCCGTTTACTTGCACTGCCTCACGTTCCGATATTCTGCGTCGGGGCGTGATAGTTTTGTGGTATCAGAGCCTAGGTTATTATTAAGTATAGGATGATCTAGGTTGACCCCTCCCTAGAGTCAATTATCCTACCTATGTGAGTTGAGGTTAGAGCCATGGGTAAATAGCTAAAATGAACCACACATGCACGAATTAAATTCCACATCATATCATGACAATAAGTTATTTGGTAGGAACTAAGCAATCAAGATGACTGCTGAACGTGCTCAAATGAGGGGCATGCAACAGACCATCCAGAAACTGATGCGCGCAATTATGCAAGCTACCCAAGGAGGTGGTAATCGTGGTGGTGCAGGCGATCTGCATTGTAACTTCAGGAGTCTGAACCCACCTAGGTTCAGTGGATCCACGAATCTGGATGAAGCCGAACACTGGATAAAGGAAACAAAAAGGATCTTCCGTGTCATGCAATGTGCAGGGGGATAAGCTGCTACTGACCACATTTCAACTTGAAAAGGACGCTCGCGCTTGGTGAGAGTCTGTGGAAGCGACCCGAGCGAATGGTCAGTTCACTTGGGCGGAATTCAAAGAAGCCTTCAATTCTAAATACCTCTCCGAGCGTGTGCAGGAAAGGAAGGCTGCAGAATTTACTGCTCTTAAGCAGAGGAGCCTAACAGTGGCTGAGTATGAGGCCCATTCTCTAGACTGGTAAGGTATGCTAAAACCTGGTGAACACGGAGTGAATGAAGGCTAAGCGCTTTCTCAATGGCCTTAAGCCTCAATACATTACCCAACTGGCACCTCTCGACATCCAGACCTACGCGGAGATGGTAAAGAAAGCTCAGCTGCTGGAAGATGCTACGGACTTCACCAATCGTATCAAAGGGAAGTTCGTAAAGAAGGAAATGACTTCTGGACCATCATCTACCAGCCGAACAATGGCAAGAAATGTCCTTTCAACATCATAGAGGGGTCCAGCCAAGAAAGAAAACCTAAGGTCTTCGTACCCAACACTCCAGCCAAAAGTAACTGCAAGCATTGTGACAAGCCAGGTCACACTGCTGATGAATGCTGGGGAAAGTCGGCACATGTCTGCGCTGTGGAAGTCGCGAGCACCGCATCCCCGAGTGCCGGCTACTGAAAGAACATGAGAGGCGCCCTAATGCGCCTAAGAAACAGGGAAGACTGCAAGCCCTGCAGATGAGGAACTCGCCATGGAAGGTGGTGTGGTAGAAGGTACCCTACAAGTTTTCTCCTTATCAGCTTTTGTTTTATTTGATACTGGAGCAACTCATTCCTTTATATCTCAAACTTTGCTGGTACCCTGACTGCAAAACCTATATCCATGGGTTGTGAGTTCTCTGTCACAACGCCACTAGGAGAAAAGGAGAAATTGAACAAATACTTTCCCTCTGCCGATGTAATGATCGAAGACCATAACCTAAAAGCCGACCTGGTGTGTATGCCCATGGAAGGCTATGATGTAATTTTGGGAGCCGACTGGTTGTCCACTTATGGGGCAAGTGTCGATTGTAAGAAAGGAAGGGTGACATTTAGTGACTTTCCTAAATTGGCATTATCTAGGATTAGACATAAGAGACGGATGTCTCTATTTTCGCCATAAAAGCCCATAACATGGTAAGGAAAGGTTGTTTTGATTCCTTGCGGCCGTAGTAATTGAAAAGAAGGGTTTTAAGATAGAAGACATCCACATAGTCTAGGATTTCCCGGATGTATTCCGAAGATCTGCCAGGGATTCCCCCAGAACGAGATGTCAACTTCGCCTGAATTGATCCCTGGAGCTGCCTCGGTATCGCATCAACCGTAACGGATGTCACCTACCGAACTAAAGGAATTGACGACGCAACTAATGGAACTATTAGAGAAGGGGTTCATAGACCAGTACTTCCCCATGGGGAGCACCTGTGCTATTCGTCAAGAAGAAAGATGGATCGATGAGGCTAT
Organism: Colocasia esculenta; assembly: GCA_014218235.1. Taxonomy (NCBI): domain Eukaryota; kingdom Viridiplantae; phylum Streptophyta; class Magnoliopsida; order Alismatales; family Araceae; genus Colocasia; species Colocasia esculenta. The sequence continues at coordinate 17,381,994 of CM024756.1, forward strand.
GCATCGACTATCGTCAACTCAATCAGCTAACCGTCAAGAATAAATACCCATTGCCCAGGGTCGATGAACTATTCGACCAAATATCTGGAGCTCAATATTTTTCCAAGATCAATCTTTGATCTGGCTATCACCAATGAGGATCAAGGATGATGATATCTTCAAAAGGCTTTTCAGCAAGGTATGGACACTATGAATTCGTCGTTATGCCTTTTGGTCTAACCAATGCTCCTGCAGCCTTCATGCAACTCATGAACAGCATATATCGGCCATACCTTGACAAGTTCGTGGTCATCTTCATCGACGACAACCTCATTATTCAAAGACCAAGGAAGAGCATGAGGAACACCTGAAGATTGCACTACAAGTCTTACGAGACAACAAACTGTACGCAAAGCTGAGCAAGTGTGAATTCTGGCTCGAAGAAGTGTCCTTCTTGGGCCATGTCATCTCAAAGGATGACATCTCAGTTGATCCCTCCAAAGTCGAAGCTGTACTCAATTGGGGGAGACCAACCAATGTCACCGAGATCAGAAGCTTCTTAGGACTGGCTGGCTACTACAGGCGGTTCATCAAGGACTTCTCAAAGATCACCGTTCCTCTCACGCGTCTGACACGAAAGGAGAATCCATACTCCTGGAGTAATGAGTGTGAGAAAAGTTTCCCAACTCTTAAAGATTGTCTTACCTCAGCACCTGTTCTCGCTCTGCCAATAGAGGGAGAAGGTTTCTCTGTCTACACCGATGCCTCAGAGATTGGGCTAGGTTGTGTATTGATGCAAAAGGAGAAGGTTATTGCTTATTCTTCAAGACAACTGAAGACACATGATGTCAACTACCCTGTGCATGATATAGAGTTGGCTGCCGTGGTCTTTGACTTGAAGATCTGGAGACATTACTTGTATGCTGAGAAATTCACTATCTACTCAGACCATAAAAGCCTGAAGTACTTATTCTCCCAGAAGGAACTCAACATGAGACAAAGAAGATGGCTAGAATATTTGAAGGATTTCGACTTCAACATCCAATACCATCCAGGCAAGGGTAATGCCGTGGCTGATGCTCTTAGTAGGAAGCCAATGGCATCTGTTTCAAGTCTAGTCCTTGGCGAGATGCAACTACTAGAACAATTCGCAAGGTTAAACTTAACTATTGAACATAGGGATGATCGAGTTGGTTGCCAATATCAAGATTCAATCCGACTTGCTGGAAGAGATTAAAACCCAACAAGATAATGATCCATTCTTAGTTCGCATCAAGGAAACCTTAACCGAAAGACCGGACTTTGCTATGACTGAGGATGGAAGGCTAGTGTTCCAAGGGAGGACATGCGTCCCCAATAATGAAGAACTGAAGAGAAGGTTAATGGATGAAGCTCACAAGACAAAGTACACTATTCATCCAGAAGGTACCAAAATGTATCAAGACATGACAAGAACGTTTTGGTGGCCGAACATGAAGAGAGAGGTAGCTGAACATGCCGGACACTACCTTACTTGCCAACAAGTAAAAGCGGAACACATGCACCCTGCTGGTGTACTTAGACCGCTAGATATTCTGGAATGGAAATAGGAAAGCATTGACATGGACTTCATCATGGGTTTACCCAAGACTCGTGGTGGACTCGACGCCATATGGGTCATGTCGACTGACTAACCAATCTGCCCACTTCCTAGCCATAAAGAGTAAGTGGTCGGTAGAAGTACTAGCTGCCATATATGTCAAAGAGAATGTAAGATTACATGGAGTTCCATCATCCATAGTCTTGGATCGAGATTTGAGATTTACATCTCATTTTTGGAAAGGACTGCAAGGTGCACTGGGTACTAAACTCAATTTTAGTACTGCCTTCCACCCACAAACTGATGGGCAAACTAAAAGAACCAACCAAATAGTGGAAGACATGTTGAGAGCGTGCACTATAGACTTCCAAGGATATTGGAACGAGCATCTACCCCTTATTGAGTTCGCCTATAACAATAGTTACCAGGTGAGTATTAAGATGGCACCGTTCGAAGCACTCTACGGAAGAAATGGTAGATCTCCTTCATGTTGGAATGAGGTGGGAGAACAGCAATGGCTAGGCCCAGACATGGTGCAAAATACAACCCGAGACATTCAGGTGATTAGAGATCGGCTTAAGACTGCTCAGTCCAGGCAAAAGAGCTATGCCGACAAAAGAAGGCGGGACTTAGAATTCCAAGTCGGTGATCATGTATTCTTAAAGGTGTCACCTACTCGTGGCATCCAAGATTTGGTGTGAAAGGAAAGCTCAGTCCTAGATTTATCGATCCTTTTGAAGTACTCGAAAGGATTGGTGAGGTTGCATGCCGACTGGCATTGCCACCAGATCTGGCATGTGTACACAATGTGTTCCATGTCTCCATGCTCAAGAAATATGTATATGATCCTACACACATCATTCGTCACGAGAAGTTGGTGTTGAACAGGGACACAACATATGAAGAAAAGCCAGTCAAGATATTAGAACGGAAGGTACAACAGCTCATGAACCATCCCATTCATGTGGTTAAAGTCTTATGGAATAACCGCGGAGTGGAAGAAGCCACATGGGAACCGGAAGAAACCACCAGACGGAACTACCCCGATCTTTAGGTAAGACATTCTCTCCTGGATGATCATATGAATTTGGAGACCAAATTCTTTTTAAGAGGGGGAGGATGTAACAACTTGAATTTTTCGAAAAATAAAAATTTAATAATAAAAGCAATTAGAAAATTAAATAAAGAGAATTAAATAAAATCCATTAAATGAAAAGAAGTAATGGGCTTTGTTAAATGGACCCATTAGAAATTTGTGGGCAAAAATAGATATTTTTAAAAGAAGAATAATAGAAAAATACCCTAAATTCATAACTTAATTATTGCTTAAATAGAAAAGAGGTATTTAATACATTAAATAGGAAGTTTGAGTTGGATTTGGATTCCTAAACCTACCCTAGCTGCTTGGCCATGAATGTAACTCCCATCCTAACCCAATTAGAAGTTCTCAAGCTTGGAAAGGGTGAGAGAAATAGGAAATCCCGAAATTTAATAGTAATTAGAGTCCTATTAGGAAATAGAAACCAAAGAGACATAAATACTCTCCGAAACTCCCATGGCCGGCCCTAGTTCGTTGCCAAGGGTTTCTGGACCAGGAGGAGAGGCCAAGGAAGAGGAGAATTCATGGGGAGATGAACTTCTCAAAGCTCTCAACCCCGTTCTTCAAGTTCTAGTCCTAGAAGAGGAAAACGATCAAAGGTAGGCATTCTCATGAGCAAAACTAAATCAATTTCGTCTGTAGGTTGATCTAAACCTCAGGATCCAAAGCCCTCTTGTCTTATATATTTCCATCGAGCAAATCTTTTGTTCTTAATTTTTGAAGTTCTGTAAACACCATGACCCCGAACCCTATTTTTAATTCTTGATCTCCATGTATGCTAAACCCCATGCTATGAAAGTTTTATGGGAAATACTGATGATATTTAGGCTTTGTTTGCCCCTGAAAGCCCTAATTTTCATCCATCCTATCTTGCGAATTAAATCGTTGATCTCAACTATGTAATGTTCCATGTTCACCATGAATACCCATGATTAAAGCATGTCTAAACCCTGTCTGTTTTCAATTCCTAATTACTGCAAGTACCCATGTAAGTCTAGATCAATTTGCAACTAGTTTCATGATTTTTCATCGACTACACAATTAGTTATGAATCACAATGTGTCAAAATAGGGTAAGTCTGGTCCGCAATCCAATGCATTGTCCTTTCCCTATCGAACTCAGGTACAGGGCCTGAGAACACGATGGCCCGATAGCCGCGTTCTCAGGGCTGTTACGACAGCATCTCTCGTCACGATCTGATCGCGACAGGATTTGTTATCTGCCTAAACCGATGAGCCGTCGCGATCTGTACAAGAGCCTGTCGCGTTTTGCTTGACGCTGTTGCGACCCTCATTAGGTTACGTCGCGATCTGGGATTTTTGCATGAAACCCCCTATCTCTGCAAGTCATGGCTTTCTATAGTGTTTGTACCCTCTCTTAACAGTCATATACGCAGTAAATATACTTGTTATAAATTGAACATTATTGTGTGATTTTAAAAGACATGCACATGACTTATTCCTAGCTATGGTTTCATGATGCATGCACCACTTTGAACCATCCAATTATGGCTTAACTTGGCATATAATTAACTCATAATACCTCTGGTAATTTATGTAATTAAATTGCCATATTTTAAATAAGACTTGTCTTCGTTTCTCACGTTGTTTTGGGAATACCGTTATCGACGCTCCACTGTTCTAGAATTCCTCTAGAACGTCGAGCACTTGTTTCTATATACACACTCTCTCTTGACTTGGACGAACTCTCCGACGGATACTCCTTCTACCGGACTAGTGAGTCTTTGTTCAAGGCCTCCGTAAGTCTCCTCTGTCCATGGATTCCCACATGGTTGACGAGCCGGTTGTACCCTAACGCCTATGATACCTTTTAGGGATCCACATGATCCAAACAACTATTAGAAGTTCGCTCTTATCTTGAATCACGCCGCACCTCTGGACCTGTGCTTAACATGGCCAGTGGAAGGGTCGTGAGTTCCACCTGACTGCCAACACCAAGTGCGCGTGTTGTGCAACTGTTACTAGCGCCTGTTTACTCGACCTGTACGTGCAATGTCCACTAGCTCTCATCTATACTCTACTCCCTCATCTATTCACGTTCACTCTACTATCTCGTCTATTCATCTAGTACTCTCATCTATTTCTTGGTACTCTCTATTGGCCATTGACTGATTGTCTAAAGATAAACAATATAACTAATGCTTGGCAATATATAAAGGGCCCGATCTGGTCCTGGGATGTGCGCCCGAAAGTGCTAGTGCCCATGGAGTTAAATGATCAGAGTGTTTGGCATTACACTCGAGTGCTATCTATCTCGACTATCTAAATGACAATCAAAAGTGCTATGTTCTCTCATTGTCTATTGACAAAAGTGTTATACTATACCCGTTGTGCTATTGCTATACTTTGTGCTATTTGTGCTATGGCCATCTTGCTATTTGTGCTATACTCGACACTTGTGCTATACTTAGAAAGCTTATGCTATTTTCTGTTGGCCCTTTATGTACGGCAGCAAGGTAACCTAGAGGGGGGGGTGAATAGGTTTTTCTGAAATCTGAAATCAAAACCTGAACACTTAAAAGTTTGGTTAGTGTTAGTGTGATGAAGAGTGGCAGCGCGGAAGCAAAAGAACAATCACACAAAAGGACACATGAGATTTATTCTGGTTTGGCCCTTCCCACATGGAAGTCCTACGTCCAGTCCCCAAGCAAACTCTTGGGATTTCACTAACCGAAGGTACAGTCCCCTTCAAGGACACTACAACACCCTGGATACCCCACCAGGTCTTCTTCTCTTTCCCGGACAAGATGACAGCCCACTTCTTTTCTAGGCTCAGAAGCAAACCTACTTCTTTTATAGGTTCAGAAGTAAACCTCCTGGAACAAACCCCAGTGCAGTTCTGCTAGACTTAACCCCCAGCTAGGTCCTGTTGGTACAAACCCCAACAAGGTTCTGCTAGGCACTAACCTCTAGCTAGGTTACACACTGTATACAGTCCTACAGCTGGACAGAAATCTTTCTTAGAAAAGAAAGATCAGACTGAGAGCTATTACAAGATGAACACTCAGGACTTAGCTCACAGTCACAGACTCTCCCCCAAGATTACAATGAGCACAGGGAGAATGGAAGAGAAGAAGCTTGAAGGCGATGAAGACTTCTGCTTTGAAAGCTTCTGTAGATTTTAGCTCGAGCTCTTCTCTCTTTCTCTGAGTGTTTGTGGCATGAAGGTTCTTCTCACAGTTGTACACTCCTTGAAGAATTTTCAGGAAGGCTCCTATTTCTGTTCTTCAGCAATGCTCCATCTTTTATATGAGCAGCTTTAGAATAGATCCGTTGAAGAGATCCGTTGTAGCTCTTCTAGTCGTTGCTGATCTCTTGTCTTGATCTACCTTTGGTGGTCTTTGAGATCTGTGAGCATGGAGCAGTGTGTCAGCACAAAATAGTGTTTTTACGATGACAGTGCACTCTGCTGTATTTCTCTTAACATGCTAAAACTGATAGGTCAAATCTTTTTCTGACACTGCTTTGAATCAAGCATGCAGCTTTATCTGTCAGAAGATATTTGACTTTTCAATGAGTGCCAAAAACACTTTCAAAATATTCAAACGAAATCTATGTGAATATGACTTATACAATCGTTGTTCATTTACAAGTAAATCGTTGCAAGTTTATGAACAAATCGATGTGAAAGACAAGTCGTTATGATCATTGAAGAAATCATTGTGATCACTTAAGAAATCATTATGGGAACGATTTCTTAACAAATCGTTGTGAAGGCAAGTCGATGCGTTCACTTAAGAAATCGTTACGGTCTAAAGAAATCGTTGTGAGAACAAATCATTGTGCTCACTTATCAAATCGTTATGGAATGAATTTCCTAGAAAATCGTTGCGCTTACAAAACAAATCGTTATACGATAAAATTGATATTTCACTTAACGAATCGTTACATGATCGAATCGTTGTGTAACATATGAAATCGTTGTTAGTGAAATCGATGTGGCACTTTTGAATAGAAATTGATGTATATTGAATGAACATCTATTTAGCATTTTAGTGCGCCATATTGCATCAATGTGAGACTCAACATTTTGCTATGAGATTGATGCGACTCAGATGAAACAATATTCAATAGTATTTAATCAACAAAGATATATATGAAATCATCATAATTTTGTTATCACCAAAATATAAGGACAACCATAAAGTGGTTCAACATTTTCATCATGCGCTATCCTGCTATCTTTTACTTGACTCTCTCGCTCTATCATTAGTTACTCTGCCTTTTAATACATTAATCATTTAAAGCCTGCTTGACTATTGAGATTTAAGTCCTACTGGGCATTATCGCTCACCCTACGTTATTTGTCGTTGTGTTCTCAGTTGAGACCGAGGATGACACCTACACCCAAGAGGACGGGAACGACCAGGAGTGAAGTCATGAGTACCCTAGTGTCCTAGCATTATGTTCGAGTCATAGTTTAGTCTTTTACTTTTATTTCAATGTAATTGGGCCCTATAGAATGGCTCTGATGTTAGAGTTTGTAACTAGACACTTGGAAAGTTATTAATGAAAAGAATTTGTTTTAGTATTTATCTTGTTCAATGGTTTGATGTCTAGTACTTACTCTGTACCTGTTTACTTGCAACTGCCTCAAGTTCCAATATTCCGTGTCGGGGCGTGACACAGACAATTGCATCTAGATATAAGGGTGGTTCTGATAGTGGTAGGTGAGCCTTTGACAGACACCCTCATGTGGCTTATCACAATTACTGCAAGGCAACTGTCAATAGAAAAGAACTAAACATCTAACAAAAAACAAGAGACCAATTTGTATAAATATTTAGATATTTTCAAGGATATTTTATGTGGTCATTTTGAATATAATTTATCCTACCTAACAGAATATTTAAATGATGGTAATAAGATAAATCATTATTCTGTAGGATATGCAAAAGTTAGTTAATCTAAAAAAAAGATCTCATAGGGATATCAAACATATGAATGATTTAATCAAGTTTGTATGGATCTTATGGAATGACAAATTCATACAGAAATTATTAAGTACGTAGAGATTGATAGTATACTTCGACTTTCCTGAAGTCGGAGTCAAATACAAGTGATAGAAAATGAACTTCGACTCAACAGAAGTCGCAGTGAGACCACTGAATTCGACTTTTGTAAGTCAGAGTGATAAGCATCATTGGTCATACTTCGACTTCTGGGAGTCGGAGCGCAGACAATAACAGACTTCGACTTACAGGTTGGAGTATAATACATAGATTTTGACTTCTCAGGAGTCGGAGAGAGTGTTCATCAATCGATATCTTATCTTACTTCGACTTTAAGAGAGTCGGAGTCCAGACTTCGACTTTCAGAGAGTCGGAGTACAAATCAAAGATGGTTCAACACTTCGACTTTCTAGAGTCGGAGTTAGTATGTTACATAGTGTACGCTGTGGACTTAAAGAATTTTCGTGAGTGTTGATATGCAGTATTATACAAGTTATATTACTTGTGATATATTTCAATAATTTGTTTGTAGAGATAATTTTAAAAAGTTTTGTCATAGAAAAGACATAATATTTAAAAGAGATAGTTGGTCAACAGATCTTCTAAGGATAGTTGCTCAACAATTCTCCCCCTTTTGTTATGCAAAAACATTTAAATAGTAAAAATAAAATACAGATTTGAGAAATTTGCATAACTGTGTCTATGCTATTGTTTTCTATTCTTTTCTTACTCTCCCCCTTTTGTGGCATTAATAGAAAGGATAGAGACAAAGAGAGAGATATGTACACAGATTAGGAGAACACTTCTATATTACTTATGTATGATACAAGATTACATTTAAGATGCAGATAAAGAGTGGGAAGATACAAGGAAGAGAGAATCTTGGCAAAGGAAGGGCTGAAGAAGGGCCCAAAGCTTCTTCTCATTGCCAGGGAAAAATTGTCAAACTTAGAGGACTATATTGTAGGATGTCCTATAGAGGGGATCTTCCTATAAGACTTACATGCCTACGATGAAACCAGTTAACTCTCCTATGGTAACCATGGTGCAAAGTAGTCTTCAGAGGAACAAACTTCTTAGTGGCTGATAAGTGAAGAAATTCATGCACAGTAATATCCAATGCAGTCCCTAATATGCTACTTCCTTATCTTGATAGTAAAACATATATCTCTGCTTCCATTGTGTGCAATAGACTTCCAAAGAGTCTCATATCCTTTGCAGAGATACTCAGAAATTGACAGTTTGAGCTTCAGGCAGTCAGAATGGTCTTCAGGGTAAGCTGCTGCCCACTGGTCTTCTATGAATCTCTCAGACTCAGCAAAACAGTTCTAAAGTTTATCAAGTGCTGAGAGTTCTTCAGTGCATGCATGAGGCAAATCTATGAAAAGACAGACTCATATTATACTTTATTTTGAATTGGTAGCTAATCTGATTGTGTCTGTTGAATACAAGTTGGGCAAAATTTTTCCTAGATGAAATGGACCTATCAGACTTGGATGCAGTCCAGAGGCAATCCATCATCATTGAAGGTGTGATCTCTCTTTGCCCACGATGATCATTTCCCATTGGCCTTTATTGACATCAGGCAAGCCCATCTTGAATCTTGCTTCATTGAACTGCTTCATTCTAGTGTACTTGGTCTGCAGCTCTCTAAGGAGGGTGACAAACAGATCAAAGAAGCTAAGGTTTAGGTGAAAAGGAATATCCTAAATTGATTTCTAGCCTGAGTGCTTGAAATTTAGTGGCTTCATCAGAAAGAGTTTCAAAAATCAGAAGGGAGAGGCTGTGGCTTTTCTGGGTGATGAGATTTACATCAACCAACAGTACTTGAGAGGATTGAATTAAGGAAGGAAGCCAATCCTCAAAGGTATATCCCGGCATCTCATGGACTTCAAGAAATACTTTTATGGACATGAATTCCTTGAACAAGTTCATGTGATTGTCAAATGATGATGAATGAATACTAGAAAGGAGGAAAAGGGTGCTGGTTTATCTTTCAACTGGCGCCTAACTTTTGAGGATAGTACCACACTAGGTACAATCTCAGCAAGGGAAAGGTGGATTTTCCAGAAGGAGGAGTAGAAAAGTAGTGAGAGAAGAAAAGAAATGTGGATCTAGAGTGTGAAGATTGGGATGTGTTGCCTTGAAAGCTGGAACTTGTACTCAAAGGATACATAGTAAGTGAATTACTTGTGGAAGAAGGATTTTGCTCTTATGGTTGAGAGCTGATGAGGAGGATTGGATGAAGTAGAGGAGTAGGTTGAGAGGGAGGTGGAGGTTGTTGTTCAACAATTGGAGCAGTAAGGCAGTAGAAGGAGTTGGATCAGTAGAGGAGAGGAATGGTCAAGGGCTAGGAGGAAAGACTGGTTGGCCATCTTTATGGAGTTTCCTTCTGACTCTCCTCTTAAATATATTGACCTTAGATCGACATCTACCTCCATGGGTTGACCCTGAGACTCTAGAGGCTGCCTAGACCTTGACTCCTGCTGCTGCTGATCTGGCTTACTGCTGAACCTCTAACTGTGCAGATACTACCTCAAATGCTTCTCCATTGCTGCTGCGCTCGTTGTTTCTGTTGTTCTTGCTGTTGGTGTTGTTGCTCCTCTGGTGGTTGCTGCGCCTCTTGATGAGCAGAGGTGGAGCAGAAGACTTACTTGTGCCCTGATGGCACACTAACTGTAGCAAAAGGTCCTTCATCTATTTGACCTCCTCTGACAGAGAAACAACTTGATATCAATTTGTTGAACTTGCATTTTTCAGACTGCCAAGCTTTCTTGCTGCTTCAATCTCAATTCCATCAATTATCTATACTTCTACTGGTCTCCCTCTGAGCCCTTGGCTGGTCTCATGGTGGTCGAGAGACATGATGTTCTTCCTCAATTGATGGTTCAAATGGAGTAGTGCTAGCACTTGATTTATTGTGTCTTCTGGTACATCTTGCTCAGGAGATGGGACAGGAGCCTGATCTTGTTGTTGTTCTTGTCCTTGTGCTTGCTCTTGTAAAGGCACTTCTACATTGACTTGCTCAGTGCTAATCTGTGGAGGCTGGACTTCTGGAATAGATGAGGAGCTCTGTGCCTCATCAAGAAAGACTTCATGAGAACACTCTGGCATAGAGTCCTTGGTCCAATAATTTTGTGCCTTACTCTCCAAGCTATAGTGGCTCCTCCTCAAGGTAGAGAGTCATATCTTCTCTTTAACAGCCATGAAATTTCACCACTAAGATCACTGAGAATCTTCTGAAAATGAGGTCAGCAAGGTCCATATGGGAGGGACTCCTGCAGATTCCTAGACTCTGCCATCCTCTGCAAGATGATAGAGGACAGGTTGACCCTATGTCTCTGTATAGCCTAAATGCCATCTCTAGCAGTGATGGAGGAATGTGTACCTACTCTGGGAGTGATGATTTGGTGATGATAGAATGAGTATCCTCTTCTCAGCAGATAACTCATTGACTAGAGCCGTTTCTTGCTGACAAACCCCAACTCCCAATAACTCCTAAACCTACTTCTCCATATACACTGCTTCGCTAAATCTTTGTCAGGAATTTGAGCAATCCAAATTTCAACTAACAACTCTTCAAAACTGTGATTGTTGTACCCTTAACCATCCCTGTAACAGATCCTGGGTGTGACTTGGAGGGACAGATAAAGGCCTTGAGAGCACCCTCGAATGTTGGTCGCAATCTGACAAAGCTTCGACCATCCAAAGCTGCTATGGTTTCTCTACCATGACTAGCCTACCCTGTAAACTGACCAAAGTCGGGTAGGTAGAGGCTTTTGCAGAAGAAAGACGTTGGAACTGTTCTAGAGTGAACATGGTTCCTTCCGGAGCCTAGATGAGCCATCTATATAAAAATGAAGACAGACTCAGAGAATTGATAGAGGAGTTGTCGAAAGAGTGTATAGGTCAAAGATCCTACCTTTCTTCAAAAATGGGAGAAAAATCTGTAGATGCTTTGAAAGACGGTTCTGTCGGGGTGAACACCATGCACGGGAACACAGGAGGAAGACGACAGAGGAGTCGGAGAGACTTCCAACGGGTGATTTGGGAAAAGGAGAAATTTCCTAATATATAATGGGGATAATAACGGACCATTGATGAGTAGATGAACCTGAGATTAAATGAGTAAACTGTTATCATAAATTCCTCTTTAAATGAAAATTTAAAATGCCCACTTTATTATTAAATAAAATAATTATTTTTTTTAATGAAGACTCCGACTTCATAACTCTGACTTTGGAAGAGTCGAAGTACACACTCTAACTTTGTAAAGTCGTAGTATGTAACTCCGACTTCATGAGAGCCGTAGTAGACTCCGACTTTGTGAGAGTTGCAGCCTACACTCCGACTTTATAATAGTTGACGTTCCAGGACTTAGAGAAAATTTTAACAAGGAATTGAACAAATACCACAGAAATTTAATCAGGGTTGTACATACCTATTTCTCTTCTAATTGATGTAAATCTATCTTCAAGAAGAGGTTTAGTGAATATATCAGCTAATTGATTATCCGTAGAGACAAAATCAAGTAAATATCACCATTACTTACATGGTCCCTGATGAAATGATGTCTGACCTCAATATGCTTGGTTCTCGAATGCTGGATTGGATTTTTGGTCAAGTTGATGCGCTTTTGTTGTCACACAGCATTGTATTTTATGAAGTGTTTGAATGATTGACCATAATCTTCCAGTTGATGTTTGATCCACAACAGTTGTGTGCAGCAGCTTCCAGCTACAATGTACTCTCTACTCTGTTGTGACAAACCACTGAATTCTACTTTCTGGAGACCAGGAAATTAAGCACCCGTGCAAGAATTTGAAGTACCACTATGCTTTTCTATCTATTTGCATTCAGCATAGTCGCATCACTATATCTAATCAATTTGAAATCAGAACATTTGGGATACCATAAACCTAATTTACTAGTGTTTATAAGTCATCTAAAAATTCTTTTACCAACACATTCATGAATTCTTTAGGATCAGCTTGAAATCTAGCACACAACATACACTGAACATTATATCTGGTCTACTGCAGTAAGATAGAGTAATGATCAATCATACCTCTATAGATCTTTTGATCTACTTTTCTTGCCAAGTGGATCACTATTTAACTTAATTCCTGAGCTCATGGTGTTCCTAAGGGCTTACACTTGTCAAACCATATTTAGAAAGTAAATCTGAATGTATTTGGTTTGACAAATGTGAGTACCTTCCTTGGTCTGCTTAATTTTGCAACCCAAGAAAGTAATTAAGCTCACCCATCATACTCAGTTCAAACTCACTTTGCATAAGGTTTTCAAAGATTTGCAAAGTGATTCATTAGTAGAACCAAAAATAATATCATCAACATATATTTGTACAATCAAGATTCCTTCTGAAAATTTCTTAATAAATAAGGTGCTTTCTACTTTACCTCTTATAAAATCATGTGATATAGGAAGCACTCAGTCTTTCATACCAGCTCTTGAGCTTGTTTCAGACCATACAATACTTTCTTTAAACGGAAACATGATTTGGGTACATAGTATTTTCAAAACTAGGTGGTTGCTCAACATAACTTCTTTTATAAAGCTATTCAGAAAAGCACTTTTAACATCCATTTGAAATAAATTGATGTTAAGAGAACATGCAAATGCTAAAAGAATTCTAATTGCCTCCAATCTAGCAACTGGAGCATAAGTTCATTAAAATCAATGCCTTTCTCTGGGAGTATCCTTATGCTACCAGTCTGGCCTTATTCCTGGTGATTACTCCTGATTCATCCATTTTGTTTCTGCTGAAGACCATCTGGTCCC